>CM057452.1:772535000-773205000 GCA_016271365.2 Neoceratodus forsteri | reverse complement strand
AATCCTAAATCAGACAGATCTATAAAATAATTATTTGAAATATCTACCACTTTTTTTTGGTCACTTGTCACTACATTATCTTCGACCAAATTAATGTGAACCTTTGAGTTACCTGGGTTTTGTAGTCATTTTACCTGTGTCCAAAATAGTCTAGAATCCTTTGCTTGAACAATGCTGTTTTTATAATATTGTCGGTTTGCTATTTTGATTGTTTCTGTGCATTTATTTCTCCATTTTAAAAGTTATTCCAATCCTCTATTTTTGTGGTTCTCCTAGCTTTTACCCATAGTCTATTTTTTATTCTTATGCGAATCTTAATTGTTTCATAAATCCATGGTAATTGACTTTTTCTATATGTTTTTTTTGTACCATAGGAGCATGTAGGTTGGAAATTGTAATCATAGTGTTTGTAAAGTCCTGCACTGCCAGTTTGACTTTATCAAGAGTATCTCCAAATGCTTTCACACTGAAGGATTTCATATAAGTTCTTCAAAAAGGCAAGGATTCTATACTATTAATTGAATTCCTTTCTAAGTAGAATTTTAAGGGAAAATGTTCTCCTAGATTCAGTGGCATAATTGACAGCTGCCCTATATGATGATATAAAAACCAAATGCAGGACTGAGTCTGATTTTTTTTTAAACATCTTGTTGGTTCGTATACTATCTTCTTAAGTCCCAGTAAATTCAAGCTTTCAGACAGTTTCTTTCCCCTTTGCTGAGCCCAATCCACATTAAAATCTCCTACTAAAACCACAACTTTTTTTTTCACTTTTTCCAGAATCTTATCTGCCTATAAGTCAAAATGTAAATTCTTTCCAGTGATTAGCATATATTACTGCAATTATTAAGTTTGATCTTAGCAATTCAACAAGTAGGCATTCCATACCTTAGACAGTATCTCAAAATATTGTATGAAAAGGTCCTGTGATATCCTTTATATACAGTACAACATAACACCCCCTTCCATCTTACCTCTATCCTTTCTTACTATTGTATAACCATCTACTTGCACCTCATTACATCTGATTCCTTCATGAAGCCAGTTTTCTGTAATTTCCATTATTTCTGGTTACACTTCCCCCAACCACATTCTAAACACATCCCTTTTCTTGACTAAGCTTCTTACATTTTCATGAGTTATATGTATTCCCATGTATTTCTTAAGTCCTGGATTTACCTCAACATCTCCATTGATAGCCAGTATCAATGAAATCATCTGGCCATTTGCCCTCAATTGGGAGCTGTATAAATCTGTTTTAATGGGCATTGGTCCCCTTATATAAGATTTCAATGTTTTCATAAACCAGTTTCTCCTATGCAGGTAGTCATGGTTTTTCAATTGGGCAGGACAATAAAGTGAGTACCACTCAATGTTTTCATCTTGTTTTTCTACACCTAGATGCCAGTTTGTCTGGATCCCCCATTGGAAACCCAGTAGACATGCTGCAGCAACTCTAATATATATTTTAAATTTAACAATGTAACCTTCTAATTAATTAGTAAATGTTCCTAGCCCCAACCCTCACTTCCCCAGCTGACTCCAACAGACTCATCTGACTCTGACAGACTCCTCCAACTCTAGCAGACTCCTCTGTACTCTGCCGGAGTACTCAGCCAGAAGAATCAGACAGACACCACAGACACCGCTTTTAAGATGCCAACGTGTCTTGTGTCTGTTTCTTAAATAGTAGCTGGTGAGCACATCTCCAGCCACTCTGCCACCACAGCTGATTGGTACTTCACTTACACTTGCAGCAGACCTTTACAACCTCCAGATGATACGCATTAAGCATTGGTAAGGCTGATGCAGTTAGTTGAGTAAGGAAACAATTAACACTATTCAAATATATTGCACTGTAGCAGGACATTAAGTAGATCTTGTAGCAGCACAGTCACTATCAAGGCACATCACAATTTAAATGTCTATTGAACTGTCTCTGTTCCTGAAACACTTAAACCACTCCATTGTCTTCTTGCCCCGTTACCTTATAATTCAGTCCTTCACAGCGCTTTCCAGGGAGGGAAGGGAGTCAACAGACACCTTTCTGCTCCGGTGTTCTGGCATTCCATAGTGTATACTGGCTCCTCTGTGATAACAGAATGTCTTCCATAACTCTCCTGGTGGGGAGTGCTACCCATGCACTGGAGTACTGGACTGGAGGAATCAGCAGGTCACTGCAGCTGCCACTTTGAAGCTGCCACCACAGTTGACAGGGGCTTCACCTGCACTTGTGGCAGACCTTTACAACCCCAAGATGATAGGCATTAAGTGTTGGTGAGGCTGATGCATTTAGTTAAGTAAGGAAACAATTAACACTGTTCAAATATATTGCACTGTAGCAGGATATTGAGTAGATCTCTTAGCAGCACAGTCACTTTCAAGGCGCATCAGGATTTAAATGTCTATTGCACAGTCTGTGATCTTGAAACACTTAAACCACCCCTTGACTTCTTGGTCTAGTACCTTACAATTCAGTCCTTCACAGCACTTTCCAGGGAAGGGGGGTCCCTAGGCACTTTTCTGCTCCGATATTCTGCCACTCTGTAGTGTACAATGGCTCCTCCATGATAACGAAGGATAGCAGTTTCAATGACTCTTTCAAGAAAGTATGCATACATTTTCAATTATCTAGCTTCAAAGGTGGCTAAGCTGTAAGCATAAAAATATTTTCAGAAATTTTCACATGAATAATAATATGCCAGCTATTGAGCCCCTATATCTTCCCCACTCCAAATGCCATGAAACTTGACAACATATTAAGGCCTCTTCCAAGCAATATGAATGCCAAATACTGACCTGGTTATGACCAATTAAAAAATTACAGAAAACTTCACATAATCAATCAACCAATCAGTAAATCAATCTTTATTTTTCCTGGTGTAACACTGTTGAGTAAAACTTATTTACAAGATATATCTGGGTATGTCATGAACATGTTATCAGATTTTTTCAGAATTGTGTGGAATTTCACAAAACAATTCCACAAAATCAGAATCTGCTAATTTTGCCCAGTTACACTCTGGTAAGTGGTGCTTAGGAGGTTTTCCTTGAGTACATCAGAAGGATGTTTTCTCAGTATATATTTAGTATATGATCAACTAATAACTACAGAAATGTGTAGTGAGTATGGATAATGTGGTTGGAGGCACATGTGCAGTGTTTCTAAGCCAGATTATGTGATGAAGCCTCATTATCATCATTCAGTGCATCTAGCAGTGATAAGAAGTATACCATGGTCTATGTCTGCAGCATATACACAGTCCTGTATAGGGCACTGATTGCAATTGATGGGGGCCTGCAGCCTGTTGCATGAACATAGAATGTGCTTTCTCCTGTCCTAAGTTAGATAGCACCAACTGGCAGTTATGGAGTGTGCTTCTGTTTCTAGTATGGCAGTTCTTTTTTTTTTTTTTTGTTAGTTGTTTATCCAGGACTAGCACACTAAGCTGAAAGCTTTTTTACAGGTACGATCTGGGAGCACAGGGAAGTTAAGTGATTTGTTCAGGGTCACACAGTCCGCAAGTGGAAGCTGTCAGATTCAAACCCAGGTCTGGTCTGCTGGATGTCACCAGATTTGTAGCTCAGAGCCTTAAACCACTGCACTAAACTGCCTCCCTATTTGTGGCTTTGCCTTTCAGTAGTATATGCTCCTGTGTGCTCTTTTGTCCATCGGCACAAACAAGTTCATGCCCACAAACAGATAGCTTCCAATATTGCTCTTGCAAAGCAATCTGCTGTTTCCCCATGGGAAAAAAAAAGTTTTAGAGTAACAAAGTCACTTTCTTAATTACAGACCATTCTAGTACTGTATGGTGCACATTATACACTGAATGGACTATAAATGTAGATTAACCATTCTGTACTGTATGTCCAAAATGCCCCCATTGTGCACATATGTTCTGAGTCCTTATCAATACTGTAGTATGATGAGTATAGTAAGTTTATGTATTTGATATCGTTATATGTCTAGTGAGATGTGTCTCTTCATGAATGACAGTCCAAAACAACACAAGATAATTTTCCTATTCATGAAGAGGCATGTTTCACTAGCCATATAACCATAGAAAACAGCTACTGAGAAATTATTTTCAAAATAATTGATTAATTAAGTTTATTACTTAGCAGAATGCATTATAATTTTTGTATGGTTTGTATTCCAGATGGTATAGCCATTAGCATTATCATGCATGCACATGTTCCCTTTGCTTAAATTGTTGCTGTGATGAGTAGGCTTGCTGCATGCAGTAGAATTCAGTCTCAGTGCAGAAAGATTTATTTTCCACGTTGGTTTTAATTTTGTTCAGTTTAAGTGCTAAGAGTAGATGAAAACTTCAGCACTTATGGTGCTGATGTTCAATGACTGGAACTGCAGTAAGACTAGCTGAGTGTGAAGAATGCTGTGTTGCAGCAGTAGAAAATGCAATCAAGCCCTCAGCATGATTGTATGCAGAATAAGAGGTACTGGCATTCCTGATTCTGACTGCCTGTGGTTGTTCTATTGGTTTTTTATTGGAAAATGTATGCTTACACAGAAGAACAACAGATTCAACTTCTGCTTTGCTAAAAGTTTCAGAAATCAGCTGCTAATTATCATATTTGTGTTCTTTTTAATTCTGGGAACTTACTTGTTTGTTTACGCCACATTTAACATACATAAGTGAACATCTGTGGTAAACAGATGAAGCAAACAAAAATCTTCAGTGCAAGCTCTTATCACTTAGTTTTCAAAGTTAAGTCTATATAAAGATATTTGTATTTTGCTGTCCTTGCAGTTAAGTTGGAAAGAGTCCAGAAGGTTATGCTAATTTATGCAACTGATCTTAAAAAAATCAAAATGCAATGGAGTTATCACACTCAGATGCATACTTTATAACATCAGTAAGGCTAGCTGCAGTTATTCACATAATATTAAGGAAGAAAGTGAATAATTATTCTATTTGAGTGTCCAATCAGTCTTCAGTAAAGCATCTGGAGAATCATTGTATCAACAAATATTACAGGAAAATAAAATTACGATTAAATCGCAAAGTGCTGGGAGAGTTAATATATAGATAACTTACCAACAAATATTACATTAACAAAAAAAATTATGATAAAATAAAAAATAATTATGACATAGAAGGGAGTCGAACTGTTATACTGTATGATAGAATATGTTGTGTTATGTATATGTTGACTCCTGTTAACTCCGATGATTTATTTTTCTGCTTCATTTTCATTGATGGGGCAGAGGAAAATGATACACAACAGTCCTGTGGCATCCTTCAAAAAATGTTGTCATATAAAACAACGTTGCCAGATTCTTTTTTTTAAAGAGCAGCTGACGCTTTTGGAAAAACCTTGGAAACATATTATTTAGACACAATTCAGCTTGTATTTCATATACATGCATATATATTTTACAGATTTCTCCCCTCCATTACTTGTTACTGAAGAAATGTCCACAAATCAAGTTTTTATCCTTCAGAGTTTATCTGCATCTGTAGGTTATTCACTACTTGAAATTATAATGCTCTGTTGTGATATCATAGTCTGTTGCCTTGGGAATAACTATAATGTCACAAGCAGAGAATTATGACATCAGGTTGGGAAGAAGCAACAGGGAGCTGATAAATCCTCAAGGAACAACTCTTCTGTTTTCATACATATGACCTCATTAATAAATAATGGGGATACGAAATTCAGAGCTAATAAGAAATATTCGCTGCTTTGGGTCTAAATATTATATTTTCAAAGTTCTTCTTGAGGCATTGGTTGCTCTTTAAAGTAAAAAAAGACAATGAAGAAGGATGTTTGTGTGCTGTCATCATTTTATCAGCAACACTCAAGTAAGACCTATGGTATGTAGTTAAGAAACATGTATAAAATACTGCATGGGAGTTGCTTGTTTACTTCTTTATATTACTTATTTATTGAGGAAGACAATGCTTTATAAACAGTCAGCATTGCAAGCCTGCTGGTGCAGAGGCAAGGCATCTGTCTGCGATGTCAACATCCTGGGTTTGGGAATGGACTCTGGAGAAGGAGGGCCAGCTGGATGGAGAAGGACTGAGCATCCAGAGGACTGCACTTCTTCTTCTCCAGGGCAAGGAGGTCTGAGTGGCTGGTGCTCTATGGACACCAGGCAGAGGCTGGAGGTTCCACAGCAGCCAGTGCCATCACATATGGGGGGGTGGAGTGGATGCTGGACCTCATTGCATGTCCTTGCCCCGGGGCTTTAGCATCAGAAAAAAGCTGGCCACCGTGTATGATGCCGGCTCCGCTGCCATACTTGCTGCCCACCAGTGTCTGCTGGGGGGGGGGCTGCTTCCCTGGCACTTACCAGGGGGGCAAGCTGGGTCTTGCCTACCCCCATGTCCATCAAGAGGGGGTGCCAACCCAGTAGCCCCACTCAAGGGGGCAAGTCTGAGCATGAGGGGAAGGTCAGCAGAGTGGGTGCTGAGCTCCAATTGGGGGTCCAGAATACAAAAAAAAAAAAACAACCAGCAACAATTACAGTTGGCAATTCAACTTCAAAATTACAAAAGTTGCAACCAGAGCTGATCCAGAAAAAGTACAGAAGGTATGTTCCATGAACTGTAACAATCAAGGAAGCAGCAGCATCCCTGCAAACTGATCCTATGGTCTATATTGCATAAAAAAACTTTAATTTGCATGTCAGAAGTCTTCAATTCATTAAGTATAGGCACTGGATTCTGTCATTTAATATATTTATCAAGGGTTCCACCACAGCTGTTCTACAGGAAGCTTGTTGACCACCTTCATAGCAATGACCAACAGGCGACACAATGCTATTAGGAAAACAATGCTCTTTTGTAGGGGGCTGTGCCCTCCGCACCCCTCATTTGGGGGGGCTCTGCTCCCCACCCCCTTGGATTTTAAAATAATCAACTCCAGGTTGGAGTTGTTTCAGGTAGGGGGCACAAGCCCCAGAGAATCCATGTTGGCGTAACACACAACCATTAAAAGGAACTTACAGTTTTGTTGTTGTAATGGTCTTTGTGGATTTAGTTTCACTGTACATTCGGTATACCATTTATGAAGTCAGGGAACAAAGGAATCATCTACAGTCAACATCTATACAATCCATCTTTGCCATTTGGCTTCAAAGGCAGATTTGCCAACTCAAATTGATGTTTTAATGTGTTCCATGTGATAAATCTCTTTCAAAACCTCACAGCAGGCCTGTGCTGTTGGAGGCTGTGGTTGTCTACACATGTGGGTGATTGTTTTCTTAGAAACCATCAAAGATATTAATGCCATATATTGTGTGGCCACTCTCATCCCTAGCAGAGGAATCAAAATCAGAACCACTGTTGGAGAGATGATACCAGAGTCTAGGGATAAATTATACATCTGAACAAATAGCTCTTTCCAAAAAGTTGAGAAGACCAGGCAGTCCCAAAACACATGGGCCTGTTTTGCCTTTTTATTGTCACAGTTTCTCCAACAGTGGCCATAACAGGATGGTAAAATTTTTGCAACAGTGGCCGGTGTATGGAAGAAATGCATTCTGCATTTCCACACAAATTCCCTCCAGCAGTGGGCTTCCATAAAGTTTATGGCAGGTGTGTAGATTTTAACCAGACTGAATATTAATTAATTAATTAATTTAACATTTAGGAAATAACCTTTGAGCTAAGAGCTCTTTTACAAAGGTTCCACATCCAGAAACAAATTAAACAGATACAGTGGTACATTGTAACAATGACAGAAAAAAATGGATTTCTAACATAGGAATGCTATCTGGCCATGAAACATTTGCAAAGAAGTATGAATTTCAGGCAAAGACACATTACATGTATGAGAGGTAATTAATAGCTGCCTTGGGATCAGGCAATGTCAACATGAATCAAGTACATATTATTTCATGACTAATATAGGTAAATTTGGGGGAGGGAGAAGGGTGCAGGTGCTAGAGGTAATCTTGCTTAGTACCAAAGAATGTGATGGAAAGACATTCACTAGAATAGCAGCCAGGGGAAGGTAAGGGCTTGAATGGGTGTTGGTGACAGCAGGGAGAATGGTGAGGGGAAAAGTAAAATGGTAGGGACAGGATAGGGGTAATAGGAATGGGATTGAGGTTGCTGGAGCAAGGGCATGCAGAGAGGGGGGCAAGAAAGAGTATAGATAGGGGTAAGACCTATTTTGCAGTGGATCAACACTCCAAGCAGGTGGGGTTAGAGGGTCTGATCTTCCCTCTCCTTACTGCCTTTGCCGTTTTCTGCATTTCCCCCAGTCCTGCTCCCTAATGACTTCTCTACCTTGGTGTTCACTTCGCCAATTACTCTGTTTTGTGGGGGGCTGGGATTTCCATGCTCCATTTCAGTGTCTCCCCCCTTGACTAGTTTAAATGCTTGCCAATAAAGCATTTAAAACTATCACCTAGTATTCTGGTTCCCCTCCCAGACAGATACAGACTATCATGCCAGTATAGGTCTGTATTCCTCCAGGTGGACCCCTAGTCCCCAATGAAGCCAAAACCCTGGGCTCTGCACCGATTTCTTAACCATTCATTCAGTCCCATGGTAAGGGGTACCCTAGCCTCACCCATGCCATAGACAGGCAGCACCTCCGAGAAGGTTACTGTGTGTGCTACTTGTCTAAGGCCCCTCCTCAGCTCCACAAACTCCTCCTGCACTGCTCTGATACCATTCCCAACCAGGTCATTTGTCCATAGGTAGACAATGATGTCCAGCTCCTTTTTCCATGATGCTGCTCCCATGATCCTGAGGATTTGCTTCCTCTCCCTCCAAGCCATGGAACCTGGCAGGCACCTTACCTCCCTCTCCCTTCCCTACCCCCTTAAAAATTGAGTCCACCACTAGGAGTTGTTTCCTTCCCATGTGGGATCCCATGCCACCCTCCTGTGGGTCTTTAAGTGGAGGCTCACATCATCCTCCTTGGTCTCCACTGCAGGTGCCTCCAAAGAGGAACCATGCCCTGCCAGAATGGCATATGAATTGTGCAGAGATACACCTGGAGGGATGCATCTCTGTTCCACCACCCTCACCCTCCTTGAGCCCACTGTGGTCCAACTGCTCCTCTTTCTTGGCAACCTCTGAGGCAGCGGCAGCTCTGGTAGTCCCTGGGTGGGAAAGTAGGTACCCCAAATCCAGGACAACTCAGCCTGGAAATGAGCAGCCTCCTCCCTCAGCCCAGAGAGGTGCGTGCAGATGGGATAACACTGCATCCTGCAGAATGTCTCCTGGAAGACTGCAGTTCCATAGCTGCTGCACTGCACCACTCCCATCTTGTCTTATATGTGGGCCCTCCCCAGTTGCTTTGTATGCTTACTCACTCCTCCCTACCCCTAACTCACACAAGCACACTAACTCTTGTTCTTTTAGTTTGTTTTTTACCCTAATTGAAGGTCCTAGTAGTGAAGTTCTAATTCCTTAGTCCCAGTAGTAGAGTAGTAAAGTTCAAGCGGCTGCCTCCTTCCTCTTGCTGCTCTCTGCCAAAAGCTAACTGGGGAAGTTTAAATGCTGAAACATGGCTTTCTGCTGCCTGAGTGATGCCCCTTAATTTACAGCTCTCATGTTCACCTAGGTAACTGTACAGATAACAGTTCCCTTCCTCCAACTCAGACAAGTACACTAACTCTTGTTTTTTTTATTGTTTGCTTTTTACCCTAATTGAAGGTCCCAGTAGTAAAGTTCTAGTTCCTTAGTCCCAGTAGTAGAGTAGTAAAGTTCTAGCAGCTGCCTCCTTCCTCTTGCTGCTCTCTGCCAAAACCTAACTAGGGAAGTTTAAATGAAGACACCTCACTTTCTGTTGCCTAAGTCACACCCCCTAATTCACAGTTCTCCTGTTCACCAAGATAACTGCACAGATAACAGTTCCATTCCCCCAACTAAGTCAAGCACACTCTTGCTTTTTTTTTGTTTTGTATGCTAATTGAAGGTCCCAGTAGTAAAGTTCTAGTTCCTTAGTCCCAGTAGTAGAATAGTAAAGTTCTAGCAGCTGCCTCCTTCTTCTTGCTGCTCTCTGATGACACATTTCTGCTCATGATTCACTAATAGTAAGCCAGTCTGATATTATCCATTGTTTGGCTTTGGGGAATAAAACAGGATTATCAGGATGGACTAAATAGGGAAGGAACTGGTCTAACCTCTTTGCCCAGAAAGCCATAAATAATTTATAGTCTATATTTAATTTTGTATTTAATATTGAAATTTGGTGATATGAAGATGAATTAGTCTGATTCTTACCAGGTTTGAAAATATGAACATACAAGCATACAAAGGAGACAACAGAATAAGGCCATTTGTTTTCTGTAGTCTGCTCATATTGCAGGGTCCACAGTTTAAGCTACTGACCCTTCTTCCCCCCCACCAATCCTCCCATCCTTTTAAGTCTGCCCCTTCCCTGACTTTAACTTTGCCCTTAAGTCTATCCCAGCATCTCTTGAAGCTGCCCTCCATCTACTTCGAAAACACCTCAGTGCATTCTGACTGGCCGCCACCCTCTCCGTGAAGAATTGCTTCCTAGCCCCCCTCCTAAACCTCCCTCTTCCAACTTGAGATTGTGTCCCCTCATGCTCGTTGCCACTTAGCTTTAAGAACCAATCCTACCCTGTCTCCAGTGAAACCCCAAAGATGGCACCCCAGGACTTTGACAGGATTTGTTCTCCCTCACTGTGAGCTGCTGATTGACTGTTCCAGGGAGGTCACCTCCCTCTGACTCCTGTTCTTCCAAAGGGTCACTGAATCCCGTCCCCCTCTGGTCATGTTCCACATACCTCTCCTCAGATGTGCTGCATGTTCAACCCACCAGGCCTGCCTTTTCAGGCTGAAGTGGAGGTATGTCTGTAGGCTATGAGCTGTTAATTCATATTGGCTTTTTTAGCTTCTGTCTGGGACCCTCTCTGTATTGTAAAAGTCTTGGGGTGCCATCTTCGGGGTTGCTCTGGAGACTGGGTAGGATTGGTTTTCTTCTCAGGGACTGTAATTCCTCAGGTCTAGAACTCATTAAGGGCTTGTTCTGCTGATGTGTACTCCTGAGTCCCCTTCTGGTAAAATACAATCAGCTTTGCCAGGTAAGGAGTATGAAATCTCAGTTGGTGCTGCATCAGTATGTGAAAGAGGGGTAAGCAATCCAGCCTTTTTTTATCATAAAGGGAGCATAATCATTGCCAAAATAAATTTGGTGCTGCTGTAGAAAACAGTTTTTTGGCACAAAGCCGTTTGAAGGATTGCTCTTTTATTGAGTAGTTCAGGAATTGGACAATTACTGAGTGGGCTTGGGAGGTAAGAGATTTTGGCTTAGGCTCCAGTGCCTGGTGAGGCCTTTTGGTGTACAGTGGGAGCATCAGATCTAAGTCCAAGGCCGAGCTAAGGAAAGGGAACAGAAATGCCTGAAGATCTGTGCCATTCATTCCCATAGGCAAGCCATATAACTGCAAGTTCTTTCTCTGAACCTGACTCTAGGCATCTTCTTGGTGGACCGTTATTTGTGCCTGTGTATCTTGTGTGGTTTGGAGGGTGGTTTCCATATCATTAACACAGTTCTCCAAAGCTGTCACTTATCTCTCCATGTCTTCAGAGCATTGTTCTAGAGTGGCAACAACTTTTTGAATTTCCCTGAGAGTTTCTTTAATTTTCCCCCAGAAGGTTACTAATTTATTAAATATCATTTTGAGCTTTATTTTTTTCCCTTTGGTATCTGGCTGGGTTTTTAATGTTCAGAAACCACAGCAAAAGATGCTATCTGTAAGGCCTGCAATACTTTGGAGTCTGACATCTCCCTCTGATATGCAGCAAAATCATCCGTCCAGAAGATTTCAAATTCAAGGACAACAACAACAATATTTCATAAAGGACAAGAAACTGTTTTTTCCACTGCACAATTGAAACCAGTACCAAAATGTTAAAGGTATATTTAAATTGTACCCATTATGCTATGTGTGTTTCAAGATTTGTTATGTTGTCACAGGGACCAGCACTGATATCAGAACCAGTACCAAGATTTGGATGGAACCAAGATCAGTACTGGAGCTGATGCCGATGCCAGGGTTCATATGAAAAAGTCCAAATCTGACACGTTCTGTGGTAGTTCTATCAGTGTGCTGACACAAGGTCAGCACAAGCACTGTGAGCAACAGCACAGTGACAGAATTCACCTGTCTGTGGTGAGTTGCTGTGCTGGTGCAAGGAAGACACCGGCTGTGTATTTCCTGGTGTTGCACCCCTGCCCCAGCCAACTCTAACTCGGAGTTATAAATTTAGAGACTGGGGGGTGTGGGGGGGCAGAGCACCTCACATGGAGGGTTCCTGGGGAACAGCCCCTGATAGACACACATCGACATTCCTGATGGCACAATGTCGATGCTCGACTTTGTGTCCATCGCTGCGGGGGATGTTGTTGAGAGCACTGTCACAGTGCTATAGTAAAACTGTTCCATCCGTTTTTATTAGATTGGTTACTAACAACACAAATATATTATAATGGCACGGCAGTACCACTATAGTTAGGGTTGCACAGCCACTTCTATGTTAAACTCAATATTTTGTAGTTTAATAATTTTGCAACTGTTCAACTGATTTGCCTGAAATTGGGCATACGCCTTCTGGTACCATAGATCTCTAGATCTGGCAAGTTTAGTTCTTGTCAGATGTACAGTTACGGAACTGTGGAGTGCAAAAAAAATGTGAAAAATCCTCACTTTTTGGCAAATTCTTTACTCAGGGGTTCAGGCCAAACGGGTTGTGATTCTGGTGTGAAATTTTCAGTGTATAAGGGGACTGGGTCACTAATGTGCCTTTTGAAGGTTTGGTGAAAAAATATTAGTCCTTTCAAAAGTTATTATAGATTTAAGTGTCCCATCAAAGATGACAAAAAAATATATGTGCAGCTCATCAGTACATGTATGCATCCAAGAAGGCACGTTTTTCTATTGAAAATTGGTCCAGTACTGTCGTACTGCCGCTATCTTGTTTTCAATTGGTGATGTGTAAAGAATGTAATTCAAAAATGCTGCCCCTTTGTAAGCACCAATAGTTGTCTTTACCTAATCGGGGCCCAAGGAACACGATTCTGAAGTTAGATTTTTTTAATTATGCTTGGAAATGTGTTAGAAACATAGAAACATAGAATTTGATGGCAGATAAGGACTGCGTGGCCCACCCAGTCTGCCCATTTCCCTACCTAATGGATAAGCTGCAGATTCTAGTTAATCAACAGCATACTTCCTCCTACCCCACTAGAATTGTCTTATGTCTGTCCCATGCTTTCTTGAATTCTTCCACTGTTCCTGACTCTACAACCTCCTCAGGAAGGCTGTTCCATGCATCCACAACCGTCTCTGTGAAAAAATACTTTCTAACATTACCTCTGAGCCATCCCCCCCTCTATCTTAAAATTGTGCCCCCTTGTTCTTGCACATCTCTTTTCTGAAAGATACTACCCACTTGTACTTTGTTAATTCCCTTGATATACTTGAACGTTTCTATCATGTCCCCTTCTCCCTCCTTTCCTCAAGGGTATACATATTAAGCTGCTTTAGTCTCTTCTTGTATGTTTTCTAGTGCAGACCCTGCACCATTTTGGTTGCCCTCCTCTGAACAGCCTCCACTCTGTCTATGTCTTTGCAGAGATGGGGTCTCCAGAATTGCATACAGTACTCTAGATGGGGTCTCACCAACTGTCTGTACAGAGGGATAACAACTTCCTGCTTTCTACTGTTGGTGCCTCTCCATGTGCATCCCAGTATCCCCCCAGCCCTCTTTATTACCTTCTCACATTGCCTGCCACCTTTAGGTCATCTGACATAATTACTGCTAGTTTTTTTTCAGTTTTTGTTGTTGTTATAATCTCACCCCCATTGTGCACTCTTCCCCTGGGTTTTTGTTTCCCAGATGCATTATCTGCACTTCTTTGCATTGAATCTGAGCTGCCATAGATTTGACCATTCCTCCAACCTTGCCAAGTTCCTTTTTATCCTTTCCACCCCACCTTGTGTATCAACCCTGTTGCAGATCTTTGTGTCATCTGCAAAGCGACATACTTTTCCTTCCAGGTACTCTCCAATGTCACCTATAAAGACATTAAAGAGAACCGGTCCCAGTTCCAAACCCTGCGGTACCCCACTAGTTACTCTCCATTCTTCACTGTGGACTCTGTTTACTATTACTCTTTGTGTCCTGTTATCCAGCCATTTTTTTTTAATCCAGGCTTGTATATTAATCTTTTGAGTGATACTGTGTCAAATGCCTTGCTAAAATCTAGGTAGGCCATGTCCACAGCCCCTCCCTGGTCTACTACTGTGGTCTCCCAGTCAAAGAAATCTATTAGGTTAATCTGAAATGACATTCCTGCTGTGAAACCATGCTGCCTTGGTTCCTGTGCCCCACTGGCCTCTAGGTACTCAACAATTCTTTCCTTCAGAAGTGATTCCATCATTTTCCCAACCACTGAGGTCAAACTAACTGATCTGTAGTTTCCTGCCTCTGCCCTGCTCCCACTTTTGTGAAGTAGAATCACATCAACCCTCCTCCAGTCTTCAGATACCACCTTATCCTCCCATGATTTGTTAAAGAGAGTAGTCAGTGGTGTCACTAGTTCTACCCCTAGTTCTTTTAAAATGCTGGGGTGAGTCCCATCAGGCCCCATTGCTTTGTCTACAGTCAGTTTCAAGAGTTCTTTCAAAACCCTTTCTTTTGTGAATGGACTGGTTTCGACCCCCCTATTCAGAGTGTTTCTCTTGTTTGGTTTAGTTACCTCACCCTCCTCTTCCGTTGTGAATACTAAGCAGAAATATTCATTCAATATCCCTGCTTTTTCACTGTCACCCTCTGCCCACATTCCCTCCCTTTATTAAGCCTCTGTATCCCTCCCTTGGTCTTTCTTCACTCCCTAATGTACCTATAAAAGGTTTTATCCTCCTTCTTAACAGAGCTGGCCATCTTTTCCTCAGTTTGTGCCTTTGCTATTATGACTGCCATCCCTGCCTCTTTCTGCTTTAACTGATAAAGTTCTCTGTCCTGCTACTTCTGTGTTTCCTTATATTTCCTGAATGCTATCCTTTTCTCCTTAACCTTCCCTTCCACCTCTTTTGAGATAACAAAGTGTTTTTTTCCTTCATTTTGTTTTGTTGATTTGCTTCACACAAAGGCATGTTGCCTCTGTGATGGCTGTTTTGATTATTCCCCATTGTTCCTCCACCCCTCCTTCTTGCCCGTTTGCTAGTGCATTTCTGAGGCACTCTCTCTTTTTCCCAAAGTCAGCCCTCCTAAAGTCCAATACTCTTGTTTTTGTATGGCTTTACTCTATGGCTGTGTTTATTGTGAATCACACTGTTTGGTGGTCACTTGTTCCCAGATGGCTACCCACTTCTGAATCTGAGATCCTTTCTCCTTCTCCATTTGAGAGTACCAGGTCTAAGATTGCTCCTTCCTGAGTGGGTTCCAACAGTAGCTGTCTGAGGCATGCCCCCTGTAGGGCATCAAGAATGACCCTGATCTTGGATGTGCCTGCAGCAAAGGTACTCCAGTTAACATCTGGCATATTCAGGTCCCCCATCAACAATATCTCCCCTTTCTCTGCCATTTTAAAGATGCTTTCTATCATTTCCTTGTCCATTTCCTCCCCCTGAGATGGGGGTCAGTACATTACCTCCATGCGGATTGTAGTGCCATTTTCTGTCTGCAGGGCGGCCCATAGTGAGTCATCAACTTCCTATTTACTCTTTAGTTCTGTTGCTTTAATCCATTCCCTTATTTAGAGAGCTCCTCCTCCTCCTCCTCCTCTTTTACCCACCCTCTCCCTCCTGTAGATTGTGTATCCTGGTATGCTGACATCCCAGTCATGGTTCTCTGTGTACCATGTTTCAGTGACTGCCACAATATCCAGGCATCCCTCTTCCATCAAGGCCACTAGTTCAGGGAGCTTGTTACACAGACTGCTGGCATTGGTACTCATCACCTTCCATTATTTGATGGCCTTTCCCCTTTTAGCCCCATCCCTGTCCTTACTGCCTTTTTCTGCATTTACCCCTGCCCTGCTCCCTACTGACTTCTCTACCATGGTGTTTACCTGTCTAACTACTGTGTTTTGTGGGGGGAGGCTGGGATTTCCCTGCTCCTTTTCAGTGCCTCTGCTCTTGGCAAGTTTAAATGCTTGCCAATGAAGCATTTAAACCTATCACCTAGGATCTTGGTTCCCCCCCAGACAGATGCAGACCATCGCTCCAGTATAGGCCTGCATCCCTCCAGGTGGCTCCCCAGTCCCCAGTTAAGCCAAAACCCTGAGCTCCACACCAGTTTCTCAACCATTCATTGAAACCCATGGTGTGGAATACCCTAGCATCATCCTTGCCATAGACAGGCAGCACCTCCGAGAAGGTTACCGTACATGCTACTTGTCTAAGACCCCTTCCCAACTCTACAAACTCCTTTTGCACTGCTCTGATCCCATTCAAAGCCAGATCATTTGTTCCTAGGTGAACAATGACATCCAGCTCCCTCCCTCATGCAGCTGCTCCTGCAATCCTGAGGATATGCTTCCTGGCCCTCTAAGCCATGGCACCTGGCAGGTACCTTACCTCCCTATCCCCTTCCTCCCCCCACTTCTACCACCCTAATGATTGAGTCCCCCACCCGGAGTTGTTTTCTTCTCCTGTAGAGTCTTATGCCACCCTCCTGTGGGTCTTCTTTAGGGAGGTTCCCAGCATCCTTCTTAGTCTCCACTGCAGGCTTCCACAGAGGAACCACTCTTCACTAGAACAGCATATGTATTGTGGAGAGGTACAACTAGAGGGTTGCACCTCTGTTCCACCACCCTCTCCCTTCCTGAGCTCACCTTGGTCCAACCACTCCTCTTTCTTGGCAACCTCTGAGGTAATGGTGGTGGCCCTGGTGGTCCCTGGGTTGGGGAAGAGGTTTCACAAATCCTAGCCATGTCAGCCTGGAGACGGGCAACCTCCTCCCTCAGACCAGAGAGGTGCCTGTAAACAGGGCAGAATTGCAGCCTCCAGAATGTCTCCCAGAACACTGCTGCCCCACAGCCATTGCACTGCACCACTCCCATCTTGACTTATTTTGTGTTCCCTTTCCTGTTGCTTTGTATGCTTACTGTCTCCTTCCTCTATGTATTTTTACACCTACTTTCCTAATGCCTATGTGCCCTTACTACTCTCACCCTTCCTATTCTGGGACAGGAACTTCCTGTAGTCTTCAGTAGTCTCCTTCTTCTGTGCTTGGATACAGACCTCCAGCAGCCGGGGGGGGGGGTGTTTTTCAGACTTTGGCCATTTGTACTGTCGCAGTTTGTGACAGTGACTTTGCAAAAGTGTCTCAATTTTGTGACACTGTCACAAGTATGATATCACAAAATTTGTGACATTTTCCCAAATTGCGACAGTAACTACACAAAGAGTACTGTTTATTGCCACTGCAAATAAACTGTTAGGACTATTTGTCTGAAATGTGTAGAGTAACAAGGGTTTTGACCACAGATGTGCCTTTTGCTGGTTTGGTGAAACAATTTGCAATGGCTCCACAGTTACAACATTCTGAATTTATTGTACTGGCCATGGTACCTTTCAGCACCTATATCTCAAAAACAGTTCGAGATACAGATTTTTCGCTAAGCACAGCTTTATTTATTTATTTATTTGTATTTCAGATGACACCTTTGAGCCAAGGGCTCTTTTACAAAGGTTCCACATCAAGGCAATAAGGACAATAAGGTACAAAACATAACATGATCATTACAATGGAACTTACAAAAAAAAAAGACAAATAAGGTTACAATAATAGCAGCCAAAGGCATTGTCAAGGAATTGAGTTGTGAGTTAATTATACAGTACAAGTCATCGGTGGCTCAGTGAAGCTTTGTTAGGAGTGGGTTAGTGGAGAAAAAAGAAAGAAGATTGGTGGTGAGGGGGTGGTATGGGAGAGAGGGAGAGGGAGGAGGGGAGAAATGGGGAGGTCATTGCGTTGAGTATGTGGTAGATGGGAAAGAGCAAGGGAGAAGGAAAGGGGGGATGAAAAAGAAAAGGAGACAGATTCATCCTATACCCAATAATGGGGGGTAGGAGAAGAAAAGGAGCTGAGGCAGTGAGGAAGGATGCTTGAGGGTATGCCTGAACGGGATTATAAGAAGCAGTCATAGAAGGCACTAACCATGAGGTGTTGATGCAGTTTACACTTAAAAGCACCAATCATGGCACTGCTGGAGATTTCTGTAGGAACAAGTTGAACCAGGTATAGGCTCTGACAAGGTAAGAATGCTGAGCTTGAGAGGTCCGACAGTGAGGTATTGTAAAGGTTAGACTGTCCGCTCTTCTAGTTAGGCAGCAGACATACTGCAGAGTTAATATTGATTGGACTCCAGGGGGCATAAGGCCCAGTGATGTCTTCTTGGTTAGGATGCAGGTCTGGTACTTCAGCCTGCCGGATAGCTGGAGCCAGTTAGCCTGCTTGCAAATGTCACACGTGTGAGAATGGTGGGCAGCTGAAATAAGGAGTCTACATGCCTTATTAAGGGCTACAGCTATGCACCGGAGTGCAGTCTCAGTAGCAGATCCACAGATAACGAGCCCGTAGTCAATGGTTGAGATAACAGAGCTCTGGATAGTGAGGTTCAAGGCTTCAGCCTTTAGGCAATGTTCATGCTTGTATAGTAGCCCTATATGGGAATTCACAGTTTTAGAAATATTGTGAATGTATTTGGTATATGAGAGGGAGCAGTCAAAGGTCAGGCCCAGATATTTAAACATATCCACTTGCTCAGGAGCGACGCCTTCGTGGTTGTTAATTATGAGCTTATGGTCCTTGTACTTATTGTGGGTTCCATGGAACAACATTGTTCTAGTTTTTTTGTGGTTAAGGATGAGTTTATGAGAGCAAAACCAGTCTTCCACTTCTGTGAAATGTTTCTGTAGTTGAGACTGAAGGGAGGCGGGGTTGGTGTGGCAAGTGAAGATTACTGCATCATCTGCATACAGTGACATTCTGTCATGGCAGGAGGCAGGGAGATTGTTCAGGAATATGCTGAATAAAAAGGGACCCAGGTAGAACCTTGGGGTACTCCAGAATGGATTGGTAGGGATGACGAGAGGAATTCACCAATCCTGACCTATCGGGTCCAGTTACTGAGGTAGCTTTGAAACCAGAGGGTAGTTTCACTTGAAAGACCAAGGAGGGATAATTGTTTGAGGAGAATGGAGTGATTGACAGTGTCAAATGCCTTAGTCAGATCAATAAAAGAGGTGCTGACCAACTGGCGCTGATCAAGTGCATGATAGATATGTGTGGTGAATTTGAGGAGTGCCATGGTAGTGCTGTGCCCTTTGTGGAAGCCATGCTGCTGGCAACATTGCAGGCTGTATTTTACAAGGTACTTCGTGAGCTGATCAGCTACTATCCATTCTAATGCTTTGGATGGGGGAAGGAGGATGGATATCGGCCTGTAGTTGTTCATGAGAGTCTTGTCACCACTTTTATGGACTGGAGTCACCACTGCCAGTTTCCACTTTTGAGGGAACTGGGAGAGCATGAGGGAACGGTTGAGAATTTTGGTTAGTGGGAGCAGGACTTTGTCAATGGTGAGGGCAAGAAGTTTCATATCCAGTGAATCGCCACTGACCCTAGACTTTCCAAGCACTTTAAGAATGTGTCTTTAGTAGGCTTTCCAGGATTGCTTTGAAATGAAAAGGAAGGTGCCCAGGTAGCAAATCTGAACTAACAGGAGCTGGGTTGACTGTGGTGGGATCAAAAAAGTTAGGGGGTAGCACATGACTAAGGTCAGCAAAAGTGGCGTTAAAGGCGTTGGCAATGATTACATGGTCAAGAGTGGTGGTACCATCTATGTTCAACATTGTGGGTGTTGTTTTTGGATCCTTTCCAGTCACTTCAGCAAGGTTATGCCACAATTTGCTCCCATCATTCCAGGTGCTGGCTAAGGCATTCCTGTAATAGTTAGCCTTCTCATGGTGGATTACTCTGGTACTTGAATTCTTTGCTGTTTTGTAGGCCTGGATATCAGTCTGGGTGCCAGTAGCATTAGCACGATACCAGAGCTGGTCTCGAGATTTCATTAGGTGTACTAAGCTTGAGTGCAGGTTGCCAGGTCAAGATTACAACTGTAGTGGAATTTTTTCCAAAGTTCATATGGTTACTGAGATATTGCCACATTCATATCACAATGGTTACTTGGAATGTTGTTACCTTCTCAGCTTCCTCACACATGGAATGGGGTGAGAGTTAACTCTGATGACTCAAAGGCAAATCCCAAAGCTTATTGGTGTGTGTATGGTGGGGTGGTAAGGCTGGTAATGTTAACATCAAATTTCCAGACTTTTGTTGGTGTGAAATCAACCCTAACTGATGCATTAAGGTATACTTATGGGTAGATATCTGGTCCCTGCGCTTCCACATATGGATACCATTATGCAATAATGGGAGTGCAGGGACGTCCACCACAGGGAGATGAGGGTTAATTTCGATGTCTGTACACTTATGGATAGATAGGAGTGCTGGGCCTGCAGGGCCCTGTGCTTCCACAAATGGATACCATTATGGAGTGATGGGACCACAGGGCCCAGAGGGCCATGTGCTACCCGAGGGAGATGAAGGTTAATTACAATGTCTTTAAATTTAAATTTATGGTTACATGGGAGAGCAGGGCCCAGAGTGCCCTGCACTCCCACATGAAAATCAGGGACAACTACAACTCCAGGCTGATGGGTGAACAGAGCTCAACCAAATAAAGGTAAGATTACACTGTCTCAAAAAGTAAGGAAATTCACTGCAAAAAAATTCTTTTAATGCATCAGTAAGCATTGATATTACAGCAAAAAAAGGCCAGAAATTCAATGTTAGAGTTACCAACCCTACCGCCCCATCCACCACCCCCCCACCCTCCACACACCAACAGACATTGGGGTGTGCCTTGTGGTCATTGGGCCTAACTCTCACCCTGTTCTCCTATACTGTACCTTCTCAGCTTCCTTACACATGGAATGGGCTAAGAGTTAGGGCTGATGACCCAAAGGCATATCCCAAAGCCTGTTGGTGTGTGGAGGGTGGGGTGGTAAGGATGGTAATCCTAACATCAAATTTCAAGACTTCTGTTGGTGTGAAATCAACCCAAAGTTATGCATTAACAGGGTGTTTTGCAATGAAAATATATATATATATATATATATGTATATATATATATATATATATATATATAGTGCTACCATAGTTAGGTTGAGTAGCCCAATTAAGATTAAGGGTCGAACTTTGTACCTTAATAACTTTGCCACCGTTCAATGGATGTGCCTGAAATTTGGAATGCATGATCAAGAACTGTACACCTTGAGATCTGCCAACCTT
Organism: Neoceratodus forsteri; assembly: GCA_016271365.2. NCBI lineage: Eukaryota > Metazoa > Chordata > Ceratodontiformes > Ceratodontidae > Neoceratodus > Neoceratodus forsteri. Next base: position 773,183,674 of record CM057452.1, on the reverse strand, counting down.
CGTACTGGTCAAATATACGGCCGTGGAGTTATTAAGCATGATCTGTGCACGCGTTTATGCTATTTGGTGAATTCTTTGCTTACAATTCGCATGGTTTGCATGAGTGGTCCGAAAACTTCAGGGAATGTGCGGCTGGGTTGCCTGATGTGCCTTTTGAAGATTTCATGAAACAATATTGAACGGTTCAAAAGTTATTCAAAAAACAAGTTCCCATTATAAGTCAATGGGAAAAGTTAACAAAAAGTTTGACACTTTCGCAAATGCACTTTTTAGTGTCGCAAATGGCAATAGTAGTGTCGTAAATCCACCATTTTGTTTTCAGTTAGCTATCAGAAAAGTGCTTGGCATTTAAATTTGGGACCCTCTAGCAACACAATTATTTTTGCTTTCACCTAGTCGGACCCTCAGGATGCTAGCCATGCCTTTATTTTGGGATGAAACACCCTAGAAATATGTTTTTCAAATTTCTGGAAAAAGTAGTGTCACAAAGTAGTGTTGCACTCATTACACTTTTGCAAATGCTTGTGAAAACTTTCGCAAATCATGACACTACTTTGCAACACTATGGGCAAAATGAGAGGAATTCTTTGCCAACCTGTTGCAAAAGAACGGTTAGGTCTTTTGGCCTGAAATTTGGAGGGAAGGTAGACAACATCTCAGAGATGGGCCTTTCACTGGTTTGGCAAAAAAATATTGCACAGCTGCAAAGTTATGGGACTCCCAACTTGGCACTTTTTTCCCAAAGACTAACATGGTGGCGTACGCTGCGCCTTTTGGGGCTCGTATCTCGAAAATGATGCAAGATACATATTTTTCGGTGAGAACTGCATAATAGGGCTACACCATACAAAATGGTACACAGGACAATAATGATTTCTGTGAAATTTTAATTTTTTTCTGCGCGTCATACGGTTGCTGAGATATTAGCAATTAAGTACAAAAAATTTGTTTTTATATATACTGCGTATTACAATGCATACATTCTTTGGTTTCATTCTGTTTCTCAATTCAACAAGGCACAGGGCCCCGAAGGGCCCTGTGCTCCCACCACTGTATCCCTATATCTTGAAGTAGGACTGCAGGGCTAGAAGGGACCGCATCCTCATCATCGCATCCATATATCATGCAGTGGGAGCACAGGGCCTGAAGGGTGTGCATTCTTATCACTGCATTCATATATCATGGAGTGGAAACACAGGTCTTGAAGGGTCCCTGCTTCCACCACTGCATGCATAGATCATTCATTGGGGGCACAGGGTCTGAACGGTTCATGCTCCCAGCACCGCATCCCTATATCATCCAGTGGGAGTGTAGCACTTTGAAGGGAGTGTGGTCCCATGTCTGCATACATATATCATGTCATGGGAGGACAGCTCCTGAAAGTCCTGTGGTTCTACCACTGCATGCAACAAAGGAGCTGCTATTTAGTGAAGCCACTCCCACGTATGTGAGGAGTCCTCAAAGATTGAGCAGAGAGGGACGTTCTGTGCACCTGCAATCAGGGATGTGTACATTTGGTATACATGGGCTCAGTTTTGCTGCGGATCTCCACTGTGCATGCAGTACCTGGTCGGGTGGGTGGGGATATCTTGTAGTACATTTATACAGTTGTATTTTATTTCTGTAACCTGCTGCTGGTTGTCTGTGATTGGTCATGTTGCCTTGGTCATCCCAGCTACTTGCATGTGTGTGTGTGTGTCTCTGTGTGTGTGTGGTGCTGGTGGGTGGGGGGTGACTGTGGAGTCAGTGTTTTCAACTCTAACACCGAATTTCCTCACTTTTGTCACTGTGGAACTATCCTAACTGATGCATTAAAAGGAGTTTTTTCATGAACATATATATATATATATATATATATATATATATATATATATATATATATATACATACACACACACACACACACACACACAACATACTAAGATGCCAGCAGAGTAGGCCCCATGGTCTATTGAGTCTGCTCGAGAGTCAGTACCCTGAATGGGTACCATTACCAGCCTCCTGGCCCCTCCCTGATCCCCCTTTCCCCCACCAGGGTTCACACATTCCCAGAGAAGCAGTCCTCAGCTTCACCCCTGACCTGTACCTGTCCCAGCCTCTCTTGAACCCCTCCACCATTGATGTATCCACCAGCTCCTCAGGCAGTGCATTCCATGGTTCCATCACACTCTCACTGAAGTACCACCTCCTCCTTTCCCCCTGAGTATCCCACCTTCCAGCCTCCAACCATGTCTCCTGGTGGCCCCTCCCACCTTCCTCTGAAAGACCTCAGGTAGGCTTACCTCATTTACCCCTTTGAGATACATCTCCCCCATCTCTCCTCTCCTCCAGTGAGAACAGGTTGAGCTCCACCAGTCTCTCCTCATATGTCCTATCCCTCAGACCCCGGATCATCCTGGTTGCCCTCCTCTGAACTCGCTCCAGGAGTTGAATATCTTTCTTGAGGTGCAGACACTAAAACTGAACAAAGAACTTGAGGTGTGTTCTGACCAGGCAATCGTACAGCAGCAGAATCATCTCCCTGCTTCTTCAGGTAATCCCCCTGGTGATGCAGCCCAGCATTCAGGTGGCCCTGGCCACAGCCCTCCTACACTGCTCTGAATTATTCATTTTGGCATCCACCTGCACCCGCAGGTTCTTTTCCCCACTCAAATCCTACAGTATGTCCCCTTCTAGGGTCTACACCTGGCCAGGGTTCCTTCACCCCAGGTGAAGCAACTTGCATTTCCTGGGGCTAAATTTCAGTTTCCAGGTACATGTAGTAGTAGTAGTAAAAATGTTTTTTTTTATACAGGATAGCAAACTTTAGGTCATAGAGCTATTTTCAAAGTTGTCCTGTGTCAAGAACAAATGACTATCTCTCCAGAGTATCCAGGTCCTCCTGCAGGGCTACCCTACCCTCTTCCCCATCCATCAACACCATACATATATATATATATATAGATAGATATATGAAAAAAACACCATTAATGTATTACTTAGGGTTTATTTCACACCAACAAAAGTCTGGAAATTCAATATTAGGGTTACCAACCTTACCCCCCCCACTCCATCCCCCCCACCTTCCACAGACCAATAGGCATCGAAGCGTGACTTGGGGTCATCCGCCCTAAATTTCACCCCATTTCATTTGTAAGGAAACTGAGATGGTGAAGTATAGGAGAATGGGGTGAAAGTGACACCCCAATGCACACATCAACACCTGTTGATCTGTGGAGGGTGGAGGAAGTGTGAGGGGTAGGGTTGGTAACTCTAACATTGAATGTCCAGACTTTTTTGGTGTGAAATCAACCCTAACTGATGCATTAACAGAGTTTTTTTTACAATGAATTCCCTTCTTTTTTAGAAAGTGAACTACTACTCATATGGTATCCATAGAAACATAGACTTTGACTGCAGAGAAGGACTGCTTGGCCCACCTAGTCTGCCCATTTCCCTACCTATCGGATAAGCTGCAGATCCCAGTTAACCAACAGCCTACTTCTTCCTACTCCCTTCCAGAATTGCCTTATTTCTGTCCGATGCATTCTTGAATTCCCCCACTGTTTTTGACCCCAAAACCTCCTCAGGAAGGCCATTCCATGCATACACTGCCCTTTCTGTGAAAATAGTCTTCCTCACATTGCCCCTGAGCCATCCCCCCTATATCTTCAAATTGTGTCTGCTTGTTCTTGCACATCTCTTTTTCTGAAAGATGTTACCCTCTTGGATTTTGTTGATTCCCTTGAGGTACTTGAAAGTTTCTATCATGTCCCCTCTCTCCCTTCTTTCCTCAAAGGTATACATATTATGCATATTAAGCTCCTTCAGTCTCTCTCTTCGTATGGCTTCTGTCGCAGACCTTGCACCATTTTAGTTGCCGTCTTCTGGGCTGCCTCCATCCTGTCTATGTCTTTGTGGAGATGGGGTCTCCAGAACTGCACGCAGTACTCCAGATGGGGTCTCACCAGCTGTCTGTATAGAGGATAGCAACTTCCTTTTTTTACTTGTTATGCCTCTCCCTAAACATACCATTATCCCCCTGACCCTCCTTACTGCCTTCTCACATTGCTTGCTTGCCTTTATGTTATCTGACATGACTACCCCCAGGTCCCTTTCCATTTTTGTTGTTGTTAATACCTCCCCCACCCATTGTGTACTCTTTCCCTGGGTTTTTGTTTCCCAGATGCATTACTTTGCACTTCTTTGCATTGAATCTAATCTTGCTCCTGGTCCTGGGTTCCCACCCACCCATAAGTGTAAAGGCATAGCACAGGTGGGCTGTGTGCTCCCAGTTTTGCATAATGGGATTCATAGTTGGGAGTGCAAGTCCTCTTGGCCCTGCACTCCTACCCACCAATACGTGTAGAGACATAGTGCAGGAGAGCACTGTTCTCCAAGTATTCCAAGATGGTATCCATGGGTGGAAGCACAGGCCCTCTGGGCCCTCTTCTCCCACCCACCTATAGATATAGAGATATAGTGCAGGAGGGCCCTGTGCTTCCAGTTTTGCATAAATGGTATGCATAGGCGGGAGATTGGGCCCTCTGGACCCTGTGCTCTCACCTACCCATAAGTACAGACACATAGCACAGACCTAGAGTCATTCCAAGTAACCCTTGTACTGCATATGTGGCAATATCTCAGTAACCTTAGCAACTTTAGAAAAAAAATCCTTTGCAGTTGTATTCATGATCTGGCCACATCTACACATACATAACATACATATTGACTACATACATTTTATTTATTAGCTTTTGGTAACTGGGTAAGTGCACTAGGCAACAATCCTGCCTATTTTCAGGCATTACCCGGGAGAGTACAACAAAATAATACAGTGATAACATCAACAACAAGACAGTAAAAATAATACAGTCACAACAGTATGGGAGGAACCCATAGGATATAAGCAGTTAACAGTACACACTATGCTGTAACAACTAGATGAAATAGGATATAAAAAGCTAAACAGTACACAATATATTATAACAAACAAAGCTAGTTGCAGCAAGCTAGGTAATGCCTGGACGTCCTCAAGCAGGAGAAAGATGGTGGAGACACACAGTTAGTTGCAGTTACAGGTTCCAAGTGCATAGAGGTGAGAGAAAAGTGACCTCTTAAAGGAGTGATGGGGGGGAGAGTTTAACCTGGGTGGGTAGGTATGTAGTGAGTTCCAGAAATTAGGGGCCAAATGAGCAAAGGCCTGTTCACCCATTCTAGTGATGCATGGCCGGACTGATAGCATGGGAACCGATGAGGACCTGAGAGAGCAGATCCGGGTGATAAGGGTAAGTAGGTCTCTCAGGGAGGACGGGCTAGGGGGTCTGGTGAGTGAGTCAATAAAGCAACATAGGGAGTAAGAATGAAGGTCTTTCCGAGATAGCTAGTGTAGGCCAGAGTACAGCCAGCATTGATGAGTCAGTCGGGGGGCAGATAAGGCAAACCTACATATATTATTGTAGGAGGTGTCCCATTTGCTGAGTACACTAGTACTGGTATTGAACAGAACAGGGAGGGCATAAAGAAGTTGCGGGAGTAGCACGCCTCTAGCCACTGCTAGCCTAGTGGAGGGGGTGAGAGAATGCCATACCCGATAGGCTGCACCAATTCTAGTATTAATGGCCTGGCAGACCTCATTGATATGCAAGGAAAAATCAAGGGCAGGGTCAAGAGTGACCCCAAGGTATTTGAAGGTAACAGTATTCGTAACCGGCGTCCCCTCCTGACTGCAGACAAGGAGTTTAGAGTATTCTGAATGAACTCTTTTGGCTGTGCCGAACAGCATAGCCTGGGTTTTACCTATATTAAGGATTTGCTGGTTGGCAGAGAGCCAAGATTGTAGAGATTAAAAGTCCCAAGTGAGGGTATTGTTAACGTCGGCAACAGATTTGGTGGAATAGTAGAGCACTATATCATCTGCATACATGGGGTGGCTGCTATGGGGGAAGGTACTATGAATGTCATTTAGGAAGAGGGAAAAGAGCAGAGGGCCGAGAATCGACCCCTATGGAACACCCCTGGTGATGGGGGTGGAAAGAGTTTTGCAGTAGGAAACCGCCTGGGAGCGGTTATACAAGTAGCTACTAAACCAGGATAGGGTGGAGTCAGAGGCACCAATGTAGCTTAATTTGGACAGCAGAAGTGGGTGGTGAACCATATCAAAGGCCTTGGACAGGTCAATGAACACTGCACCAGTAAGCAGGCCCTTATCCATGTTGCTTTTGATGTCACTCGTGAGAAGGGTGAGGGCTGTGGTAGTGCTGTGTCCCACCCTTAAGCCATGTTGGGAGGGAGACTGAAGATTATTGTTACAGAGATGCTCAGTGACCTGTCGATGAACGAGTTTCTCCAGGAGATTACTAACAGTGGGGAGTAGGGAGATGGGGTGGTAGTTAGACAAGAGTTTAGTGTCTCCCTTCTTGTGGACAGGGATAGTTCTGGCAGATTTCCAGATCAGGGGGACAGTAGCAGTCATTATAGAAAGGTTAAAAAGCCTAGTTATGGGCCTAGCAAGCCAGGCCGCAAACAGCCTGATAACTCGAGGGTGCACCCCATCAGGGCCAGGGCTGCCGCTAGAAGGAACAGTTTTGAGAAGGTTCAGGACATGCTGGTGGGAGACCGGAGCCAGCACCAAAGATGGAGGAGTGGAGGAGCTAGGGGGAGAGGCCGGCCCTGGGTTGGGGAGTGTGGGAGAGGCCAAAGTAGGTAGAGAGGAGAAGAGGGAGTTGAAAGCATTGGGAATGGTGAGTGGGTGGTTACAGTGGACATCATTAATGAACATATTATAGGAGTAGTAGGTTTATTGTTCCCAAGGATTTCTTTTATTTGGGACCAATATTTTCTTGGGCATGTGGTGGAGGTGTTTAGTAGGTTCCGGAAGTAGGAGCTTTTGGCCAGAAAAATCTCTTTTTTTGCAATTATTACGCAGAGTTCAGTAGGCTTCAAAGTCCGTGGGGAGATGGGAGGACTTCCAGACTGACCATAGTTTGTCCCTGAGTTTCAGAAGGTAAAGCAGGGGGCATTTAAGCCATTTGGTGGTTTTCCCTTTAATAACCTGAGATGGACCCTAACGCTCACCGCATTCCATAACTAAATAAGCTGAGATGGACACATTATGAGACAATGGGGTGAGTGTTAGGGTCCATCTCAGGTTATGTTGTCATGAAATGTGGTGAGTGTTATGGTCGAAGACTGCAAGGCACACCACAATGCCTGTTAGTGTGTGGAGGGTGCAGGGGTGGGATGGTGTGGTACAGTTGGGTGGGGGAGGGTGTGGTGGAGTGGTAGGGTTGGGAACCGTAAAACCATATTTCCATACTTTTAAAGGCATGATATCAACCCTAACTAAAGCATTAATGAAGCTTTTTGCAGTTAATATATATCATACTGGCACGGTAGTGTCAGTATAGTTAGGGGGAAGGTAACTTCTATGTTAAACCCAAGTTTTTGAACATTAATTACTTTGGAACCATTCAAATGGATTTATATGAAATTTGGCATGCATAATGTCTAGGTGTATGTCTCCTGAACTGCCACATTTTGTGGTAATCAGTTGTGTGGTGTCTAAGATAGAGAGTGTTGAAAAAAAAACAGAAAAATAATTTTTTTTGACATATCTTTGTCCACCTTGATCTCAGAAATGGCTTTAAGTTGTGGTCTGAAATTTTCACGGTAGAAAGCCTATGCCTCACAGATGTGACCTTTGAAGGTTTGGTGAAAAAATATTAATCCATTCAAAAGTTATTAAACTTTAAAGTTTTCCATTATAGCCTATGGGGGGGATACGGTATATGATCTTATAGTGAAAGCAGGTAAACAGTCCCAAAAATAAATTTCTTTGCCAATTCATAGCAAGAAAATCATTAGGAGCCTTGGGTTAAAATTTGAGTGGTAGCTTGCCAGCCCGGTGGTGCTGAGGGCTGAGGCACTGGATGCCACACCTTGCTCCATGCCAGCGACACAGGTTTGGGGATGAGCATGGGACACTGTGGGCTGGCAGGGGAGGAGAGGAATTGAGCGTCCAAAGGACTGCTCTTCCTCTATGGGGAGGGGGGGCCCACTTTGGTCAGCGTCTGACTGACCCCTGGTGGAGGCTGGGGGTCGGCGATGCACGCCACATACTGGGAGGAGTTGAGGGCAGACTTCTGGTCATGGACGTGCATGGACACATGTGCGCCCACAGCCGCTGACATCATTGCATGCCCCCAGATTCCAGGGGAACTGAGAAAGGACGAAAATGGCACTGGTCGTGGCAGCTTGATGGCCGTTCGGTTGGATGCTTGGATCCGAGGGCTCACTGGAAACTGGATCCTGTGTCGGTGGAGATAGAGGGGGTCTCTCAGCTACCCTGCCGTGGGGGGACAAACCACGGGGTATACAGTGAGACCCGCTGTGGGATCCAGAGTGATCTGGATGGCGGCCGGAGGAAGGGGATGCCTGGACATGGATTGCAGACCAGAGGGCCAAGGTGAGAAAAATTACCAAAAAAAAAAAAAAAAAAATTAAATTTGCAGGGTGGCAAGCCCTTGCCCCAAAGATGTGCCCTTTGCTGGTTTGTTGAAGAAATCAACAGTGGTTTCATAGTTACAGCACTCCAAAGTTGCAAATTTTCTCATGGGATAACATAAGGTAACTTCTATGTTAAACCTGAATATTTGAACATTAATAACCTTGAAAACATTCAATGGATTTGCTTGAAACATGGCATGCATAATATCTAGGAATAGGTATCTTAACCTGCCAAATTGTGTGGGAATCTGGAATATGGTTCCTGAGACATGGAGCTGGCCTGGGTAGGAACGGAGCAGTGTTTTCATGCAGAAGTCATTCCCTGTGGTGGGTGAGAAAACCTCACGAACAAGGTATCGAGATGTGTGCCAGGGTTTGTTGGGACAATGCACTGCATCATGAATGACTCCAATATTGTATTTAGCTCAGTTTTCGCAAGTCCCAAAGGGATCTGCTCAAATGAGGATACAATTCCAGGACAGCCTCCAATATTGTATTTATCAAAATGAGGATGCAGTTGAACTATCTGAAAAAGAAGGGAAATTATTTGTAAAAAAAACTATCTTAATGCAGACATTAGGGTTGCAAAAATGCAAAGGGTACAAAGATGGGAAGTGAAAAAACATTAGGGATTTGGGTCTCCAGAGTATTTGCGAATCAGTAGTTGGGTCTCACTTGGGGTTGTCAACTCTAATGCCCACCCCTACCCTGGATCAGATGAGGGCAAATGTGTATGGGCCCTGCATGAAGAAAGCTCTGACAGATTATGTTGGCCATACCATATCACTATGATGCACTAGGTTGGAGCTGTATCTTATACTTCTTATGCTGGGCATTTGGTTTGACAACCCCAAGTAAGACCCCACTACTGATTCAACAATACTCCGGAGACCCAAATCCCTAATGTTTTTTTCATTTCTGTCTTCGTATCAAAGATTATGCTTTTTGCAGTACTAATGTCTGCATTAATGTAGTTTTTGCAAAGAATTTAGATAGACAGACAGATAGATTACAGAGGCGTGATCACGCCCCTATAGTTAGGGTTGAGAAGTCACTTCAGTGTTAAACTTGGAATTTTGCACTTTAATAACTTTGCAACCATTCAACAGATGTGCATGTAAATTTGCAAGTACCATCACCCAGGGTAGATCTCTGGATGTGGCAAGTTATGTTGCAGTCAGATGTGTGGTTTCTGAGTTCCAGAGAGGTGAAAAAAACATGTTTGCTCTTTGTCTTTGCTGGGATTATTTATTTATCTTTTGTTGACCAGGTAAGTGCACTAGACAAATCCTGCCTATTTTCAGGCACAACCCAGGAGAGGGGGATACAGATGAATGCCAACTTATCTTGAACCAGATTAAGCTGTTGGTGGTATTTTTATTGAATGAGGGAAATTTGGCCAGGACACCGGGGAAGTTCCCCTACACTTTTTTCGATAAGTGCCATGGGATCTTTAACATCCACCTGAACTACCACCAATCCAGGCAGATGGGACCTCGGTTTAACGTCTCATCTGAAAGACGGCACCTCAGAAGTGCAGCACCCCTCTCATGCTACACTACAGTGTCAGTACTGGGATATTAACCTAAGTGCCAGATGTGGGAACTGAACCCACAGCCCTCTGATTGCCCAGCCTCAGAGGCGAGTGTGCTACCTACTGAGCCAATGACACTGCAATAACTTGCCTATGGCCCAGATGGTTTGGAATTTTGGTCTGAAATTTCCAGGGCCGAAAGGGACTAGCCCACAGATGTGATTTTTTCTAGTCTGGTGAAAATATTATATGCTGTTTGTAAGTTATTGAATTTTAAAAATTAAAAAAAGTTTCTGAGCATGTTCAGTAAGTACTAAAAGATAGCTGTATGAAACGAAAAAAGGAATCATGTTTCGTATGGGAAAATTCCTTTTTTGTTTGCTGCCATCTTGTTTCTGTTTTTTTCTTAAAAACATTTTTTTCAAAAGCCACAAGAATGACATCCTGGAGAGAGACCACTAGACCTAGCTGGATGATTAGGATCCCGTTGGGTGCAATCTGCACTTCAGTGTTAGAGATATGCCCTTGAAATGTTATTTTTTTAAGATGATGAATCTTTTTTTATGACCATGTAATATAAAAAAATAATCCCTTTTTGTAGCATGAGTAACAAAAAAGGATCCTTTTTCATGAAGGGAAAATCGGGTTTCTGTCCCCCTTCCCCACCCACATTCACAAAACAGCCCCTCGGGGCTTGCATGCCACTGGGGAGTGGCTCCTCTGTTTTTCCTCCCCTCTGGAAGCACACAATCCTTGCCTGCATCCTGCAGGCTTTTATAAATTAAATTTAAGCCCACTGGCATTGCACAAGCTGAAGTACAGCTTTCAGAATGTGGCACCTGCCGTTCTTGATGCTGCTGCCTCCTCACTCCTGAACCCCCCCCCCCAGGCTTTGCATTGCTGCAGGAACACCGTCACTCACTGGCTACTCCTGCCACCCTCTCAGACTCTGTCCCTTTCTGCTCAATCTTTGAGTACTCCTCACATACGCAGGAGTGGCTTCACTAAATAGCAGCTCCTTTGTTGCTTCTTAAGCTGCTCCAGCCCCTCTGCCTCTAAAGCCTGAAATAAAGAAAACCATCCTTGATTTTTTGTTGTTGTTGTTTGCATACAGTGGTCCCTTGCCAATCAGACCCCCACCCCACCACCCACTCAGCACCCACCAACACAGATCCTCCCAGTACACCCCCCCACACCCTCACCTGAACAGATCTTGGGTTCGAAATCCACTCTTCGATCAAAATCACATCTTGTTGCTGGAACCGGCAACTGCAATATGAGAAACTAAGGTAAATGTGGTTCAATACATTTCAATGGGAGTTTCAACTTTTATTCATTACTCAGGCGTTTTTTACATTTTGACCCCAAATTTTCAACATAGTCTTTTGGGGGCCCCCCAACTCATGAACAATATGACTGTCATTATGCAATTCCCGCCCAAAAGATGATTTTACAGTTGCTTGCAGAATTCACATTTCAAGCAGTATTTGCATAAGGACAGTCCTATTGCTCATGAGGTGGGATCATAAGAAGGCTATGTTCAAAATTTGGGGTCAAAGTGGGTAAAAATGGCAAAGTTAAGACACTTTGTTGCAATTTTGTTACACATGCTCATAACATTGGGAATTTGAAAGACTTTGACCCAAATTTTCAGCATAGACTTCCTATTACCAGGCGTCATGTATGTCACAGCTGTCATTTTTCCCACTGTGGCAAACAACTTATTTTCACACCTGTGGCATGGAATGGCATTGTAGTTACATGGAACTACATTTTGACTGGGATTCAAAAATGTACTGTACCAGGTACATGAGATCCGGTAATGACATGGCTATGCTGGCAATTTGGTCACTGTTGTCCTATAAATGGAAGTGCAGGGCCCTTCCACAGTGACATACATATATGCATCTATGTAGGTATGGGAGCACAGGCCCAAAGGGAACTGCACACTCATGGGCAAATAAGGATACAATTACTCTATTTCAAAAACTATATCTGGGTGGGAGCCGGGCCCTGTGCTCCCACAGCCAAATAGAAACATAGAAACATAGAATTTGATGGCAGATAAGGACCACTTGACCCACCTAGCCTGCCCTTTTCTCTACCTGATGGATAAGCTGCAGATCCTAGGTAACCAACAATCTATTTCCTCCTACCCACAACACTAGAATTGCTTTAGGTCTGTCCCACGCATTCTTGAATTCCCTCACTGTTCATGACTCCATGACCTCCTCAGGAAGGCTGTTCCATGCATCCACAACTCTCTCCATGAAAAAATACTTCCTCATATTACCTCTGAGCCATCCCCCTTCTATCTTCAAATTGTGCCCCCTTGTTCCTGCACATCTCTTTTTTTGAAAAGATACTACCTTGTTGGACTTTGTTGATTCCCTTGAGGTATTTGAAAGTTTCTATCATGTCCCCCCTCTCCCTCCTTTCCTCAAGGATGCACATATTAGTCTCACTCCTTTAGTCTCTCTTTATATGTCTACTGGTGAAGACCTTGCACCATTTTGGTTGCCCTACTCTGGACAGCTTCCACTCTGTCTGTGTCTCTGAGGAGATGGTGTCTCCAGAACCGCATACAGTTCTCCAGATGGGGTCTCACCAACTCTCTGTACAGAGGGATAACAACTTCCTGTTTTCTACAGTTCATGTCTTTCCTTATGCATCCCAGTATCCCCCAGCCCTCCTTACTGCCTTCTCACATTGCTTGCCCAGCTTTAGGTCATCTGTTATAATTACCCTCCAGTCCCTTTCCATTTTTGTTGTTGTTAGTATCTCACCCCAATTGTGTATTCTTCCCCTGGGTTTTTGTTTCCCAGGTGCATTATCTTGCACTTCTTTGTGTTGAATCCAAGCTGCCATACATTTGACCATTCCTCCAACCTTGCAAAGTCCCTTCTCATCCTTTCCACCCAACCTTGTGTATCAACCCTGTTGCAGATCTTTGTGTCATCTGCAAAGAGATATACTTTTCCTTCCAGTTGCTCTGCAATGTCACTTATAAAGACAGAAAAGAGGACCAGTCCCAGTACTGAACCCTGCTGTACCCCTCTAGTAACCCTCCTTTCTGCACAGTGGACTGTGTTTACTATTACCCTTTGCATCCTGTTGTCCAGCCAATTTTTTATCCATGCTGCCACCTTGGGACACACTCCAAGGCTGGCTAACTTGTTTATTAATCTTTTGTGTGGGACTGTGTCAAATGCCTTGTTAAAATCTAGGTAGGCCATGTCCACAGCCCCTTCCTGGTCTACTACTTTCATCTCCCAGTCAAAGAAATCTATTAGATTTGTCGGATATGACCTTCCCACTGTGAAACCATGCTGCTTTGGGTCCTGTGCCCCACTGGCCTCTATGTACTCAACAATTCTTTCCTTCAGAAGTGATGCCATCATTTTCCCTAAGACTGAGGTCAAACTAACTGATCTGTAGTTTCCTGCCTCTGCCCTGCTCCCACTTTTGTGAAGTGGAATCACATCCACCTTCCTCCAGTCTTCAGGCACCACCCCATCCTCCCATGATTTGTTAAAGAGAGTTGTCAGTGGTGTCAATAGTTCTACCCTTAGTTCTTTTAGAATTCTGGGGTGAATCCCATCAGGCCCCATTGCTTTGTACACCTTCAGTTTTAAGAGTTCTTTCAGAGCTCTTTCTTCTGTGAATGGACTGGTATCGACCCCCCTATCCAGAGTGTTTCTCTTGTTTAATTTAGGTACATCGCCTCCTTTCCTTTGTGAATACTGAGCAGAAATATTCATTCAGTATCCCAACTTTTTCACTGTCACCCTCTGCCTACATTTCCTCCCCTTTATTAAGCCTCAGTATCCCTCCCTTGGTCTTTCTTCACTCCCTAATGTACCTATGAAAAGTTTTATCCCCCTTCTTAACAGAGTTGACTATCTTTTCCTCAGTTTGTGCCTTTGCTAGTCTCACTGCCTTCCCTGCCTCCTTCTGCTTTAACTGATAAAGTTCTCTGTTCTGCTCCTTCTGTGTTTCTTTATATTTCCTGAATGCTATCCTTTTCTCCTTAACCTTTCCTGCCACCTCTTTCGAGAACCATAGTTTTTTTTTCCTTTGTTTTGTTATGTCGATTTGCTTCACACAAAGGCTTTGATTACACTATTTCAAAAAGTGAGGAAATTCTTTGCAAAACAAAACTATGTTAATGCATCACTTAGGGTTGATATCAAACCATAAAAAGGAGGGAAATATGACATTAGAGTTTCCAACCCTAACACCCCACCCCACCCTGCACACACTGCCAACAGGCGTCAGGGGTGTGCCTTGGGATTGTCAACCCTAAGACTTACCCCATTCTCCTGTACTGTACTCATCTCAGCTTATGTACTTATGGAATGGGGAGAGCATTAAGGCTGATGACCCCAAGGCACACCCCGAATGCCTGTTGGTGTGTGCAGGGTAGGGTGGAGTGTTAGGGTTAGAAACCCTAACATCATATTCCCCTTCTTTTTACAGTTTGATAGCAACCTTAACTGATGCATTAGCGTAGCTTTGGCAAAGAATATATATATATATATATATATATATATATATATATATATATATATATATATATATATATATATATATATATATATATATATATATATATAAAAGAATATCCTGTATTTTCCCCAGTTAGAGTAGTAAGCAAAAATGACTTTATCATATTCCTAAAAGCAGTAAGTAAAATATAATCATTTCATGTGCACATTGTATTCTATCTGTTTTCTATCATAAGGCAGCTATCTTGGCTAAGCCTAGAAAAAAACATGTATTCCCACACAAAGCAGTTTTTCTTGGCCTGTAACCTACGACCACTAGTCTTTTTGCATGAGAAAACTAATCCTAGAAGCTCAGAGCTGGTCAGTTCCTTACCACCTTGTCTCTGTTTGTCTGTGACTGTGTCTGTCTCTAACTGTGTCTGACTGTGATCCATCAGCAATGTCCAGCCGAGACCTTCTGAGACTAACTCACATGGCAGCCATGCTCCTATTGCTTGCCCCGGAGCGTCCTTCTGCTTGTAGGCAGACTAGGATACTTATAGTGTTGTTACAGGGGTTTTCCAGGCCATAGTTTCATAGAAGGGGAACATGGAATTTACAGTTAGTGGCTATGCCTAGAAATGGTCTCATAAGTTCTGGTAAATGGTACCAGAAAATAACTTTTTTTTTTCAAGTGACGTCTAGCTAGTAATTTCCATTAGACCAAAAAAAGAAAAAGACATGCCAGAAAATGATGTCTCATTTCTGGCAAATAGCATCTCGTAGGCTGAGAGGTGTGATAGCTATGATAGATGTTGCAGCTATAATGTGATCATCTGATCAGATGAAAAAGTACTACATGCTATTATGTAATTTCCAGTGAGATGACCTTTAGCTGACTAGCTAAGCAAAACTTTCAGCTTTTTATTCTCTCTGTCAGAGATACAAAATATTAGACCTTTGTTTTTTGCTAGTATGCTTTGGCCTATGTATTCCAGGACCTCAAGGAGACTCCACTGGTATTAGCAGCACAGTCAAGAAATCTAGTGCAACTCTCACCAGCACTTGTAAAGTAATACCAGAGTACTAGCATAACACTATGTAAGCTGAAGCACTGCTTCATTGTTGTTATGGTATTGAGAAAAAAATAAAGAAAGTGGTATGCATGTGAGAGTGTATGCATGTCTGTGTGATTGTGTAGTGAGGAGAATGGGGGTTAGAAATGAAATAAAAAAATGCTACAGTCTGTAACAGTGAGCAGTCACGGAGACTGGAAAAGTTTGCTATGTTTGACAAATCGAATTTGCTTTATACATGGACATTCCATGAGCTGCTCATGGATATTTTCAGTCATGGGTCAGTGTGATAGAGGGTCCTTATGTTCACTTGCAAAGCATGCAAGCATACTGGTAGCAGCATGCTGTCAAATTGCATTTTGTGGCATGCCCTGTCCATCTATCACAGTTTCAGAATACCAGATCTCCTCCCTAATTCTGCCCACTCTCTGCTTTTCTCCTTCATTTCTCTTTAGAAGTCCTTGCCCAGTCCCAAGCATTGAAAATCAAAGCTGCAAGGTTCATGTGTAACTCTTAATTCTGACTGCTTGAGAACTTACTCCTGCTTCCCATTCCATATACAGCATGTACTACTGTTTACTAGGTTCATATGTGATGCAGTGTAATGCTTTGTTTCTCAAGGAATAGCAAACAAGTTGCACAACTGATATAATTTGCACCCACTCGATGCAGTGCTTGTAACTTATGGAATTATTTTGTTCTCATATGTAGCAAAAAGCAAGTAAAACATGTTGTATCATGATCCTACACTCATTGAGCTATTTTGATAAGGTGAAGTGTTACCCTGTCTACCTGTGTTTTCCATGAAAAAATTAAAGCATTTGGTCAGTACAACATAAATAAACCAGACTTAGCACATATTTGCTTGTAAACCATACAAATGCAGTGGCATCAGTCTGAACTGTAACTGGGCATTTTTTTTATACTTTGGTAACCGGGTGATGACCACTATGCACAAGTGCCTGTTTCCAGAGGTGACTTGGGAGCACTAGGGAGGTTAAGTGACTTGCTCAGAGTCACATAGTAAGCATAAGTAGGTTGTTCATATCAAACCCAGGTCTGTGGGATGTATCATGTTCATTCACAGCCTGTTACCCTGGCCCCTAGCCTGTACTACTGCTGTTGTTGTTGTTCTTCTTCTTCACCTAGAACAGATTCTGAATACTCAATCTCTTTCCTCATTTGAGCAACTCTGACATTCTCTTCCTTTAGAAGACCTCACCCAATCTCAAGTCTAGAAAATGCAAAGTAGAATGTTTTCTCGTGTGGTTCCTAAAACCTGTTCAAAACCTCGTCCATGCTTTTAGTTCCGGTCCTGTGTTTCTGCTCAGTGCATTCATATATTTTGTGCTCCAGAGAACACACTGAATGGCATTCTTTACTGCTTTACATTTTTCCGCTAAGCAGCATTTGCTACTTACACCCCTCCTCATTCACTGTTGTCACCTTCCCATAACACATGATCTGCTTTTCCTAACTTGCTCTGTATTCCTCTATAATTTCTGACCCCCTCCCCAAAACATGTTGTCATGGTCTATATAAACTTGCTGCTCTGCAGCAGTTGCCTTTCTTCCCACCCCACCCCACCCCACAGTCTATGACCACAATCAGCATGCCACCATTCTCCATAATTCTCATTACCTGCTGTTTGCCACTTCCTCTCTACTCAACCACGCCATGATTTTTGCCTTCTACAATGCCCCACCATTCTCAATATGTCACATTATCCACTGATTGCCACTTGGTTTGTATTCATCCCTTCACTGATCTCTGCTCGCCCAAAATTGCTGCCATTCTCTGTATACATAAGTCATTCTACGGCACTTACTCTACTACCAATACTCAAATACCTCTGAACTCCTTGTACTTAATACTACTGGTTGTGTGTCATTTGCTCTCTATCCTCTTCTCCCTGATCTCCCTCCATCATACCACCATTCTTCATATACAGTACATGACACACTCTCTGACCCTATCCATGTTTTTTTTTCATAACTCAGCTTTATTTAGCATAATTGAGCATAAAATACAGTATTATGTGAAAACACAGTTCCTTGTTACAGAAAGTAAACAGTCCATACTTGATATGTTGCATCTTTACATGTCAGGATGAAAAGAGGCTTGGTTCTTTGGTATACTTTACCTTAAGTGGATTCTCCCCAAACCAGGAATCTATTACCCTTGGTTTGAAGTGCAGCACTTTCTCGTGAACCTGCTAAAGGAGGGGAAAAATGAAATACTTATGTAACAGCCCGTTGACTCACCTAAGCTGCTCCAGGGGCTTCAGTCTTTACCTGGAACATGCCTATGAGGGATCCAGCCTGGATTCAGCAACTGGACAATCTGTTGGTGCAGTGCCTCCACCTGGGGCAGTGGCAGGGAATATCAATGGAAAACTTGCAGGTTACCACCCCCCAGAAAATAACAATACTTGCCCCCTAGTACACTTCCCGAATCAATAATAATCCCCCTCCACTCAATAACTGGAGCACATACAGTACATTTACAATCATAAGCATTGACATGCAACCAGAAAAACACTTTATTTGGGGAAACGGGAAAAGGGGTGTAAATAGCAACACAACCTTTTGTGAACACTTCCCAAACAGTTACCCTAAGTTTCTGGGCTTCCCACCCCTGGGCACACTGATAATGTCCTTGCTGCAGTGGGTACCACACCTAATAGAGATGCAGGCCTGAGAACTTTTATTGGTGCCCAATAACTTGTTTTACACTTGCAACACTTTAAACCTTGTATCCCAAATTTTATTTTCACTTTCAACACTCTAAACCTTGCTGTGTCCCAACTTTCACTTTCCTTTTCCAACAGTCCTGCTGGAGGTCACCACAGAGTGTAACTAGCTAGCTAGCTGCAAGAAATTCCCCAAAGCCACAGCTTGGGGTACTCACAGTTTTGATGTCCATGCAGGGGTGTGGCAGCTGGCTGAAAGGCAGTCACAATAATAGTTGCATGGTACCATGGGGGTCCCAGTAGAATGCTGCAAAAATGAAGATGCTTAAAAAGCAGGAAGCCAATGATCTTCACCTGCCTAGCCTTTGTGTATTCGCCTGATGGCCTTTATAAACAGCATTCACTAGACAAGCCTCTCTCCATCCCATGCCACAGGTCTGTCTGCTCTTCAATGAAGGGGGTGCTAAACTTGGACCCTGAATCCTTTCAATTGCACTTAAACCAGGCAAATAACTTCAAACTGCACTTTACTCAGTCCTATACTTTACTCATTCCCTCGACCCAGCTCTAGGCTTTTCCTGTTCCTCTCTTAACCTGGCAGGCTGTTGCAAAGTCTCTGACACCAGCACTCTCAATTATTCCCCTTGATGAATGCTCCTCTGAGGAGTGGTAGGCTGGACCCTGAGCCACGAGTTCCAACTAAAACCTTAAACTGCAATAAATACTTCTCTGAGCTTTGAATGCAACAGCCTGTAGCCAGTTGCTGAGTTCCAAACTTAAAACAGCTTTCAACTCACTTTTGTTTCTCTTCAGCAAAACTTCAGCACTGATGTGTCTGCAACCACCTCCAAACTGGTGATGGCCCTTCTAGCAAACTCTGTGCTTTCTCCGTACTTCAGCTTTCAATATTTTATTTCAAACTCTGATTACTCTGTACACCAGTTGTCCATATCTTATTGCAAAGTCTAGCATTCCTCTGTACTCCTATTTCACTATCTTTTAATCCTTTAGGCTTTGGAGCCAGAGTGCAGCTATGGGGTGGTGAAGTATGGTGGCCCTGAAGTGCAAAACACAAACCAAAAAAGTGAAAAACAATCAGATTAGTAGAGCAACAACCAGAACATTAAATGCAAACAAAAGATGTAATGCAATAAAACCAAATGTAACACAGCAAAACCAACTGTAAAGTCCAACCAGAAGAAATGACAAATGCAAACACAAAACAGTGAAGTCCATCTAAAAACGATGAAGTTATAAAAATATTTTAACACAACTAAAACATGAATGCAAACTTAATATAGTGTAACACAACAAAAATGTGAATGCAAACAAAAAGCATAGCACAAAAAAAATTGTATGCGAATTAAAAAGCATAGCACAACACAAAAGTGAATGCAAACAAAAAAGCATAGCATGATGCAAAAGTGAATGCAAACAAAAAAGCACAGCACAACTAAAAAGTGAATGCAAACAAAAATGCATGGCACATCTAAAAAGTGAATGCAAACAAAAAAGCATAGCACAATACAAAAGTAAATGCAGACAAACAAGCATAGAACAACAACAAAGTGAATGCAAACAAAATTGCATAGAACAACAAAAATGTTTATGGAAGCAGAATGTGAATCAAGAATCCAAGTGTTGGCTGGTACCTCAAATAGCTGGTCCAAAAGAGTAATTGCACATGAATGAAACCTGTGCCAATTAGTCCCTGGTGTCCATTGGCACCCTTCACACTTACCCCATCACTTGCTACACTACTTTCCAAGGAGTCTTTAGTATGCAGAGGCAAGCAGTTCCTGTCCCTAGCCAGTTATTTCCTGATTCCCAGTGGCACACCCCCTCCTCAACCTCATCACCATGCCAAACAATTCCTAATGGCCAGCAGCATCCTCTACCACATTTCCATTCTGTATCAACCATTCTTTGCATGCCCAGTAGCACCACCACCCTCTTTCTATCATCTGCCAAGCATTCACTTGGGTCCTAGTGCTACTACTTCACTCAATTCCATGCCAAGCACACCCTGGTTTCTGGTGCCAGTCATTTCCATTACCTTGCATGGGGCCAAGCAGTCCCTGATGTACAGTGGCACTACTTTCACTTACACTATACCATGTGAAGCATTTCATGGTTTCCAGTCACATCTCTTCCCTCCACCATCCTGCACCAAGAACTCCCTGTTGTCTACCAGTTCCCCTACCCTTTCTAATGCTATGAACTCCCTGGTACGTGGTGGCACCCTCCACCTTCCCACTCATCCAGTGTTAAGCACTCCCTAGTATCCAGTGGCACCCCTCCCATGCCAAACAATCCCTGGTGTCCAGTAGCACTCCTCCCTCCCTCATCCCATTACATTCAAAACATTCCTCCCTGTCCAGTAACACCTCTTACATTTTCCCATCCCATGTCAAACCCTTTCTGGTATCCAATGGCCCCTCCCTTTCTCAGACTCATGCAAGCACTCCCAGGTATCCAACTGCACACTCATGCTCACCCTGTCCCATGCCAAGTGATCTCTAATGTCCAGTGGCACCCTTCCCTCATCCCATCCTATGCCAAGGACACCATGGTGTGTGGAATGTCATTCCCTCACCCCAAACACCCAACCAGTGCCCCTCGCCATATTCTATAGCAAACATTACTTGGTGTCAAGTGGCCCTGCCATCTTACACACAATGATTGAAATTCACAAACGGGTGGGTTTCCCACTTTAAATGCACATAACCTGCCTGTGCAACTCCACACCCGTGGAGGGGTGTGCAGTGGAAAACCATAAGGATCGCCAGCCACTGTGTGCATCCCATCCACAGACCCTCCCCCTGGTGTGCTAGTGCATGGGGCAGATCAGCAGACACAGGCATCCAGCCAAAAGATGCTTATACCCAGCCCACTTGAGGATCCCAGCCCCCCACAGTGTGGGGGTCTCTGGTAGCAACGTACTGCACCTGTGCAGGGACACTGGGTCATGCCAGGGCAGTCAATCCTAGAACCCTCTCTGGTTCATGGGGACAGTGGCATTGTGAGGGGCCAGCAATGCTTTGCCACTGCCAGCAGTGGCTCCATGAAGGGGGGTGGAACAGCTACTCCTGTGTCCCCTCAGCATTGAGGATGCAGCTGAGATGGTGCGAGTGGGACTGTGAATGGGTGCCATGTGTTGCACCCCCTGGCAAGCCCCCATCCCACTCCTGGCATGGTACCCTGTGGCTGGTCGGGGATCCCTTGCAAAGGGCACCAATGCATCCATTAGTAAATGCCATGGGGGGTGCACAGGGCACTGTGCATGGCATTGGGTGTTGGGAATGCCTATAAGCTGCCCTTGCATGCTGCATTGGCATTCATGAATTGTGGTCAATATGCCGGCACAGCCAAAGAACTCTTTTCACACATGATTTTCAATCACCATTAGCATATGTTTCTCTCTTACACATTAACCTTTGACACACAGGACAGCTATCAAATATGTCATTACAATCAGTCATACAAAGAAAGACCAAACAAAAGTACACCGCAAAGATCTGAACTTTGTTTTTGTATGACCCAGAAGTGCCATCCACCAGTGCTTTTTCTTGCATTGCATAAGGTCTCAGTGAAGTCTGCACTCACTTAATGACTAACTGACTGATACTCACACACACTGATGACACAATATATTATTGACTGACCCACTCACGACCAGCCAACCTATTCACACACTCAGTCACTGACTGATCAACTCACTCAGTCACTAACATCCCACTCACTCAGTCACAGACCGATCCTTTCATACGCCCAGTCATAGACTGATCACTTACACACTCAGTCACAGACCTATCCACTCACATACTTATTCACTCACTCACTCACTCACTCACTCACTCACTCACTCACTCTCCTTCCTACTCTCACTAATATCCCAGGCAAGTATATAGTACCACACTCAACCTCAGTTAGTAATGGTAGAGCATGCTTTGACTGTGGTTGCTGACCATTGTAGTAAACAATTGTCAGCCTAGCTTTGTCTGCGCATGGTCCACAATGGTCATCAAGAATGTTATTAAATGATGATTGGCCTTGCTGATGTCTGATGTCACTTCTAAGTACTCATTACCTGGTGGCTGGAAAGGGATCAAACAAGCAACTGTGAAAGCAAGAGATGATGTGATTTGCTTGCCAGCATGGGGGGGGGGAGGGGCAGTACATTCAAGTACACTTCAAGGGTGTCCCACATTTTAGTGCAGAAAAGTTTACAGGTATGTCCTCCTACACATTAAATATTTTACATTGCTCCACCCCAATTTTAAAGTCTACTCCCTCCTCTTATTTTAAACCATACTTCACCCCATTCCTTCCAATGCATTTTAAATATACTTTCACCCACTCATTTTTATGTTTGTGTGCTATAAGCAATCAAAACATATTGCTACTATAGCAAGGGGACTGGGACAGTGAACAACATTAAAAAGCATCTATTCTGTAATATTTATTGTGGTATTATATTGCTGCATAGCTCATCTTAGGGACCGGCAGTACCACTGTGAGTTCTCACCCAGCTGCTCTTCTATGCGAAGATTTGGGCTGGTGTTCAAATAATTTTTCTGGTGGTCCTGTGACCCTTCCAGGTAGTTGATTGCCCCCATTCCTTATATGCTAAGCACTACCTGGCATCCAGGGATGCTCCTCTTCCTAGCCACAGGTCCCTCTTTGCACTGTCTGCCAAATCCATGAAGCCTCCTTCTTGGTCCTTGCAAGCTCTCACTCAACAGTTTGCAGCTTTGTAACAGTACCACCACTTGCCTAAAAACTTTTGTTTAAGCCTGTATTGTCTGCTTACTTCAAGTGTTAAAGATAACTTTTGCTCCTCCTCTAATCAGCAGTACATGTGCTTGAGAAAATCCAGTAGCCTCATGGACATTCCACTAGCCCCAAATTATTAAAATATTACTGCCTCCAAAACATTCTAGCAGGACTAGTGAAAGGAATTTTTACAAGCCTAATAAAATGATTCTTCTGGCATTTGGCTGGTGGGCTTGTGCTTGTCTTGCTTTATCTGGCCTGTCTTCCACCTCTTACCTTCAGCACTCCTTCCAACACCACAGCTTGCTCCTTTTCTTCCTTACCATCATGGTGGGGCTTGAAGGCCAATGATCTCCTTCTGAGAACAGGCGAGTAGGGGCAGCACAAGGTTATGCAGGGTCAGTGTGTTGGGTATCATTCTGTTGAACAGGCTGTTTACAACTTTTTGTTTCTTGCTTCTAGGACACTGGCAGCTAGGACTCCAGTGTATGCATGTGCACAAAACTGTGTGCCAGCTATACCAGAAAGCAGCATTACCTGAAGTCTTCCTTGCTCAGACTCTGATGCCTGCGCTACTACCTGTTGTCAGCAAGGTACTTACAGCTGAGATGGATGCCTTGAAGGACAGCTATGTCCTACAATTCTCTGCTCTGCAAGAAACGGGATCCACACAGATGCCAACATGAGCAGTAGATCTGATAACTGGTATCTCTACCTCTGCCCCCTGAATGCCCTCTGTCTCCATGTGAAGCTCTGCTTGTGTGGATCTGGGTAACTGGGATGGTGAATTCGCCATGTATGGCTGAATCAGCAGGTGTGAGGATTTGCCAATATATTTGTGTTTAAGTCCAGAGTCTGGGAGCCAGAACTGTGTTCTTTAATATGCATTTGAAATGACAGGGAAAAGACATGTGTTCTTAGGCTTTTGGAAATGTGCTGAACCAGCTGTAATTTAGATAAATTAGACCATCTGAAAATGTCAGTGAGGATGAAATGGAAGTCAGGTATGCCACTGTGCTAATTGGGTGGGTGGGCTGGAAAACAGTGTAAAGGGGTGTAGGACTTCAGTTTTGTGGAACGGTCCAGTTCAGGTAGGGGAAGGGATGATATATAAGGGATAATATGACAAGGTGTGCATGCCGTTGGTGGTTGTTAGGCACAAGGTGTAGCTGAGTGAGTGCCACTGCCAACTGAGAAGTACATTATTCCCATGTGACCTTATATCTTGGTATGTGTTACCCCACTTCCGAAACATGCTTTTATGTGTAATTCAAGTGAGGTGTGTGACTGTCAGAAAAGAACAAAAGGTTCTGTGACATGTTTTAACTGTAACCCCTCCAAGTGTGGACCTACCTGGGGTCCTCGAACTTGACCCAACAAGCTATCACTTTCCATTTGAATCCTCTGATCCATAAGACCTGATTTACATGGATGATGGTCCAGCAGGAGATGGCATGACCCAGCAGAAGCTGTGGTTCCTCAGTGGACCTTGTGCTATGCAGTTTGCTGCCCTTTTGCTACATCTCAATGGCAGGTGGCTGCCACTGATGGAGGATAAAATTCTGCCAGCCATGACTGGAGACTTTTCTGCACCCCTGCTACTTGAACTGGGGGGGGTGAAGAACTTGAACAAATGGAGGAGCCTTCAGGAGAAAGAACATTGGGGCAAATGTACCAGCACTGCATGGGTATGGCCATCTTCAAGAACCCTCTCCCCTGGGAATAGCCAACCAAAGACAGCAGGACAGTGGAAACTGCATTTTTCCTGTGTCCTATAATGTTGTGGATTCTGTTCAATAGCTAGATGGATCAATCAATGCTTTTCCAAAGTTGTATGTATAAGTGGGGTGGCTGTGCTTGAGGTTGGCAGATCTGGGAAAGATTATTGGAGTGATAAAACCTGCTGACGGGGGTGGGTTGGGTGAGTTGAACTGTGCTACTTCAGGCTTTGCATTTGGGTGACAAACAGTGACGGAAGCTGCTGAGCCCTGTGATGAAAGGAGCAACATTCTATTGTTAACCAGGACAAGTGATGACACTGAAGTGACAGTGGACTGTAGCAATCAAAGCTAGAGCAGTTGGTACAGATCATGTAGCAGGCATCATTCTCCAAGGTGAGGCACGATGCATTTCTTTTCTTTTGGGTATGAACCTCTCTCACTGCTGGGTGAGAAAATAACCCAGGAGCCACTGCAAACATTTAAGACAGCCTGGTGGCAGTGTAGGGTGGTGGTGGTGCTTCAGCCCCTTAGGAAATTGGGAGGGACATCTTACTTACAGGGGCCATACAGTAATCTTACC
This sequence comes from Neoceratodus forsteri, assembly GCA_016271365.2. NCBI lineage: Eukaryota > Metazoa > Chordata > Ceratodontiformes > Ceratodontidae > Neoceratodus > Neoceratodus forsteri. The sequence goes on along the minus strand of CM057452.1, from coordinate 773,158,321 downwards.
TCAAGGCTAATACCCCTCCATCTCCAAAACCCTAAACAATCCCCTATCACATAATTAGCCACACTCCCTAACATGCTTTTTTGCCATGTTACTCTTATCTTGACAAAGTAGAGTTCAGGGCGCACTACATCCTCATCCATCCCTTGGTAGTGGCCAGAATCCTCTTATTTACATCATGGGGGTAAGTAGCTGTCTGTGTTACCATCCTGTTTCTACTTAACTGAACGACTATGGAACTCATAAGGACAGAGAACTGAATTCAGAGATGAGCTCAGTGGGTCGGCTGGGAGACCTGAGGGCTGGGGAGGTGCTACCACACAGTAGCACTCCAAAAATAAAGAGGAAGACCTTTAGGTTCTGCCACTCTGGTGACCCCTGTGGGTGGCCAGGGATCCTGCTCCACCTCAGAGGAAATCAGTAGCATGACAAAGCCACCTGTGGAATGCACCTGATGTCAGGGAGATGGGTGGACAGAAAACCAGAAAATCCACTGCCAGCAGGATGATAGCTCTGGTCGTCACTGGCCCTGCACCATCAACAGGACCCTGGACCTATGTCTGCGTTGTGCCCTGGGAGAAGATGGCCTCACCAAGGGGGTGAGGAATTCATAAAGAATTAGTAAGTAAGTAAAAGTTTATTTCCTTAGCTCCCAATCCTTGAGGCTCTGGGCACTGCACAAACAGGTAAAGGTGCAATAAACAAACATAATAAAACAATATACAGATCATGACAGATCACAACAAAACTATAAAATAAAATCTCAATAAAATAGCAGTGCAGTGTGCATCTCTGAACAAATGTGCCTTCAGACCCGACTAGAATGCCTCCACCTATGATGCCTCCCTCAAAGATCTTGAGATCGAGTTCCAAAGGGCTGGGCTGGCCACCAAAAATGCACGGTCTCCCAAGGTTTTCAACTGGGGCCTTGGAACTGCTAGGAAGTCCTCAGTGGAGCAGCATAGTAAATGCACTGGGCTGACAGGAGTCAGGAGGTCAATCAGATTGCCAGGGCCTGAACTGTATTGGGTCTTATAGGTGAGCAAACCCACCTTGAAGGTGATTTTCCATCTCACCGGCAGCCAATTCAGCTCAGCAGGACCAGGGTCAAAAGGCAGGACCTTGGAAGGCCCATCAGCAACCTGGCCACAGCATTCTGCACCAACTGCAGGTGATGGAGAATTCCTACACAGACCATGAAGTATAGAACATTTCAGTAGTTGAGCCTCAACATAAAAAAAAGCATGAAAAAGTGAGTGCAAGTCGCCAGACGGAATTAAGGCTTTGATACAGGCAACATTCCTTAAGTGGTTAAAAAACCACTAGTGATAATGGATGACACCTGACCCTCAAGTGTCAGTCTGTCGTCAAGGATGATGCCTGGATTCTTCACCTTAGTAGAAGCTGTCAATGAGGTAGGGCTCAGGAAAAACACTGTTCCCATTCTGGCAGCAAAAACTCCAGCTCTCCATGGGCTCCCTGCCCCACAGGCATAGGCACTCAGACACCAGGTGGCTGGCCGGCGCTTCCTCTGCCGCTGCCTGAGACCTCAAGCCAGGACTCCTCCAGCTGAAAGGTACGTCAAAAGCCGCTAACCAATCAGGAAGTGAGCACTCTTGGGTGCTGGTTTCCGATTGGCTCCTGCAGTCGGATTCTGTTTTCTCTTATAAATCCTGCCGAAACTGAACTTGCTCTCTAAACTGTTTAAAAAAAAAAGCTGTTTTTACTTGATTCCTGTGTTTAAAGGAGATGAGAAATGAAACTGACGTTTATGTAGCTCTTCTATGCAGCCCATGTCATCTGTGACCTTTGTCAATCAATGTGTAGTCGCAGAGTGACTCTAATGTCGATTTTAATCTACTTCAGTACCAACCAGCTTCAGACAGCACTCCTCTATCACGATCACCATTTCAGTTTTTTTTTTGTTAGTTACCGGGTGCCGTGTTGTGTGCAGTGACATCACACACACTGTAAACAAACTAGTAGAGGCATTTTAAGAAGTTGTTATGGAAGAATTCACTGAAGATGCCGTTGAAGTATCTGGCAGTTTACATGACTCTGACATTAATTTATATCTTCCTACAGACAGAATTATTCAGCCCTACATGTTTGAGCCTATACCTCATAATTCTGTGCAGAAATCAACTGTCAGAGCCGTGCTTTCAGCCTCTGATAGTCAGACTGTTAGCATTAACCAGGAAGTGCTGGCAGTGTCAGAATGGTTTGTTTGAGCTGATGATACTTTTATTTAATTAATTCTTTACTGGATTTTTTAGAGGATGTTCTTCCGTCAGTTAAATAGGAGTGGAGAGGTAGGGTGGGGGCATGCTGGCCATTGTGAACCCTTTTTTAAAGTGTCCTGTTTGCTATGTATTTTAATTATTTGTTCTTGTTGCGGCAGGAATGGCCTTTTTTTTTTAAATTGTATTTTTTCCAATTACCAGCTGCAGAAGTTAACTGAAACTGCATTGAGATAAACAACTGCTTCTCTCATTGTCAGGACATACTCCTAGTCCTGCCAATGCCACTTGACTAGTCCACATCAGCAGATCCAGCACACCACTCTCCCTCTTTCTCTCTAAGGTACCAATTCCAGTCTCAGTTTTGAGCTGTTGACATGAGCCTCACTTTAAAAAAGTAAATCTCACTCACAAAAGTTATTTTTGCACACATTTTGTCACCTTCCACCCCCTTCCCATTCCCATGCCCATCCCAATGCTGCTGACTGTATGAAGTTAGATCTACTGATCACATTTAGTCGGAGTAGGCTCGTTTAGTCAGTGAGTTCTCGCTTACTGGGATTGCTGCCATCTGGCAGATGGGATGGATGGGATCATCATTTCATCCTTGTCGTGTCATATTTACCCATTGTCTGTCCCTAATTTCGAGTCCCTCCAGTGCCACTTGCCCATGCCACAACAGTATGTCCATCATGGCACTCTGTCTACCTCTCCCAATGTTCAAACTCCCACAGTAGTTTCAAACTTGTGACATGATCCACAGTAATAAAAAATAAAATGCTCACACAGATTTTTTCACCCATTCAGCACCCTCCACCCACTCTCTAGTCACAGTCCATCCCAATGCCGCTAACTGCATGAAGTTAGATAGCATACCGGGATTGCTGTCACCTGGCAGATTGGATGGTCGGGATCATCAATTAGTGATGAGCCAGACTTGGACTAACCAAGAAATTATTATTATTTTTTTACCATTGCCATCATGTGTTGGAGCCTGTTGTAGGAGAGTGACAGTGACATATTGGTATCACTTTCTTTCATCTCTGCAATACCCAATTGGGGGTGCAGTTGTGACAGATGGACGGATGGTTGTGTGGTGCGGGGGGGGGGTTGGTCTCATAAAGGAATCTTGGACACTGTGCAATAACTGCTCCATCACATGCTGACAGGCTCGCAGACCAGGACATTTGCAGTCTGAAGATGATCAGATGCTTCGAGTTCTTGTGCGGAGGGGTATGGGGTATATGTGCCTTGTTTCCCTGCAGCTTGTCACCTATGAGTATAGGATGTTGTAGATTAGAAGAGGATAATTAACAATTTATACATTTTTATTTTTTTTTCTACCATTGTTTTTCTATGATTTTTGGCCCCATGTGTTACTTGCTCCTGTGCATGCAACGTGTATGTTTAACCCATCTCCTTCGCCAACAACACCAAGAAGTTTTTATATTGAAATGCTCACACCTTAGCCAACTGTCACTAACTGTGATCAGAAAGACTTCATAATGGACACTCTTAGTCATCACATAACCTCTTCCTGTAAGCATCGGGGCATTCTTCCTGCCTGCATCTTCACGACCCAATCAGTAGTCACACGTCACCGGTAAAAAAAACGGAAAAAAAAAAAAGACATGCAGGTCGAGGCTCTAATACGTCCAAAAACATTTCTTACACTATTTCAATAGTAGTATGTGCCTTTCAGTACTTCTCACTGTATTGCTGTCTGACCGTTCACCAGTACGTCTATCTCTCTCCAGATTGCTGCATCTCAGACTCCTAAAAAATATTCCACACATGGCAAGTCTAAAATTACTTTTCATATAACATTCCTTAATGAAAAAGAATAAGCAAAACATCCCCCTTCTGTACTGGCATGCCATGTTTCTTCCGATCGGTCCCACCCGTCCATCGCTTGCTCTCATTTGATTCTACAGTCACTCACTGTCACCGTGTCACTGTATTAGCCCATTCTGAAGCACTATGCTCAAGTCATATGCTCTTATTGGGAAATATTCTTTTTGTTTTGTAAACTGCCAGCAGTTGGCTAAATGTACTGATCTGGTGCAGGACTGGTTGCGTGAGGGGGAATTGAGGAAACCATGTTAACCACCTACAACTAAGGTGGCCACAGGAGGTCAAAATTATTATGGGCATAAAAAAAAACACAGGCGGAAGAACTATTTTACATCAAAATGTCTCAAACATCTTATTATTTTGCTTTCTAACCTATACATTTTTATTTTCTAAGTGCAGTAAGACACCCCGGGGGGTCTGCATTACACATTTCTAATGCATGGCCAGGGGCTAAAGGCACTGGGCCTGCAGTCTTGTGTCTCAGTACACCCCTGACCATGAGTTAGAAATGTCTAATGTTCACCCCCAGAGTGTCTTATTGCTTTCATATAAAATTTGTTAAGAAATCCCTGTGTCCTGATTAGCTGAGACTTGGTTCTAGCCATTGCAGTAGGAGAGTACCACCACTTGCTAAAACAAGTCTCTTCCAACCAGGGCAACTCACATAATTCATAAGCCACCTACAGACATGGCTGCAGCTCTCCTCACATATAAAAAACTTTGACTTGGCCCTAAAAATAGAAGTATACAAAATTAAATTAAGTAAATAAATAATTTAATGTTATTTATAGGCACGAGTCTCTAACATAGGAAGCAGAATAGCAGATGACATAAGTAGCAGTCATGTGCATTACATATGACAGTATCAGTAGTTCTCACAGACTGGACATTAAGGCAGTCGTGAACATGGCCAGGATAGTTAGTGGATGCATTTACCCAGTGGTTATGATACTTGATGTACAGGTAGGGGTTCTGAAGCAGGTAAATGGATCGTATTACAACTATCTAGATGACAATATTGCTAGATGGGCAACAACTTGCAGTAAACAAATCACTGACCAAAAAAGTACCTGTTCCCTTGCACAGGTGTCACCTAAGGCTTCCACTGTACAACCTCATGTCATGCTCCCTTCAGTCCAGCACATATCTGTATCTGAAAGATGCTTCATTTTAGTGCCCCATGTGTGTCTGTCAGATGTTGGAAGGTTTATATCATATCTCCCCTGTGTCTGCCCTCCCCCATTGTATACATACTGAGGTATATCAGTCTGTCTACATATGACATTTGATGCAGGCCCAGCACCTTCATTATTGACACCATTTGAACTGTCTCTACCCTGAATATAAACAGGGTGCCAGGGTGGAAGCATCTTCAAGATGAAGGGAAATCAGAGGATGAGGGGGAATGGACTGCAGGTGGAGGGGGGCAGTTCAAGGGAAACGTTAGGAAATACTTTTTCACATAGAGACTGGTAGAAAAGTGGAACAAACTCCCAAAGGCAGTAGTTGGAGAGGAAACAGTGGAGGGATTCAAAAGGGCATGGGACAACCACAGGGGAGTGTTAAGGGGGGGCGCAGGTCCAAGCAAATAGCTGGACAAATGGGCACACTTGGTTGGCCTTGTTTCAGTCCTTTTCTGCCGTCATACTTCTATGAATTTTCCCCTTTCTGGGAAGGTATCCACTCAAGACTTGACCCTTCATTAGGGTTACAAAATGCTTTTCAATCAGAAATTTGCATCCTAGGGGATTCTGGGGACACTCTTATTGGGAATCAATGGAAACATATGGCCTTAATTTCCCTTTGCACCAAGAAAGTTATATGACGTCATTGTCTGGACCAGCAAACCCCTACATATACAGAATGGCACCAAGAAATTCTCTTTGCTTTACAAGCAGAACACCTCCTGGTGAGTATCTCTAAATGCAATAAGAAGTACCAGGAGATTTGGGCTCCTTTGCATACTCTATTGTCAATTTAGCATTCTTCATGACCATATTAAGGTTGGCCTGGTGATGTCAAACTGAGCTCAGTAGACTTTAATAACTCTAGTAACAATAATTTACTTTATAGATTTCCTGGATTTATCCAGAGTTTTATGCAACATAAACTGCACTTGTTTTGAGGTCCCTTTTTCTCTTTTTATTTCCCTCCAGTGGTGAAGAAGGGTGGGGGAATGGGAAGTAATGGGGGAGGGGGTGTTATGTTATGTTATTTCTTTCTTTATTTTATCTCAATTCTATTTTATTTTATATTTTTTCTTAGATGTCAATGTTAACTGAAATCAATAATTCCTGTCATTCACAGCAAGGAGTTAATTTTGATCTGAAATACTATTCAGGCACTCTGTTGATAGTTAATTTTATTTGCGATTCTATATGAAATATTGAAATATAGGATCTAGTATGTTGGATTATTGGTTCTTAATTCCTTATGTAATGGTGATTTGTGTATAATTTTGTTAAATTGAAATACAATTAAGCTTATTAAATTAAAAAAAAAAATACTACTATGAATCTATGAAATCTGCATCAATACTGTTTAGATGAAGGTACCCACTGTGCACATCATGATCCAGTTTACCTTCTTGGAACCCACTCTCAGATTGCCCAACTTGTCTATTAACCTCTTGTTTGGGATGGTTTCAAATGCCTTGCTAATCAGTGCACTATTTTGTTGCAGCTGCATGCAATTGTAAATTGGGTACTGCATACTGTGGTTATAATAAAAAAATACATTTTTTTTTATATTTAGGTGTGCTTGTGGTAATTATCAGCCTATGCCTACTCAAATTGAAAACAAATGTTGCCATGGTTATTTACAAGTTTGTAGAAGAATGTCTCAGGTTAACACACATTGCATTATTATGCATCCTGGTTTTGAAGTCGACTGTCGTAACATCTTTTGCCTTGAGATGGTATACTACACCTACATTGAGCAAGATGGACCACGTGGTGATGAAGAGCCTATTAATGAGTATGTATCTTGATACATAATATAATATTATTTACACTTCTTTTGAAGCAATACATTTACCCTTGTGAAAAATGTAAGCAATAAGGCAAAACAGGGTATGGGTTATTAGGTTTACCCACACCTTATGAAGTGTTCATGAGTTGTAGCTGAGTGACTTAACCACAAAATGTTGCCACAACACACCATAAAGTTATAAGAACGTGGTTACACCACACTTTTTGACAACAATATTCTGACTGATTTTCATAGTTAAAGAGTTAGCAATTTGTTGAATGAGAACACTGCTGTGCGCACGTATAACAGTATTCGGTCAGTCTGCATATAAAAATACAAACATCCACCATTGTAAGCAGATACAGGCATCCTGGTCTATTGTGTCTGGTCAATTGTGCAGCTAGTCACATATTATATTTTCTTCTTTTCCTAATAGGACATATCGATACTTGGCATATCGCCAATTTGTACGCTGGATATTCAAGAGACTGGGGAAGAACAATTGTAAGGTTTTACCTTCTTGTGTTGTCAACTCTATTCGACATGCATTTCCATCTGAAACATACTGTGGTTTTAAATACCCTCAGTGGGACGTAGTTCCACATGTTACGTTTTGATATAATGACAGCACTTACAGTCAGATTATCAAAATTAATTATTTATTCTTAGCACAAATATGTGTTTATTTATTAGTTAATAAAAATGTGCATAAAATTAGGACAGCATTTCCATAGCAACTGTCTTATATCTGTTTTTAGCAAATCTGATGCAATGTATTACAATTTTATTTTCTTTGTTCTACCACTGATATATTTTTACTAAGGTGATTACATAATCTATATGACAGACACTGTAACAATTCTCTATCTGTCCAAAATGGTATCTTATAGTGAAACATTGGCAACATGCACAGTAATAGATTAAGTATCTAAATTGACAGTGTCTACCCCGTGCCATCCAACTTTGCTGTCCCATACAAACAAAATTGTTGTACTTTATCTGAGACTGAAAACACAATTTAAACAAACTAAGAGGTACTGTATCATAAAAACAGTAATTTTTTTTGAAAGGTTTAATGTATTTAAACTTGTAATAACAGCTTAAAGTATATGGTAATTTAAACATTTCACCCTGCTGCACATTATGAGGGATGTATGCAGAGGTAAAGAATCTTGTGACGTTATGACGGGAACCTCAGGATGGAATGACGTAGTAATAAAAAACAGAGTTGAGGGCTGTGTGTGTTACATTTTGGGTATTGATGGGGGGGGGGAGTCAGATGGCAGTGCTCTATAGTCACCATCCCTCATAAAATGCATACACACTAAACAGTTTTATTAATGCTTTGAAGGTATGAAAACCTACTGTAACACCTGACGCCATCTTTATTATTGTCATGTAATTCATTTTGTAATTTCAAGACTTTTCATCAAGCAAACTAATGTATACTTAAGAACCAACTGATGACTTCATCTGCATGTTCCTTTCATTTTTCATTTCAACATTGAACCAGCTGTGATGACGTTTAACAGCCTCTGATTTGTTAACTTTCTCATATTTAGACGCTAGACTGGTAGGAACTGAATCACTGTTATCTTTAACGTATTTACTCGCAGAGTCATAAGTAGGATAATTCCGTCTGTGATCTCATATGACTGTCATTATATTTTTATGTAATCTGTTGTGACAAATCATCAAATAAATGAACAATTAAATATTTGTTTGCTTTTTACGGTGGATACTTACATATCTATGTGACCATGAAATGTAATTATTTTAAATATTACCATGCTTCTCCCAATATTTAAAATTAAAAAAAGCAAATTCCATGAGCCCAATAAGGCTCTCATATGAGTGTGTAAACCATCTTTCACAGCATTGACAGTAGCTGAAGTCAATTGATATTCTACCTCTTGCCTTACTATGCCCCTTGTTGTGCTGTTCAATATGGTTTACACACACACCCCTGAGATCATTATTGCTTGCATAGTGTATGGTAGAGTGTTTTTTCTGTACAGAATTCCATCAATTTCAAAATGCAGTTCTACTACTGTTTCAAAGGTCATGGACTGTGATTCTACCCTATTGTGTCAGAACATCAGTCTGTAACCTGCGTCAATTTCATTTTGAAAGCAAAATAACTCATGCAGTCATGCAGACATATTGCACACAGTATTATACAATATAAAAAATACAGTATGATCAACTATGTTCGCAATGTTATGAATAATACATGACCTGGTGCTTATGTTGCTTCCCACACATATATTCAAGGATCCATAAATTCAAGCATGTTACCTTAAGGTTAGGTTGCTTTAATTTGCGTACTAGTGGAGATAGTTTCCAATTATTCTGCTTTTTCCCTGTAAGCCTTAACCTCCAGCATGTTACCTTAAGCTTAGTTTGCTTTAATTATTGTCAGAGTGCTTAGACTGTTGTACAATTAATAAATCCTTTTAAAACCCAGCTTGTTGTAGTTTATAGTGCAGGAAAAAGTAGACTCTGGAGGTTTCAGTTTATATTTTTTTTCCTTACTGCTGAAAATCCCGATAAAACCATCCCCCCTGCACCTTTCCCCTGCCCCTTACCTACTTAATCCTTGTCGCTCACTCTCCTTCCTCCACAGCCGTCCTGCCGATGATCCAGGAGGTCGTGAGGGCTTGGATTGTAGCCCTCCCCCACAGCCAACAGCAGGAAAAGCTCCCCAGGTACAGCAGCTACATAACTAAGGAGTTGCCCTGCTCAGTGATCACGACCGCGCTCCACAGCTCTGAGGATTTGAAAATGTTCTACTTGGCACCTTTTTTAACAATTAACTGTAGGCGCACAAGGGGAGATAGTTTTTTATTATTCCACTTTTCCACTGTAAGCTTCAGTAAGCCTCAACTTCCAGCATGTTACCTTAAGCTTAGGTTGCTTTAATTTGCGTACTAGTGGAGATAGTTTCCAATTATTCTGCTTTTTCCCTGTAAGCCTTAACCTCCAGCATGTTACCTTAAGCTTAGGTCACTTTAATTATTGTCAGAGTGCTTAGACTGTTGTACAGTTAATAAGTCCTTTTAAAACCCAGCTTGTTGTAGTTTATAGTGCAGGAAAAAGTAGACTCTGGAGGTTTCAGTTTAGTTTTTTTTCCTTACTGCTGAAAATCCCGATAAAACCATCCCTTCTGCACCTTCCCCCACCCCTTACATACTTAATCCATGTCTCTCATGCTCCATCCTCCACAGCCGTCCCCCCGACAATCCAGGAGGTCATGAGTGCTTGGATTGCATCCCTCCCCCACAGCCAACAGCAGGAAAAGCTCCCCAGGTACAGCAGCTAAACAACTAAGGAGTCACCCTGCTCAGTGATCGCAACCACGATCCACAGCTCTGAGGATTTTCCCCACCGAACGCTACACGTTTGGCTCCCCACCACTCCCACCACCACCCTTGATCTGCTCTTAGTTATATAGGGAATCAGCAGTCACGTGGTACGAATTTAACCTATCTACCCACTTCTCCATCTGCAGCTTCTACAGGCTCCCCACTAGTGTCCACTCTTCTCAATTCTAAATACCTAACCATCTCCACAATAAATATGCTACCATTTCACTGGATAGCAATCCTTATAGCCTCTATGACCCCCCCATATGGCTCTACAACCCCCTCTCAGGATCTAACACTAAACAACAGCCACTCTGCTGGCCAATACATAATTACCTGGTATTGTCCAGTCTTGCTAAACCCCAAACCCACCTGCTCCATGCTACTTCACCACATGTGTGCATACTCTCTATCTGTGCCTGCTCTCAACCCCCGCACATGCAGTACTTGTTGTATAGCTACCTTGATACCCCACAGACCACAACCTCCTATTCATCCTTCTGCCTTCCTACCGGGTACCCAACCCCTTGACATCATGATAGTCCACCTCCTACGCACACTTCCAATACCTAGCACCAAGATTCTCACCTTAGCCACACTACCCATCCCGGCCACGGACCCATACCTCCCACTACACCACTGGACCATGCATCCCCTATGCACCTATCACCCTACTGGTACTACCATGGTACCACAATGGACACTACTCTGCCTGGCCTCTCCCTCCCTACAGGACCTAGCTACTCCCACCTCTGCACAGTGCTGTTCCCCCTCCCTAATGGTTCCTAAGCTCATGAAGAAGCATTTAAGGCTGGCCTCCCTGCTCATCCTACTTCTACTACTCCTTCTTTCTGGAGCTGTACACCCCAACTCTGGACCTGCCATCCCCACCCCTAGGGTTACTACAGCCAAGAACCTCATGATAGCCTCCCTCAATATATGTAGCCTTCTCAAGACATTTGATTCCTTTCAGGGATGGGTTGTTCAGAATCACCCCAATGTCATTTCAGTTTTTGAAACCTGGCTCAACAACCACACCCCCGACTCTGCGGTCTCACTTCCTGGCTTCACACTATACCAAGCAGATAGAACCTCAAAGAAAGGGGGTGGTTGTGCACTGTATGTCCAGGATTCACTACAGTGTCTTGCCCTACCCTCCTCATCATTAGAGCATGGGGCCCAATCCCTCACACTGAAGATCACTCTTGCCCATAACAGAGCCCCTCTTTCCTCTCCTCTATATACATCCACCCCGAAAGCATAAGACCTCTTTTCTCTCTGTCCTCAACCATCTCCAGACTCTCCCTGGCAATGCTGACATCATTGCCCTTGGATACTTCAATACAAACTGGCTGGCTGACACTTCAGCCCCTGTTAGGGATGCTGTAACTGCCCAGAACCTGACCCAGCTTGTGACTACTGCCACAAAAATAAACCAGAGGACTGGTACTGCCACCCTCCTAGATCTAGTGCTCACTAACTCCCCAGATAAAGCAACACAGATCAGGGTACAACCTGTTGCTCTGAGCGACCACTCCCCAGTACTATGTCAATGGTCATACTGTATCAACAACCCCCCCCAAAAATGTCTTACAACGCCGCCTCAAACCTGGCAAACTCCAGTCACTTAAACAGTACCTCCTAGTTACTGAGTGGTCCCCCATAAAAAATGCTCAGAACATCAACTCCGCCCTCGACTATTTCATTTATATGTTCAACATGGCCTGCAACTGGTTTGCTCCCCTAATCAAACAAACAATTAATGGTGCCAACTCAACTTGGCTGTCCCAAGCCCTTTTGGACCAGATGCGTGAATGAGACAATCTGTGGCACATTGCACAGGATACCAGAAAATCCTCTGACAGGCAGTGCTATCAGGAAGTGTGCAACAAGTGTACATGGGATATCCGTAAAGCAAAGGCTGAGTACTATAAATCCGTGCTCACCAACATATGGGGCGCAGGTTGCAAGTTTTGGGACTCACTAAAAACGTTAAGTGGCAAAGACCCCACTGCCCCACCAACCCATATCCAGGCCACTGGATCTGTCACCTCTGACCCAGCCCTTATCGCTGACACATTAAATGACTCCTTCTCTGACTTCTCTGGTGTCCTCCTCCCAAATTTTTTCTCTCCTACCCACCCCACCCCACACTGCCCCCTCACCAACCCCCTTTCTACTTTAAAGTTGTTTCCCAGCATGAAGCTGCCCCTCTCCTACTCAAAGCCCTCAGCAAATCCGGTTTCAGCAGTGACTCACTGGATCTAAAACTACTTAGACTCTCATTCAACAAAGTTCTCCTCCCCCTCTCAATGCTCTTGAACTGCTCCCTTTCCCTGGGACAGTTCCCATCCAAATGGAAATCTGCCCTCATCTCTCCTATCCTTAAAAGTGGTGACCGCACCCAGCATGGGAACTACTGCCCAATATCAATCCTGCCCCTGCTCTCCAAAACACTGGAAAAAATCGTGGCCATACAACTGACAGAGTACCTCACTAAATATAGTATTCTGTGTCCTGAACAACACGGCTTCCACCAGAACCATAGCACCATCACTGCCCTCTTGGAATTTATAAACACCCTCCATACATCCTTGGACACTGGAAACACTACTGGTGCTGTCTTTATAGACCTCTCAAAGGCATTTGATACCATGCACCACTCACTTCTTCTGGGCTCCCTCACTCAGTTAGGTCTTTTCAATGAGACCACTGACTGGTTTGCCAGCTATCTGTCTGAGAGAACCCAGACAGTCCAGATTGACCACTCCCTGTCATCCCCCCACTAAGTCAGGGCTGGGGTCCCTCAAGGCTCTATCCTTGGCCCACTTCTCTTCTCCATATACCTCAACACCCTGCCCAAGGCCTGCTCTTGGAAAATGCTACTGTATGCAGATGATGCAATCCTCTGCAACTCCCACACTGACCCCACAGCCCTCCGCTCTGCACTCCAGAAATCCTTCTCTTAATCTGAGTCCTGGTTCACTCAGCATAGGTTAGTACTAAATTACCAAAAAACTAAATCCATGATGTTTGCACACCCCCTAAATAAGAACCTAGGACAACCCTTGCACATTCTGAACTCACTAAATGATCCCCTTGAGCAGGTTAACACTTTCAAATACCTTGGCATCACCCTAGACACAGGTCTCACCTTCCATGACCATATCCAATTATTAAGCACCGCCGACAACATACGCATTGGTCTCCTTCACCGCTATAAGCACTGCCTGCCTCCGAACTCTCTCCACCTAGCCATCTCTACATCTATTCTATCACTAATTGACTACAGAATCATCATCCATGGTGCGGCCGACACCACCCACCTACACAAGGTTAGACTGGCCCTCAATAAGGCATGCAGACTTGCTACAGGCTGTCCTAGACTCACTCATACATGCACCATCTTCACCTCAGCAAACTGGCTCAATTTTGATGGAAGGCTAAAGTACTAGGCCTGCCTCTTCACAAAAAAAGTCATCTCAGGATTAATCCCTCCAGCCCATTCCCCACTACTTCAGGTTGCACTGTCCAGCCACTTCACACGACAGTCAGCAACCTCCCACTTTAGGGTACCTTGCTGCAAAACCACCTCTGGCCAAAGAACATTTCGATATCTGGCCCCAACCTGGCTCAACTCACTTCCAAACTCCTTTCTCACTGAACCCAAACTTGGTCGGTTCAAGTGCCAGCTAAGGGACCTTATCATCCAAGGATCAGTATGTGATTACCCCTAAACCTGACCACATCCCACCTCCCCATGTCTATGGACCTAACTCTGGTCCACCGGCCCTGAGCGTGCCTATACCATGACAATGGACATCTCTGTCCAGCCTTGGCCAATGAATGACTTGTATGCTATGTATATACCTGCAACCTTTATTGCCCAGCTGCTATTTTTGTATTTTTTTGTATTCTCTGTAATCAGATGCAACCATTCTGTAACCACTGTATTAAGTATTATGTTCTTGTTACTCTGTACACTGCTGTCTCTTCTTATGTATTACTTGGAATCTTTGTAAAAGAGTCTTTGACTCAAAGGTGTTATCCGATACTTATCAATAAATAAAGAAATAATAAAATGTAGTATTATTAGTAGTTCTTTATGCTGCTTTGAACCTGTTTTGAATGGATTGAACAATTACATTGTAACTTGAGATCAAACAATTCTGAATCTTTGTTACTATCATTACTAAAATTGGGGAAAACAAATTTTAACTGGTTGTTCACATAAAAAATGAACAAGTAATAAGTAAAAAAGCTATCTATTAATCTTTAACATGGCATAACAATATTATTAACATACTAACAATTAACTGCTAAATCGTTATTAAAATAAATACGTGATGAAAATGTAAGCCTAGTACAATGGGGTCAGACTGAAAATCTGGAACCCACACTTTCAGGATGCAGAACTGATCACTATGGTAAACTAAGCACTAAAGCTAGACAGAGTGTGTGTTGTGCTGGGATAATGTCACACCCTGGATGATGGTAGCACAAGGTCACTGAACCTAATTGAAGTTCTTTTTGTGATGCAAACTAGCAAATAGGTGAATTATGAAGTCAGTGCATTGCCCTGCTTGACAGGGACTTGGTGTAGTCAATGGTGGCACTCTCTTACTACAATGGCTAGAAACAAGTATCAGACAATCAGGCCACAGGGATTTATTTGCTCATTTCATGTATATGTATTTACACACACACACTGCTGATTATTAAAGTTACACATATACAGAAGTGATATAGTTCATAAAACATAACCTCAAAACAAACTTAACCTGGAATTAGCCACTCTCTTTCATCAAGTTCGCCATGTAAGCATTGTGGAAACCACTCACTGTGGCCACTGTGTATGTTAGCTACATGGTTCCCAACACTACCCCATTTAGCTCTAAGTTTGCGTCACCATCGCTTGAAGCCACACACCAATACAGATGATTTGATATAGATGATGTCAGGTAACCAAGTGTAATACATTGTGCTTTCCTTGACATGGCATCAATTTTTTCCTCAGACCTTGTGAACAGTAAAGTAGACAGAAATAGTATTATTGTGTTGAATTTGTAGTGACACATGTGGATTCTCAAATATAGCCTTATTGACATACCTTTCGATATATGCCACACATTGTACCAGTGCTTAATGCTTTGGCAATTCTCACGTAAATACTTGCGGACCTGTGGGTGTCAGTCAGTGGTTAAACTTTTGACGTCATATACATATCATTAAAGATATTTCAGACCTCTCTTCAGTCCCTCTAACTCCATTGAATTTGAGTTTGCAACTTCATTTGACTATGTGAAATTAGAAAAGTAGTAATTATTTATAATATCCATTGTCACTATGCTGTACAAAAACTTAAATTATAAAAAGGGTATGAAAATTAGAGCATTCTGATTGGCTGTAAACATTCTGTCAGCCATATGTTAATTTTTGATAAACATACCTGTACATGCTAATCATTTGCACAAGTTCTATAACTATTAAAAAAACTTCTTTTTTTTTTTTTTACATTATAATACCAATAAGGCTCTCCTGGGGATTATGTTATTGGTCAGTTAATCACCCCATTGCCATGCCTTATTGCTTAATAAACAGAGATTAAAAACATGATGACATTTTAAAAATGAAAATTGTATGGACTTTGTTTTATGATATATATATCTACTTGGACAGGATTATCAGCCAAACAGATCATGGGAAATTCTTACCTCATTTGTAAATGTTTATTAACTACCATTAAACTATACAATAAAATAATAAGCAATGAAATACACTGATATTTCATGCTAACAAACAGTACATGCATACATTCAACATGAAGAACCTTGTTAATATTTATATCCAAGAATGATTAGCTACTTTATTTAACACTGTGGCCCTGGAGAACAACACCTGGCATCTCCTCCAATGTGTAATGCTTCTCCTTCTAGAAGATCAAACATCATTTTTTGTTGTTCTCGTCAAAAATTAAATACACTAGGGACAACATACAGCCTCTGTAATGAAGTCAATGATCTGTAGCTTATACATGGAATCTTTAATGAATGGAACATATTTATTACTTTCATTGGTGTAATTCCAGTTAAGAATATAGCAGATATTAAATCCAAGTTCCCTGCTGGCATCCTGCCAAATCTTGGTTGTGAAACCCATTTGTTGATATGGCCATTTCTGCAAATATGGACACCTGTAATGCAGCTTCCAGACATAAGAGATATAAAAAGTCTGCATAGTGCAAAATATTTTGGGCAGACAGACAGTAGGAATGCAAGACATTCTTCATATACCACAAATTTCTTCTGATCGTGGAGTGGCTTCTCTGTTTTTATTTCATATAACCTAAAAAATAATTGAAAAATAATTGATTTATAAAAATTACACTTAATCCAGCAGTCAGTATAGATATTATGCCCAATTCCAGGTCAGAGGTCGCAACTCACTAGGGACACTGCACTTTATTTGAAGAGCGGAGGTGTCCCATCACTTGCAACATGCGGGTTATGCCATGGGGAAGCTAGCACAGGCAACTAATGTTGCAAGTCATGGCCTGGTACTGGCAGCCCTACCCTGTCCCCCTCTCAGGACACCACTGCAAAAAATGGAGACATTTTATAATAGCAATATACCCCTCCAGTGTGTGGGTATACTGGTGGATTTACTACTTCTTGTGTGGTTAAGTCACTCGACTGTGCCTCGTGACTGAACCACACCAGCCGTGGTAAATCCACCAGTATATCCACACACTGGAGGGGTATATTGCTTAAATAACCCACTGCCAAGAAATGGCATTTATAAAAACATACTTAAAACATTTTAAATTTATTTTACACATGGATCCATTGTGTAATCGCAATAAGGAATTCCAGAATGTGGGATATTGGGGGATTTACCCATTTCTTGCATGATTAAGTCACTCAGCTGAGCCACTTGACTTAACCACACAAGGCGTGTGTAAATCCCACATGTCCTGTCATGCATTTTTGTTTAATTATGTATTATTGTTATACAACACATTATATGCAAAATACTAATAGTTACTTTTTATTGTTTATTATTTCATCTGCCTGCCTGCTAGTAACATTCTCGGATTCATGCTCATGATGTCCAAATGTCCAGTCTGGGTCCTGTTCAATGTTATCTTCAATACCATCACTTGTGCACTCAAGATCATCATATTCAATTGAAGTACTGTTGTAGTAGCACAAGTTGCACTGTGTAGCTTGATCTTTAAATTGCACAGCATAACTGTGGCCCTCTGTTTGTGTAGATTTAGTTTTATACCAAGGCGGTTTAACTACTTGAGTTGATTTACTTCTTCTCTTCACTAGACTCTGCTTGTTTATAATTATATCCTTAAACAAAATTAATATTTCAATTGAATGGTCTGATATTTACAAACAGAGGTAATGTCTTCAATTGAGAACTAAAATCCTAATGATTATATACACAGAAGCAATGGTATCTCATATACATTTAGCAGTGTGTCACTCGTAAAAGGCAATTCATATTATACTTCCTACCCAATGACTTTACCACACTTTACAGTTAACAACGCTACTATTTATTGATTCTTTGCTGATGGTCTGAGCTGTGGGCGGATTGGGGAAGGAGGTGGAAATTAGATTACAGAGGCTTACTAACACACGTATTAATTGGCACCAATTCTGACATACCTTCTTGAGCCTCTTGTTAGAATGGTTTCCTACTGAAGCACGATTTGTGTTTCTTTTGTGTTTTGTAGTTATTGGGACATCATATTCAAGACAATTTAATTTCTTGAATAAATCCATGATGGAACAGTTTGTATGTGTCTATTAATTAATACAGATACAAGAAAATGAATCCAATATTCCATTAAATATTTATCAAATTTATATCAGTTCATAATACTATCCATGTGTAGGTGTTCAGTACTTCAATGCTGTTCACAACAGAAGTGATGATATAGCTACCGTAGTACACCAAATTCCTTATATTATTAATTTATACCTGTATCAACATTGTACTACTCACTGTATAATATTTATCATGTATAAAGTACCAGTCTTTTTGTACTAACTTTTGATGAGTATGATGGAATTGGAGTACTGCAGGTGGGATAATTTGACATGGAATTCAATACTGTACATGAGGTTTCTAATACTGTATTGCCCTTTGGTGACTCCCCAAAGTACGTTGTCAATTCACAATCTTGCAGTTGACCCACTGTAACAATATCTTGTTCATTCTATAAAAAATAAAAATTAAAAATGGTATCAGAAATGCTGCAATATAATTTACAGTTAGGAGTCTCACAGCATCATATTTAAGTAATAAATCACAATGTGGTGTGGATTATCAAATGACTTACCATGGATGGAGTGGTTTTCCTACAAGGTGCAGTCAAGTGGGTAAATCCAAACCAGCCATGGTAAATCTCCCAATAACCCACATCCTCCGAGTGTTTTATATGATGTCTTCTGACCTCAAGAGCGAAGCACAATAGGTCTCCCTGCTGTCATAGAAAACAAGAGTGGGAAGAGTTGACTAGTTGATTGTGATGCCATACAGTGTTATATGTAGTGTATGGTGCCCCAAAATACATTCTAAAAGCCTTATGTTAATCTTTTATTAACATACATCAAGAGCTTAACCATATGCTGACCATGGTTTAGTACGTAAACATAAAAACAGTTTCAGTATAACAGCAATAAGGCATTCCAGGGGTTATGTTAATGGTCAGTTAATCTACCTCTAGGGGCATGTGACACTCGCCTATGACTCGTGTCACCTTACACCCCTAAAGGGAGATTAACAGACCATTAACATAACCCTTGGTCATACCTTATTGCATCTAGTTTGGAATTTAAATAGTTACATTAAGATAGGTCTAGTGCGGGGGGTCACGTGATGGCAGCCTAGGGAAAGCAGCCCTTTTGGTTGGCTCCATTTCCAGCCTAGTTTATAACCCTCATCACAAACAACTTCGTCGAATTTTGAGTGGGAATTGTCAAGTAAGTCTCACAGAAGCTATTTAGATCTGTAGCTCCTCTTAAAATGGAAGCTTTTGTAAAGAAGCAACCTGCTAAACACATGCCACCTCCTTCCCCGGAGAAAGAGCAGGCCGCAAAGCGTCCTCGGCAAGGACCCAGCAAATCAACACCGGGGCTTTCAGCTCTAACAGAGGAACACTTCCTGGAAATAATAATGCCATTACAAAGCTCAACTGAGGAGATTTCATCTGAAATCCACTGTTTTAAGTCAGCGCTGGAATCCTTAGGCACCAGAGTGGGAGACAACGAAGTCAGAATAAGGTCTATGGAAACGAAATTAGACAAGCAAGATCTCGAACGTCTGTCGCTAAATAAAAGAATTAAAAAGATCAAAGTTAAACTCAAGGATCTGGAAGGGAGGAGTAGAAGAAATAATCTGATCATAATCGGAATTCCGGAGAAAGAAGAAGGCGCATTACCCATTCAGTTTGTCCAGAAACTTCTTGAAAAATTAGCTGGCCCATCCCCAAACAGTCCAAGTTATACTGTGGAACGGGCACACAGATCTCTCCATCCCCCCCTCCTCCCGATGCTCAACCAAGACCGATAATATGTAAACTGTTAAATTACCTCGATAAACAACACATCCTGAACAAAATTAGAGCTTTGCAAGAAGTATCCTGGGAGGGCAAGCGGATCAGGATCACCCATGACCTGCCTCAATCGGTGCGGCTCAAATGCCAAGACCTGCATCCAGTAGTCTCCAAGCTAATAGCTGTGGGAATACAGTACCTGGTTAAATACCCGGCTTTACTACAAGTAAAAATCAAGGATCAGTGGCTTTTCTACGAGAGTGCAGAGATCACACGGCAAGAGCTCAAGAAATCCCTGCCGGAGTTATTTAAATGATGTGTCAGTCTGATCAATAATGTGGAATAGATAAGCCCAACATTTTGTTACAAGACGACTTGATTATGAAATGTTGGGAATGCTTCATAGCTTGCGCTCCCCCAGTCTGCCTACATGTTTTAACCTGTGGTATTGTCCTTGAGATCGCACCAAGGGATCTCTTCTCAGCGTCTGTAGATCTCTATCCTCGTTGAAGCAGTACTAATCAAGTTCCCTACTTCATAGCAAATCGGGCAGCAATCCCCTTTTCCATGGAAAGGTCAGCAACAGAAATAATCGGTAACCTGAAGTTCACACACCGAGGAAGCCAAAGTGGTACCCAGCTCAAATAGTGCTCATCACACGCTAAATTCAAATTTCTTTTAAGGCGAAGCATCTGAGTACCTAGAGACTTATTTTCTTAGAGGTCACCATCGCACTTGCCCCCAAGCTATGGCATTGTCTCCGAGCACTCCTTTCTAGATCCTGGGGTAGGCTCAAGATGCTGGGTCCTGGGAATTCTTGCTTAAATAAAAATTCTACTCGAGAATTCGACTATCCCTGCAATTGTAAATACTCTTCAGTTTTTCTGCTCTGGTGATATCCTCAAAATGGGGAGTAGGAAGTAGATGTAATTCTTGGCTGACCTAATAATAGAGTGTGTAGTGACAAGATTAATCACTAAGTTTGATCACTTAATATGTTGAAATAATCTTTTGCCTTCGGTGCGGTTAACATCTAAAACTCAAATAGAGATCCGAGAGGAATGAACAGGAGCGCCCTATCAGACCAGTGGTGAAAATACTTCAGAACTAGCAACCACTCATGGCAGGGACTGGGTCATAGACAAACCGACTGCCTGTGCCTCATCCCAGTAATGGGGGACTTCAGTGGTTAAGGGGAATATTACTGTGCTCCCTACAGTAGTGTATGCATGGACCATGGAGATGACAAGTGGGCAGCCTGACTAGTTTCATAATATAATCCATATGTTTTGTTGGGACTCTTCCTTCACAGCATACACTAATATGTACTACACTCTTCTCCCCACAAGAAGGGGGTAGAAGCTAACGAATAGTTATTTTCTCTGCAATTAATAAGAGGAACTACGTGGTTGGGGAACTTAAATAGTAGGGTTGGAGATCAGTTAATGCTTTTTTTTTCTTAAGGGAACATTGTGTAATTCTTTCACAGTCGGGGCTAATTTTGGAAGGAGGTAAAAGCTCTAAGAATATCGAGCTAAAATCATCGGACAGTTAATTTTGGTTAGGGATCAGATTAACAGGGTGGGTGAAATTAATAAGCACTATGACTGGACTTGGAAGTGGGTAAACTTTCATCTGGGTTGGAAATAACATCACATGGTGAATTGGTTTGGTGGTGCAGTTATTAGAACTGGGGGTAGTAGTTGGATTTTTTGGGGATTAGGGCAATATAGGGGGAAAAGGAGGTGGGGGAGGTGCAGCATTTACTTACTTGGTTATGGGATGATAAGGACACTTCAGCTAACATGGTTGAAAGTACACGAGTTAAAAATCAGAAGGTAACCTACTATCTTGGTTCAGATGATGATATCAGGGGGTATTAACCATCTAAGCTGGCACATCAAAGGGGCTCGGGATAGATGCAAAAGACAAATAGTGTTAAAGCACCTTTCTGCTCTAAATTGTGATGTGGTCTGCTTACAAGAAACTCATCTCCAAAGAGAGGGTATTCAGTTATTTAATAAATATTGGGTGGGTCAAGTATTTGGTGCAGGTGCGTCCTCAAATAAAGGCGGACTTGCCATTCTATTCCATAAAAGAACACGCTTCCAACTGGAAAAGGAAATATGGGACACACAAGGCCGATATCTCTTTCTGGTTGGAACATTAGTAGCAAAACAAGTGGTTATTGGGTCTATCTATGGCCCTAATGTGGACTCCAAGCAATGTTTCATGCAGTTCTTAGACTTACTAAACACCCATGCATCCAAGATATTGCTAATAGGGGGTGATTGGAAGATAACTCCACAGCTGCAATTTGATAGATCTGACAACTGATGAGTGGGGTTATCTCCTGCTCAGAGAGCCCTGAAGGAGTTAATGGAGGGCTTAAGCCTTATAGACATTTGGAGAATGAATAATATGGGGGTTAGGCAATATACCTTCTTCTCAATGCCGCACAAAACGTGCTCCAGAATTGACTACTTTTTAGTTAGCATTAAATCACTTGCCTCTTTTATAGATGAAAGGATACATACCAGGGTTATATCAGATCACTCCCCAGTATCTATCTTATTTAAACCCAACCCTGGTATCAAGAGAGATTTCATGTGGAGACTCAACAATCAGTTATTACAGGATTCTTTTACTTATGAACACCTGAAGGGTTTTATATCCCATTTTCTCCATAAAAATGTAAGCTCAGACTCCAATATTGATATTGTTTGGGCAGCTTTGAAGTGTGAGCTGAGGGGGGAGTGCATTAGAATAACTTCTACTAAGGCCAAGAAAGATAGGTCATGGCTAAATGAAATCGCTAATGCTATTAGGGCCATTGAAAACAACATCATCCGATATTCAACTGAAGCTGATTAAACTGCATCAACTGCAAACTCAATATTCCTCAATTATGATGCAAAAAGCAGAACTAGCCCTCTGGAGAACTAAGATCAAGTATCTTGAATCTGGTGAAAGAGCAGGCAAACTTTTAGCCCTAAGACTTAAACAGCTAGACTCCAATAGATTTATAGCTGCTCTACAAAATAATAGGGGGGACGCCATAACCAGAGACCCTAGAGAAATTGCCACAACTTTTCAGAGAATATTTCCAAAAGGTGTACTCCATTCCTACTGCGGATAGAGCAGAATCTGAAGTAATTCAAGAGTTCCTAGATTCAGTTACCCTGACTAAGATTACAAATCTAGAGGTGATTAAGTTAGGATCACCTATACAAGAATGGGAAGTGAAGCAAGCGGCTGCCCAACTTACCTTGGATAAGTCCCCTGGACCTGACAGTCTGACTACTAACTTATATAAAGCCTACGCAGAAGTAATTTGTCCTGTTCTGACCAAAGTATATAATTTTTGGTATTATGAGGGTCTTTCGGAAGAAAGTTTCTTGGAGGCCTTCATAACTCTTATTCCCAAACCGGAGTGAGACCCTGCTCTTCCTGGCAGTTACCGCCCGATATCATTGTTGAATGTTGATATTAAGATACTGGCAAAGGTGTTAGCCAACTGACTTAGTTCATTAATGAGTAAGTTGGTAAGTGATATGCAGGTTGGTTTCATGAACGGTAGGGCGTCCAGTGATCATATATGTAAACTTCACCACCTAATTGTACATGCACATAACATACAGACCCCGGCAGCCCTACTCGCACTGGATGCTGAAAAAGCATTCGACCAGGTTTCGTGGGACTTCTTATTTGCAGTTCTGTCCAGGTTTGGTTTATCAGAAGGTTTTTTAAATTGGGTCTGAGTATTATATAGAACACCTAAAGCACGGGTGTGGTGTAATGGTATATTGTCGGATCCTTTTCCTCTCACCTGTGGCACAAGACAGGGCTGCCCATTCTCCCCACTCCTGTTTAATTTTATATCTGGAACCCCTGATTTTGCAGATTACTCGCCTTCGGAGATTGAGGGGATTGCAGATGGGAAACAGGAGATATTTAATTTCAGCCTATGCTGATGGCCTGCTTTCACTTAGAGGACCCAGAAACCTGTATACCAGCAGTTCTGCAGAAATCACACAGTTCTCCAAAGTCTCAAACTACAAACTTAACATTTCCAAGATGACTTTTCCATTAAATACCAGATGCTATCCTGGACGTGGCAAGGAATTGGGGTTAAGCTGGGAGCCAAAAGGTATTAGTATCTTGGTATTAAAATCACTAGGGATAACCACGATGATTAGAGAAATCTCTATAATTTAACTAAAATAATTAACAGATTTGGCCAGATGGGTTTGCCCCTGTCATTCAGGGCTAGAATAGAAAACAGTGAAAATGAACATACTACCAGGATTTTCTATCCTTTAAAATATACTGGGTCTTACCTACCCAAAACTTGGTTCGGGACTTTGCAAAAATTACTAATGCTTTTTATGGAAAGGAAGACTGTTAGAAGAGCCTAACTGAAACTCACAGGATCTAAGAAATCAGGAGGCCTAGCACTCCTTCTTTCTTTAAATACTATATAGCATCGCATGCCAGTAAACTAGTTTTGGAACTGACCAACTTCCTTAGTGGACTAACCCTATGTGCCTCCTAGGTCCACATTGAGAAGACGACTTAGTTCTCAAATATTCATTAACTTTAAACTCAATTGCTTATACCACTTTAAGACTCCTCCTAAATCACTAAAAATACACCCATTGGATGGTCAATAAAAGCCCATCAAGCTCAGAAGTTCCTAAAGGTGAATTGGGTAAGATTCACGGAGCAATATGACACATAACATCCACTTTCAAATTCAACAAGCCCGATCCTCTTACATTCTGGGAATCAATAGTCGGGTTCGCCTGGGGATCTGGCACCACAAAGGGAAACTATTGTCATTATGAACAAGCCTACTCTCAAATTCCAGAGTAAGAAGACACTTTTTTCAAATTCGGCAAATTGGTGACTCTAAAAAAGCTCACCACGCAGGGCGAAAGTATGGGTTGAAAACAGGACCGAAGTGTCCTGGTTGTTTTAAGATTAGGATCAAGCCACTCTGTTTCCAGAGTTTATCATGAATTGCAGAGGATAGATGAAGGAATACCCTCAATGTTAGTCATTACTGGAACAGAGATTAGAAATAAATACAGACAAAGGGAGTAAAGGAACAAATATTGGAAATAACCACTAATATATAGGCAGGACAGATGCAAACTACAGCAATTCAATATTATACACAACTTGTACTACACTCCTGCTAAGTTATACAGGATGGGTAAATTAACATCACCAATTACTGCGAAGATGTAAGGCTGGAGAAGGGACCTATACCATGTACTGTGGGTATGCTCCAAGAGTCAGCCTTTCTGGAAGGCAATTTGAGCTTCGTTACCATCTATAATAGGTCTAGAGTCTTTTTTCACACCGGAAATCTGCCTGTTGAGTAGTTTCCCCAGAGACATGAGTAAGCAGAAGAAGTTATACATGGCTATTATATCAGCTACAGCTAAGGCAGTCATCCTAAGACACTGGAAAGATGTTATAACACCTCCAGTGCTCAAATGGTATAAGGAGATTATGTTGGCATTACAGCTGGAACTACATATAGCAAAAATGAATACTAGAATGCAATCTTATAGTGCCAAATGGGGCCTTCTAGATGCAGTTCTAGCCACCTGGCAGACGTAATCTCCTTAGTCATAGGAAGTACTCCCTTGCCTGAAGCATCTCCTGAGTCCTTGTTTTCCTATCGAGAATTCCGGTGGTTCTCTAATTTAGTAAATGCTGCTGGGGATGAGGGTGTTGGGAAGTGTGGGGTTTTGGGTAAAAGGATTTACTAGGCTACTATGTCAATAGATCATGTTGAATTTGTTTCATTCTCATTGTTACTGTTTTATCTAACATGTACTCATGATAATGGCCTGTTTGACTTGCAAGTAGCGGCCTGGCTAGGGCCGTAAATTTCATGTAACATTGCTGTGTTAATAAAGTAAATTGAATAAAAAAAAACTGCACTGCAGTTAGAAAAAAAAAGATAGGTCTAGTGCAAGCTCATAAGTGCATAGTAAAATAAATGAATATTTCATCTACTAACAAAACTTTTTCTATACTATGATACCTCACAGTACTGATGCATAGACATGTATCTTGGTTCACCTCTATACAATATCAGTTGTCGACTGTTGATTTTGGAAAATGTCTTCTGGTGTGCAACTAAAATCTATCCAATGCTAAATGCTGCTTGTACCTCTTCAGTGCAGTAAATAGATGTTGACTTGATATCATCAATGTGCAAGGAAACTGAAATATGAAATACTCGTAATACATGTACTATTTTTTTTTTATTAATCTTCTCATTCTGCCCATCCCATCTATATCATCTACTCTGTTGTAGTTCTTGGTGTCACACAATAACAGTCAAACCTCACCCTTCAGGCCATCTGCAATGTCACTGATGAAGATATTGAAGAGAATTGTCTACCAGACCGATCCCTGATGCACACCACTTGTGACTTGCAACACTTCTGGTTGTATACCATTTACCACAACTCTCTGTTTACTGCCTGTTGACCAGTTTGCCACACAGTTGACCACATCACCTATATTCCATGATCCATGTGGTTACTATTATCATATCAGTCTTATTGGTAGGAAAGCAGCAGTCATATAGTTAATTAGGGACAGGAATGATCTGCTGTGTTCTTTGTGCACTCAGTGGACAATCATCTGAATGCTATATGATGTTTACAGTTATCGTGTATAGGACCCGAGATAGACTGTTTTGCCCATCTACCCAAATAGGGTGTTTTCTTTTTACTTCTCATGTTTTCATTATCCCATGCCATGTGGATGAGTACAAATACAGTGGTGCACATGCGATACTATATCTACACATATAGTGATAAAGTATTATGAGTAATATTACATTGGCCCCATAATCATCAGCACTTATGGAGACATCTTATTTAATATAAAAAGATACAATTGCATATTACCTGATGTTGACATTTTTACTAGGTATGACTCCCCTTTAAGACTAATTTTTGAACCCACAGTATTTTGCCACATGTGGCAGGACTACAAGTCTGTGTCTTGGAAATGATCCTCACATAACACTGGCTAAAAGTCGGTTCCCATGAGGCAGGCCCTCCAAGCTACAGAAGGAATTCCATCAAGACAAACCATGTAACTTGGAGAACATGTAGAATGATTTACCAGACAATTTCACATTCTTGCAGAGTGGTGCTACATCTCACCATCTATTTTTGACAAATAAAATGATATTAGCATGTTTTAATAAAGTCACTACTTTTGCACAATAATTTACACCACTGCCAGATAATAACTTTACTTTCTCATCAGTCTACTTTAGGTAGAGAAACTCCAACTTCTCCTCAAAGACATCCTTACACTCACAGTATAATCTTGAGCCTAATATGAACCCCCATACAGAAATGCAATGTCCCTCTGTAAGTAGAGATGCCAAAAACTGCACTCAGTATTCAAGTTGTGGTATATCAGGATATTGAACAGTGAGAGAATCACATCTCTACTCCCATAGGTTATCACCTTGGCTATGCACCCTGCAGTCTGCTTACTCAGGATGCCCTTCTACAACAAAGTCTGTGAGGTATGTGTGCCCTCCTCTGCAATCACTATCTCTCCTCAGCGACCGTAACCATCTGGCTCTACCACCTATTCATCTGATCCCTTCCACAGCTACTAAATAAGGGTCATGAAACAATTGCCCATCTTCTGGACCTGCCATCATATACTGTCCAGCTTATAATAGGACTTCAAGCCTCTTTTGGCCTGCTTGCCTGCTTTAAAGTCATCCATGATGGTAACCAGCATTTTGTGACCAGTAAACAATTACAACCAACTTCTGTCCATTGCTTTACACAACAGTGGCCAGTAAAAGTAACCAATATTTCCCATACTATTTCTTTATGCACCTCTTGGTATGCATGTGATTCAAATACATTTACAATCCCTAATAATAGTATTAAACTAATCTGAGGCACCATACAAAATGCAGAATAAGGGAACACGTTTGCAGAACCAGTGTGTTCTATCCATCAGAATATGATTCACAAAAAGACCGAAATCTGCTAATGGGTCAATGACAAATAAAATCAGATCCATGTGATGAAGAAGTCACTAATTATGTGATGGCAGTTGGATGGGAAGCCAAGTTTCAAAGAAATACAAAATCACACATGCCCCAACAATGCAAAGCAGCTTAAGCTGCATATGTAAATCACCACAGATTATTGTGCTGATCCAACTTTAAGCAGAAATGCATGGTGCTGAAAGGCCTCTCACACAGTTCTGTAAAGGGTACTAATAGAATATTCTGTGGTGAATTGCATATGAAGCCCATGCAGCTTTGCATTATATAGGGCATAGTTTTTGTTTCAACTTATTTCATTTTACACACAATATTATGTTGGAAGATAAGATATAAACATCAACTTGTAAAGGGATTCCATGCTATGAATACTTTTAATTGCATTTCATACTAAGAAGAATATGATATCTGTATAAAGCATTCCATATACCACCGAATCATATCAATACAGACAGATCCATTTCCGAATAAGAATGTAAATATTTGGAATGAATTTATCAGTTATAAAAATAGATAACTTGGCATCACACACATAAAATTATACGGCATGAAACAAATGAAAATAAGGCATCTGTTAGATGACAGTAACTTTATTAAATAAAATTATTACATTCTAAATGCAAATCTGCTAATCATCACAAGGCAGAAAACATAGAACAATTTGTCACAAAAATCATTGATACAAATGCTGAGGATACAATGAGCTTACAATGAAAATAATACTCAAAACGTGTCCTTATTTTGAAATAACTGAAAATACTTAACCTTATTGAAGCATCAGACCCAGAAACATGGTAATATAAAAGGAAAATGTTTTAAGCAACTGATATTTTGATTAACTCCCATTCCACACACAAAAAAACACCGCTTAACAGCATCAATTACCACGGGAACCTCCACCCTTTCTCAGATAGCAAGTTTAAACATTCGAGTACCTAAAATAGTGTAATTATTTAAATTAATAGGTTGACAAATTGAACAAACCAATGTGTGAAAGTAAGATAGCAGACATGTTACACATAGTAGCTGTATCAGATAAATTGGTGACGTCATAAAAAAATTATACATTTGGATAGGGTTTTGATGCAGTCAATAGATTGCAACTAGCACAGCAACCAATGAATTTAATCAGAGTCCAGAGCTTGCCCTAGGTCAGTGAATAAGGGCAAAAAGAACAACGAGAATACATCAAGTATATTGTGGGTGGGTGGGGTTGGGGAATGACATGGATTAATAATGTTAAAAAGAAATAAATGAAAATTGTCACATTCTCTTTTTCTATTCTATAACAGCCCACAGTCATAGGTGACAAGCTGCATCTCCCACCACACCCACACCTCTCATCTCAGTCCTATCTTTACTGATGCATCAAGATTCAGGTGCAGTAACACCCCCCAACCCCCATCCTCATCATGGTACATGGATCAGGGACCACCTGCGAGAATACTACGAATCTCAGACTTGTCCACAGAACTAGACTAACACATTATATCAGCAGGACAACAAGGCACAAACACCCCACACCCCCTCTCCACAAGAACTCGGAGCACCCGATCATCTTCAGCTTGCAAATGTCCTGGTCTGCGAGCCTGTCATCATGCTATGAATCAGTCACTGCATAAATACTGAATGAACTCTCACAAGTACACACTTTGTCTTACAGCATGAGAGTGCAGCTGCTGATCCATTCACAGTAAGGAACTCATCTATCACAACACACTGCACTACATATCTCAAGTACATATTAGAAATGTCACAGTGCCAAGATTCCTTCTGAGACCAACCTCCCACACACAACCATCCATCTATCTGTCACAACTGCACCCCCAATTGGGTATTGCAGAGATGAAAGAGAGTGATACCAAATATCACTGTCACTCTCCTCAGCAGGCTCCAACACATGATGGCAATGAGTAAAAAATAATAATAATTTTGTGGTAATTCAAGTCTGGCTCATCACTAATTGATGATCCGACCATCAATCTGCCAGGTGACAGCAAACCAATAGCGTATCTAACTTCATGCAGTCAGCAGCATTTGGATGGGCATGTGATGTTTCTAGCCATCGTAGTAGAACAGAAAGCAGCTAACTAAACGAAGCTACATTTTCTTATTAATTAACACTTATATCTCAGCAGGAGTCAGGGTCTGTTGAGATTAAGCAGACAGATACTTTATTAGAAGTAGAAGGGTCTTATTTGGGGTTAAAAAAGAAAGAAAGAAAGAAAGTCAGTGTGTGTTCTGTGCTGTGAAGGGTACTGTATCAACTTGCACTTCTAAACCAGTAGGAGGAGAAAGATTAAATGGGGGGTGACATAGCTTTGACACTATAAAAGCAGGTGACTCAAATTACAACTTCCTGTTGCTAGCCTTTTTCTTACTAATTGCCCTCTATCCCACCCACCCTAAACCAGTTCTACTTTTATAGCCACTGGATTTGACTGTCAACAGGAACTTCCTGTTTGGCAGTAGGAAGGGAAGGATCATAGAGAAACATTGGTTTTGTCAACCCTGTGTGGTACCATTTGCTTGTAACTGACTCTTCATTGAACAGCAGGGCACTGTGGGAACCTGGAGGACTAGCAATAGGCTAGTATCCCTCTTACTCCAAAACAACATCTCTCTGATAAAAGCACTGTTGCCTGGTGGTTCTCTTGCCCTTTTAAGGGCTTGTAAACCTTCAACTCACACAATCTTGCTGAATTTAAGTAAATATTGTTATTTTTACTTTGTGCCGAAACTAGAAGTGAACTGATGCTTACTTCTGGTTTTTTGGCTTAAAACCTGACCCTCTAGCAAGCGGGTCATTAAATAGTGGCATTGATACTGATACAACGAACCTCTGGTGAGAGATGGAGTAGTGCAGTTCACCAATATACTTTGATATACTATTAATATATTTGTTTTAACTGTTGAGGTATTGTGTGGTACCATTTGCTTGTGACTGACTCTTCAGTGAATAGCAGAGCATTGTGGGAACCTGGAGGACTAGCAATAGGCTAGTATATCTCCTACCCCAAAACAACATCTCTCTGTTAAAAGCACTGTTGCCTGGTGGTTCTTTTGCCCTTTTAAGGGCTTGTAAACCTTCAATTCACAGAATCTTGCTGAATTTAAGTAAATATTGTTATTTTACTTCACACAAAACCAAGTGAACGGATGCTTACTTCCAGTTTTAGGCTTAAAATCTGCCCTCTAGCGGCCAGCGGCGTACATGAGGCCGTGCATGGAGATGCGTGCAGAGACACACAGAGTTTAGTGTATGTCTGCTGTGTTCGCTGAGTACGCTGAAACTGCTGACATTAGACAAACTTGGATAAGATAATTTTAGCATATCCTCTACTTAGTAAATTTACACATTTAATAATGGAAAAAGAACTTAGTAAGTATATGCAATGTTTGATGTATAGTGAGGGAAAGTATGGGAGCGAGTATGTATGTATGTGCTAATTGCCATCTGATTACTCCTCTTGAAGCAAAGATACCATTTCTGCTTAATATTAAACCAGTTTCTACTGATATTAGGGAACTGGAAAGTTACATTGATCTTATGGATGAGCAACTTCATTCTAATGAACAATTTCCTTCACATTTAGGTAGCATTTCTATGCCTCCTGATGAGGAGACAACTGTAACGACTAATACTAGTATACCTGTTGCCTCTGCCCCCTCTTATAAGGTGGATGATTATCCGCCCTCTTCTCATGATAATGATGACTGGACTATTTTCACAAAGCCTCTTAAAAAAGGAGGGCGGTCAAATACACAATAGTGCCCCTATTGAAACTCATAATAGGTTTGAGCAATTGACTGTATCAAATAATGAAGTGCTACATGATTTATCCTGTGCATCAGCCTCTGTTGATAATAATGGTTTAAAAACACTTTTCAATCAGGAGTCAATGCCCATGAATATTTGTCCAAGTAAGTCTCAAGCTACCAAATCAATACCTATTAAGTTAATCACTCCAGAGTGTGTTAAACAATCACCTGTTTCTGATTCTTATACCCCTACTGTCTCAAAATAAGTGCTAGTCTTGGGAGATTCAATCATTAATCACATTGACAGGGCGGTATGCAAAAGTGACAAGAGCAACTGCACTTGTTCTAGCTTCCGTAGGGCCAGGGTATCTGACATTACCTCCATGATGCCTAAAATTTTACAAAATGAAGGGGAAAATCCACTGGTTATCATACATGCCAATGTTAATGATATAAACAACACCCTATTTAATCAGTTACAACAGGACTATGTGGTGTTATGTAACCAGTTACTTGATAGGGGGTGCTGTGTATGTACTGTATATCTGAAATTCTACTGTCCCGAGAGTAACATCTACCATGACACAAAAATTCAAAGCCCTAAATGAATGGCTGAGAAAGTGGTGTTTTAAGCAGGATATACCCTGTATTACCCACTGGGAATCATTTTCAGATAGTTCTTCCTTGTTTTGCTGGGACAGTTTACATCTCAGTCGTAGGGGTAGTACACTTATGGGGAAAAGTATCACTAAAATCATAACTCATTGTTTAAACTAAAAACAATGGGGGAAAATAGGTCTATTCCCAAGTCTCTGAATACTTACCAAAATATTATTACAACTAAATGTAAATTTCTAGCTTTGAATGCAAGATCTTTAAACCAACTCAAATTAGAAGAACTCAAAGCCAAATGTAAAACTTTAAATATAGGTGTGGTGGGAGTAACTGAAACTTGGTGGGCTGCATCCTCAATTTGGTCCAGAGAAATTCCAGGTTATAAGTTATATCATAAAAACAGATTAGCTAAGCAAGGCGGTGGAGTTTGTATGTACATACGAAATGATATTCCTTCTTTGAATTGTGTTCTACCTTTGTTTTGGAGAAGTATAGGTTAAAATCTTATTAAAGGAACGAGTCCATAACTATTGTTAACATCTATCAACCTTCATCTGCAGATTCAGATTACACAACTGATATGTTTAAAGAAATTACACGTTTCAGAATCTCAAGATACTGTAATATTTGGTGACTTTAACCTCCCTCATATTAACTGGGACTCATATAATGCACAGTCCCATGCCAAGAAAGGACTAATAGCTGTAGTTAGTACTGGAGTACAACAACTTGTTACTGAGCCCACTTGAGGTCCTAATATTTGGATCTAGTATTTACTAACTCAGAGCAACAAATTAGCAATTTATAAATTTGGGATCCACTTGGGACCAGTGATCATTCATCTATTCTTTTTGAAATTCAACAGTTTAAAACTACACAAAGGAAGTTATACTGTACAAAATTATAATAAAGCAAATTTTTCTAAAATCAACTGAATACTTACAAAACATAAACTGGGAATCTATATTCTTAATTGTGTACAACACAACAAGCTTGGGAATTTTAAAAATATTGCACATTATTTGGAAAATACCTTTATTCCATCTAAGAGGAAATTTAATAATAAAGGAAAAATTCCCCTTGGTTCTAACAAGACAATTAAAAATCAGATTAAAATTAAAATTTTACTTTTAGAAACTTAAGAATAGTTCTGTTCCATTTAGAAACTACTCTATTACAAATACAGACTATTTGAAAACTTAAAAAATCTATTACATTGGCAAAAATAATCTAGAATTTAAACTAACTCACACCAAAGACTGTCACAAATCTCTTTCTCCTATATAAATAGTAAATAAGGTGTATCAAGGACCACTGGTCCCATTACAACCAAAATCTTCTCTATCTGATACAGAAACCTCGAATCTCTTTAATAAGTATTTTGTTTAGTCTTCTCTCAAAATCACCTATGAGTACATTTAAAGTTTACCATCGTAGATTATCATGGGTTCTATCCAACTGAGCATTATACAGGCTATAAAAAACTAAAAAAATACTAGTCCGGATCAGGCGGTATTCATCCATGGTTCCTGATAGAAACCTCCGAAATATTCTATACCTTTGTCAATTATCTTCAAAAATCCTTACAAGAAGCATTGTACTAAATGATTGGCATTCAGCAATAGTTACTCCCATATTTAAAAAAGGCAATAGAGGTTCTGTGCAAAATTATACGTCCATAGCCTGGCCTCAGTGGCTGGTAAATTAATGGAAAAGGTAATGGAAGTCTCTAATGATCAAGATTGTAAAAATTAGGAATTTATGATTCAAATTACATAGGTTTACTCCCAAGTGTTCCTGCACCACCAGTCTGATATCTTTTACAAATAATATAAGTACTCTACTAGATGTGGGTATCCCTACTGATATAATTCTTTGGACTTTAATATAGCTTTTGATAAAGTCTCACATGAAAACTCATTACTAAAATGCACAATCTAGGGTTGTCACCTGATATTGTCAACTGGACTTTAAACTGGTTGACAAATCATTCTCAGAAGTCAGAATTAATGATATCTGTCTGATTCAGGTAGTGTGACAAGTAATTGTACAATAAAGGGTCGGTCTTAGGACCAACATTGTTTTAATCTCTTTATCAGTGATTTACAAACAGGGTCAAATAACTTCATGGTTAAGTTTGCAGACTATACTAAATTGGGGGGCAGGTTAATAATCAGAAAATATTTCTGCATTAAGAAGGATTTGGAAAAAATTAACACTTTGGGCAAATTAAAAATCATTGCAGTTTAATCAGACAAATGTTTAGTGGTACATTTCAGTGTAAATAATCCAAAAACGATATATTATATAAATGGACTACCACTTCACTCATCAAACTGAAAAAAGATTAGGGATATGTTAATAACAAACTTACATCAAATGATCACTGTGTTAGAACTGCACTGACTAACAGACTTTTGAAGAGCAAATAAAACACACTTTGATTATCTCACTGAACAATGCCTTATTCCATTTTATAGGGCATACATTAGACCATATCAGAACTATGAAACCACTTTCTGGAATCCAAACCAAAAAACAGACATAGCAGTTCTTGAACAGGTTCAAAGGAGAGTAACTAGAATGATTCCAAATAACAAATTTGGATTATCAGAACAGATTAAAAGCTGCTGGTCTCTTCTCTCTTCAAATTAGAAGACTAAGGGTGATAATACTTATGGTTTTAATTTAATAAATTCACCAGATCTAATGGAAAAATGTGGTCTAACACTCTCCAGAAGGAGACATGTTCAAGACTGCATAATAAACAGCTTGAAGTAAAAACATAAGAGCATCCATTGTCACACCACAAAAATTGGTAGAAGCAACTAGTGCCACTGTCTTAAAAACAAATTAGATGTTTGGTTGAGGATAATAGATAAATAATGTCCCACATAGTGTAGAGAACAGTCTCGATGGGCTCTGGCCTTCTTCTGTTCTTTCATACCAAGTAATACCAAGTAATAGTTAATGGAAGTGGGTGGAGGGTGTTGAATGGGTGAAAAATCTGTGTGAACATTTTATTTTTATTACTGTGGATCGTGTCACAAATTTGAAACTACTGCGGAGTTTAAACATTTGGAGAGGGAGACAGAGTGCCGTGATGGACATACTGTTGCAGAATGTACAAGTGGTGTTGGTGGGACTCAAGAGTAGGGACAGACAATGGGTAAATATGACGCAGCAAGGATGAATTGATAATCCGACAATCCATCTGCCAGATGGCAGCAATCCCAATGGCGAGAACTCACTCACTAGATGAGCCATCTCCGACTAGATGTGATCAGTAGATATAACTTCATACAGTCAGCAGCATTGGGATGGACATGGGAATGGGGATGGGGCTGATGGAGAAAAGAAAAAAACTTCTGTGTGTGGTTGCTTTTTTAAAGCATGGTTCATGTCATCAGGTGAAATCTCTGGTCTGTGAGCCTGTCAGCATGCGATGGAGTAGGTATTACACAGTCTCCGAAGAATCGCATAGAGATCAAGTCCCTCGCACCACACAACCATCCATCCGCCATCACAACTGCACCCCAATTGGGTATGCAGAGATGAAGATAACAATACCAATATGTCACTGTCACTCTCCTACAACAGGCTCACAGATGATGGCAATGGAAAATAATAATAATAATAATAATTTTGTGATTAGTCCAAGTCTGGCTCGTCATGAATTGATTATCACAACCATCCCATCTGCCAATGACAGCAATCAGTAAGAGATAATTCACTCTTTAGACAAGCCTATTCCGACTAGATGTGAGCAGTACATCAAACTTCATGCATCAACGCACTGGTATGGGTATGTCAATGAGTGGTGGAGGTACTGAATGAATGAAAAAAAATCTGTGAACTTTTTTTTTTATTACGGTGGATCGTGTCACAGGTCACAACTATGGCTGAACTTTGAACATTTAGGAGAATGAGTGCTATGATGGACATACTGACGTAGATTGGAAAGTGACGCTGGTGGGACTCAAGATTAGGGTCAGACAATATGCAAACGTACACTGATCTCAATGTTTTCATCCTTTTCTTTGAGAGGCATAGGATAATTCGGTGAACTCACTAAACTTTTTTATCTGGCATTCATTAATACTCATCTCTAACAGCATTCAGTTACCATGATCAGATTACATCCTCTTCCCACATCACCCATCAGATCAATCAAGATAGTAGTGGAAAGATTTGTTATAAGAATTAACATGCAATGCAATTCTACAAATAAATGAAAAATAAAGCTCAATGTCTCACAAATGTATCAGCTAACTTCAAACTGACATGAAATACTGATCACAAAGATTCTTATGTGAATAAACATAATTTCAACTGTCATACTCAAAATCCAGTTTCATAATACATTTAGTTGATACTATTCTATTTAAAAAGAAAACGATTTACCTTCAAAACCTCAGTTGTATCAACCTGAACATTTAAGGAAATAGTAAAATTAGAAAAATAAACCTGATTACACACACAAGTTGATATTTTATGGCAGTTACGTCTTATGGCAGCATGTGTAGCAGGAGTTGTTGACGCCATCATACAGAATGAAGAAGCGAGCATCATTTCCCTGTCCTAAGACGAAGTGGTAAGCAACCAATATAGATATTATGGAATAAGTGAAAAAGAGCAAAATAAATTTTCACAAAATAAAAGAAGCTTGACACCTAAAGGACACAACCACACTAACAATTTATTGATAAATCAATACATATGACATTTTATCACTTTAAAATTTAATTCTCATTGCTTAATTGTAAAGGGACAAATTTAATTCAGCTCCTCTGTGAAACCTTTGTGTGTGCAGACACACAGGAATACATCCAACACCAGCAGATTTGGCTTTCCTGCTGATGAACAGTCTTTGTCCTTAACAGCTTTTAAAATGTGTCTGTCCTCTCTCCCCAACCATCTCAGCTCTCACGGGCTCTTTGCACACACAAAGCACTCGGACACGGGCAGCCTGCACTTCTCAGCCGCCCAAGACCTTAAGCCCAGACTGCGCAGCTGAAAAGGTACAGCAAAGCGTAATTTACCCACTCCACCATATTAAATACACTATTCCACCACTTCTAAAACACACCTATGAGGTCTCATCACCCTCTGTAATTAGTAGGTTGTTCTTGAGCACAAAAGTTTGTCAGAGCGTCTCCAGGACATCTTCTCTTGAGACCTTGTAATCTCATCCTGTAGTGCACAATCCTAATTTTGTACAAGGCGGTCTGGTTCACCCTTACGAAGGGATCACCACATTAGAACTGATCATCCTCTGCATTCTCGGTGACATTTAATCCCAGATCTGCACAGAGCCTGACCCTCAGAAACTTGTTACTCATACACGGTCTACCTACCAGCTACTTATATGTTGTACAGTCTGGTCTTCTGTTGAATTTAATCCAAAATTTATCCAGTCAATCGTGTGCCGACAGCCTCCTCATGCTGTCCTTCTGTTCCTTACAGTATGAGCACCCCTCTACACATCTCTGTTGAGGTGTTGCTTCATCTGCACCAGGGTGGTACACCATTGGGGTGGTGACACATCATACCGAAACCCAAGTGTACCAGGACCAAGCTCTTAGAGAACACTAGCAGCCACAAGAAGACCTACGCTACTACTAATTTGCTCGGGTATCTCGAACTCAACCCTTGTCTATCTCCCACCTCTTCTCCTTTGGATACACAACCATCAAAGGTGGCTTTTGGCGTCAATATCTGCAGCCAAAAGGGTTCACATGGTTCAGGCGTGGATCAGTCATACCAACACCAATGTCCTGGTAATTGAAGATCTGGCTTAGGCCAGCTTCCCAGGACAGCAAGATCAACATCTATCCGACCAACTATTCAGAAACTGACACTACTAGGGAGGTGGAGTAGCTATATGTTAAGGAAAGATTTGTGACGTCCCTTCTGGATTCAAGTACTGCTATAAATTAGTTTGAATA
This sequence comes from Neoceratodus forsteri, assembly GCA_016271365.2. Taxonomy (NCBI): domain Eukaryota; kingdom Metazoa; phylum Chordata; order Ceratodontiformes; family Ceratodontidae; genus Neoceratodus; species Neoceratodus forsteri. Next base: position 773,119,925 of record CM057452.1, on the reverse strand, counting down.
TCCCTCTCAAAGATTATCTATCCTCCTCTCAGCCATTAGCCTGACGGATCTATAGACTCCATCTGCAGGTAATCATATCTCACCTTAATAACATCATTGAAAGAGAACCAAACTATTATAGGGACTACTAACTTTGATTGGCTCTCAGGCCACCCACCAGTAAATATCTTCTGTGACTCTTGGGATTAGCACAACTAATACAGAACCCACAGTTCTGAACAAAAATAACCCATGTAACAACTCGTTTCTGGATGTCATTTTAGTTGACAAACCATCTTTACACATGCGGAACTTTCTTCTCTGATGTCGGCATTTTATTACTGGATAGGGTCATTACATCACATAGGCGCATCCAAATTTATCATAAAGGACTCGGGCGCAACTTTGAACAACCGCTTATGCTCAATTGGGACATTCTACGCTGCAAATTTCTACCTAGCCATAGGTAAACACAGCCTACAATATATGTAATGAGATTCTTGTAGGAGCCCTAGGCCATGCCCAGTAAAATCAAAAAAAGCAAAACCTGACATGGTTTACACAGACTGAAATCACCCTGCTAGGCAGGGATAAGCTGTGGAAAAGGTGAGACAAACAAACTGGACCCAGATTGGAACCAATTCAGAAGGCACACAACCTTGCGAAACGATCACAGATGCAAGCATCATTTTACCTTAGAGTTGACTCTGCAAAGTGTTCTTCTAAATTCTGGAGACTATTAAGGACATGTCAGTCATACATGGTAATTACGCCACCTAAAATCATGCCTAAGGAAAAATCATATAGACAAACATGACATCCAGGAAGCCAACAATCATTCGCCACAACTGGACTGTGTGACAGTCCCCAGCAGCTAGCCCAGCAAACTATATGTAACCTATTGCCACTCCTAGTCCTGACCTCCTTAGCCTGTACACTTGAGGAGGTTGAAGATCAGATACTGTGAGTGGAAGTAAAAAGCTGGGCTGACTCTCTGGATCTACTTCTAAAAATCATATCTGTCTTGCTGTTCCTGTACACCTATTCAATCTATCTTTGGCACAAGATCCTTCCATCATTGAAAACCCAAGTGTCAGTACACAAATATATATGCCTATGACTAAATAACTACAGGCCAATCTCATTATTGCTATCTTGTCTAAGCTTCTAGAAAAGTTGTTGCAATTAACTCAAAGCTCATCTGAGTTAACAACACTAAACCTATACAATCGGGCTTTAGGTCAGCATAACACCATTTCGGCACTCCCAAAGTAATTAGGACTGGTATAGTGACATGATGCCAGAAACTTTGTCTGCATAGTTTTAAACACTGCAAGGCTTTTGATACTGTGGACCATAGCCTTCTAATCTCCATATTGATATAGGTCTTGATCATCGATCTTGCAATAGTTCAAGAATACCTGGTAATCAACAACAAGCCAAAGCAGAGGCTTTCCTTCTCAAACCTTTGCTCAGGGGAGTACACAGGATCTATTCAGAACTTTGCTCTTCAATTTATATCAATAACATCATGGGAATCAACAAGGCCAAAATACATCTGTTTGTGGATGACCTGAGGGTCTATATAAGTCATTGTCTGACACCCAACCCTGTACAGATGTTCGGAAAATTTGACCTGCTCAGACCCAGCTTCTCATAAAAGCTTCTCTTAAACGTGAAAAGATGAAGGCCATGCTCTATATCCGAGATAATCCTGCCAGCTCAGGCTATTGCCCTGATCACTACTTTTCTGGGAAAGTGGATTTTCAAAAGTTCAAATTGCCTGGAAAGTGGATACAGGAGCTCACCTGGAAAATCAACAGGGTAGGGTTGAGGGTGACTCACTTATTATCAGTATTTCACCTAAATTTGATATACTAGATCTTTGTTTTCATCTTACATTTGCTTACAGTACTGAAACTATTCCATCCAAATGAAAAATAGATGACAAATGCAATGATATTCAGAGCTGCGACAGTGACCAGGCACCCAGTAGAGGGGGACCCACCTGGAAATTTCCAGGTATCCAAGTGGGCCAGTCCGACTCTGCTGCTGACTGAGACTTAATCTAGGTCAGCAATGTTGCCTCTCACAGAGTCAGGATCTCAGAAAAATGATGATGATGAATGATATAATTATGCCTTCTTTTGTAGGCAATTTACTAAGAGCTTTAGAAATGGCCAAAAATCAAGAAATCATAGTGGTCAACACACTGTCACTAGTAGAGCGGGTGGAAGAGGTGGATTTTTCCATTTAGAAATATTTCCTGACTGAGGTCCAATCTTACATTTGAAGACCTGGAAAATGTAGCTACTATATGTGTTAATAATATCCTGCCTTGACTATTGTAATGCTCTATGTCTTGGGCTTTCTGGAGGTATGGTGCACCTTCGTCAGCTTGTACAGAATACTGTGGTCAGACTGATATCTGATATATGCACTTTTTATTATATTACACATGTGCTGCATGATCTGCACTGGCTCTCAGATACATGTAGAACCACCTTCAAGATTTGTTCATTGATTTTCAAGGCCCTGAATGATATGCATCCTGACTACATTAAGGACCTTCTGCACCGTAATATTTCAGATCCCTCTGCTTCACTGGGCAGAACTTTTTTGAGGTCTGACTGGCCTACTGAAAAGTCAACTAGTGACAGGCCCTTTTCTCCAGGAGCTCCCTACTTGTGAAATTCCTTCTGTTTCATCTCCAAAATATTTACTCAGTAGAGGCCTTCAAAAGGTTTAACAAAAGCATACTATATTCTCACTGGCATTTTATGAACTTGTATAAATGTTCTTTATCTCTCAAAATGTTTTATATTTGTATATTTGTAATCTGTGTTTCTTGGTTTATTTGTATGTATACCTTTTATGTATAGTGCCCAAATCCTCTAGGATGGACTGCTGTATTAAAAATCACTGGCATGCTTTGAGTGGTAGCGTTGCCACTGCAAAGCTCTATGTAAACATAACTATTTTTTACATTTTGTTGCATTAAGTTGAACCCTAACTTGTGCATTTAAAGCATTTTATTTTTCATAGAATTTCTTTTCTTTTTGAAGTAATGGGATTGTATCCAAAGGACCTGCATGAACAGATGAGGATGCACAGGACACTTTCTACCCTCTGCCAGGCAGGACTCCATCTGCCTACAGAAGTTCACTTCTGTGCACTTCTGCTGTGCACTTCTGTGCAATAACAGATGTCAAAATTACCAATGTTACACAAAAACACAGAAACATTGCAACGTAGCATTCATAACTTTTCTTTTTTATTATTATTATTTTTACCCCAGATTTTTAAAATAGCCTTTATGACACTTCCTCATGAACCCAGTAGGTATAAATGTTCAAATCCTGGCCAAAGTGTCATTTTGTATCTCAAGTGAAAAACACACTTTGGCCAGGATTTTAAGGTTCATAAAGTATGTGGAAAAGACAAAGTCAAACCTGGGGTCAAAATATTAGTTATGAGCAAGCATTGAAATGTCAATGTATGCTCATAACTTTATTATTTTAATATTTTTACCTCAGATTTTCAGCATAGCAATCATATTTTTCTACCTCATTAACAAGGGTGGTGAAAATTTGCAAGTCCCATCCAAAAGGTGATTTCATGCAGCTACTGCAAAATCACCATATGGGACATATTTGAATAATTTCACTGCTCTTTTTCATGAGGTGGGGTTCCATAAAGGCAGAGTTGAAAATTTAGTGTAAAACTATCAAAAATGATAATGTTATGAATAAAAATTGAAACCCCATTGTACTACATTGCATAGATACATAGCTACATAGGCATTGTCAACAGATAAGGGTCAATGGACCACCCAGTCTGCCCATTTGAGCTTGTAAAACTATTAAACTAGACTTACCATATTTTCTCATATTGCAGTCACCAGATCCAGCAGCAAGACATGTCTTCAATCAAACAGTCTATCTACATCATGGGACATGTTCAGGTGAGTGAGGGTGTGTGGGCTATGTGGGGTGGTAGGCATTGAGTGGGAGATTGGAGTGGGGTGGCTGGGAGTCTGGGGAATATCAGAACACCGAGGGACTGTTTTTTTTTTTTGATTACACAAAAAAAAACATATCAGTGAGGGATGATGTTCTTCATTTTAGGGATACCCAAGCTGATCCTGGGGTTTGGGCACCCCAGCGTCAGAATGATCTTCAGTGACAATGGGGGTGGGAACCCTGGTGGCACCACATATATTATGGGATGAGGTACTGGTGACCTAGAGGGGAGGCATGTCAAAAGAAGCAGTATCAAGGTGGGCAACCTGGTGTACTTTTCATATGTATTTTAAATTATGTAATAAATAAACATTGGAAATGGGGAAGGTGACCTGGGGGGGAGAAAGAAGAGGTATAGGGTGGACACGCCAGTCTGCTTAAGTGGTATTAAATAGATAGGTAGTTACATAGATAACTACAGGGAGAGAGAAACAGATTAGGGAATTAGAGGCTCACTGCTTCAATTGAAGCCAGCAGTATGACTTCAACAGCAGCTTCAATCATCATGATAGGTATAATAGGTATCTTGCAAGCCAGAAGAGCCAAAGGCCCATAAGGAGGCTTGCCCTTTACACAAAGGGATAGCATGAAATTCCTACTTCTTTAAAATGATTGACTAATCTTGTCTTGAAAACAGTCATTGAGCTACTGCTGATGACATCCAGTGGTAGCCCATTCCAGGTACTAACAACCTTTTGACTAAACCATCCTGATCTCCTTTTTGTTACACTAGTCTCACCTTTGAGCTATAGGTTATGAGCCCTTGTATTGTAAATTTAATCACTCAGTTCAAAACCAAGGCAGTTCCAAAGATTATCATTAGAAAATGACTTGAATAACAAACAGATATCACCTCTAAGTCTAACGTACTCGAGTGTGTACAGGTCTAAATCAATCAGCCTGACCTCATAGCACAGATGTTCAATACCAGCGACCATCTTGGTCACCCTTTTCTGCACCACCCTTCCAGGATCACAATCTATGATCCAGTAATTGGGACTATAACTGGGAGCAGTACTCCATCTGCAGACTCACCAAGGGGCAAAAAAGGAGCATAAATACTTGTCTGTCCCTACTATAGATGTGTCTACACATACAGTAGAGAATTGCATGAGCATTCTTAGTCCCGTATCTGAAATGTTGTTTAAATTTAAAATCATTGGAAATGATCATGCCTAAGTCCCTCTCTTCTCTTGTTACCTTGAGTTGTGTACCATTTAGTACATAATTCATTCCCTGATTTGTTCTTCCTAGGTGCATAACTGCACACTTGTCTATGTTAAATTTAAGTTTGTGTTTATCTGCCCAGTTCTCTTAGTTGTATAGTTCAGTTTGCAGCCTATCTACATTCTTTTGGTTGCTGACAACAGTACCAATCCTGGTGTCATCAGAATATTCTGATATCGAAACACTGCTATTGCAATGCATTGTCACCACATACATATTAAATAGGATAGGCATGAACACGTACCTCTATGTTACCCCACAGGTCACCATAGCTCAGTATGATGTTGCTCCTCTGATTTTAACCTACTGGTTCATCCCATAAAGCAAAGATTTTATGTATGCTACCACACTATCCAATCCTGTCCTCTAGAATTGTTTTATAAATTCACTATGTGGGATAGTATCGGATGCCTACTATAGTCCAGGAACACAATATCCACAGGATTCCCTTTATCGAGGGACTTATTAACTTTCTTAAAAATCTGTAAGAGATTTGTCTGACATGATCAACCAGAAATAAAACCATGCTGGTTTATATCTTCCTGGCATGATGTCTTTATAAAATCCTCTAGTCTTTTATAAATCCCTCCACCTAAGGTAGATGTCAGGCATATAGATCTGTAATTCCCATGGGTCTTATTATCTCCCTTTTTATATATTGGTGATACTATTGTCTCTCGCAAGTTTCTGACTATACAGTCATTATTTAGTGATGTTTGGAATAATGTCATGATAGGTCCCACCAATTCTGCAGCTAATTGTTTCATGAACCTAGAGTGGATTCCGTCAGAACATGGAACCTTATATGGAAGGGAAGGGGAAATTGTTTAACCAGGAGATATGGGTTTAATTTCTCATGTTTTTATCTAACATCTTGTTCTGTAAGGACATAGAAACATAGAAACATAGAGGTTGATGGCAGATAAGGACCGCAAGACCCATCCAGTCTGCCCATTTCTTTTTCTACCTTATAAATGTGCCATCAGCCTTTGCTCTGTCAGTGGCCTATCTATTCATACTCATCTGTATTACTCCCTTGTGCCTAACCCATGCCTGTTTGAAGCCCTACACTGTATTCATAGCCATCACTTCCTGAGGTAGGCCATTCCATGCATCCACCACTCTTTCTGTGAAAAATAATTTCCTCACATTCCCCCTTAATCGGCCTCCCTCTAATCTCATGCTGTGTCCTCTTGTCCTGCTAGTTTTCTTATATTTAAACATGTTAGACTCTTTCACCTTGTTAATGCCCTTAAAGTGTTTGAATGTTTCGATCATATCACCTCTCTTCCTCCTTTGCTCAAGGGTATACATATTGAGCTCCATTAATCTGTCCTCATATGTCTTCTGATGCAGTCCCTGCACCATTTTGGTTGCCCTTCTCTGGACTGCCTCAATTTGGTTAATGTCCTTGTGAAGGTGTGGCCTCCAGTATTGCATGCAGTACTCCAGATGGGGCCTAATCAGTGTCTTGTAAAGAGGGATTATTACCTCCGTCTTATGACTAGTGATACCCCTACTAATACACCCTAACATCCCCCCTAGCCTTATCTATTGCTTTAGAGGTCTGCTTGGATGATTTCAGGTCATCAGTGATGATGATGCCCAAGTCTCTTTCTTCCTTTGTGACTGGCAGCAACTCCTCTCCCAGCCTATAGGTGGCTTTAGTGTTTCTCTTCCCTATGTGCATGATCTTGCACTTCTTTGCATTAAATCCCAGTTGCCACTTTTCTAACCATTTTGCTAGTTTATCCAGATCTCTTCTCATTCTGCCCACCCCATCTGGATCATCTACTCTGTTGCAGATCTTGGTGTCATCTGCAAACAGACAAGCCTTACCCCTCTACTCCATCTGCAATGTCACTAATGAAGATATTGAAGAGGACTGGCCCCAGGACTGATCCCTGAGGTACCTGTACCCCACTTGTGACTTGCATCTCTTCTGACTGTATACCATTTACCACCACTCTCTGTTTTCTGCCCGTCAACCAGTTTGCCACCCAGTTGACCAACTTCTGACCCACCTCAGGCCTACCCAGCTTATTTATCAATCTTCTATGTGGAACAGTGTTGAAAGTTTTGCTGAAGTCAAGGTAGGCAACATCACTTCTCCCCTTGGTCCACCAATCTGGCTACCCAGTTAAAGAAATCTATGAAATTAGTTTGACAGGACCTTCCTTTGTAAACCCATGCTGTCTTGGATCCTGTGCCCTATGGATTCCAGGTGTTGCACTATCCTTTCCTTAAGGAGTTCCTTCATACTCTTGCACACTACTGAGGTAAGACTGACTGGTCTGTAGTTCCCTGCCTCCTCTCTGCTACCACTCTTGTGGAGTGGGATAAAATGAGCCATTCTTCAGTCTTCTGGGACCTCTCCTGTGCTCAGAGACTCACTAAACAGTTCTGCTAATGGCTCTGCTAGTTCCACCCTTAGCTCCTTAAGTACCCTGGGATGTATGCCTTCAGGTCCCATTGCCTTGTCCACCCTGAGCTTAGCGAGCTCTTGTAGGACCCTTTCTTTTGTGAAGGGAGTATTGCTCACCTCCCTCCCTCCTGTGTCCATGGTGCTGAGCTGTGGGCCCTGCCCTACCTTCTCTTCAGTAAATACTGAGCAAAAGTATCTATTTAGGATAGATGCTTTTATAGGGTCCTCCTCCTCCTCACATGCCCCCTTTTCTCCTTTGAGCTTAGCAATACCCCCTCTGGACTTCCTCCTTTCACTAATGTATCTATAGAAAGTCTTGTCACCTTCTTTTACTGTTCGTGCTAGTGTTTCCTCAGTTTGAGACATTGTCTGCCTTACTGCCTTCACTGCTTCCCTTAGTGCAGTTTGGTATGCCTCCATATCTTCATCCTGCTGTGTTCCCTTATATTTCCTAAAGGCCAGCCTTTTGGCTCTAACCTTTTTTGCTACTGTATTTGAGAACCAAAGTGGTTTCTTTCTTCTTTTGCACTTCCTTTTCTGTCTAACACAACGGGATGTTGCTTCAAGTATTGCATCCTTAATGCTTGCCCACTTTGCCTGTACCCCCTCACCGGTGTTTCTTTTTGCCAGGGCTAGCTTAAGTCTGTTGGCCATCTTATCAAAGTCAGCTCCTCTGAAGTCCCATATTTTTGCCTTGGAATGGGATGATCTAGATGTAGTGGCCAAATTGAACCATACCATGTGATGGTCACTGGCCTCCAGTCGACCTTCTACCTGGAGATCTGTGATCCCTTCCCTGTTAGTCAGTACTAGATCTAGGATAGTCCTGTCTCTTGTGGGTTGTTGTACCAGTTGTTTGAGGACAATTGGTAATATTACCCTGTCTTATAAATTAAAGTCTGAGCTAGCTGTCTCATATCCAAAAACTGATGTAAAACAATTAGTCATCAATTCTGCCTGGACCCTCTCATCCCTAATAAGTTCTCATTTCTCATCAACCAAGACCTCTAATTGTGTACTACCTGTCTGACTCTGTTTAGTGTAATTATAAAAAGCCTTATAATTATATTTAACATGAGTTTCCTGTCCCAATTCAAAATTCTGTTTAGCAGCTTTTATCTTAGTCTTACCATCTCTTGCCAATCTTTTATATTTGGACCATGCTGTGCATGAGTTTGTTATCCTTGCTTTTTTGTATGCCTTCTTTTTCCTTCCAATGTGTTTAAAAATTGTACAATTACACTAGCCTGGGGTCCTACCTGCACTGTTAAATTTGTTTCTTTCAGGGACATACAGATCTATTTATCTGGATAATTCATTGGTTAGTAAACACCACATTTGATATTGGTACAAACCCCTTAAATGCGATTTTCCACTCCCATAATCACAGTTCATTCTTTATTTTGTCAAAATTAGCCCTAGAAAAACATTTAACCTTTGTAATGCCCGTGGTCATATTTTTTACTTTTTTTATTGTTAAACCTTACCATATTATGATCACTATTGGAGAGTGGTTGTATAGTATGACAGTTTTCCAATTACTCAGTCATATTGCTAAGGACCTGGTCTAATGTATTATCGCCCCTGGTTTCTAGTTTTAACATATTGAACTAGTCCAAGTCCATTTATTTTGTCAAGAAAATCATTTTCAGTGGCTGTCCTGCACTTGACTATTTCCCAATTCATACTAGGTGTATTAAAGTAACAGAGCAAAATTATGTTGTCCAAGAGGTTTAATTTTTTTAATGTCTCATATGAATTTTTAACTTCTCTCATCTCCTGAGATGGTGGCCTATATATAACTCCCAATGTTATTTTCTTAACAGTTTTTGGGTTTATCGTCACCCAGACCTGATCAGGCATTTTGCCAGTATCCACCTCTATTTGTTCAGCTTGAATGGAATTCGACATGTACAAAGCTACTCCACCACCCATTTTACCAGATCAGTCTTTGCGAAATACTTTAAAGCCAGCTATATTCCTGCACGAAGGGTCATCTCCACGCCACCATGTCCTGTTAATGGCACAGATCTGGATCCATGTATTGACCATGATATATTCTAATTCATCTTTCTTCTTTATTATGATTCTTGCATTTACAGGGAGACACTTCCATTTACCAAGTTTGTTTTTTATTTTTGGACTTCTTAATCAGGGTGCCTATTTCTCCACCAAAGACTTCCCCTCCCCTTGCCCCTGCATATTTAGTTTAAACTGGTCACTATGCTGTTGTTAATTTTATCAGACAGAAGCCTTGTTCCATACCAATTTAGATGCAGGCCATCTTTCCCAAATAACCCATAGTCTCTGAAAGTGTCTTAATTCTTTTTTTAATGTAAACCTATTTGTAATGCACCACCTTCTTAGCCAGCTGTTGAGTTGCATAATAGCATGTGTTTTTTTCTGACTGGCTGTAGGTACAGGCAGAATTTCTGAGATTATCATGGCACATTTCATGTCTTTTAGTCTGAGTCAAACCCAGTCAAAATCTCTCTGTATTTCAGTCTCCTTTCTTCTCCCTAAAGTATGTCGTTAGTACCTGCGTTCAATACAGCAATAGGATTACTAGATCCCTCAAGGTAACTGTTTAAGTTATAAAAAAACAAAGACAAGGCGCTACTGTCAGCATGTGGTCTAAAAGCAAAAATAATGGTTATATTAAATGCACGCTGAAAATAGAAAATAGAGTTAAAAATCTACGTTTCGACCTTAGGTCTTCTTCAGGAAATATCTAAAGAGAAAAACTTACACTAACTTGTTTTTTTTTCTCTTTTAGATATTTCCTGAAGAAGACCTAAGGTCGAAACGTAGATTTTTAACTCTATTTTCTATTTTCAGCGTGCATTTAATATAACCATTTTGTTTTGTTTAAGTTATTATGGATGTCTTCGATTTTAGCACTGGATAGAGAGCACATCATTGTATAATCTTTTCTACCACGGCAAATAACTGTATCCATGTACTTCAACATACAGTCTCCTAGTAGAAGAGTGCCCTCTGTTGTACAACTTCCTTAGTTATAGAGGTCAAACCAGCTATCGAGGGTTCAGTAGACACTGACTGAGAGTGAGCCCCAGTGTTAGCTTCCTTAGTTATAGAAGTCAGACTAGCTATCAAAGTTTCAGTAGAAACTGATTGAAAGTGAGCCCCAGTGTAAACTATGCAGGCCCTAGGGTAGTGCCATTATGTTGTGCTGCATTACACAGTAACCTACATCTCTACTGCCTGAGTTTATGAACACCAGGTTGGGATCTTGCAACTTTAATGGCTGTGTTACCCTATTTGGTGCTGGTTCATACTCTATGAGCATAGTGTCACAATGTTCAGTTTTGCAAGGACAGAAAACCTATTTTGCAGCTCAGTATTTATACCCTCAACCCCATGACCAAACTCCTTTTTCTATTGTTACTACCTTTTACTGTACTCCAGTTTTCATCAATATTCAAGAAAGTCCCGTTATGAGCTCTCACAAGGCCCACTAGATACATTAGGACAGGAGACATGTGAAAACAAGAGAAACATAGAAACATATACTTTGATGGCAGATAAGGACTGTTTGGCCCACCCAGTCTGCCCAGTTCCTTACCTATTGGATAAGCTGTAGATCTTATTTAACCAACAGCCTACTTCCTCCTACCCATCCACTATAATTGCCTTATGTCTCTCCCTTGCATTCTTGAATTCCCCCACTGTTTTTGACCCCCAAGACCTCCTCAGGAAGGCCATTCAATGCACCCATCATCCTTTCCATGAAAAAATACTTCCTCACATTGCCTCTGAGCTGTCCCCCCTCTATCTTCAAATTGTGTCCCCTTGATCTTGCACATCTCTTTATCTGAAAGATGTTACACTGCTGGACTTTGTTGATTCTCTTGAGGTACTTGAAAGTTTCTATCATGTCCCCCTCTCCCTCCCTTCCTTGAGGGTATACATATTAAGCTTCTTTAGTCTCTCTTCATATGGCTTCTGGTGCAGAGCCTGGACTATTTTAGTTGCCCTCCTCTGGGACTGCCTCCATCCTCTCTATTTCCTGGTGGAGATTTGATTTCCAGAACTGCATGCAGTACTCAAGATAGGCTTTCACCAACTGTCTGTACAGAGGGATGATGACTTCCTGTTTTGTACTGGTGTTGCCTCTCCCTATGCATCCCAGTATCTTCTCAGCCCTCCTTACTGCCTTCTCACATTGCCTGCCTACCTTTACTGTAGGTCATCTGATATGACTACCCCAGCTCCCTTTCAATTTTTGTTGTTGTTTGTACCTCCCCTCAGAAAGAGAAAGTTATTTACACTTTAGTCAAATATCCATGGTTAAGGTTGCATGGTGTGTCCAGTGTCTACTCCCAACTGCTACATGTGAAGACAATAGACAAAATATTTTCCCCTCAATTGGCTTCTGTGGTGGCCACACAGTATATCCATTGTCCATCCTACCAGTCTTACTGCTATCATTATCACCTGTGAAGACAAGAGCAAAATTAGTGTTCATCTTGTCAGTTACTGGCCCATTGCATGGACTTACAGTGTACCTGTGAAAAGAAAACTGAAAAGGAAAAAAATCCTGGAATGATACTTACCATCACATTAGTGATGCCAAGGCCATGTAATGGCACATTGGTGCCCCAGTGGAGGAGGAGGTGGCTTGCTGTCTGCTGAGGATGAGGCAGTAGGAGAAGAGACATGTGAACACAAGAGTGAAATTATTTACAGTGCAGCTCCATCCCTGTCTTTTGTACTTGTAAAAGGAAAATGAAAATAGAAAAGTGAAAAAACAGTAGTGGTGGACACAGTGTGTAATAGCACAATGGTGCCCCTTTTGACAGGAGGAGGAGTAGGAATCTTGCTGGCTGGAGGAGCTGCAGGACAACAGAAGCAGGTTCACACACTAGTAAATAAGTCTAGCATTTAAACTGGGCCAAGAATTTGGGTTCATCTACAGGCATGAGATGGAGGAGGAGGAGGAGGTGGCCCATGTTGTTCCAAGTTGAGGACTGGAGGAGGTCATATTGCAGAGCATCATCAGTGGTTTCAAGCATGGCAGCAGGTTCACATTAGTCTGGTGTCTGGCGTTTATGCTAGGCTAATGCTCTGGGAGGGTGTGGTGCAGCCCAGGCTAAGTGTGGAACCTGGTGCATGCATGGATGCAATGGGTGGTGCAGGAGAGCATGCAGGTGGGGCAAACACAGGCTGTCATTCAGCAGTGGTGGCACACTCACACTGTCTGGTGAGTCATACTGATTATTATCACTTTCTCCTCCAATTTCAAGTTTGACTTTATGGTTGTATCGGTGTCACCTTATTTCACTTTGTTGCTCATAACAGAAGAACAAGCAGGCAGAGCACCCATGTCACACTGCCAGTTCCCCAAAATATGCCTGGTTAGCATTTGTCTTTCAGGGAATAATTGTATTTAGTTAATTGTTTATTTAATAACTGGGTGAGTACACTGGTCCCAGGGATCCGTTTCAGGCATGACGGGGCCATAAAGATGGCACATATATATAATCACAGAAAAAGTAGGTACAAAGGGTAAGAGAACAGAAATTCATGGTGAAACAAAATGCATACCAAGAGAATCAGAGATTGACATTAACAGTTACAGTTTAGGCACAGGACTATATGACACAGCAATATGGTGATATAGCAACAATTGGAATAAGTGTGGGTGTCTGGATGCTAAGGGGTATAACTGCATATGGATTTGGATAGGAGGCTGGAGAATAAGTTGGGTTTGAAGGTCTGTGATGGACCTAAGGTGAAAACAGAGGAGGGGAGGCTATTCCAATGTATAGGAGCTACAGCAGATAATGAACTCTGTCCCGTGTTAGTGTTGGAGTGAGGGACACTAAACAATGGTTGAGATGAGGATCTTGTTGTTCTTGTGCTTAGTTTATAGCAGAGAAACCAGCTTAGGGGGAGGCTGAGCCTGCCATAAGGGTTTTGTTAACTAGGGCTCCCAGTTGAAGGTCATGTCAGGCCTGGAATGAGAGCAAACCTACAGTAGTGTGGTGTACAGCGAGCAGTGATGGGTAGTTAGAGGGGCAGAGAGAATAAAGTGACAAATGCAATTATAAGCAGTGTTCAGATGGGTGAGTTCCTGGATGATGTCTGTGCAATGATGGGGGAGCAGTACTCCAGGAGAGGGAGCATTGTGCCCCTTCCTATCACCAGTCATGCTTCGGGGAGAGGGGAAGTGTTTCAGGCTGTAGCAAGTTCCAACTTTCCGGTGCACTTTCTTGATGGTTCTACTTATGTGTTTGCTAAACATGAGGGAGGGGTCCAGTGTGACTCCTAGATATTTATAGCTCTTGACATGATCAAGAGGTGTACTGTCAGGGGCTGAGATTGAGAAGGATGAGACCATAGACATGAATAATTTCTTGAACCTCTGACTAGAACCAAATAGCATAGTTTTGGTTTTCTTATTGTTAACCAGTAATCTGTTCACGGAGAATGAGTTATGTGGTAATTTGAAGTTGTGAACGAGTGAGTGGGACAAGGAGATGATACTCCTGAACGTGATCAGATCATACACATACATCATTTTCTGACAGTCAGGGTTTGTGTGCAGCAGGTTGTTGACAAATAGGGAATAGAGGATCAGGATCAATATGGTTCCTTGTGGGACACCACTTGCACCTCAAGAGGAGCTGAGAAAGCACCACTAATGTACACACTTTGTGACCTTCTGGATAGTTAATGACAAAACCAGTTAGCCATCCCCTCCGAGAAACCGGCTGAGGCCAGTTTCTGCATAAGGAGGTTGTGATTGACGAGATCAAAGGCTTTGGTTAAATCTATGAAGATGGCTCCACTTAGCCTTCCCTCATCGGCAGATCTAAGTACATGGCCAGTGAAACATGTCATTGCAGTGGTGGTGCTTTATCCCTTCCAGAAACCATGCTGTAGGGGGAAGAATAATGTGTTATTGTCTATATAGTTAGACATTTGTCAGAAGACTATCTTTTCTAGTACTTTACTTACAGTAGATGTGACAGTATCAAAACAGATCTGTAGTTCTCCATAAGGGGATCTCAGATTTGAATATGGTGACTACTTTGCCAACTTCCAGAACCTTAGTATGGAGGAAGTTGCTAGAGACAGATTGAAGAGAAAGGCCAGGGTTGTGTAATAAATCCTGTGGCTAGTCTCAGAAACCCATAGTCCATCACAAGCTGCACTACCAGATTTTGAAGTCCCATCAAGAGTCAATAGATCCCCTTTGAGTAGTACACTTGAAATTGAAAGGGCAGTTGATCGTGGAGGGGATATCCGATGACTTCAGAGTCAACGGTTATATTAGGGGAAAGTATGTCAAGGTAGGGCAGGAGGTTGGTGAATCTGTGGTTCAGTAAAAAGCTATGATGTTGGCCTCAGAAACTTGGCCAATGTTGGTGAGCAGACTGATGAACTTCTGCTTGGTTAAAGATATTTCTGCTCAGTCATTACAGTAGAAGGCAGGCAGTGGGCCAGAAGAGAGTACGGGCGGCACAGAAATGGATGTAAGTCAGTTCTATGTGATGACAGCAAAAGCCTAAAGCGATCGTCATTATCAAGAAGTCAAGAGTGCCAAAATTTTTTCACCACTCTGACACCCCAGCACACACAAAACTGTGCAGGGACTTACTTTTGAATGTTTTATGATGGGAGGCTGTGACACCAGCACCACCCTCATGAGGGGCTTCTCAACAAGAACACCCCTACTAAAGGATTCTCAACTCCAGTGAGGTGCATGTCGGGGGGGGTGAAAACATTAAAAAAAAATTAAAAGTTCCGGCTGGCCACAACAAAAATGAACCAGTGCCCAGACCTGAATCCTGTACCCTGCCGACCAGCGCCGCAACCCACCCACCATGCCATGGCATCACTTCGCCAACCCACAGCAGCAAAACTCCTCACATCCGCCCCTGCCCCTCTCTGTATGTGCTCGCTCCCTCCCACACACGTATATATAATAACATCACGTTGCTATATTCGCTTCCCCCCATCCGGCTCCCCTACCCTAACATAGCCCTTAAGGGATGCGCTGGGGAGTGGGTCATCATTATTGTTGGTGCCCTTTATCCAGTGCCTTAATCACGGGATACCATACAGTCTAAGACCCTTTCCACAGGAAAGGATCCTAAAAGAACTGGAAGGAATAAGTGTTGATAAAGCTATGGGCCCAGATGGGGTGCACCCCATGGTGCTGAGGGAGCTCAGAGAAGTGCTGGCTGAACCTTTGGTGACCTTGTTTAGCAGATCACTGGAAAAAGGTGAGGTGCCAAAAGACTGGAGAACAGCTGATGTAGTCTCTTGTACAAGAGTGGGGATGGAGAGGAAGCGGGAAACTATAGATTGGTCAGCCTCACCTTAGTACTGAGGAAGATTATGGTAGCACTACTGAACAAAGATTAGTGGAACACCTTGTGGCCAACAGTCTACAGGACCTATGGCAGCATAGTTTTACTGGGGGGAGGTCATACCAGACTAATCTCATTGAATATTTTGACTGGATGACAAGGGAGGTGGATTGGGGACAGTGGACGTGGCCTGTCTGGACTTCAGTAAGGCCTTTGACACTGTGCCATATAGGAGGCTGTTAAACAAGCTGGGAAATATGGGTGTTGGTAGGACAGTAGTGCAGTGGTGGGAAATTGCCTGGATGGCAGGACACAGAGGGTGGTGGTAAATGGCTGTCGCCCCTCAGATGGAAGGGTGACCAGTGGAGTGCCACTGGGATCAGTGCTGGGTCCAGTCCTCTTAAACATCTTTTCAGTGACATTATGGATAACATAGAAAGGAAAATTTCCTGTTTGCTGATGACACAAAACTTTGTAACAGAGTGGACATGCTGGAGGAGTAGATAGATTGAGGAGAGACCTGCAGACACTCGAGGAATGGTCAAGGTGTGGCAGTTAAGATTTTATGCAAAAAAGTGCAGAATAATGAACATGTAGCACAAAAACCCTGGAACAACATATCAGCTGGGGGGGGCAGAGGATATAGCATGCTCCAAGCAGGAAAAGGACCTAGGAGTTATCATCTCTGATGACCTAAAGGTTGGGAGTCAGTGCAATAAGGCAGTGTGTAAAGAAAATAGGATGCTGGGATACATAGGCAGCAGCATCACCAACAGGAAAGGGGAGGTCATAATTCTACTGTACAAGACATTAATGAGGCCACACCTGGAGTACAGTGTCCAGTTCTGGAGGCCTTACCTACGTAAGGATATAGACAGGGTGGAGACAGTTCAAAGGAGGGAAAACAAGACAGTACAGGGTTTGCATCACAAGTCCTGCAAGGAAAGGTTGAAGGACTTGAATATGTACTCCTTGGATGGGAGGAGGAGAGTGGGTAGATGTACATGTACCTCATGGGGAGGAACAAGGTGCAGGGAAACACTATTTTTCAGAGGAAGAAATGTTCCAGTACTAGGGGTCATGGGTTGGAATTGGAGGGAAGGAGGCTCAGAGGTAACATGAGGAAGTATTTTTTTATGGAAATGGTAGTGGACAAGTGGAACGCCCTGCCAGAGAAGGTGGGAGGGAGCAGAAACGATTATGGGATTCAAGAATGCATGGGATAGGCATCGGGGGATCCTAGCAGTTGGGAGAAGGGGACAACTCAGTTCAAAAGAAGCATGAAAAGGCAAAATTACATGTGCAATTGGGCAGACTAATGGGTCAAAGGCCCTTATCTGCTATCAGTATCTATGTGTCTATGTATCTATGGTGTCAGGGTTTATTAGGGAGTTGATGGAGGACCAAAATCTGCATGGATCCCTCAGGTTGTTTGACTGTTGGTATTTGAGATAAGAGGTCTTTTGGAGTTTAGCCTCTTGTTTGCAGCAATTATGGAGGGCAAGATAAGGGTTTCACAAAGCTGGGGTGAGGTTTGCTTTATACTGACCCCATGCGTTGTCTCATTTTTCTGAGCAGCTCCTTGGATCGCCATCTGGAGATTCTGCCCCTACCCCTGTGGGTTTTTACTGGGCAGTGCCTATCTTGGATGGAGGAAAGCACGGAGGATTGAAAGTCGAGGGCAGAGTCAATATCTGTTAGGGAATAATATGTAGACCATTCCACCACCTGTAGGTCAGTTCTAAGTTGCTCAGGAGACAGTATTGAGAAATCCCTGAAGGATATGGTTTTGGGCAGTGGACGGGGGCTCTTGCAGGTCAGTGTGCAGAAAGTCAGAGAGTGGTCACTAATGGAGTCAGCTAGCACTCCTAATATGGCAATTCTGTCCACTCTAGCAACAACAAGCCAGTCAAGCAGGGAGTGATTCTTGGACTGGATATTATGTTGAGTGTACCAGGTGATATCTAGAAGAAACATATTTGCTCAAGTAGGTCGAAATACTCATTCTGATTTTCGCTGAGCCAGTTTAGGTTAAAGTCACTGAACAAAATCCTATTTCTGGCTGGTGATAGGCCACCCACTGTGAGCATGAATTGCTGTAGGCCTGGCAAATCTGCCTTTGGGGGATTGTATACACATCCAATATAAAGTTTGTTGCATGGGCCAAGGGTTAATTCCACTATGATCCATTCTGGGCTGTGGACACCTTCAGGGTTAGCGGAGATGATGGAAGCCAAGAGGTGTTCTCTGATGAAAAGCATCACACAGCCTCCTTTTTTCTTGCCTGAGCAGCCATGACTAAGGGGGTACACCAACTGAGATGAAATAATGATGCAAGGTGGAGGGATTTAGCCATGTGTCTGAGACCCCTAGGATATCGAGTTTATAGAGGGCTAACCAGGCTTCCATCTCCTGAATTTTAGGGGGGTGGGAGGCTACATATATTCCTATAGGCAATCTTTGTGCCATGCTTAATGGTCCATTGGATCAGTGTGAGATTTAGGGTTTGCACTAGAGCCAGGTTTGACTTCAATATCTCTTCCCAGCAATAATAGTAGATGAGAGCAAGAGGAAAGATCAGAGAGGGTCCAAATAAAATAAGCGGATGGGGTGGAGTAGAAGTAAACTGCTGCCTCCAGGAGGCAATTTTCCTTTCTAGAGAGACAAGCCAGATGTAACAAAGGATGATCTAATAAAGCCCAAGAAGCAGAGGATAAATACTGGTTTAATATTGAGTGGAGGTTTGAACTTAATGAGATCCCTGTCATTGACAAGTGCCTGGGAACAGAAGTTACTTAGCAAGACAAAGCTAAGCAAGGTAAGTCCCATACTTAATAACGTAAATGTGTTGTGCATTGTACCCGCTTTGAACATGCGGTAGCAGGGGCCCGTATAAGTGGAACAGGGCTTCTAACTAAGGATGCTTCCAGAGAAAAGTAGTTCAGTAGTACTGTTAAGACTTTGTAGTTTATGCATAAATGTTTACTCATTTCCCTTCCTTTTACTATCTTCCTTTTTTATTAAGTTTAATGTGTCATTATAGTGGATAGGGGGTAGTGATTGTGCACCTCAATATGATAGTTTAAGTCCACATTAGTTTAAGCTGCAGATGGACAAAACAGTTCAGTGTGACAACTGAAGATTTCCTATCTGAAACAATAGTGTAGGACTTGGAGACACCAGTTAGGCAGAAAACCTAGGATGACACACTTTATCATGGGAGAGATCACTGACAATGGAAGGTATGCAAAAGTGGGCTGATTGTTTTACAACTTCCCTATAAAAACAGACATACCTGTGGGTGGGTGGGTGGTAGAGGAATGAGTGAGGGTCTACAGTAGTGGTGCCTTGAAGCACAGTGCTGCACTGCAGCAGATTGTGCTGAGCTGCTATGATTCAGCTGTGGAGATGGGCCTGTTACCTAGTCTGTAGCTGAGAATAGTAGGTACAGCACCTGTATTGCACCCCCAGTTCCAGAAATTATGGCATCATCACACAACAGATAGGAAGAGGTAGCATTCGGCAGCAGCAGAGCAGCACAGTCAGGTACTTGTTTCGGCAGCAGAATAAGCACTGATAGGAGGAAAGCAGTATTGGACACACAGCAGCAAAGCACAGTCATATTCTCATTTGGCGTGATCTCTCAGCCTTTTGCCCCATTAATCAGGGACAAAGCTTAATAATATTAGAACAAGTATGCATACATTAAAAATATAATTACAAATCAGAAAATATTATAAAAATGAAAATATTTGGTTTACAAATATGTCCCACACACACCACATAGCAACAACACTGAAAAATAAATTCTGGTCAGACCTGGTATGGCTGCAGCTGAGCTTACAGAGAGACAAGGCACTGTCAGCAGTGTCCAAGATGGTCACCAGAGTTCTTTGTGCATACACACTGAACTCCAGGGCATGGCGGCACAGACTGTCATGTCCATGATGGCTGCCAGAATTCCTGCACATGCACAACAATCTCGCATGAGCACTGGCTCCAGTGGCCATCTTGACACTCCAGACTGTGCCACCATGCCCCAGAGTTCAGTGCACATGTGTGAGTCTTCACGCATGTGCAGAGATCTCCTGTGGCCATCTTGGACATGGCCCACAGTGTTGTATTCCACAAGTACTAATGGACAAAATAGTGCAGGGTAAATGTGCAGTGATTGCTGCTCACCTCATTATTGAAATAGTTGATTCAGTATCCAGTAAGCTCCATTTTCTCCATAGTTGTTGCAAGACATCTGCAGAGCTACGCCAACTGGCCGTAAAAATTTTAATTTTTTATGACATGAGTTAAAATTTCTTTTACTCATGTCTTATAATGCTGTCTTGCTACAATGCAAGGAATTCATCTTCACCTTGTTCAGTGTCAGAATTTTCTTCTCCAGGGAAGTCCTTCTCTATTTCCACCATGCCAGCATCTATTAGTGCTAAGGATGATACCCCTTGCCTGTCTTCACCTTCCATGTCCTCCTAGGGAAGTGCTGCCCAAACTGATGCTGTCCTACCTTGGGTAATGCTGATTCATTTTGATAAATGTCAGCATACTGACATTGATGGGGGGGGGAGTTGGTGCATTTGCCTTTAATAATGGCCCCTGCAGAGCATTTTTAGCATTCGCACTAGATGGGAGACAGCTCAAATATGTTAAGGCTACTGTTGCTAGTGATGGTCAATGTTACACCATAGTCTGTCAGTAAAGAAGTGGCTCCTCATCAGAAGCTAGATGTACCTGATCAGCCATGTATCCCTCAGCTGCTCTCACAACTGCATTTTTCCCATCATCAGCTGACCACATGTCCTCCTCCTATGACTCATCGTCAGCAATCTCGACTTGTGACAGCATCACTCAAAGTGGATTGCATGATGTACATGCTTTTTTGCCTGCAGATGTGCTGTTGCAGTATTTGCACTCCATTCTGCCTGCCTTTCCCAAATTGAATATACGTCTTACCTTCCTCTGATTAAGCTGCTCACTCTGCCTTTTCAAAACATACATCACATGAGCCATTTTGAATGATTGAAGACAACCCACGTTTGTATCGGGGTCCAGCATCGGCTGAATTCAGTTGATGTTATTATGCTGTTCAAGACTTTGTTGTGATCTAGGACCTCCAACAAGTTCTCAACCAATGAAAAACTGAATGTGTCACCTATCAACTCAGACTGCCTCTTCACATTCATAATTGCCTGCCTCAGCATACAAAGCAGAGGCATGGGCTAGCTAAGGGACCCAGAATTGCCACTCACTGCCTGTGTCTGTGATGTGATCAAATGGTCACAACATTACAATTAAGTCATCTATAAAGCTTCATTGATTGGTGGTTAATGACATGGAAGCTCTGAACTGTTTCTGCTTGCATGCAGCAGTATTTACCCAGACACAGACTTATATTACTTGTACACCCTTCTCATCATTTATAAAATTGAGTTCTGTCTTGTTACAAAACTGATGACTAAACTGTGGATTAATTACAAGTATTATTGAATTGCAAAATGGAATTCCTCAAATTGTCATTCTGCAGTTCATGTCTATTATTCTGCAGTTTAACCTAACAATTCCATGGAACAGAACGAAAATCAGCCAGATACATTTGGAAGATTCCAATCTTGCCAATCACAGAAGTTCAGAAAATTTAGTGAAATTTACAAAATTTTATGAGTGTTCTGTGGAAGAAATTCACAACTTTGCCCAGCTCTACCCCAAGCCTTCCCTTGTCCTCCCAAGTTCCTTTTACATGAATTGTACATGGAGTTCAAATGTTCAGATGTACAAATTATGAGAGTTGCATATGTATCTGACTAGTCACTCCCTTTTCCTTTGACTGGAGCATTTCTTGTAGCATACTAACAATGAGTTCACAAGTGGTGGAATCTGAAAATATATTCCACTAGAAGTTTATACCATGGCATTGATTAGATATCCACTCCACCTTTTACTGTACATCATATGTTTAACATTAAAAAATAATGTATTCATTTTTCTGCACTTACGTGGATTTTTTGCACAGTGTAACAAACAAGTGGTTACTATCCCTAAGACACATTGTAAATTCTAATTGCTATGGGAGGGCAGTAACCCATGACTAAGTACACATAGAACTGCAAAATGCTGAGTGTGTTCCCCAGTGTCTTACAGGTTCACTTCACCTTCAATAAATAAACTTTTTGCATTCATAAACGTGCAACAACATATGACATTCTTTGAGTCAGACTGTTTTGCAGCTTAGTATGTGTGTGTGTCTATGTGTGATTTGTGTACTGTTAGGAGGCACTTCACCCAGAGGATGGTGAACCCATGGGACAGCATGCCAGTGTAAGCGGTAAATATGAAGACAGCACAGGCCTTCAAGTCAGCCTGGACAAATTTCTATGTAGAAAGGGAATCACAGGGTGCCATGGGCAGTTAAGTCGGGGGGGAGGTGAATCCATATAAATTAGTACATGATGGCACAGCACACTGATCCCTTCTTAAAAAAGTGTGTGGGCATGGATCTGATGGACTACAGTTCATTCTGACTTTAAATGTATGGATGAGAGAATATTATTTGTTGCAAATGTTCTCACTGTAATATAAAACACCAATCAGAGTTTAAAAAATTATTGATAAACGCTCCATTTTAAGAAGAAGAGAGAAAATGTTAGTTATCAGACAAAGAATTAAATGGAAATGACTCTCTAGCTTCACCCCAGCGAAGATGCCTCCATCTGCTCATTTTTTTTTACATTAATAGCATTGATTTGAGATGTTTCATAACCATTCAATGGAAATGAAAACCCTTATGAATCTAGGTTTTCTGTAAGCACATCGTATCAAAAGACACTATGTTGTTGGTTAGGGCCTTGTCAGCATATGTACTGGAACATCTGTAATGGCAAATTTTTTTTCATTTCAGTTCAAGTTCAAGTTTATTTCAGGAAAACTCCATTGAGCACGCTCATAGAAACATAGAATCATAAACTTTGACGGGGTAGATAAGGACCACTTGGCCCACCTAGTCTGCCCATTTCCTACCTACAGGATAAACTGCAGATCCTTGTTAACCAACAGCCTATTTCTTCCTACCCCCACAAAATTGCCTTATGTCTGTCCCATGCATTCTTGAATTCTCCCACAGTTTAAGACCCCACAACCTCCTCAGGAAGGCTGTTCCATATGTCCACCACCCTCTGTGAAAAAATACTTCCTCACATTGCCCCTGAACCTCCCCCCCATCTTCAGATTGTGTCCTCTTGTTCTTGCACATCTCTTTTTCTGAAAGATGGTACCCTCTTGGACTTTGTTGATTCTACTGAGGTAATTAAAAGTTTCTATTATGTCTCCCCTCTCCCTCCTTTCCTCAAGGGTATACATATTAAGCTCCTTTAGTCACTCCTCATATGGCTTCTCTTGCAGACCCTGCACCATTTTAGTTGCCCTCCTCTGGACTGCCTCTATGCTGTCCATGTACATGGAGATGGGGTCTCCAGAACTGGGGGAAGTAGTAATTCAGATGGGGTCTCACCAACTGTCTGTACAGAGGGATAACAACTTCCTGTTTTCTGCTGGTGATGCCTCTCCCAATACATCTCAGTATTCCCCAGCCCTCCCTACTGCCTCCTCACATTGCTTGCTAACCTTAAGGTCATCTGATATGATTACCCCCAGGTCCCTTTCCATTTTTGTTGTTGTTACTACCTCTCCCCCATTGTGTAATCTTCCCCTGGGTTTTTGTTTCCCAGGTGCATTATTTTGCACTTCTTTGCATTGAATCCAAGCTGCCATACTTCTGACCATTCCTCCAACCCTGCCAAGTCCCTTCTCATCCTTTTCCACGTCTCCTTGTGTATCAACCCTGTTGCAGATCTTTGTGTCATCTGCAAAAAGGCATACTGTTCCTTCCAGTCCCTCTGCAATGTCACTTATAAAGACATTAAAAAGGACTGGACCCAGTACTGAACCCTGCAGTACCCCACTAGCAACCCCTCTTTCTTTAGAGTGGACTCCATTTACAATTACCTTCTGTGTCCTGTTGTCCAGCCAATGTTTTACCCAGGCAACCTCCCTGGGACCCACACCCAGGCTGGTTAATTTGACTATTAATCTTTTGTGTGGGACTGTGTCAAATGCCTTTGCTAAAGTCTAGGTAGACCATGTCCACAGCCCCTCCCTGATCTACTACTTTGGTCACCCAGTCAAAGAAATCAATTAGATTCATCTGACATGACCTTCCTGCTGTGAACACATGCTGCCTTGGGTTCTGTGCCCCACTGGCCTCGAGGTACTCAGCAATTATTTCCTTCAGAAGTGATTCCATCAGTTTCACTATCACAAAGGTTAAATTGACAGGTCTTCAGTTTCCTGCCTCTGTCTTGGCCCCAGTTTTGTAAAGGGGAATCACATCCGCCTTCCTCGAGTCATCAGATACCACACCATCCTCCCATAATTTGTTAAAAAGGGTAGTCAGTGGTTTCACTAGTTCTCCCCTTAATTCTTTTGGAATTCTGGGGTGAATTCTGTCAGACCCCATTGCTTTGTCCACCTTCAGTTTTAGGAGTTCTTTCAGAAACCTTTCTTCTGTGAAAGGACTGGGATTGCCTCCCCATCCAGAGTGCTTCTGTTAATTACAGTAGAGTAGGCATTTCTCCCTCCTCCTCTTTTGTGAATACTGAGCAGAAATATTTGTTCAGTATCCCTGCTTTTTCACTGTCCCTCTCTGCCCACCCACCATCCATTCTATTCAGTCTCACTATCCCTCCCTTTGTCTTTCTATGCTCCCTGATGTACCTATAACAGTTTTTATCCCCCATTTTAACCGAGTTGGCTATCTTTTCCTCAGTATGGGCCTTTGCTATTCTGACTTCCCTCTCTGCTTCCTTCTGCCTTAACTGGTACAACTCTCTGTCCTGCTCCTTCTGTGTTTCCTTATACTTCCTGAATGCTATCTTTTTCTCCCTGACCTTCCCCACCTCCTCTTTTGAGAACCATAGTGGCTTTTTCTTTCATTTTGATTTGTTTATTTGCTTCACACAAAGGCTTGTTGCTTCTATGATGGCAGTTTTGATGTTTCCCCATTGTTGCTCCACCCCTCCTTCTAGCCTGTTTGCTAGTGCTTTTCTAAGGCACTCTCCCATCTTGCCAAAGTCAGCCCTCCTGAAGTCCAGTACCCTCACTTTTGTATAGCCTGACTCTGTAGCTGGGTTTATCATGAACCACACTGTTTGGTGCTCACTTGTTCCCAGATGGCTACCCAATTCTAGATTTGAGATCCTCTCACTGTCCCCATTTGAGAGTATGAGGTCTAAGATTGCTCCCTCATGAGTGGATTCCAAAACTAGCTGTCTGAGGCATGTCACCTGTAGGGCATCGAGAATGGCCCTGCTCTTGGGTGTGGCTGCTGCAAATGTGCTCCCATAAACATCTAGCATGTTCAGAACTCCCATCAACAGTATCTCCCCTTTCTCTGCCATCCTAAGAATGCCTTCTATCACATCTTTGTCCTTTCCCTCCCACTGACATGGGGGTCTGTATACAACCTCTGTAGGGACTATGGTTCCATTTCCATTCTCTAAGGTTACCCACAGTGCCTCTTCTCCTCCCTATTTACTCTTTTGTTCAGTTGCTTTTATCCCTTACCCTACAGAGAGAGCTACTCCTCCCCCTCTTCTCCCTTCCCTGTCTCTTCTGTAGGTTGTATACCCTGGCATGTTAACATCCCCGTCATGGTTCTCTGTGTACTATGTTTCTGTGACTGCTACAATATCCAGGCATCCCTCTTCCATCAAGGCATCCAGTTCAGGGAGAGTGTTGCCCAGACTACGGGCATTGGTCCTCTTTACCCTCCATTTCCTGATGGCCTTACCCCTTTTTGCACCACCCCTGTCCTTATTGCCTTTGTCATTTTCTCCATTTACTCATGCCCTTCTTCCTAACAACATCTTTATCTTGGTGTTTACCTTACTTACTACCCTGATTTTTTTTTGGGGGGGGCTCGGATTTCCCTGCTCTTTTTCAGTGCCTCCCCCTTGGCTAGTTTAAATGCTTGACAATGAAGCATTTAAACCTATCACCTAGGATCCTGGTTCCCTTCTTAGACAGATGCAGACCATCATGCCAGTATAGGCCTGCATCACTACAGGTAGACCCACTGCCCCCATTGAAGCCAAATCCCTGAGCTCTGCACCAGTTTTTCAACCACTGATTGAATTCCATGGTGTGGAGCACCCTAACCTCACCTATGCCATAGACAGGCAGTACCTCTGAGAAGGATACCATGTGAGCTACTTATCTAAGGCCCCTTCCCAAGTCCACAAACTCTTCCTGCACTGCTCCGATCCCTTTCTTAGCCAGGTAATTTATCTCTAGGAGGACAATGACATCTAGGTCCCTCCCTCCCCTGTGCAGCTGCTGTGGCAATCCTGAGGATTTGCTCCCTGTTCCTCCAAGCCATGGCACCAGGCAAGCACCTTACCGCCCTCTCCCCTTTCTCCTACAGTTCTACCTTCCTAACAATGGAGTTCCCCACCAGGAGTTGTTTCCTTCCCCTGTGGGGTCCCATGCCACCCTCCTGTGGGTCTCCTTTTTGGAGGTTCCCGGCATCCTCCTTGGTCTCCACTGCAGGTGCCTCCATAGAGGAACCACACTTTGCCAGAATGGCATATGGTGATTGTGGAGGTACAACTGGTGGGATGTTCCTCTGTTCCATCACCCTCACCCTCCTGAGCCCACTGTGATCCAACTGCCCTCCTCTTCTTGGCAACCTCTGAGGCAACAGCAGTGGCCCTGGTGGTCCCTAGATGGGAAAGGAGGTCCAAAAATTCTGGCCAACTCAGCCTGGAGATGGACAACTTCCTCCCTCAGCCCAGAGAGGGGTTTGCTGATTGCTGATGGGACAACACCACATCCTCCATAACATCTCCCAGAAGACTGCTGCTCCACAGCTACTGCACTGCATCACTCCTATCATGTTTGATTTCTTGCCCCTTCTCTGTTGTTTGGAATACTTACTCTTTCCTCTGTTTATTTTTTTGTCTCCCTACTTACTGCCTCTGTGCCCTTTAAGCTCCTGATCTTCCTCTTCTGAGACAAGAAGATCCTATTTTTCTCAGTAGTCTCCTTACTTGCTCAGAGGCAGACCTCCAGCAGCTGGGGGAGGGACAGACAGCTACTCTTGTCCTTCTAGGATGGTGAGTCTTTGGTGGCTCTGTGATCATTCACTTCCTGCTCCCAAACAGGAAGTTCCTGTTGTAAGTCAAATCCTGTGCCTATAAAAGTAGAACTGGCTTTGGATGGGGAGGTTGAGGAGAAGGAAGGAGGGTAATATAATCCCAGTAGAGAGTCCAGTCACAACAGCAGCTCCTTCATCCTGGTGTTCTCTGCCAGTTCTCTGGCAGAAGCTATCTAGGGCAGTGTTTAAATCTGGCTTTAACCTGGCTTCCTAGCTAGGTCAACTCCCTACTTAACAGATCTTTCTACACTTAGTTAAATTGCACAGATAACAATCCCCTTCAGTCACCTGAGACTAACACCTAGATACCTGCACAGATAACAATTCACTTTGGCCAACTGAGACAAACACAATATTTTTTTTTACCCTACATTGAAAGTCCCAGTAGTATAGTTCTACTTCTTTAGTCCCAGTAGAGAAGTACAGTCACAACAGCAGCTCCTTTGCCCTGGTGTTCTCTGTAAGTTCTTTGGCAGAAGTTATCTAGGGCAGTGTTTCAATCTGACTTTAACCTGGTTTCCTTCTAGCTAAGCTACTCCCCCTATTTAACAGATATTTCACACTTAGTTAAATTACACAGTTAACAATCCCCTTCAGTCACCTGAGACTAACACCTATATATCTGCACAGATAACAATTCACTTCAGCCAATTCAGACAAACACAGTATTTTTTTTACCCTACATTGAAGGTCCCAGTAGTAGAGTTCTACTTCTTTAGTCCCAGTAGAGAAGTCCAATCACAAAAGCAGCTCCTTTGCCCTGGTGTTCTCTGCCAGCTCACTGGCAGAAGCTGTCTAGGGCAGTCATTTACACGGATGTCCTGTCAAGGACAACATAATACAAGTACAGAATGCAAAGTTTGATAGTAACAACAAAAGACAGTAAAAAAGATAACCTGATACATACACTCTGAGTAATAAAGAAAGCATACTGTGTTAACTGGGTTAGAGGCTTTACATATTGGAACATTGCATATACACCTACAAAGAGTTATAGGCTTTACATATTGGAACATATCATTTATACCATTATAAGGGCAGAAATAGACATGCAAGTGTAAGGGAAGAGAAATCAAGGAATGGACATAAGTGCTCATATATAAAGGAAAACCTTTGAGGAAATGCTAACTCAGAAAGCATTGGCACATTTCCTGGACATCTGTTTTGGCTATGGATTTTAAGAGATTCAAATATACTAATTTGTTGAGCCTTAGCCATGTTTGAAGTTTGTTCCAAGCTGACAGAATGCCATATTGGATATCTGCTTTACCATAGTGGGTGCAGAATTTGAGCACAACTAGCAGGATGCTGGTGTTTTTCCTTAGGGAGTAGCAGCTGCTGAAATGCTGGAACTGGGCTGTAATATAAGTAGGTATCTCATTCATCAATGTTTATTGGCCCAGGTACAGAAATAGAGCATCCTTACAGAGGCCAGTGATGTCCAGCCTACTAAAGAATACATAACAGAGTGGTGGGTTTGGAAAAGTGTATTAGTTATAAATTGTAGGGCAAGGTGATAAAGAACATCTAGTTTTTGCAGATTAGTAGCAGAGCTGCTATTATTAAATGATGTCTGCATAAGGGAAGTTTCCACACTTCCATGGAGTGACAGATGTGAAAAATTCATGGGGCTGTCTGTTGGGTTTCAGAAGTGCATGGCCCTGTGTTCCCTGAGTTTCCATGTTGCCAGAGATTCAGTTGCACAGGGCAAACAGTGCATCTGTGAGCCAACACACAGTGCCATCTGCCACCCATGGGTAGAGAGGTGCAGGGCCCTATGCCAAGGGAACAATTGTCTTCACTATATAAAACATGGGTCCATGCAGACAACACTGCTCCTTTAGGTTCCTGTCTGGGATGGTGTGACATAACAGTGCCATCCCCCCACCCTTACCCCATCCAGCTGGGCCTCTGAGCTCACTGCTGAACTCAGTTTAGTGACACAGGATCACAAAGCATGCCTGCTGGGATCAAGACTGGCACTACACACAAGGGCTCAGATATTCAAAAGGGTTGCTCATGGCGCAACAGTGTTGCACCATGCACAACCCACTGATGTGCCCTGGCATGATATTCAAAAGGGAAAAATGCACCGCACAAATCCCGATGCGCCAGAGTGCATCAGTAATGTATGCAGGCACAGGTAAGGGGGGCGTGCCCATGCATAACCTGCACAGCCCGATATTCAGCCTGGGATGTGCAGAGTCATGCATGTGCAACCCCTACCTTTGCCTGCACAAAGTTAAGCCAAAAAAAAAAAGGAACAAGTGATGGCCACCCACAGGTGAGCTGGTGCATTGCAAGGTGCAACACGGCAGCTGCCACCTGTGGGAGGCCACCCGAGTTCCTGCCACACCTGGTGGCGCCCCCATGCCCCATTGCAGGCATCCCTGGAGTGAAATCCCCCCGTCCAATATCCTGGTGGTCGGTGGACTTCTATGTGCCTGATCATGGGCATCAGTATAGTCCCCCTCAATATCCCTGGTGGTCTGGTGGACCTCTATGTGCTTGATCGCGGGGCATCAGTATAGTCCCCCATGTCCAATCTCTGGTGGTCCAGTGGACCCGATCGCTAGCCAATCATGGTCATCTGTAACACATAACAGACCCCTACTACCTGGTGGTCTAGTGTGCCCTCTCCCCACCACTGGGCCCCACTGCCCCACTCCCCCATCAGCGTGGCGGCAGCACCCCTCCCGCCTGCCCCTGCCATCCACCAACTGACTGCTCGTGAGCTGCACCCATTGGTTCTGGCATGCAGCCCAATGGAGCAGGTCCACTCCGAGATAAGTAAAATGAATCATTCACATGTCTGGACTGATGTCGCGATATGGGCTGCATGCCTATTGGCTCATACAGCGCAACCAATGGGCATGCAGCCCTCCTGAGCTGTCAGTCGCAGGCATGGGTGGCAGGCAGCTGGGTGATGCTGCCCGCCGCTGACGGGGAGTGGGGCGGTGGAACTCAGTGGTGGGTGGAGAGGGGCACACCAGACCGTACCAGGTAGTAGGGGTCTGTTATGTGTTACAGATGCCCGTGATCAGGGTGGCGCATCAGTCCACTGACCACCAGGATAACTGGACATGGGGACTATACCAATGCTGCAATCCGGGCACATAGAGGTTCACTGAACTACCAGGGATATTGAAGGGCTTTTTTATTTTACCGAATTCCCATGATTGGGCTGCAGGGGTGTTGGTCCCTAACAGCTGCTGCCAGGCACAAGTCATCGGATCATCACACCTGCGTGCTATTGGCATGCAATCCAGTCATATGAGATGAAAATGGCCCCTCATGCGCCTTGCGTAATTATGGTCCCATTTGCATGCCCCTTGAATATCACAGGTGCTGTGCATGGCACAATGGCACTTGCACTAGCACATCTCCATGCTCCACTCTGGCCACTTGCACTGGCACAGTGCCACTGCGCCATGCACAGTGGGGGTGGCCAGGGTGTGATATTCAAAGCTGCTGCACCATACTGCAGCTCCATTGAATATCACCCAGGCCACACCCCTGCACAACAAAGTTGAGCTGTACCCAGTCTTGCACCACAGCCTGGCACAGTTTGAATATCCGGGCCAAGGTTTATTAACTGTTATAGTATTTGTTTTTATTTTGACCCCAAATTTTCAAGATACTCATTTTATGATTTAACTTATTAACATGACATGTACAATTTATATTATACTGACTGAAATGCACATCTTGATCCAGGTTTTAAAAAAATTACACCAGTCATGTTTATGAGGTGGTGTGGAAAAATGGCTAAATTGAAAGTTTGGAGTCAAAATATTGAAAATTGGAGAAGGTATAAGTGAATGTTAAAATAAAATACAATGTTCAGTCATAACATGGGCATTTTATCATATCTGTACACCAACTTTTTAGCATAGACTTCTTATTGCACCACCTCATGAACCTGGTAGGTAAAAATATATTGAAATCACTTCCAAAATGGCACTTCACGCCAATGAGACTTCATTCCTGCCACAGGTGCAAAAACACATTTTAGGCAGGAATTAAAACAAATGACAGCTGTCACATTCCTGAGGTGGTGTGAAAAACTGGCTATGTTGACATTTTGGCATCAAAATATTTACAATTACCAAAGTTATAAGTGAGCATAGAAAAATTTCAACGTGCATGCATAACTTTGCCATTTTACATATTGTTCTAAATTTTCAACATAGCTGTCTTATGATCCCACCTTATGAATGAGGAAGGTGAAAATGTTCAAATCCTACTTGAAATGTGATATTGCCAAGTGACTATGAAGTTGTGTTCCAGCCTGATTTGCATAATCCTACTGCCATTGGTGTGAGGTGGAGTCCCAAACACGTCATGTTGAAAATTTGTGGTTAAAATATGTAAAAATGATGAAGTTCTGCATCAAAGTTCAAAACCCCATTGAAATATATTGAACTGCCCATACCTTAGTTTCTTATACGGCAATCACCAGTTCCACCAGTAAGATGCACTCAGAGAGGAGATCTATACTGAAACATGTTCAGGTGAGTGAAGATGTTTGGAGATGTGGGGCTGTTTAAGGTGGTCAGTGCTGAGTGGCAGTTTGGGGTGGGGGTCAGTTTGGAAGGGGATCATATTCTTATTTACAGCTCTAAGAAAAAGGTTATTAAGGAACAGTTTTACTTATTTCAGATCATATCTGACACTGGTAATTGGGCACCCCAGTCTTGGGATAGTTTTATGGCAATGGGGGAGGGTGAGCTGAAGGGGGGTCATGAGAAGCAGTACCAGGTGTGGGCACTCTGGTCCACTTATCATAAATTATAAAGATAAATGAATACTGGGAAGTGCAGACAGGCACCCGGGGTACCAGGAGTCAACACCCCTGATCTGCCTAATGAATGCAACAATTAGACAGACAGACAGATAGATAGATAGATAGATAGATAGATAGATAGATAGATAGATAGATAGAACTAACTGACAAAGAGGTACAAAGAGAGAATTGGGATTGGCATCTCACTGATCTCACTGTAACCCATATCATGACTTCTAGCTGTGGAACTCTAGAAAGTCCTGCTGTTCTCATACAGAGAATACAGGTGAATATCTCCTCTAGCTAAGCTGAGAACCCTGGATATTGGGATGCCCATAGATGGTGTTTGTGGCTATTTTAAAAAAAATGAACACTTTAGCTAAATGGGTCCCGTTTATCTAGGTTCATGTGTTTGTTTTCTTAATAGATCAGGTTTATGTATTTTCAGTGTTTGTTAGTTTAAAAGTAGAAAAAAATGGCCACCCTCATGATCGGTGTTTGTTTCAGCATGAGAGGTAAAATCATGAAAATAAGCACTTGTAAGAGGTTTTTTTTTACTGGTTGTACTACAGCATTAACTGAAAAATCATTGTAACAGTAAAATCATGTAGTATTTTTCCCCAAACCTTCAAAAGGCACACCCTTGGCACAGGCCCCTTCAAACCTGAAAATTCATGTAAAAATTCCACACCATCTGGGCTGCAGGTTAGAACACAAAATATGCAATGTTAAGTATAGTTTTTTTTTAATTTTATTTTCCTTTTTTCAGTGCTCCCTATCTTGAAAACCATACAAGATACCATCACAAAACTTTTTCACATCTTGAGATTCTAACAGCCTGACTGGGCATGCCAAATGTTATGCTATTTTGGCAAATGACACCAGAGTTATAGATGTAAAAATTGGGGTTCAACATTGAGCAGCCATCACAAAGCTAAGTATAGGGCACTATAATGCCATATGTATATATATATATATATACATATATATATATATATATATATGATATATGATTGGCATGAATGTGATATGGAAAATATATTCCTCCTTTAAAGTGACCGCTGAATTCTCAGGAGTGGTGAAGCCACGAGTGAGGTTTCAGAAGTCACTGTGCAAAGACTGAATATATTTCCCATATCACATGAGTGCACATCATGTATCCTATTTATACAATGAATCATTGTTGCAAAATGTACAATTTGCACAGCTTTGCATGGCTTTGTGTGGTTTAGTACAGGTTTGGG
Source organism: Neoceratodus forsteri (assembly GCA_016271365.2). Classification (NCBI taxonomy): domain Eukaryota; kingdom Metazoa; phylum Chordata; order Ceratodontiformes; family Ceratodontidae; genus Neoceratodus; species Neoceratodus forsteri. Next base: position 773,086,685 of record CM057452.1, on the reverse strand, counting down.
GTGTAATAAATGACATGTATTTTAACTCTGCTGATGTCATCAGGATTTATTTCACTTGCGGTGAAAATAACTTATTTTATCTCACTAGAATATGTCTCATCCCCATTGTGTGTGTGTATATATATCTATTTGCAAAACAATTTGTTAATGCACCAAGGGTTCAGATTAAACCAACAAAAGTAGGGAAATGTGATGTTAGGGTTCCAATCATATCACTCCACCTCTACCCTAGAGGTAGCGAAAGGAAAATCATTATGATTTCACTTCTCTGAGTCTTCATAAATCAGAGCCTGGGCTGTTACCTTGGGTTATCAACCCTAAATCTCACTCAAACGGGGTCTCAAATAGCAAGATACATATCTTGGTGTCTCTGCAGGATCTGATTTTATGGCTTTCCAAAACAAATGCTTTTGAAAAGTGGAAACAAGATGGCACCCATATAAAAAAAATATTTTTTTTTCTAGTGAAAAAAGATTGCCGCCATACAAAAACATATCTTTTTTTCATATAGACCAAATTCTTTTTTTGTTCCAAACAGCAATCCAAAAAATTATACTTAGCATGCTCAGAACTGAAATTTCAAATCCTTATGACTTTGGAATGGATGCAAATATTTTCCCCAAATCAGTAAAAGGCACCATGGTGGCCCAAGACCTTTGTACCCTAAACATTTCAGAGGAAAATTCCAAACCATCCTGGCACTAGGGGATGACAAGAACACAGCAAAAAAAAAAGAGAAAAAAATGTAGATTTTATTTTTCATTTTTTTAATATCCAGATCTAAGAATCAACACATCTGACCAGAAAAAAGATACAGAATAATGTTGTAGCACAGAATCATTGTTATACTTGTGGTTGGGAAATTTTGAATACACTGCACTTTGATGGGTCATGTCCCAAAAGCCCCATGAGACAGAGAATGTCCTGATAGCCTTGTTCAAAACCCTGACCAAGATTGCAACACTGATTCTGTTGTTACAAAGTGAAAAGTGCCACTAATTAAAATATTTCAATTAGAAATAACCAGTGAGCAGCACCACATGATGACTTCATACAAAGATACAGCTCTCTGGCACACAGATTACATTTACAATGGGAGAAAAGAATCACTCAAAAAACACAAACATTCCTGACATATAAAGGAGAAAGCAGAAGCCAGAGCCCAGTCACAATTGGAAGGCTAGTTAGAGCAAACATTAGGCAATAGCCAGTGATAGGCAGTCAACTCTCATAGAGCCACAAGAAAATCCTCACATCAGTGTCTTCCTTCCCTTGCAATATTACACATATACACACAAATGCTCCTTAACACTTTGTACTGAAAAGTGGCTTTTCATATTTGATTGAAAAGTAGCCTAACAAATGTGGCTGCAGGTATACTACCATGAAATGGCATTTCTTTTCGGTATGGGAAAATTAGTAGAAATGACAACAGAGAAAGATTTGCCTGGCTACTAACTACATTGTACCCAGAGCAGTGTGTAACAAGACAATGCTGATTTTACTATGCCTCATATATAGTACATTATCTGAAAAATATGCACAGTTTCATACCTCTACTTGGGCAATGAAAAGCAGCACTGTATAGGTTTTGTAACATTATTTATAACATTGTAGCACTGAATTATGAGATCTTCAAAGTGCAGAAAGTTATTCTGTATCTGTTTCAAAGGTAACAAACTTAACAAAAAAATAATATGATGCTGCATTTCATCATTTTCCAGATTACTGTTGGTTTCCCTCAAAATAAATAATCACAGGAAATTTGTCAGCTGGCAAGGGGGCAGGAGTGTTTTTGTTTGTTATAGAAACTTAGAAACATAGACTCTGATGGCAGATAAGGACCACTTGGCCCACCCAGTCTGCCCATTTCCCTACCTGCTGGATAAGCTGCTGATTCTAATTAACCAACAGCCTACTTCCTGCAACCCCCCACTATAATTGCCTTTGGTCTGTCCCATGCATGTTTGAATTCCCCCACTGTTTTAGACCCAACGACCTCCTCAGGAAGGCGATTCCATGTATCCAACACTGTCTCCATGAAAAACATTTCCTCACATTACCCTGAGCCGTCTCTCCCTCTAATTTTAAAATGTGCCCACTTGTTCTACACATCTCTTTTCTGAAAGATGTTAATCTCCTGGACTTGTTGATTCCCTTGAGGTACTTGAAAGTTTTTATCAGGTCCCTTGTCCCTCCTTTCATCAACAGTATACATATTAAGCTCTCTCAGTCTCTCTTTATTTGGTTTCTGCAGACCCTGCACCATTTTAGTTGTCCTCCTCTGGACTGCTTCCATCCTGTATATGTCCTTGCATAGATGAGATCTCCAAAACTGCACACAGTACTCCAGATGGGGTCTCACCAACTGTCTGTATAGAGGGATAACCACTTCCCTTTTTCTACCTGTGATGCCCCTTCCTATTTATCCCAGTATCCCCCTGGCTCTCCTTACCTACTTTTCACATTGCTTATGCACCTTTAGGTCATCTGATATCTGACAGGGAGGCTTATTCATTACCAATTTTTTTAAATCTTGTTTATCCTATCATAGAATCCCATCTCAAATTAAATATTTATTTCTTTGCTCAAGTCCATCAAATGTGTTTGACATGCATTAATCTTACTCTATTCCATTAACATTTAAATATATATGCAGTCTATCTGATTAGTTCTTGTTAATGTCACCTGTACCTAATTGGTTTCTGTTTAATAGTTTTATTTAAAGGGAAATTTCCACCTAAGATGGGGCCCCACCTCAATATGAGGCAAGGCCCGATTAACATGTTCACAAAAGATCACAATGTTTTACTTACGGTGCCTTGATTTATATAACATGTATCTGGTTGATCCTGTAGGCTGAATACACAATAACAAAGACAGACGGCAAGGGAGAGTGCTGCTATCTGTGGGTTAATGAACTTCTATTACCAGTCAGATGACAGACTGGAGTTTGCTTAGTGTCAGGGTATGAACATTAATTATTCTGTTTGGCTTTACAGGGCTATTCCTTACTATTCCTTAAAGGGACAGGAATTCAGTTATGAAATATAAGCTGTGTTTTTACATGGAAATATTCTAACAAACACATAGCCAATCTAACACTGTGTCATTTGCTTATTTTTAGTTATTTGTTTGTCTCATGTACTGTCATTGTGTACCGTTATGCAATTGACATTCTAAGGATGCTTGAGGGTGACAGAAACAGAGGTAGCAAGAACTGGTTGTGTCTTTATTTGTGCCTTTCATGCAGTTGCAGTCCGAAGCTGAATGGCGGTAACACTGAAATCTTGTCACTCCTAATATTTATGATATCCTCCATTAGTTATACATGTGCAAATATCTCTTATTCCAGCAAATGTTTAATGGTCCCAGTTTGCATGTTATCAGAGTTATGTTGTCTGAAAGGGAGAGAAGTCAACCTTTGAGCAAAGATCTTTGTCTGTGGTTCATCAAAATAGTATGTTATCACTAGAAAATCAACCAGGAAATAAAAAAATAATAATAATAATTTTGCATGTCTGATTCAAGTATATGCAGCACAATTTCATCCCAAATATCTTATTTGTTATGTGAGATCATTGTGTGCATAGCTGTGTATGTTGGGAGGGAGCGAGGGTTAGAGGATACATTATATGGTACTGCAGAGCTTTAAACACAAAATAAACAAAAATAAAGATTTTACCATTGTAGCAGCAATCAGGGGCTGTTATTTTCAATGTAAACAGTACTGGCAGTACAATAGCAAAAGTTCCATGGTGTCCAACATTGCAGCACCAGTAGCAAAGTTCTAGAAACAGAGACTGTCACTCAACACACACAGTTTGGCTGTTTCTTAATTAACATATTTGTGGACTGGATCTACCTATTTCATAGAAATTGTGACTCAGGATAAAACCTTCAGTATGGTTGATAAATAGAGAATAAAGGATGGAGAAGTGTGTGTTATGAGAATTTAATGCTCACCCAAGGTGTGGGATGCTACATAAACCCAAAGGGCAAAGCCCGATGGGTTTATCAAAGCATCCCACACCAAGGGTGAGCATTAAATTCGAATATGACACACACTTCACCATCTTTTATTTTTTTATAATAAAAGGTCAGCAATTTTTCTCCTGCTTGAGTTCAGTGTTCACACACACACACACACACACACACACACACTCTCTCTCTCTCTCTTACAAACAGACACACACACAATCTCTGACTTCATATGTCTTCTACCCTCTACCTCCCTTCCTTAACATAGTTCTTTTTTGTTTCCATTTTGTTTATACTTTATAGCTAGTCTCTTACCTGATCGTGTCTACCATGCTTCCCTGGCACGCTATGCTCCCTTGTAGCTCTAGTCATTTTGTCCCGAAATAGACAAACAGCAGGATCAACCAGATATTTTGCTGGGGAAAAGGCTGGATCAACCAGATACATGAAACAAATAAAAAAAAAGGATGGACGCGTCTTGTTTCGGAGGCTCCACGTGACGCGAGAGACGGAGCCGCCATGTTTGTAAGAGAGTTTAGCCCGCCCCCACGCCGAACATAATCCAACCAGCAAGCGTCATCGACTGAGTGACTGTGCGCATGAATGTTGTAATAACCAGCCAGTTATTACGGCAAATAGCAACTGGCTCAGCCCATAGAACAAATTGCTGGCCAGTAATTATTAGGTAATTTCAGATGAGAGTATCACACCATTGACATACTCTGCACTGCTTTTCCATGGTGATCATAAATATTTAGGACAGCAGATGGCTGCACCATTCCATGACATAAATGAAGAAAATGTGGTCCATGTGGGGAGGTTTGTGGTACCCCATCTGTATGTGCTTCCTGAAGAGTGATTGGTGGAAGCCTACTCTTAGTAATAGAATCCCACTATTATACACATACAGAAATATCTATGAAGTAATCATAACATTTCACACATACACAGATACACACTTGCAACCTGCAGGTATGATGTTAATGGCAATGTAGAAAAAGCAAGAAGGAAACAAATCAGATTGTTTTATTTGGAATGTATCTGATGTGTGCGTGGTTTTGTGGTGGTGGTGGTGGTGATGGGGTGGGGGGTTGTGTTGAGATACATTTCTTACAGCACAACACTTCATTCTTTATGAAAGGTACATGCATCAACATGCTGAATGAAAAAACACTAGCATTCCTTCTCCTCACTTACCCAGAGCATATTGGGTAACAGTAAAAGTTTGACTACTGTAAGTGCAAGTCTATATCAGATATATCAGAAAGGGAGGTGACCAGTAGGGTATCTCAGGGTCAGTTCTGGGGCCAGTCTTCATCAATGTCTTCATCAGTGACATTGCAGATGGACTGGAGGAAAGGACTGCCTGTTTGCAGATGACACCAAGATCTGCAACAGGGTGGATACTCAGAGTGGATGAAAAGGATGGAAAAGACCTGGAACTGCTGGAGAGATTGTCAGGTGCATGGCAGCTAAAAGAAGTGCAAAATCATGCATATGGGGAGCAGAAACCCTGGGATGAGTTACAGGTTGAGGGGCTGCTGACAGTAACAAAGGAGGAGAGGGACTTGGGGGTCATAATAATATGACTTGAAGGCTGCTAGGCAGATGGCAAAGGTGGTGCAAAAGGCCAGTTGGATGTTGGGGTGTATTGGAAGGAGAATCACAAGCCAAAGGAGGAGGTAATAGTTCCACTCTACAAGACCCTGGTGAGACTTCACCTTGAATATGGTGTACAGTTCTTGAGACCACACCTTAGAAAGGACATTGACAAAACAGAGATGATAAAGAGGAGGGCAACCAAAATGGTGAAGGATTTCATCACAAGCCTTATGAGGAGAGAGTCAGGGACCTCAATTTGTACACTCTGAAACAAAGGAGGAGGAGGAGGAGGTGATATGATAGAAACATTCAAGTACAACACCTCAAAGGCATTAACAAGGTGGAAGAGGACAACATTATTTATTTATTTATTTATTTGTTCTAGGATTACAAATACCTTTGAGCCAAGGCTCTTTTACAAAAGTTCCACATCATTGGTACAATTGAGACAATCCTAAGCAAAGATAACAGTTTATAAAATAAAAAAAAAAGAACAACACATAGTCTTGTAGATGAAAAAAGAACAATAAGGTGAAACTTTGGGGAAGGGAAAGGAAAGGAGGAGGGTGAAATCAGGAGACTAAGTGGATGGGAGAGAAGGGTGGTAGGTTGGGGGCAGACAGAGGAGAGGTGGAAAGTGGATAAGAATAGAGGTAGTGCAGCGGGTGGCATTTGTCATGGGCCAGCAGGGAGGTAAAGATAGGAAGGGGGTGCTGGCAAAAGTGCAGGGAGTATATGTGGGTCCAAAGGGCATCTTCAGCTATGGAACCAAAAGATATGCTTAGCCACAACAGTCACAGAGGTTGGAGGCAGTCAGTGTTAGGCGGAGACGAGTCTTAAAAGTGCTGAGCGATAAAGAAGATGAGATGTCGCTGGGAAGACTGTTGTACCAACTAGTGGCCCGGTAAGCAAAGGATCTTTGGCCCTGTGTTGTGCAGCAATGCGGGACTTGCAGAAGCTGAGGTTTCGATCCCCTGGTATGTCGGGTGTGGATTCTTGGTTGTATGAGGGCACAGACTCCGGGTGAGCAAGACCCAGCAAGATTTTCTTAGTAGTAATACAAGTTTGGTGTTTTATTCGATTGGCAAGATTCAACCATCCAGTTTGAGAATAGAGGTCACAGGTGTGAGTTAGGTGTTGGGAGCCAGTGACAAGTCGACAGGCCTTGTTGAGGATGGTGGATACACGTTTGAGTGCAGTGGTTGTAGCAGAGCAGTAAATGATAATGCCATAATCAATGATGGATATGATGGAGCTCTGGACAGCGACAGTGAGGGCTTCAGGTGTCAGGTGTTTCCTATGATGGAATAGCAGGCCTAGCTGGGAGTTAGCAGCTTTGGCGACATGGTCAATGTGGGCAGTGTAGGAGAGGTGAGGGTCAAGGGTGATCCCGAGGTATTTAAAGTTTTTGACCTGTTCCAGTGCGGCACCTTGTCTGGTGATAACGGAGAGTTGGAAGTGCTTATGTTTATTATGGGAGCTGCTGAAGATCATGGCCTTGTTTTTTGATTAAGGATCAGTTTGTGCTTTGTGAGCCAATTCTCAACCGAGGAGAAGCTGCGCTGGAGATTTTCTTGCAATTTCTTTGGGTCCTGGTGTGTGGCAAGAATTACTGCATCATCGGCATACAGGGTGATATGTTCAGTGCAGGAGTCCGGTAGGGTGCTAAGGAACAGGCTGAAGAGTAGGGGGCCCAGTATTGAACCCTGGGGGATTCCAGAGAGGACAGGTCTTGAATCAGAGTGCACATCTCCAATTTTTACATGCTGGGTGTGGTTTTCAAGATAGCTTTTGAACCAAGAGATTGAATCATTGGAGAGACCAGCATTTTTTAGTTGGCTCAGCAGGAGGGAGTGGTGGACAGTATCGAAGGCTTTGGTCAGGTCGATGAAAATAGCACCATTAGTTGTCCATTGTCAAGGGAGCTGTGAATGGAGCTGGTGAATTTGAAGTAAGGCAGAGATGTACTATGACCTTTCTAAAGCCATGTTGCTGTTTACAGAGAATATTATAATTGTCCAGATGCTCGTAAGTTGGTCACACTACTATCGTTCCAGTGCCTTCGATTGGGGAGGCAGAATGGAGATAGGGCGGAAGTTCGCATGGTCAGCCTTATCACCACTTTTGTGAATTGGGGTAACAGTGGCCATTTTCCATTTGTCTGGGAATTGGCTAGAGGAAAGAGAGAGATTAAAGGTTTTGGTGAGGGGCCCAAGTACCTCTTCAAGCGTTAGGGCCAGTAGCTTGAGGTCAAGTGTGTCATTGCTTGTTCTAGATTTGCTGATGGCTTTGGCAATGTAGTTTCGGACTTGATGTTTCTTTAGTGCTTTAAAGTAGAAAGGTGGGTGACAGGTGTGGGTGGAGGAGTTGGGGATGGGAGTTGACCGTCTTGGAAGAAGTTGGAGGAGAACACTGCTAAGGTCAGTGAAAGCGATGTTAAAAGTGTTACGCAATAGTTTGAAGTCGAGTGTAGTGTGCCCATTTATGTTGAGAATGCTGGTGTGGATTTTGACTGCTTCCCAGTGACCTCTTTAATGTTTTTCCAGAAATCCCTCCCATTTCCCCAGGAGTTAGTGAGGGCATTTTCATAGTAGTCAGATTTCTGTTGCCGAATGGATTTGGTGCAGTCATTCCATGCCCGTTTATAATTCTGGATATCGAGTTGCTTACTAGAGTTTCTAGCCAGTTCCCAGAGGTGGTCCCTGGATTTAAGTTTTTTTAGGAGGTCTCCTGACAGCCAAGGGTTACTGAGCGATTTAACTTTATGCTTTTTGAGAGGGGCAAATTTATTACAGGCTTCATTGAAAATGTGAATAAATTGCTCCAGTGCAGTATTAGTATCTGTTGCCTTGAAGATGGGGGACCAGTCCTGCAGACTGAGGTGTGATTTGAGGTGGGGTAGCTGACCACGGGGTAGGACTCTGCTGGTGATGATTTTTGGAGGGGGCTTATAGAATTTGTTTGACCAGGTACAGCTGATGGAAGAGTGGTCACTGAGTGAGTCGGGGAGGACTGAGGTTTTCGTGATCCGGGAGGGGTGGTTGGTTAGGATCCAGTTGAGTAGGGTGCAGGTCCCAGTTCTGTAGTTCTTTCTGGTTGCATAGTTAACCATTTGAGTCAGGTTAGCTGATATAATGGAGTCCTTAAATGACCCACATTCAGCTGAGAGCCAATTAATGTTAAAGTCACCAAGAAGGATGATTTCAGAGACGATGGGTGGGATTTGACAAAGTCAAGGACAGCGGTTAGACCAGGTCCCTGTTCTTTAGGAGGTATGTAAACAGTGACAACTGTGAGGGCCTTATTGTGGGCGCCTAATAGAAGTCTGATGGGAAGAATCTGAGCAGGTGATTCCTGGAAGATTGGAATCAATGGGGTGTCCTCGGAAAGTGTCTTTCACATATAAGGCACACCCTCCACCTCTTTTGGACTTATGATCAACCCGGAAGACATTGTAGCCAGGAAGGGTGATTGCCTAATATTCCAGATTAATAATAGTGCCAGGACAAGAGGACATGACATGGGATTGAGGGAGTGGCCGCATAAGGGGAAATGTCAGTAAGTTATTTTTTATGGAAAGGGTGGTAGATGTCTGCAATAGCCTGCCCCAGGAGGTGGTGGCAGCCAATTCAGTGGGCGGATATCAAACATGCATGGGACATAACAAAGGAATAATAGAGCTAGGAAGAAAAAGTTAAAGCCAATGACTAGATATGATCACTGGACACTTCGTTAGGCAGCTTAAATTGGCAGACTGGATGGGCCTAGCAGTCCTTATCTGCCAACTACATCTATGTATCTAGATATCTAAGATACAGTTTCAGGCATCTGTAACAGTTCTTGAAACAGTTCTCTGAATATAGAACTCTTTCTGAGAACTGTTTGCAATGTCTGAAATTGTATATGATATTGCCAGATCTGAAGTTCATTCCACAGCTGCCCCTTACTCATGTGATTACCCACTTTGAATCTCACCATCTGCAGAATAGGGCAGCCCCCCCACACACACACACAAACACCTGTATTGTAAAATGGTTTTGGGTGCAGTGGAAGAACTGCACAAAACTAAGCCAAGCTATTCTGGGTACATACATTGCAAAATAAATCAATAAACAAATAAAATAAATTAATTAATAAATACATAAAATAATGTATGTCCCTTTACTTCTCTGGACATTTAAAGGCAGTACAATGGGGGTGGGGGGCATGTGTACCATGTAGGAGTTTCCAGGGTTGTACTTTAGACACTGCATTTCTTTGTAACACCTTACAGGGCCAGTGGATGGGGTCATTATGTTTTGAACTGTCATGCTGTGAGCAGTGTGATATTTATTCTAAGACTGTGCAGAGTTGTGAATAAAACATTTATTCCTAAGCTTTTCTTACCTCTGTTCATCTGTTCAGCATTTCCATTATACAATCAGGATTTGAGGTAGGGAACATGTGCTGTGGTGAAGTCTGACAGGTGGTCATGTTGTGTTGGAATGCCTTGAAGTGCACTCAATAAAGTGCTTTGACAGGATTTACTGATGTGATGCTTTCTAATATTTCAGTTGTGTTTTTTAATTTTTTAATTGTTCTGTTACAATCAGAGGAATTGTTGCACTGATTAGATATTGTATTTGTCTGTTGATGTAGACCCAGAATATTTGTGAGAAAGAGATAGTCTGCTGCATTAATGCTGAGTATTACACCCCTGCTACGATGCCAAGACCAGGACTGCTTTCAACGAACTCACAAATACAGACAGAATCAATTGTAATTTCATTTGAAGCATGTTTTCATTCAGAATTTAAAAATGGAAAACTGAATGTGATTTGTCGTTTATTATTTAAAAGTACAAGGAGATTCACGTGCAGGGGATGGGGGTGAAACATCAAGTAATGGATTGTAAATATTTATTCTGCATATATTTTTCAAATGTCAGAATTATGAGATTAATAGATTAACATTTATTTCAGCCTAACGTGTTATTTGTAAGTCTGCACACACTCGGTTGTGCAAGTTTTTGATTGCTGCATATCCATAGATTGGCAGTCCGTCAGTGTTCTGAAAAATGTCATAGTGATCTTTGGTCAGCGAAATTCAAATGATTGAATCTTTTTTAACACACTCTTGAAAGTGCCTCTGTTTTTTCAAATAGTTTACATTAGGTTCCCATTGGTTTAATAAGTCATGAACTGTTTGACAGCACATCATGAGCAGTAGCTCTTGAAACAACACACTCTATTTCCTACATCACTTTCTGCAACAAGTTTCATAAACACTATCAGGATCAATTGGAAAGGCTTGTTTTTTGTTTTTTCCTTTTTTTCAAAATTTGCATAGACATTTGACTTGGAGTCCATTGAAAGAAATCGATAGCAGAAAAGCTGTAATCTGCCTCTTCCAGACCTCAACCTCCATACTCCCCAACTACCTCTCACTCTGCCGATACCCATAACATTTGACATCAGGTTGATTTTTTTTCTATAACAGATATTAGTCTTATTTTGTAACACTAAAATCACACTCGAATCATGTGTCATCTCTGTTCTCTGTCAGAACCTCAGTTACTCATGCCTACCTCCAGCCTGCTTGCTCTCACGATCCCCTGACTACCTCCCTTTCAAATCGCTGTTCCACTTACCACCGTATTTATTATTTATTTTAATTTGTTTATGTTATTATCATTTTTTTCTGATATCTTACCTAAAAGAGCCAGAGTGAGTGAGTGAGTGAGGAAAGGGAGTAGAACAAGAGAGAGAGAGAGAGAGAGTAGAATAAGCAGTTGGCAGTGATGACAGCCAATGTGAGGCAGTGCTTTGGGTTAGCGCTGGAAATAATCAGCAGCAGCTGCAGTGATAGGATATCATGTACTGTGTGTGGGACATGAAGTGATGTACTGATTCTGATAAAGGCAGATTATGCTTCCCTTTTCTATGTCAGGACATCAGCACCTCAGCCACTTGCACCACCACCTGCCCTCTCATGCTCAAGCTCCCACTGCCTTCTACCAACTCACAGTGTGAACAAATTAGTTTTTTCTTTTCTGAGGTATGTGGTGTTACCTAGGTTAGTGACAATGGGCTAGCGAGGAGATTGTGTATAGCTGAGTAAGACAGATTTCACAGCAAATTAAAAAAAATTGAAGACTACATTCAGAAGTCAATCAGACCTTTCATTATAAGGTAGAGTCTGGAGAGAAAAACATAGCTACACAGCATGAATACCACTGAATCACCATACTTACAATTCAGTCAATGAATTAAACAAGTTTAAATTTCTGACTGTTTCTCTGTCAGAGAACGGTGTCATTTTACTATTATTAGCAAAACCACATTCAACAATAAGAAACACCACCACCACATCCACTTGTAAAACATCAGCCTACTACATAAAAAACAAAACACAAATACATTACAAACACTTCTAGATTACAAACCTTTACTAAAAATAAAATTTAATAAAAAAAAAGCCTACAGTTTGTCTCAGTTAGCACCACGGGAAGGAAAACAAAAGCTCAACACACAGATCTCTCTTTAAATGAATCTCAACACTTTCCACAGAATGATCATTCAGTACAGACAGCACATATGAAACTTTGAAAAGAGATCACATGATGTGTCTGGCAGGCTAACCACGGCTCCTGTAAGCTCCCACTTCACCTCCAATATATCGTAACATTTCAACCTTCTACTAGCCATTTATCGCTGTTCCAACCTGAACAGAGGAGAAGTTATGCATATAAGATACCTCCTACAAGGATTCAGCGTTTCTGTTACAAACCCACAACTCGGTATGGAAGCGGAGATGAAGGCGGCCCTTCCCAAGCATATGCCGCCGGTTTCACTAGATAAACAGACCAAAAAAGCAAAGCAGCATCAACCAACAACTTCAGCTAAGCAGTTAAGTGCCCTCGCTGTATCAACCTCGCTCTCTGAGGGGCGCTTCTTGGAAGAAATACAGCCTTTCAAGGAAGCGTTATTGAATTACGTCGGGTTAAAAACCTCCGTGGGAGATATCAACCACGAGACAGCATAGTTGCAGATAATGAGGCCAGATTCACTCCACTTGAGTCCTGGAGGGATAAACCTAACCGAGCTGGTCGGGCTAAGGCAGCAGGTTGCTAAGCTACAGCAGAAAGCGGAGGACTTGAGGTACATGAGTCGCGCAATAATGTCCTGATCCACGGCCTCCCAGAGGTGCAGAAGGCCCTTCACACATTACTTTTGTGCAAGCATTGTTCAGAAAATAGGGACCTTCACTACACAACTCAACATACATAATAGAGAGGGCACATAGGTCACTTCGACCAAAACCAGAAATTTCGCCTCCTCCCAGACCCATAATTATTAAGATGTTGAATTATTTGGAGCGGCAGCATATCTTGCTGAAAGTGAAAGAGTTGCAATCTATTTCCTGGGAAGGGAAAGCTGATTACCCAGGATCTGCCACTCGAAACCTGTCAGAGGCGTGCACTTTTCACCCGGTGGTCAGTAAACTGATTGCTGCCAGCATCAAGTTCAGGATGACCTACCCTGCATGCTTGCAAGTCTCGCTGGAGGGAAGATGGCATTCTACGAATCAATTTCCCAAGCTCAGGAGGATCTCGCCCAGAAACTTCCTCTCTATTTAAAAGTTCCTGAACCAATATTTATTAATGATCTTGGGAAGGGTATAATTTCAGGATTGGCGAGAAGCCATGGCCTACATCATCTGCGCATGTCTACACAGCACCATAAGCTATCTTTATATTTTTGCAGCTCTTACCTGCGGACGGGGGAAAAAGGAGGACACTTGTACATAGTTTGTTGTTCTGCCTGATCGTTACACATTCCGAGGGTCCCCATTGGGATGTCAAGACACTCTGGTTTCAGGCAGTGTCGAGAAGTACCCAGGGAGGAACCTAGTTTTAAAGTGGCAATTTTCTGAGAGGACTAATATTGTGCTGCACCACTGAGATCTCAGTCCTCTGGAAATCAGAGTCCCCAGGGAAACACCACACCTCGATTACAATGATCGATTAGTATAGCCTGAATGAAGTTATATAACCTTAAACCTGCTCATTTGCTTTATTAGATCTCTAATATTTATCTACAAGTATCACTTTCATTTCGCAAAGGATCAAATCAATCCTTGGATGAACGGTGGATAAGAAAGAAAGACTGTATCCCCCCTTTTTTTCTTTTCTCTCTGGAAAACAATAAGATCTGGGTGGACACTGGGTACTCTGTTCGTCGGACCTAGCCATTGGGATCCTCCCCTGCAATTTCCACAGTCTCAATTAATATTCTGACCATTATTCGTGGTAGAGGGCCCTGAAGTGTGGGAGCCCTCGAGGTTGTGAGGTGATCAAGATTTTCACCTCTTAAAGGCTGACACGATGATGGACTTGGGGGTGGGGAGGAGGGGCTGGAGTGGATTGGCACACGTCCAACCGCACGCACTGGAGAGTAGGGGGATCTCCTAGCCTACATCCCAAAGGAGTTCATTTCTCCATTAGTGGAAATCAAATTCTCAGCCTGTCAGGAATTGTTGGGGGTAGTTGCGAGGGTGCTATCAGCCCTATACTTTTATTTTGATCAATGTTGGTTAGCTTATCTTAAATACGGCTGAGAGGGGGAACGTGTTAGGACTTTAAAAGTAACAACCTTAAATTTAGTCATTATCAGAAGATTATTAAAGGGGATTAAATGTGGGAGATTTGCTGTATATAGTTACAAGTGGGTTGAAATTGGGGGAGGGGGGGTTTTGTATCTATTTAATTTGTATTGTTAGTCCTATTACGAGAACCTCTCAGTTTGAGAGGCGTGACTATGACTTTGGGGTTTTGTTAACTACTCATAAAATGCAATGGACTCTCTATTATGAGTTAGTAAGGGAGTATCACTATGGGGGGGCGCTGTGGTGCATAAGTTGAAGCTATCTAGGGTACAGGCTGTGCAAACCAAGATAGGGGTCGATGGCACATAATCTTAACAAGTTTGTGACATGGAATGTAAGAGGGGCCCGCACACCTAGTAAGAGATCGCAAATACTTAAGCACTTGGCTTTGTTACAATCCAAAATTGCTTTCATCCAGGAAACCCATCTTCTACCTAACGAAGCCATTAGCTTGCGCAGAAAAGGTTTTGGACAAGTTTTTGCGGGTATCTCGTCTAATAAAGGGGGAACGGCTGTCCTTATACACCGCTCAATTGCATTCCAAGTTAAATCTACTATTACAGACTCCGAAGGGAGATATACGATAGTATGAGGTACCTTAGATCATACTGATGTAGTATTAGGGAGTATATACGCCCCTGTGGGGGGGAGCCCGGACTTCCTCATAACATTACTAAATGAGCTACTAGATTTTATGTCCATTCCGATAATACTGTGGGGACTGAATCTGCCCCCACACAAGACTTAGACAGATCTAACTCTCTACTTAAACCCCCGCCTCCATAGCCCAGAAAACACTTCAGACTTCACAATCTCACTGGCTATGTGACCCGTGGAGATTACAAAATCCATCCGCCTGCCTTTTTACTTTTCAATCTATGGTTACACTACATGGTCCAGATTAGATTACATATTACTTAGCAATTCTCTCTTACGGTATGTATAATTCGGTATAGAGCCTATAGTTCTGTCGGACCATGCGATTGCATGGGTGGACATGGCACTTGACAACAGCCATAGTAGAGACACACTTTGGCGGCTTAATAACCAACTCCTGAAAGACGAATACAAGGCGTCTAAAATATCAGATTTGATTCAGACCTTTTTTGTCCATAATCAAGGTTCAGTTGTACGAGCTGACCATGAATGGTGTGCATTAAAGTGTTATTTGAGAGGAGAATTCATTCGATTAGCTTCCACGCGCAAAAGGAAGAATGAGGCCAAAGCTTTTGTACTTCTGTCTCAAATTAAAACCCTTGAGAACTCCCTCTCTTCTTCTTCATCACAGAACTCCCTGAAAACACTTCTGCATCTAAGAAATCAATACTCTCTCTTGCTTCAAGAAAAAGTCGAATTTGCCATTTTGAGATCCCGCGAAAATACATTGAGCAGGGCGAAAGGGCAAGCCACCTTTGCTCTGCAACTAAGGAAATTAGAGTCCTCTAGATTTATAAATTGATTGAGGATTCCACTGGGGAAATTAAGACTCCCCAGAGAGGTAGTGTCGATACTGCACGTTATTTTTCATTATATAATAAAACTACCACCACCCCTACTTCAAATGAGATGTTAAATTATCTAGCAGCAATACCCTACCATCCCTTTCTCCTGAGCAACGAATGTCATTAACCTTCCCATATCTATTCAAGAGATATTATTGGTCATCAAAGATTTAGCTCCTAATAAAACCCCTGGTCCTGACGGCCTTTCCTCAAACTTTACAAGCAGTTCGCTAAGGATCTAGCCCCAGGCTTGCTCTGCCTATACCAATATTTGCTTCAGGAACACACAAGGCCCAACGCCTCAGAAGCTCTCATCATTCTTCTCCTTAAGCCAGGTAAACCTGCACACCTTCCGTCAAGTTACCATCCTATCTCTTTATTAAATAGCGATATTAAAATTCTCGCTAAAATTTTAGCCAAGAGGTGGAAATGGTTTGACCTCTTTAATTAGCCCTGAGCAGATAGGTTTTGTTACACAGGTCTCCGTAGACCACCATCGTAAACTTCAATAATATTATTAACTCAGAAAATCCTCGCTTGCTCCAATGGCCCTGATTTCCTTGACGCGAAAAGCGTTGACAGGGTGGACTGGACGTTTCTTTGGCTAACACTGCAAACCATGGGTTTTCCACCTTATTCATTAGTTGGATCCAAGCATTATACTTCACCCAGAGCCAGGCTATACTGCAATGGGATCCTATCTGATTTTTCTCCTCACCTCAGGCACCGCGACAGGGTTGTCCACTCTCCCTTTTATTCAATCTTTACCTTGAGCCCCTCCTCAGGCAGTTAAATTCATCTCCATTAATTGTTGGCATTCCGTAGTTAATCGTACTGCAAAATTTCAGTTTTGCAGACGATATTCTCCTTCATCTCTCAAATCCAGTTTCATCATTAAAAGAAGCTTGACAATAATCAACGATTTCAGCAAATTCTCGAATTACAAACTGAATATTAACAAACCGAAATCTTTCCCTTAACCATTTTACGATAGTTCAAATTTTGCACACTTTGGGATGAAGTGGACCTCACGTCTCTATAAAATATTTAGGGATCCACATTACTTTAACCACTTCTTTATCCGAAAATTAAACCTGGACGATTTGTGGCATGATATTCAACAGGACTTAATAAGATGGGCTAAACTTCCGCTATCGTTTTGGGGCAGAGTTAATGCCATCAAGATGAATGTGCTTCCTAGAATCTTTTACCCCCTGAATATGCTGGACATGTGGTTACCAATATCCTATTTTCAACGAATACACGAGAGAATTAATTCATTCATTTGGAACAATAAACCCGTCAGAAAATCTTACTACAAGTTATCTCAACCTAGAGACTATGGGGGTCTCCGTCTCCCTAATTTCCTACTATATTATTGGGCCTCACACCTACATAAGTGTGGGAAATGGCTATCTTATTCAGATTCCCGCACCACAAGTATATACTCCAATATGGTTGCAAGAGGAGTTAGAGCTCCTTAAAACCCATAACATAGCTCCAATGTCTCCTTTTTATATACCGAAGAGAAATACACCAAAAATTTTCAGTCTTTGCCACTGGACCTCTCTTAAAGTTATCTCACAGTTTTTAGATATTATAAGGTCTCTCCAACCCTGGATCTTTCTCAACCCATCTGTGAAAATCCTAATTTATGGATCGGTAACTCTATGATAACTAAAGGATGGATACCCACCCTCTCTGAGCGTAAAGTGGCAGATTTTTACTCATCAGACCGTATATTAACTGTGGAGGAAATTTTGGGAAAATTTAGATGTCCGGCAATAACTGCTTTTAAAGTCACTCAGTTAACACACTTATTGAGCAGAGTGTTTGGGCGTGAAACTAAACTCTCCCGATTGGCCGATTTCCTTTAACAAATTTCTATAATAGTCAATAAGCCGCACAGCATTTCCAAAGTGTATAGTATACTGCATACATTCCCAGAAGTCCCACCAGTCGTTGGCGCTAAAATATGGCAGAGTCTTTACCTGGGCGAAAGTATTAACTGGCAGAATGTATGGAGAGATTTATATATTTATCATACCCAAGATAGATATAGGATAACACAGTATAATATTTTAAATAACCTTTACTACACTCCTGTTAAACTGGTACAAATGAAACGCATATCCTGGCAATGTGTTCCAGATGCAACAAAGAGGAGGGTACGTTACTACATATCTTATGGTCGTGTGAGTTGGTATCCCCTCTATGAAAACAAATAGAATCAAATCAGAGACCCAATATTAGGACTGTGTGGATTATTCTCCCTAAAACTTGCATCCTTGGACACTATGCCGCAATTCCGTAAAAGAAAAAGATACCACTTAGCATTATTATCAATGGCGGTTAAAAAGCTAGTGCTCAGGCATTGGAAGGACCAAACAAACTTAACATATATGGAGTGGCTACATGAACTGTCCTTGCGCCCGGGTTGAACATCTAATTGCGCAAGAGTGAACCGTCATCAATCTTCTTTTATGACTAAATGGGGTAAATTATATACCCTTTACTTGAATTGATGACTGGATTAGGGTGGTGTGGGCTCCTCTACACCTTTTACTATCTTTCAATATGCCCCTTTTGACTAATTAGAGCGGGAGGAGAGCATTACTGTAATATTTGTTCTCCTTCCTTTTCTCCTCCCTTCTTTTTATTTATTTATTTTTCTTTTTCTGTGTGGCCCATTACATCTTTTCTACCTGTACAATACCGTAATGTATGAGGTGTAATATTTAGGCACCACAGCGCAGGGGTGGGGGTTAGGGGTGGGGCTGGGTATATTTGTAGACCCTTCTGTTTAGTATTCCACAGGTTTTTTCCTTGGGATGTTGTTTCTCAGCTTTCTCTTTTCTACCTTCCTTTTTAAATTGTTTGCTTAAATGATGTAAACATTCCTGTTATGTTTCAATCATGTTTTGACTTTTCCAAGTTATAAAATAAACTAAATAAAAAAAAAAAGAAACTTTGAAAAGTGTTACATGCATAGGAATGTATTATTTGTGTGTTTTTTATTAAAGCATCTCAAAACAAAGCCATTTATTTTATTTAATAAAGGTAACATTTCAGTTGATTTTTATGTTATCTGGCAGCGTGTTGGAGTATCAGATTGTGGCAGTGCAGCAGTGTTGTGCCTGATGGCACTGCTGCTTTTCTGGGCTGGTGTCTCTGGCACCAATGAATGAGCACACTGTCTATGACAGCAGTTCAGAAGCATGCCACCAACTTGCACATTTTGCCACCGCAATGAGGGAGTGCCCTGTCATTCCAGGGTGTGCCTTGCCTGCTTGAAACATTTCAATAAACATGGTGATGACTGATGCCCTCTTCCTCTCTCAGTCCTAGAATGCTGACATCAGGGTTCCCAATCCCCTTGTCGGCATGCCCCCTCCCCAGTTTGTTTGCCAATGGGGAGCCCATCCTCATCAGCATAATGTTCTCTCTTGTTTATTTGTCTGCTGAGGGGTGCCCAATCCTCTCAGCACCATGCCCCTCAAACACAGACACATTCTTTACCAACAGGGGGCCAATCCCCATTGGCTTCAGTTCTTGTCCAAAAAAACACCGTGGCAAACTAGGAGCACCAGCCCAGTGTGAATAAAGCAAACCTGTAATAAAAACACCTACCACGATGTCCTATTTTTCCCGTAACACAGAAAATGGTCCCTCATGGTCACGACACCCCTTCCCCAATCTGCACTAAATTTCTGTGCACCCCACTTTCCTGCACCCCCCCTCACCCCATACTTACTTCCGGAGACTGGCATGGTGATCTTCGGTGGAGCGGGAGATGTCTGAACTCTTGAAAAGCTGACCGTGAACTGAAGAAAATCACGGTAAGCTGTATAATGGCATCAATGGTGGGGTTCAATTTAGGTGAATATCTCGGCCATTTTTGTGACTTTTGGCTCCATATGTTCAACATGGGGTTCATGGGACCCCACCTCATGAACTCAGTCACCGTCATTTCATTTTTTGATCCCAAAAGAGATCATGAGATGGGCTTCCAAAAAGCCTATGTTGCAAATTTGGTGAAATAATTCAAAAAAATTACTGTGTTATGAGCATGCATTGTGAAGTTTCCATGCACACTCGTTAAGCTTGAGAATTTTTTATATTTTCACTCCTGATTTTCAACATTGCCATTTCTTCACTACTCCTTATGAATAGTACAGCTGTCATTTTTCACATCCTGCCAGAAATGTGTTTTCACACATCTGGCTCAAAATGGCATGGTCGCTGTGGGAAATCAACGTTCGGGATAGATTAACAAAATCAATGTGCCACTGTTCATGAGCAGATTTCTCAAAGGCTTTCATGAGGTGGGGTCACAAAAAGCCCATACTGAAAATTTGGAGTGCAAATACCAACAAACGCCTGGCGCATTAGGATTTCTAACCGTAACGTCCCACCCTGTAGAGACTGACAATTGCCAGGGGTGTGACTTTGGATTGTCAGCTGTATTGCTCATGTAATACCACCCACACCCCTCCTTGCAACCAGTGACAGGCATCAAGGTGTGCCTTAGACTCTTTCGCCCCAAAGTTCACCC
Organism: Neoceratodus forsteri; assembly: GCA_016271365.2. Lineage (NCBI taxonomy): Eukaryota > Metazoa > Chordata > Ceratodontiformes > Ceratodontidae > Neoceratodus > Neoceratodus forsteri. The sequence continues at coordinate 773,066,399 of CM057452.1, read as the reverse complement.
CATTCTCCTATACTGCACTCTTCTCAATGTATTTCCTTATGGAATGGGGTGAGCATAAGGCCTGATGACCCCAAGGCACAACGTAACACTTGTAGGAGTCTGAAGGGTAGGGTGAGGTGAAATGGCACGAGCATTATGGCCGACGACCCAAAGGCACACCTCAATGCCTGTCAGTCTCTGCAGGGTGGGGTTGGGTTGGTGTCATTTCCATTCTTCACTGTCATTCCTATTATGCATCTCTGTAACTCCTGCATTACTAATGCCAATGCCAGCATGATAACATTCGGCATTAACAACTTCTGCTAAACTATATGTTCACATTCCCAATCCCTTCTGAACAGCATTGAAACTGTTATGTACATTATCTCCAAACCCAGTCACAGAGCAGTCTTGGAAACACTAAAACATGAGTTTTTTAAGTGTGAATATCTTACAAAATACAAAACTCCCAAGCATTAAATCCCCTAGGAAATCATTCCCCGCAAACCTACACAACCATACAAAATTTCACAATTTAACATCTTATAGTTTTTTAACTAGACGAGAGCCAAAACCCAGAAAAAAACACACACCATTGAAGTCAAAGAGAAAAACACATCTTTTCACACTTTAATGTCCGTAAAATACTTACCAGATTTACATCAAACTTTTAGTGACTGTGGATTCTGTCATATTCAACACATCCTGAATGTTTCATGTAAATCTGTAAAGCCGTCTTTCTGCAAGAAGCAACAAATAATTGAGTTTAGCTAGAACTCACAAGCCACCCAAAACATAGGGGCACCCTCGTGACACTAACATATATATGTATACATATATATATATATAAATATATATATACATACACACACATACATACATATACAGTATACTTATATACAGTGTATATATATATATATATATACACACACACAAATAAATGTATTAAACTCCAGTGGAAAAAAGATCTCTCTTTTTAGGTCCACTGTATCAAATATTTCTCTATTTTATGCCCACTTTATCTACACTCCTATTGGCCATAACACTTGCCCAACCTTACCCACCCATTTGGATGTTCAACAGAAATATTACAGAATAGCATAAGTAAAAATTCCAGCCAGTCTCCATGTTCAATGTAGAGTTATACACTTTAAGAACTGGGCTAAAATGTGATAAAATGTGAAACAGTAATCAGAATAATCATCTTCCTTATTTAAAAACAGGTCACATTTTGATCCATTAGACAGACCATAGAATGAACCTAAATCATTTGCCAGTCTGTAGCCTTCTTTTATAAAACACAAAGTCCAGTATCTTATTGAGGTGGAGAAGTTTCTGGTTCCCCTTTCAAGCAAAATATATAAGAAGAATTAGCCACAGCCACAGCCTCAAGCAGTCTACAATTCAAGGACTTAACTCACTCACTTACTATCTGTGGAGGTATCATGCGTTCAGGTTTCAACTGACTTTTTAGCTTCTTTCAGTGTTTATTAAGCACAAAAAAATGACAGTGTCATGTTTACATGATTCTCCTTGTCTGATGGATTTTGTCCTTATTCTTTTAATAACAGCTGAAAGAAAATAAATAAGAAAACACTCCGCTGAGTTCAATAATTCCATTTTAATGGGATAAAACAAAACCTCCCCAATCACAGACAACATTGGCAAACCTTTTGTGATGTTCTATAAGTGCATATAGGCACTAATGGTGCTTCATTTAGTCCTCTGACTTCTTTGGCTCCATATCACCATAACCTCATCAGCCAACTCAGTGTCCAGCAGAAAATGGAACAGGACTTCATCACTAGAATCCACATTAGTCAGTCAAATTCTACACCTCCTCTTTGTCCACCAAACACTTTCCTCCAATCAGAGAGCAGAGGATAACAGATAACCCTCCCTAACAGTATAGAAGGTCAAACTGCCAGTACACTGAGCAATTATGTCAGGTGTTAATAACTCTGAAGTATGCACACCTTGGATCCATGACGAGCATTCGCATGCCAGGTCTGAATGTCTTGTCATTAGCATACATTAGCGCTCAGGTCTTGACAGAAATCACACACCATTTTTCAAACCTGCATTTAATCTAAATTCTTGCTATGCAATATTTAGTGTAGCATTTAGTACAGAAATTAAGAGTTTTTTTTCAACAAAAAAGAAAGAATTGGAAAAGTCACATGAGACCACTGTTGTCTAATACATAAGGAAAATTATTCTGTCAAGAATAAGCACACAAGGAGAGAGGATCCTTTTCACTACCTGATGCTTGACATACAAATGCTCCATTGTAGCATTTGATTCTCTGTATATACAGAGAATAAACATTTTAAAAGCACATTTGCTGCATTACTCAAAGATAATTATAACTAATAGCTAGTAGAAAAAAAAAATTCTAAATGAGTTAACAAATAAAAACAGGCATACATGGAGCTGATGTACAGACTGGAGCAGCAGTGCGCCATCTTGTTGCTCCTCCCACCCAAGCATTGACTATGTTGTTGTTTTACTTCTCATTCCTTACTCCAGCTGTGAGATCATTATTCTTTTGATCAGCATTATAATTACTGCTTGCTTTATTTATACTTTTAATTGCCTTGTTCTGGACCTAACTACTTATACTGTATGGGGTGGATTTTCAAAGGAATATTCATGATTTGCGACACCATTTTGTTGCAACTGCTCACATGACAAAAGTTAGAGCACATAAAATGTGGTCTTACTTTTTGTTTCAAGTGGCAAAATTTACACAGATAAAATAATACATGCATCATCAACAAGGCCACTGCCTTTTGTTTTTTTTACTGGAAAACCCAGTAAAATCCTACAATGTGAACTGCATGGACACCGGTTAAAACAAAGAATTTCAAGGAATTTGTCATTTTGTACAAGATCAGTAAATCTATGAAATTTGTATTTTTTTTCTTATAATTGCTTTCAGTTTGCTTCATTTATTGTTCTGTATATTAGGCATTTTTTCTGATCATACATATACTAAAAGATGACAGTAGAATTCTGGTAAAATACAAAAATGTGAAAACAATTACTGGTGCAATTCCTAGAATATCAAGTCTTGAAAATGGAATTTCATTTATTAATCACCTGTAAATCAGTGGCATTGATCATTAAAAAAAATGATGCAGACTTACCTTTTGCAAGCTACTGTAAAACAGGGATATCAATAATGAATGCACACAGGGTAGTGATGCTCAGAAACCACATAAAAATTAGCAGTGCAAACTGAAATAGATGTAAACCTAGCTTGTAGAAAACTTAACTTAAAAGTATTTTCAGTAAAAAAAACAGAATCAAATGAATGGTGAGATGAATCTAGAATCGAAATTTAAAATCCCTCCACACTTTGCCCCCAGCCTGTCTGGCAGTAACAGTGTTTCAAGGATTGGTGCAGAATGATCTGAATGAACTGGCATGTTGAAAAGTCTGCATGATTTAACAATTTAAGTAATAAAGAGAAAAGTCCTGAGGGATTTACAAGAGGACATGGATTTGATAGCTAAACAGGCAGATAAAGGGGAGCAGTGGTGCTTAAGGACAAATAAGACTATGTATGGGAAGTTCTGAGACAGCTTAATAGTAATTAATTTTATCAAAATTGTCAGAAGATCTGTTATAGACTTTAAATCTGGGATAGATGAATTAATTGGGAAGCTTTTGGTAAAAAATAATAGATAAACAGACCAGGGGCTTTTTGCTGGTGTAAGAACCCATTAGAGCCACATTCTACATCCTCCTGAAGATACGTAAAACACTACGGGATCCCCCTGGCTGCTCATTTGTGAGTGGCATAGAGTCATTGACTGAACGAATTTCACAATGTTGTCACTCTTTTCTAAAACCATTGGTCACTGAACTACCTGCCTTCTTGAAAAACACTAAGGAAGTCTTGAATCCTTTGCCACATATAGATCTGGGACCAGAGACATTACTAATAACAATGGACATTGAGGTCTTGTATACCAACGTCCCCCATGAGGAGGTCTTGAATGCAAGGGCCTATTTTCTTAATAAGAATACTGATGTGGAAGGTCAACTTGTCCCTTTCATTTTGAAATTGTTGGAAAATGTTTTAAAAAGCACTATTTTCCTATTTGATGGGAAGATGTACCTACAGACTAAGGAAACTGCTATGGGGGCAATGAGTGCCCTTTGGTGCCAACCTGTATGTAGGGGTGTGGAGGAATAGGTGATTTGGGACCCCTAGTGAATGAGTATACACATATATCAAACTTTGAAGCATTAGATTGATGACATAATAGTCATCTGGGAGGGACAAGAAGAAATGTTTGTAGATTTTGTAACCTTTTTACACCAGACGAATCCACATTTAAAAATTTACCTATACAGTAAGTAAAAATCAGATTAATTATTTGGATCTGATGATTAAGAAAAATTCAGACTGTAGAGTGGAAAGTAAAATCTATAGGAAGGAGATAGATGCGAATACAATTTTGGAAGTGAGTAGCTGCCACCCTCTTCATGTAATAGCAAATATATTGGAGGGACAATTTTGAGAAATAAAAGGAACTGCTCTGCAGAATTAGGTTTTGAGAGAAGGGCACAATATTTAGCTGGCAGGCTATTAGAATGTGGTTATAATTAAATTAAAGTTATGACTGCATGGACATAGGTGAAGAAGCAGGAATGTAGTTGTCTTTTGGAGGAAACAGTAAAAAGAACAGAGGAGAGTGAGCATTTTCATTGTGTGACAGGTTATTCAACACAAGCAGAACAGTTAGAGGCAATTTTGAAAAAGCATTGGCATGTTTTGGAAGGGGAACCCAGTTTAAGGAAACTGTGCACAAACCCAATATGAATGTGCTATAAAACAGCACATACTTTGAAAGATAGTTTGGTACATAGTTATTTCCAAGAAAAAAAAAACGGCTACATGGTTACAACAACCTAAGGGTTGTTTTTAACGTCAGAACTGTTTTTACTGTGATACAGTAAATCAGACAATGGGGCTTGCCATTTAAAGGCAAGAAAGGTTGTCCTGATAGCCAGCCAGCCAGAAAAGACTGTTTTGGAGGGGGAGGGGAGGGGGCAACAGGGAAAGTGCAGGGTCTGGTGACCTCACAGGAGGGTCATATGACAGGGTAAGAGCTCGCTGGCCATTGGCAATGGGGTGGGGCTAGCAAGAGTCCTGAGGTAAGGGTTCCCTAGGGGTATTTAAGGCCAGGTAAAACTAAAATCGGCCTCTTTCTTGCTGTCTAAACTTCAGCACATCGCTTGACAGTGACGAGGTAAGGCATGGTGGGCTGAGGGGGTTGTGGTAACCTGGATAGGTATGGTAGTTTTTCCCAGTGCAGAGCAGGTTTCTCAGGGCCAGCCCTGGATGGCTGGAAGAGAAGCTGTTTGCTGTATGTGCATTGTTTTTTTTAGTTTGGCTCAGGTGGCCTTGTCGAAAAGGGAGGTAGGCCTTGGCCAGGAGTGGAGGGTTGGTGTGAATTGATGGTGGGTCCAGGAAGCTGAGCATAGCTCTGATGAATTTAGTGGCTGCACGTCCACCTCTCTGAGGCACACAGGCAGGGATCCAACAGCACTTGTGGCATATTTTTGTGGTGTGCAGTGATAAGGCATTTTGTGGTTTGGTGAGACTAGTTTACACAGCCTGGCCTGGATCTAACAGCACTTGTGGTATTTTCACTGTGCACAGGGATAAGGCATTTTGTGGTTTGGTGAGACTAGTTCACACAACCAAGCCCCCTAGAGTTGATGGAGGGGCCTGGCTCATCACTTGGTCCTATCCACCTGTGTTGTTGCTCAGCAGCATGCCAGAATCCTAGGGGGCGAAGGGCTTGGGGAGCGGTGGCAGCCCATGATGATGATGAGCACCGAGAGGCCCAGGAGGTGGGCATTTTCTGATTGTGTGGCTGGCTTGGGCCCAGCGGTTGGGCAAGAAGGTAACCTGCATGCTGGGGGCCTGGGAGTGCATGACAGGCCAGCCCGCAGGATGTCAGAGACAGGGAAGTTGACCTTGCAGAAGCAGCGGGTGATTTGGGGGTGATCTTGGCCAAACAGGAGTGGCGGGATGGGGGGGAGGCAATGCTGGTGGAGAGGGCAATCGTGGGGAGCGTGATTAGGCCTGGGCATTGAAGCAGTGAGGACAAAGGGCCATGTGGCGGCTGGTGACTAGGCCAGAAGGGAAGTGCACCATGCTTTTGGGGCAAGACAAAGATGCCACATTTGGGCCTTGTGGGGATGTGCACTCACAGGGAAAGATTGGATGAGCCAGGGGGAGGCATGAAGGCTAGGTTTTTTCACTGCAGATGACTGGGGCTTAGGCCCGTAACGTGAGCAGCAGGGTGAGCGGGCCTCCGCCATTTGGGCAGGTCTGGGGTGAGTGAGAGGGAAGAGAGTGATCGCTAGGAGAACAGTAGTTTTGTCTTCATGGGTGGTAGCTACCATTGAACAAATGCAAAAAAAAAAACCATAAACTATACAAAGCGGAAGGCAATAAGATGGCTACAACAGCTTGAGGGTGAGTGCTTTAAAGCTGGGGTTTATTATATCGCAGGAGATATGTTTGTTGTATTTCACACTATTTATGTTGAGGCAGGGATTTATGACTCAAGATATTAGTTATGGGGCATTAGTATGTGTGTCAGGATATGGAGCCATGCTAGGTGGCTGCTGGGGGGTACACGAGAAGGGGAAGTGGGCAGTATTACAAGCAGCGAGGATTCCTATCAGTGGAGAGTTATAGGGCATTTACCCAAACTCGGTTCAGAAGAACGGGGTAGGCTGCTTTGGGGGGAAGAATTATACAAGGGTCTATGGCAGAGAAGAGGAGTCTGGCATAAAAAGGAGCAGCACAGGACCACATGGAATGGGAACCAGGCAGGAGCAGGGCTGCTGGCAGGTAATAGGCCAGCTGAAGGGGCAGCACTCTAAGGACCTTGGCCTCATGTAGAGATACAGGTCATGCAAGGGGCAGTTGGGTTCGTGGTGGGTGACAGAAAGGCTTGGACGCCTGCAGACATGGGGGGACATGGAGCAGGGGACTGGTTGCGGCATTAGAGATGGCACTAGCACGTAGGTTGGCCTTGCTGTTAGGGGAGGCCATGCACTGGGAGGCTGTGGAATATGAGAGGGGTTGCTGGATTGGGGTTGACTTTTGCCTTCTTGTGCAGTCTAGAGGCATCTGACAGGATGGCACCCAAGAGAGCCCTGGCGTCAGGTGTGGCCATGCTGGTGGAAGCAGGAAAGCTAATGGCACAGATGATGGAATTGATGGAGGCATCGAAGAAGAGGGAAGTGGAAGAGAAAGCACAGAGGAAGAGGAAGGAGCAGGATGAGGTGGCTGGACCCAAAAAGGGGAACACGAGGTCAAAGCGGGGGGGTGCTCACCCATCCAGTGAAACTGTAAGACGTCTAAACGTTGCTTTCAGATTCTTGACGATACTGGGAATGCAAGTAATCACAAACAAGTTGCATCTGAGTAATAAACAAGTTTATTACTACAAAAGGGATAAATCACAGTTGCCCTAAGCAGTTCTTACCAATACGAACTGGGAGCCAGTGCTAAGCATTCCCTACACCTTGAGGTTTCTCTGTAGTCTCTTGGGATCTCTTGGGTCTCTGAGGTGTAAAGCCTGTGTATAACATTATATACCTGTGATAATTACTATGGTTACTAAAAGATAGAAACATTTCTAGTTACAGAGATGAGCCCTATTGGCCAAATTAGAGGTGGCTCCACGGTCCAAGATAACATTATATAATTCTGTAAAGTCATCAGTTTTAGAACAAAGAAGTTCTTATACAGAGTCTTACATAACAAGGTGTAGTGGTGCACATCACCAAAGGATGGCGATGTTGCCTTGCATATTATAGTTTACTTCAAGGACAGGTGTCTTGGCATCTAACAAGTAAGAAATAGACAGAAAATACATGGTATAATATGTGTGCATTAGCAAGCAAAGTGGATTACAACAATATGCATTCATATCCTGACATCTACTCTTATACGGTAGATGCCCTTAGCCCTATGTATTAGTATAACCTATGCCTAAGCATTAGCTGTCTACGGTGTACATCTGAGGGTATCAATTAGGGTGCAGGGACCTCGTAACAGAACCCACCCTGACCCTGCTGGGCCCCACCGGATGGGGGTAAGGACAGTATGGACATGAATAATGAAGCTGATTTGAAAGAATATATGGAGGTTTGGTGAGGAACATGGGGAGGATGGGTTGGCAAAGTTGGAGTGAACTCAAAAGCCATCAAGGAGGGAAAAAGGTGAGAAGGAGGGTGAGGGCACCTCTGGGGAACGAGGAAGCTGCACGAGGGGCCGCCTGGATTATGCTGTGTGACCACATGCCTGCAATCAATAAAAGAAAAGATTTGAAAGGGAGTATGTGGATATATTTGGCTAGTAGGCAAGGAAACCGCCAAGAAGTACAAGCAGCGGAATCGGTGGGCAAGTCAGAGCTGGTGGTTGTGGAGCGATGGTTGGGCATAAGGGGGAGGAGGCCTGCCTAAAAGGGAAGAGCATAGAAACATGGCAAGCGGGCTTCATAATTTATAGCATGCTGGTTTGGAGAAACAGTCTGACCTAGTGATACCACTGCTGACATACATGGCCATTATTCGGGATGCCTATAGGGCAAAGTTGGGTTTCGGATAGCTCAAATATGACAAGACCTCCAGAAGGAGGATGGCAGTAAAAAGGGACCTGAGGTGGGATTGCACCCATGCCGATTTGTGCATCAGGACACTGTCAGGGACAACCAGGAGAAAAGTGACAGATCAGGGGAAGCGGGCATCCCCGGCAGGGGGGCCAAGGCATGCTGGGCTTATAATAGGGCATCATGCACATGGCTAAGCTGCAAGTTTTGGCATGTTTGCTCACAATGTGGAGGATCGCACCCAGCAATGGTGTGCATGCAGGGCGGGGACAAGAGAGCAGGCAGGCCAGTGGGCAGCCAGCTGAGCAGCCTTTTTGAGGGGGCTGGGGGCCCAAGAGGGGCTGGGGGTCCTGGAGAGGGGTGTGTTCACCTCCAACTACAATTGGAATTAGGGCAGGAGCAGGTGGTGGGCAGTGGAGCCGCATGCTGTCATGCACCTCCATCAAGCTGAGCATGGTGGAAGCATGGAACGCAGGGTATCTCAATGAAAAAGGGGCAACCCTGCTGAGGAATGGGTTTAAAAGAGGGTTTTCCAATAAGATTCAAGGGTCATGGGTTGGGATGTGGGCAATGAATTTGGCCTCAGTAAAAGGAAAGGACAAATAGTTCAGGAGAAAATCAAGAAGGAAGTCAGGGTGGGAGGGTGGAGGGGTCACTGGGAGAAACCCCAAGGGCAGTTCCAGGTGTCACCCTTGGGGTGGTGCCTAAGAAGCAAGTGGGGAATTCCAGCTCATCCACCAGCTCTTATCCGGAAGGGAAGACGGTGAGCGAGGGATCCTGGAGGAGTTGAACATGGTCACCTATGCTTCTCTGGAACAGGCGGTCCAGCTGATACGGGCAGCCGGATTATCATGGCTCACAAAGATGGACATCAAATCTGCTTTCCAGCTGTTGCCAGTCTGAACAGTGGATTGGGATCTGCTGGGCTTCCAGTTCAATGGTGAGCTGTACTTTGACAAGGCAATGACCCTGGGTTGTTCTGTGGCCTGCTCGATGTTCGAGGTTTTCAGTACATGGTGCAGTGGGTATTTGGTCATGGTACGGCCACAGAAGGGTAGTTCACTATCTTGATGACTTCCTCCTGATTGGGGAAAGCCAGGCAGAAGATCAGAGAATGTTGCAGGATTTCCAGGACATGTGCAGTGTCATTGGGATCACTTGGCAGCAGGTAAGCCGGATGGACCGGCCCCCAAACTGGAGTTTTTGTGGATTGAGGTAGACACTGAACAGGAGTGTTTCTGCCTTCTGGGGGACAAGGTGTCTTTCTTGAAGGGTTTGTTGGTGCTAGTGGGCGGGAGGAGGAGTGTGCCGCTGGTACAGGTACAATGATGCTGGGGCACCATAATTTTGCCTGCAAGGCCATAAGCCCAGGCAGGGCCTTTACAAGGTGATTGGGAGGCCACAGTTAAGCCCAAACAGCCACACCACTGGGTAGACATTAGCAAAGGGATGCGGGAAGACCTCCAAGAGTGGGAGGTCTTCCTGGAGTCATACAACTGGGTGACTTTCTCGCAGGAGGAATGGGCCCGCAATGCAGACCTCGAACTGTTTACTGATACGGCGGGAGGACTCGGGCTAGGGGTCTACTTTCAAAGGGAGTGGGTATCAGAGGCATGGCCAGAGGATTGGACAGAATGGAGGCTTTCCAGGGATATCACATTTCTCGAGATAGTCCCCATCTGGATTTCGTTGGAAATATGGGGGGAGGGCATGGCAGGATGGTGCATCTCTTTCTGGTGTGATAACAAAGGGGTGATCAAGGTAATCAACAGGCAAAGTGGCCATACAGAATCAGTGGGGCAAGTACTAAGGTCTCTGGTGTTGTTGGGGCTGCATTTGAACTTGTCCTTTAAGGTGCAGCACATTGAAGTGATACAGAATGAGGTGACTGACTGTCTCCCTCATGTACAGGTGGATCACTTCTGGGAGCTGGCGCCACGGGCCTGGACCAGGGTCCCGGCATGGATGTGGGGGATTGGAGATGGACAGCCAGGTTTTTGTAAAGAGGGTCATGGGTGGCCAACACTTTGAAGGTCTATGAGGGGTCCTGGGAAAGATTCCAGGTGTTTTCGGTAGGAAAAGAATGGGGGACAGGGCAGTCTGTGCAACAGGAACACGTAATGAGATACATGGCAAATAAGTGGAAGGAGGGGGTGGTCCATGCCACCATGACAGTGCAATTGGCAGGGATCAGCTGGGTGTGCCAGGAGCGGGGATGGCCGGATGCAGCGGGTGGGCGGGCTGTGAAACGGATGGTCATGGGGTGGCAGAGGGGGCAGGGCAAGCGATAAGATGGGAGGAGACCCATTTGCAGTACCCTGTTCATGATATTACTGCAGGCTCTGGACCACATCTGCCTCTCCGTGAATGAGGCTTGTCTTTTTCAGGCCATATTTGCAGTTTTGGCCAGGGGGCCTTTAGAGTGGGGGAGATGGTGGCACCATGGAAGGGGGCATCTGCGGTGGGTTTACAGGAGCACAATGTGCAGGTGAAGATGGAGAGGGTGGTCATCCAGCTCCCAAGGTCCAAGATGGATCAGGGGGTTGGGGGAGCACTGTGGAGATCTATAGGCAGGAGAATGGGGAACCCTGTGCAGTACAGGCCATGAGGGAGCATAGTGGAACACAGGGGCCGCATAAAGGGGCCTGGTTCGTTCATGAGGACGGATCCCCAGTGATGGGGTATCAAGTGGGGGCGGTGCTAAAAATGGCAATTGCATTTACATTTGCAGGGAGGACCCTTCCCAGTTTCCCTCTATTCCTTTAGGATTGGAGCTGCAATGGAGCTAGCTGCTGCCGGGTGGGGGGAAGCCGAGGTCAAGCGGGTGGGGAGATTGAAGTCAAATTGTTACAAGCATTATGTGAGGTGTTGACAATGGCTAATGGGTGTCCCTTTTTCTCCCCACAGCAGGTTCCAAGTGGCAGGTATGGATCGTGGGGCACACTTTCATATATTGGGCAGAGAGGTTCACAGCCACCATGAAGACAGGGACACAGTTGTGCCTGAGAGTGGGGTACACCAGAGTACGCTGGAAAGGCCTGAGAGGCATGAAGTGGTCACAGTTGTTCCCCCTACTGGGAGAGCTGCATGTGCATTGGGGCTGGCTGGATAGCATCACTGTACATCTGGGAGTCAATGACTTGGTGACTTTGCCTTGGGGGTCCCAGATAAAAGATATAATTGCAGACTTGGAAAAGGTGAAGAGTTGGTGGCCCAGAGTAGTTTTAGGCTGGTCAGAAATCACTTCTAGGAGGGATTTGGAGGGGGCCAAAGAGTCCAAAGGCCATTGAGGTGGTCCGGAAGTGACTGAACAGGAAGGTGGCATGGGCAGGGGTGGATATTGGGAGGTCCACATTGCGCATATGGACATCTCATATGAAGAGGAAGCAGTGTATCAGGGGGACAGGGTTCACCTGACCGAGTTTGGTATGGGTTTGTTCCTCCACCCATTTAGAGAGCTAGTGGGAAAAATTAACAAAAAAGGTTTGAGGGGGTAACCCGCAAGAGGTAGCCCCATCTTCCATTGCAAGCCAGAGATGGGTTGGGAGCTAGAGGGAAAAGGGAGGCAGGGAAGGGGAGGTAGGTACCATGGGCAGGGGACAAAGAGAACACAGGCATGGGAGTAATGGGGTGGATTATAGAACTAGGGGTGGATCAGCGGTGTCCATGCCTAGTGGGAAAATGGTCCGGGTAAGGTGGTACCTGGTTATGGTGATGAAAAAGGGGCCAGATCATGTGTCTGGACCCTGAGAAGCAGTATCGCAAGAGGAGGAGAACCTGGAAGAAGAGCCACATGAAAAGGAGGAAGGAACTGTTATATCCAGAAGAAATTGGGGACTGTTATGTCTGGAATTGTAAATATAACATTGTTTGGCCAAAATGGGATGTAAACGTATGAATTTAACCATGCCTTTATATAAATAAATACTGCCATTGAGCATCCAAAAGCAACTAAGGATTGGTCTTAGTTATTTCTGGGTGGGATCCAGGGACAAAGGTGTTTAGTAGTTGCAATATTGAAAGAGATTTTCAGATTAAACAGTATACAACTTGTAACACAGTGGGAATTATTTACCTAGCAACATGTTGCTGCGGTGCTTTTTATGTTGGGAAAACTATTAGGAGTTTTAAAGCAAGAATGGGAGAACATATACGTGCAATTGCTAAAAAAGATGTGCAGTATGCCACAGCAGCTCATGTTATGCAGAGTGATGAGGGAGAAAAACATGTCTTTTCATTGGCAGCTATAGATAAGGTAAATTGCAACCCCAGAGGGGGAAATTTTGACAACCTGGTTTTAAGTAGGGAGAATTTTTGGATTCTCTCTTTAAAGGCACATATATTACCTGGTTTAAACAGTCATTTGGATTTACACCCTTACTTACAGAATAGAAAATAATTCTTGATCATAACTTTTTGTCCCATGAACTAGTACGTTTGACATGTGGCTTCATGAACAATTTTGAATGTCCTCCACCCCCCCCCCTTTTCTTCCTTTGTTATTTTATTTCTATTTTCATGTTTATCTATGGTATGTTTAGGGATTTTTATTTGTTCTTACAGAGCTGTCAAGGTTTGAGAATTATTATAAATAAAATGTATGTTTTTAGTTTTCAATTTTATAGGTATATTTATGGAACTAGATTACTATTTTTGGTTTTGCTTTAAGATCTTTTTAAGAGATACACCACAGGTGGTAGCACTGAAAGATATGTTTTTGGTATGGTTAATTAAGCAATGATGTCATATTATCACGTGTTTTTTTAGGATATTTAAATAGTAATAGCTGTGTCTGTATTCGTAGCCTTTGATAAAGGACCTGAGTGTCTGAAACGTGTCAGGCAGGATGCTGATGGATCAAGTCTGCAAATAAATGGAATTTTAATTCCATTCTGAATGGTGGTGTCCCATTTTTGAGGTTGTGAGTGCCAAAACCTTTGGACTGCTAATCCCTGTAAAACAGGATCCTGTTGCAAATGTATCAAACCATCTGAAAATAGCATTTAAATATTTTTGCACAATTTTTTATTTATTTATTTTCAAGTTCAGAAATACTCCTTTGAGCAGAAATGCTCGTCAGAATAACAATTTGATTACACCATGTCAAAGACTGTATTACAGACTGATTAACAAAGGCTGGACAATATTGATTCAGTGACATAACAAAGCAGAATGACTAACAAAAGTACCATTTTGGCAATACAGAGTGAACGAAAGTTAAAGTTCAACAGATCAAATAATACAAAGCATAACACAGGCACTAGGAGCTATACAAAGGTAGAAGCCTATATGGGCATTATCAGAGGTTACGTCTATGTGCTTTGGAGTGATGCAGGCAAAGCCCCAAACTGGGAACTGTGTCAAATCATCTCATTAAAAGTACTGCTTACCTATCTAGTACATTTTCTTCTCTGAATAGCAATCTGGGTTTCATGCAGCACATTGAACATCTACCTCTCTGCTCAGGCTCACTGATTTCATTCTTTCTAGCAGGAATAGGGTCTCCTGACTGGTGTTATTTTCTTTGATTTGGCAAAAGCATTTGACACTGTGGACCACTCTCTTCTTATAAACAAATTCACTGTCTCTGGCCTCACCTGCTTTTCTCTTTCTAGGTTGGCATCTTACCTCTCTGGCCATGCCTAATCAGTTTCTATTGGCCCTGCATTATCCAGTTCTAGACATACCACCATGATGTCCCACAAGGCTTTGTTGTTGGGCCCCTTCTTTCTTGCCATTTTTGTAAATGACTTGCCACATTCTGTAAAATGTTGCATTATTTACATTTACATGGATGACACCATCCTTTATTCATCTGGATGTTGTCCAGGTGCCAGCTCTGTTACCCAACAATCAGACGTCAGCACACTATCAAGTTGATTTATTGCAAATTACCCAGCTCTCAACCAATCAGAAACAGTCTCTATGTTCTTTTGCATCAAAAAAATGTGTGGCTGCCACTTCTGCTTAGACTATTAATAACTCAGATGGTACCTCCTTATTTCCATGTATCAATATATTTACTTAGGTATCATTCTGGATAATTCCTTTCTTCTAAGGAGCATGGTGCCCTCTATTGTGCGAGTGACCGACTGCCTCTCATAGGGAATGGGCAAATGCATGGTTGAACATTTAATCCTTCCACTGATTGACTTTGGGGACATGGTTCATTATGTTGCCACCTAAATGCAGCTTAACAAAACTGGATACTCCGCTTAATGCCCTCTATAGGTTTGTCTTCTGGCGTTTCCCAGATGGTTGTACACTATATAATCATCTGGGCTGGCCTTTATTGTCTGATAAATAGAAACATAGAAAATAGAATTTGATGGCAGATAAGGACCGCTTGGCCCACCCAGTCTGCCCATTTCCCTACCTGATGGATAAGCTGCAGATCCTAGTTAACCAGCAGCCTACTTCTTCCTACCTCCAACCCTTAGAATTGCCTTTATGACTGTCCCATGCATGCTTGAATTCAACCACTGTTTTTGACTCCACAACTTCCTCTGGAAGGCCGTTCCCATACATCACAACCCTCTCTGTTAAAAATACTTCTTAAATTACCTCTGTGCCGCCCCTTCTATCTTCAAATTGTGCCCTTGTTCTTGCACACCTTTTTTGAAAGATGCTACCCTCTTGACTTTGTTGATTCCCTGGAGGTACCTGAAAGTTTCTATCATGTCCCCACTCTCCTCCTTTTCTCGAGGCTATACATATTAAGCTCCTTAAGTCTCTCTTCATATGTCATCTGGTGCAGACCCTGCACCATTTTAGTTGCCCTCCTCTGGACAGCTTCCATCCTGTCTATGTCTTTGCGGAGATTGGGTCTCCAGAACTGCACGCAGTACTCCAGATGGGGTCTCAACAGCTGTCTGTACAGAGGGATAATAACTTCTTGTTTTCTACTGATGATGCCTCTCCCAATGCATCCCAGTATCCCCCCAGCCCTCCTTGCTGCCCTCTCACATTGCTTGCCCACCTTTAGGTCATCTGATATGACTACCCCCAGGTCCCTTTCCATTTTTGTTGTTGTTAGTATCTCACCCCCCATTGTGTACTCTTCCCCTGGGTTTTTGTTTCCCAGGTGCATTAGCTTGCACTTCTTAGCATTGAATCTAAGCTGCCATACATTTGACCATTCCTCTAACCTTGCCAAGTCCCTTCTCATCCTTTCCACCCCACCTTGTGCATCAACTCTGTTGCAGATCTTTGTGTCATCTGCAAAGAGACATACTTTCCTTCAGTCCTCTGCAATGTAAACATAAGACATTGAAGAGGACCAGTCTAATACTGAACCCTCACGGTGCCCCACTACTAACCCCCCTTTTTTCAGAGTGGACTCCATTTACTATTACTCTCTGTGTCCTATTCTCCAGCCAATTCTTTACCCAGGATGTCATCTTGGGACCCACTCCCAGGCTGGCTAATTTGTATATTAATCTTTTGTGTGAGACTGTGTCAAATGCCTTGCTAAAGTCTAGGTAGGCCATGTCCACAGCCCCTCCCAGATCAACTTCTTTGGTCACCCAGTCAAAGAAATCTATCAGATTTGTCTGGCATGACCTTCCCGGTGTGAATCCATGCTGCCTTGGGTCCTGTGCCCCTCTGGCCTCTAGATACTCAACAATTATTTCCTTCAGAAGTGATTCCATCATTTTCCCTACCACTAAGGTTAAACTAACAGGTCTGTAGTTTCCTGCTTCTGCCTTGCTCCCACTTTTGTGAAGGGGAATCACATCTGCCCTCCTCCAGTCCTCGGGTACCACCCCATCCTCCCATGATTTGATAAAGAGGGTAGTCAGTGGTGTAACTAGTTCTACCCTTAGTTCTTTTGAATTCTGGGATGAATCCCATCAGGCCCCATTGCTTTGTCCACCTTCAGTTTTAAGAGTTCTTTCAGAACCCTTTCTTCTGTAAATTGGCTGGTATCAACTTTTGTATCCAGAGTGTTTCTACTGTTTTAGGTACCTCCCTTTCCTTTGTAAATACTGAGCAAAATATTTGTTTAGTATCTCTGCCTTTCACAGTCACCCTCTGCCCACCCTCCTCCCTCCCTTTATTAAGCCTCACTATCCCTCCATTGGTCTTCTTTCGCTCCTGATGTACCTATAAAAGGTTTTATCCTTCTTAACTGAGTTGGCTATCTTTTCCTCGGTTTGGGCCTTTGCTGTTCTGACTGCCTCCCAGCTTCCTTTTGCTTTAACTGATACAGTTCTCTGTCCTGTTCCTTCTGTGATTCCTTGTACTTCCTGAATGCTTTTTCTCTTGAACCTTCACTGCCACTTCCTTTGAGAACCATAGTGGTTTCTTACCTCGTTTCATTTTGTTTATTTGCTTTACACAAATGCTTGTTACCTCTGTGATGGCAGTTTTTATTATTCCCCATTGTTCTTCCACCCCTCCTTCTTGCCCATTTGCTAGTGCATTCCTTAGGCACTCACCCATTTTGGCAAAGTCAGCCCTCCTAAAATCCAGTACCTTTGTCTTTGTGTGGCGTGACTCTATTGCTGTGTTTATTGTGAACCATACTGTTCGCTGGTCGCTAGTTCCCAGATGGCTACCCACTTCCACATCTGTGATCCTCTCTTCATCTCCATTTGAGAGAACCAGGTCTAAGATTGCTCCCTCTCGAGTGGGCTCCAATACTAGTTGTTTAAGGCATGCCCCCTCAAGAGCATCTAGAATAACGCCATTCTTAGAAGTGGCTGCTGCAACTGCACTCCAGTTAACATCTGGCATATTCAGATCACCCATCAGCAATATCTCCCCTTTATCTGCCATTCTAAGCATACTTTCTATCATTTGCTTGTCCATTTCCTCCCCCTGAGAAGGGGGTCTGTATACAACCCCTGAGCGGATTGTGGTGCCATTGCCAGTCTCCAAATTTACCCACAGTGCTTCTTCTCCTCCCTGTTTACCCTTTTGTTCTGCTGCTTTGATTCCTTCCCTTATGTAAAGAGCTACTCCTCCTCCTCTTTTACCCTCCCTGTCCCTCTTGTAGATAGTGTATCCTGGTATGTTTACGTCCCAGTCATGGTTTTGTGTGTACCATGTTTCTGTGACTGCCACAATATCCAGATGTTCCTCCTCCATCAAGGCCACTAATTCAGGATGCTTGTTACTGAGACTACGGGCATTGGTACTCATTGCTCTCCATTTTTTGATGGCTTTACCTTCTGTTGCAGCATCCCCCAGTGACACAGTCCATTTTTTTTATTTCACCATGTTGAAACTTAAGTTTCATATCCTTGAGCTCGCCATGATGTCCCCTAGTGCACCATGAGGCCAGACAATGATGTCTATTGTAAGCATGTAGTTCTTAGGTCAAGAAACCTGTTGTTAAGCTACAGGTATGTGTGATCCTAATATCCATTGTGGGAGATTCATATGCTGCAGTAACATTCTGAAGCTTACTGATCTTAATGTTTTATCATTCAGTGATCAGACTCAAATGCATTTCCAGTTCCCTCCCACCAGCTCCTCAGCTCAGTCACAAGCATTTTGTCTTTCTTCCTACTGCCATCACCTGTCACACAACCCATTTTTTAACAAGCCTTCACCTATCTCTCAGTTTAGACTCATGCTAGAATGCAGGCAGGCTGATTAACTCAGAGAATCAGAAAATGTATTTGTCAGCTTGCAGCTGACTAGTTTAATAAATAGAGTGTTTTCCTGATCTGGCAGTTGCATTACTGGATTTTGTTTTTTGTTTTGTTCACTTTTTTATTATTACCAAGCAGTAAACCTTCTGTCTCTCTGACTATTATATTCATACCACTATGATATGGAGAGATGAAACAGTGGCGTATTTTTTACAGAACCAGTCTACAACAGTAAGAGAAAGTTGGTGGACTAGAGGAAGCCTGAAAGCTGAGTGTAGATTAGCTTCTCTTGCAGCATGATAAGAGTAGGGAGAAGTGAGTTAGGTAAAATGTTTCCAGA
This sequence comes from Neoceratodus forsteri, assembly GCA_016271365.2. Classification (NCBI taxonomy): domain Eukaryota; kingdom Metazoa; phylum Chordata; order Ceratodontiformes; family Ceratodontidae; genus Neoceratodus; species Neoceratodus forsteri. Next base: position 773,047,827 of record CM057452.1, on the reverse strand, counting down.
ACAATTGCGGTCACTGCCTTTGTGGAGAAGGAGGACCTTTACAAGCTTCCAGGATTGAGGAACAGAGCCAAATGAAACAGAAAGGTTAAGTAGGTGGGTGGGTGAGTGAGATAGCAATATCAGAAGCAAAATGATGAGGTACTGGGGTCCAAACCATCAGGGCTAAGACCTTTGGATTAGATAGGAGCTTTATATTAATTTAATTCTAATTTGTATATATTACTTTATATTGCACTTTTTTTTGTCTTGTACACCATAAATAATTTGACTGTGTTTTATTGCTACCTACTCTACTTCTCCACTGGTCCTCAGATTCCTATTGTCAGATGTCACTTTAAACTGTTTCATGCATAGTGTTCTCCCTCAGGTCATACCTGTAAACTGGCATTCACTTGCCTCATGTACCCTACCTGATAAACAAAAAACAACAAACCATTAAAAAGAAGGGCTCCACATCTGTAATTATTCACCCCTCATAGCAGATATTCCAAAGAATTTAAAGAGTTGGTACTCACTGTCACTCATGGGAAGCATGGAATCTCTTAGCATGAATATCCTCCCCAGGTTATTATATTTATTTTCATCCTTACCAACACAAAACTGGCATCAACCTGAGCACAACTTCTTTCTTTTTTTTTCCAATTTTTTAACCATGTGAGAAACACTAAGCTGAAAGCTTTTTTACAGGTGCAACCTGGAAGCACAGGGAACTTAAGTAACTTGCTCAGGGTCACACAGTATATACAAGTGGGGGCTCTGGGATTCAAACCCAGGTCTCCGGATTTGTAGCTCAGAGCCTTAAACCACTGTGCTATACTGCCTCCCAAATTCTCCCACTTCAGAATATGATATCCAGATTTGTGTGGATGGGGAGAGAAGACCCAAATTCAGCTGGGGAAATCAATAAATTCTAGGTTCCATGGGAGCTTGGGCATTACTAATTTAAAGTTATTGTTAATGGACAGCACAGCTAACACCTCTAAATAACATTTCTGAGAGGGGGATGAAGAGTCAGTACCAAACAGAGCTCAAACCCTGTACTGCAGAATACTATGTGACATGCAGTTGCAGTGAAGTTGCAGGAATTATTTAACAATGCAGTAAATACCCTATGCCAATTGGCATTATATCAGAACTGGTTAGATTCACCTCTAAGACTAACCAGTATATACCAATAAGACCACTCAAAGTGAAAGGAGGAGTTAAGATTCCAGAATGAACAGTTAGAATGCCCAGAAGGCTTGAGTGGTGCATTGAGTACCACAGCCAGCATGGGGTGAGTAGGAGTACAGATGGAAGGTAGTGGCTAAATACTTTTGAACACTGGAAGTTACAAAACACTAATTAGCCACACACTGTGCCATGAGCTAGATAAACTGTGGCTAGCCAGCTAAAAACACATGCATATATTCTGGGATTTTCCCATAATAACACTTTTCAAGACAGAAATAAAAAAATATTTTGGTAGAACCATTCTCAATCAGCTCACAGGTCTCCAACAAATATCTAGTGTTGGAAGTATCCCCCCTCCCCCCAGGTAAAACATAACCATGATAGATTTGAGTATGTGTGTGTGTATGCCCTAACCTTTGTCATACCTATCATTCAAGCAGAGACTGGCTCAGAAAATAATTATTACATAAAACTCTGGCAGTACATGGAGACATTAACTTATCAGATATGAACAAGAGAGGGGCCGACCAGTGAGAGGGAGTTCATCGGAGCTCAGGGACTGGGACTGAATTTTTTAATTAAATATTTTTGGCACCAAAATGCTGCAGGCCTGCTGCACTATTTAATGGGTGATCTGCAGCAGCGACAGAATTTTCTCCCTCCCACGCACCCTACACCACCAGTCTTTTAAATAGACTTTATGGGCTGGTAAGGGGAGGTGGACAAATCAGGATTTCTACGTTAAGAGAACTGTATCATTCTGGGACGAGTAAGGAAAAAGCATGGAGATACAAGTGGGGCTGTGATATTACAAGCAACTGGGTTGTGAAACAGAGCAAAGATATACTATATGATTATACTGTTTATTCTGGGGCTGTGATATTACAGGCAGGTCGTTGTAAAACAGAGCTAACATATACTATATGATTATACTGTTTATTCTGTATCTTCAGTTAGAGATTGAGTCTATTTACATACTGTTTACCCTGTACCATCAGTTAGAGTTTAAGTGTCTATTTAGAGCAGGGCTGTTTGTTGGAAGTGAGCATGACTGATCTAGCCTGTATCTTCAGTTAGTGATTAAGTGTCTTAAAAGCCTGTTTATTCTGTATCATCAGACAGAGTTTAAGAGACATCCTTGTGCTGGGATGTATGTTGAAATGAATGTGGCTGACCTAGGACACCCAGTATGGCCACTTGGAGGGGAATGAGGGGTAGTAATCCGGGGGAAGGCAATGGGAAAAGGAGAAAGTGCCTATAAGGAATAAAGAAGGACAAATGGGATGGCCACCTTCCACCATGGCAGGCATCTTCAGAAGGGTTGTAGGATGCACAGGCTGTGAGGTGGCAATAATTCTAAAGTGGGCCTGGAGAGAGGGAGGCTGCCCACTCTGTAGGCAGCTATCTTGGATTAGGAGTGAAGTTTGTTGGTTTAAAGAGTAAGCTGGGAGACTTGAGGGGGTCAACCAGAGATAAGGGGTTGGGTATGGGCAGCAGAGGGGTGGAGATGAGGGGAGGTGGAGCAATGCCCAGAATCAAGAATAGGACATGTTACAGCAAGTAAGTAAGGGGGATATTAGGCATAGAAGATCCCTGGATAGGGAAGTTGAGGTGAAGGGAAAACTTATGGGGTGAACACTCTGAAAATAAAGAGAGTGGATGGGGAAGAGTCAGAAGAGGCTCTTGGGGAAGACTAGAAGAGCAGAGAGTGGGAAGTGAGCTCCAAAGGTGGATAGGGCAAGAGGATAAACAGGGGTGACTTAGAGGGCCAGTTGGGTAATACTCAAGTCAGGTAATGGAAGCTGGCATAGGTGTCATAATAAATTTGAGCTGTTTAGTAACCTAGTGAAGGAGGAAGAGGTTATCAGAAATGAAAAAACTGGGACCCGATGCCATGGGAGGAGTCGGATTCCCATATGGTATCACAGGTCAGAAAAGGAAAGGGTAGAAATAGTCACAAGGGAGAAGGGGATGGGATATTTGCTAAGCTAGGCATGAAGGGGATGAAGAAAAATTGAGTGGGATCAGGGAGTAACAAAAGGAGCATAAGGGAGGAGAGACACCCTGAGGTTTCACATCAAGAAAAGGATAAGCCAGCAAAGAGGAGGGAACAGACAAAGCTATCTCCACTGAACAGGTGTGGTAAGACCTGAAGGCCCTAAAGAAGATAAATCTCCTGGGCTGGATGGCATTCATCCAAGGTACTCTGGGATTTGGTGGACGTACTGGCCGCACGCCTGGCGGAGCTCTTCAACAGGTTGCTTGAGACAGGGACAGTACCTAGGGATTGGCGTGATGCACATGTGGTGCCAATCCATAAAGGGGGGTCGAGGGAAGTATCAGGTAACTATTGACTGTCAGTTTGACCTCGGTAATGAGAAAAGTAATGGAGAGTATACTGAAGGAACAATTGGGGGTTTTCCTGGAGGAGGAGGGAGGTCTGGACAGTAGACAACATGGGTCTGTGCCAAGTAAATTGTGTCAAACCAACCTAGTGGAGTTATGCGAATGGGTAAGATCAGAACTGGACAAGGGGAAGTCTGTGGATGTAATGTTCTTGGACTTCAGGAAGGCGTTTGACTCGGTCCCCAACAACAGGCTGGTGGAGAAACTGATGGGGTTGGGAGTGTGCCCTTTGATGGTCAGATGGCTAGGACACTGGCTAGCTGGATGCACACGGAGAGTGGTGATCGGTGGGGAGCTCTCGAACCCTAGAGAGGTTGGTAGTGGAGTTCTGCAGGGCTCATTCCTGGGGCTGATCCTGTTTAATGCAAACATACCTGACATCAGGGTGGGTATAGGGATGTGAGATAAGTCTCTTCACTGATGATTCCAAGGTGGGAGCAGTAGTTGAGGGGGAAGAGGGGTGGTTGGCCCAGCAAGGGGACCTGGACATCCTGGAAATTTGGCCTCTCGCATGAAAGTTAAATTTCAATACAACCAAATGGTAGGTGTTACATCTTGGGTGGGAAACCCAAACACAGGTGCACCCTGGGAGGGGTGGTGCTGGAGGAATTGTCTGGGGAAAATACCTAGGGTCATGGTGGATGCTTGTATGGATAACTCTGAGCAGTGTAGGAGAACAGCTAGCAAAGCAAACAGGATGTTGGGATGCATTGTAAGGGGCATCACCTCTAGGAGCAGGGAAGTGATTCTGCCATGGTACAATGGGCTGGTGAGGACACACCTCGAGTAGTGTGTACAGTACTGGAGAATGCACTTAAAGAGGGACATACAACTACTGGAGAGGGTACAGAGGAGGGCTACCAGTATGATTCAAGGACTGGGGGAGTTAACATATGAGGATAGACTTAAGCTTGGTCTGTACACTTTGGAGGAGAGGAGAGACAGGGGGGACATGATCGATGTCTTCAAGTACCTCAAGGGAATACATAAGGTAAACATGGAAGGGATCTTTAGACTAAAGGAAGGAGGTATCACCAGAGGGCATGGTTTGAAGTTGGAAGTGGGAAGGATGAGGGGAGAAAAGAAGAGGAGGTTCTTCACAGAGAGGGTGGTGGATCCTTGGCAGATGCTTCCTGGTGAGCTGGTCCAGATTTCCAATATGGAGGGCTTCAAGAGGGTGGGACATATACAGAAAGGGTATCGGAACACAAGGAGAGAGAGCCTTGGTTCCCAACAAGGGATCTGAGGTTCGAGCACACTAGATAGACCATAAGGCCTAATCTGCTGGGAATTAGTATGTTTGTATGTTATATTTTTACTGTGGGGGTGGCTAAGGCCCTCCCTTAATTGTGGCTCATGCCTGCCCAGAGATTCACTTTTGAATCCAGGTTTCTGAGTAAATTAGAAAATGGAGGAGTTCGCTGCATGTGTAGATTCTGGTTAAAAAAGAGAAACACAAGAATGATTGGTTACTATTCTTTAAAATTGTAGAACAAAAGGAATGATTGCCAGCTTTAGGCATTTGGGCAGAGATATATTGGTAGCATCAATTCCTCAGTATCATCTGGAGCTATAAGTTATAATCACACTCAATCTCAGATAGCTGTATGATAATGGATATAATTTACCATGCTGTCTGTATGTATGTTAAAATATGAAATACAGGTTTTGGTTTGAAAATAAAAACATTCTAAGTTAAAATAGAAATGACATGGGGACAGGGAGAGTGTGGAAGAGTTTGGCATTGACTTGAGTGGGAGAGGCAGTTTGGAGAGATGCATCTTAACCTATATTTAACCTTCTGCCCTCCTCCCCATCCACCATCATCCCCAGATTGGAGTAATTGGTAAAGAGACTCATCTCATTCAGATGTCAGAGATGTAAGCATTAAACATGAGTGGGCCTAGGAACTCATCCAACCTCTCATTCAAAATGGTTTCCATCACTTTTCCACCACAGACATCAGGCTGACAGGCTTGTAATTTCATGGTTCCTATTGTAGCCCTCTTTTGTGGATGGGCATGATGTGAGCCATCCTCCAATCCTGAGGCACACACCCCATACATAGGGAGGAGCAAAAGATGTCCACCAGGGGAGCAGCCAGTACATCTGCAATTTCCTTTAGCACCCTGGGATGCAGGCTGTCTGGACCCGGTGCATTAACTGTTTTTAGGGACCTGAGGGTATCCCATACCCTACCAGCAAGAATTTTGCAGTGTGTTACCTCCCCCTGTCTTCAAAGCTGACCTGTCCCCTATGAGGTTCCCCACTTTTTCAGCTATGACCCCCCTCCCTCTGTACGGTACAAATAAAATATGCAAAGTGCTGCAGTGCAGAAAAATGGAGACCTCTCAGTGAGAGGAACACTCACTAACATTTCACCCATATGGGCTTTGAGAAGTCTGTTTTAACTGCCCTTATTCATGTGGACATTTTGATTTATTGGCTTGTGTGTGTTCCATGACGGCTTTCTTGACTGTGAGTTCCTGTCTTACTATGAACCATTTCCCTGCAGGCAGCTCCTTTCTGTCTTGTGCAGTCATTCAGTACCTCAATCTGGTCCCCCACCTCCTCGACACACACCTTCCCTGTCCTCAACATGCTGATCTGCCCCTTCACTTTCTTCCTTTCCCTGATATACACTACTGAACGAATCTTTTGTCACCTTCCCTGATCACCTTAGTCAGCTTCAGCTCCACCATAGTCATGGCCAATCTCACCTCTCTGGTTACTCTTTTGGATATGTTATCATACTCCTTCTCAACCTTAACCCCACGCATTAAGTTATATCATCTGTAAGACCCTCCTCTCCCGTACCACTTCACGTACGTCTGTGGTCCACCATCATGGTTTCCTGTTTCCTTCTGCCTTGCATTTGACCTTAGTGCAGGCCCTAGTGGCTTCCAAAAGCCCTCTTGTTATAACTTCCCATCTGCTATTTATTGTTGTATATGTGGACATGGAGTCATGATTCTCGAATGGTGAATGCATGGTGGTGGAAGCCCAGAAGTTGAACTGCTGTCATTTTACATTTTGGGTGCTCACACTGCTAAGTTATTACATGAGACTTGGGCTGATGAGTCACCAACTGAACCAGGTATCATTTCTGTTTCTTGTAACATGTTTTGTTCAGTGTGGAACTTTGTATGGGCAGTCATAAATATTTTTTTTTCTCGCCTCTATTTCCTTAGGTGTAATGCTGATCATAACCCTGAGAGAATTACATCACCATTGTTCAGCTAAGTCAATGTCCACCTGTTCAACAGAATCCATTGAGGATGATGTGCAACAATGTAAGTAATATGTTTCAATAAGCATTGCCTTCCAATATTCATTGCTAATTGTCAAAATTCCATTTTGGGCACCCTTACTGTCCATACTCATAGCAGCAAATTTCGTTTAAGTAGTAAAGAGTATGAATTAATGTATGATAAACCAGTCAGAACAAAACTCTTCTTCTCCCCAGACTGGATACCTTGAAGAATGATGACCATGTGAGCAAAGTTGTGAGGTCTATTAGTTGTCATGGCACTCATGAGGAAAGATTAGTATGCGCTAAATGGTTTCTTATACACTTCTCTGCATAATGTATGGGCATCAATTAAGCAATAAGGCATGATCAGGGGTTACATTAACAGTCTCTTAATCCTTCCCTATGGTGTAATGTGGCATGAGGCACAGCTGAGTGCCATATTGCCACTAGGGACGATTAACTGACTGTTAATCTTCCTCTTGCAAGTACCTTATTGCTATTATAAAACATTATGAAATGGGTAGAAAGAATACTGAATTCTGATTGGCTGAGAGCTGCTTTCAGCTGGGTCATTATTCCAGCACAATGGCCCAGCTGAAAGTATTATGTTTAAAAATGCATTACATTTTCTAAAAATTACCCATTTCATAATCGCAATAAGACACTCCAGGGGGTGTGTTATGGTGGGCTAATGGCCCTTCTCGGGTGGTGGAAGCCCTTGACTATGCCTTGTGCTTCAACCCACCCCGAGGTGGGCCGTTATCCCACCATAACACCCCCCCATTATGTCTTATTGCTTAAATAATTACTGGTGACCCTATTTATCAACCAGATTATGATTAACTTCAAGCGCCATGATAACCTGAAATCCGGATATTACAGTGTTCTCCTCAAATTGTCTTTCAATTCCACTCCTCTCACAACTGTTTTGTGTGTTTTACAAATCCATCATCCCTTATGGATTCACTGCAACTATGAGACTCTCACGTCTCTGTCTATTATTATTTATAATTATCTGGTTGATCCTCATAGCTAAAACATTTCAGACTTCTCTCTGGTAGGTCCTACAACTTCTCAGCTTCCTGACTTTGACCGTCCATGTCTCTTGTCTCCCAATACTTTGTTTTGGTGTTTGCTACCACTTATTTGTAGTGCACCACCTCACTGACTGTCACTTTCTGCCTGGCAGGCTGATTGCATAAAAAAACTATGCTTCTCTTTCTCCATTTTCAGAAGCCACAATCATTGCCAGGACTTCTCTTTCGCCCTCCTCACAAGCAATACACTAATTTCTTTACTTCCGTTTGTCCAGTTGATCATGCCTTTATAAATAAAATCGATGTCGTGGACACTGCTATTGTTAGGACTCAGCTGATGATTTCAGAGTCCGCCTCTCTGATTGCAAATGGACTACAGTGACTGACTACTCTCACTGCAGTCATGGGATGCTTCACACTGCAACTTAACGAAACAAATAAGAAAAAAAATTAATGAATGAACTGCAGTGAGAGATGCAGGCTGAAAGAAACACTTTTTTAGTGTGTGTGTGTGTGTCTCTCTCTCTCTCTCTCTCTCTCTCTCTGACAGCACTGCTACGAAAAACTCCCTGCACCAGTAATTATAAAAAATAAAGGACAAACAATTGTGTGTTTTTAAGGATTGTTTTTACACACCAGGGTGTGTGATGATGTCATAAACCTCTTGAGCTTCACTTTCAAGGTTTATGGGTCATCAAACACCTCGGGTTTATAAAAAAATCAATAACACACACTTGTTTACCCAATATTCTCTATTCCAAAAGAAAATTGCTAAAAATTAACTTTTTTTAATTGTCTTCTCAGTTAGAGGGAGATTTTAATAAAATAGTTCTTCCACCAACACATTTCATCTTACCAGAAGGGTGTAACTGTCATTTGAATCCATATATTGCTTGACAGCATTGTGGTCAATTTTGCACACTTTGCAGAATACACCACCGTTAACTTCAACTATGCCTAAAATAAAATTCGTTAAATTAATTAAAGTAAGAAAATAATTTAACGTTATTTACACTCATGAGCCCCATTACACACATATACAAATTTAAAAACTCAATTGCTATTCAGAGTTTCTATTGCTGTTTTCTTTGACAAACAATAACACTCCCCCACCTACCTCTACCACTTTGACAGTGAAATCCCTGCTACTTTCCTGACAACAGATAAAACTGAGGCTCTCAATCCACTTCAGGCATATGTGTGTGTGTGTGTGTGTGTGTGTGTGTGTGTGTGTGTTGTAGGGGGAGCATTATGCTACTGCAATAATGCAAAGCTTTTAATTCTTATATGTAATGGTAAACAATCATACAATGTACTGAGTTTGTAGAAAGACGGATGACTGACAGGTGAAACACATCTAGGGAAGAACTATTTTACATTATTTTGCAACAATTTAGTATATCTTTTGTGACTTTGACAACTTTTAGAATGTTCTTTTTTCCAAAATTACCCATAGGCCCATTTATATAAGTAATAAGACATGGCTGGGTGTTGATAGTAATGAGATACCTATACACTCAGAGACTGAAGGCACTCAACCCTGGTCTCATGCCTAACTATGCCTCTGGTGTGCAGATATCTCAGTACTACTAACACACAGTCATGTCTTATTGCTTACATGTCCTGTGTTAGGCCAGTGGGTACTGATAGTCGCTTACTAGTCTATTGTAATGATGAATGAACCACGTTTTAATATGAATGCTTTTAGATAGCTGAAATTATTTTTGATCACACCAAATTTGAAGGAAACTACCACCATAATTTTTATTAAAATACATTGTTAGCAGAATGTTCAGAAATGTATTCCAATTGTCTGTTCTTCATGAGTAATTGTATTACTTCACTTAGTTGATAGTTGGTAATTTTGTATCATTGAAGCTACTGAACAACTGGAAAATGCCATCCAAATGACATAGGCTTGATTGACAATAAGATAAATACACTAAAAGTGAATGTGAAGTATCAACAGTTACAGAATATATGGATACCACATAGAAACATAGACTTTGATGGCAGATAAGGACCGCTTAGCCCACCTAGTCTGCCCATTTCCCTACATAGAGGATAAGCTGCAGATCCTGTTTAACCAACAGTCTATTTCTTCCTACTCCCCACAAAAATTGCCTTATGTCTGTCTCATGCATTCTTGCATTCTTGAATTCTCCCACAGCTTTAGACCCCACAACCTCCTCAGGAAGGCTGTTCCATGCGTCTACCACCCTCTCTGTGAAAAAATACTTCCTCACATTGCCCCTGAGCCGTCCCCCCTCTATCTTCAAATTGTGTCCCCTTGTTCTTGCACATCTCTTTTTCTGAAAGATGCTACCCTCTTGGACTTCATTGATTTCACTGAGGAAGCCACCAAGCACTTACTCCTATCCAGTGACATGGTTATACAACAAGAACCATTCTTTCTGTGCAAATTGGTTGGTACAGTCTCCCTGGGTAGCGTACTCTGCAAAATTTGATGGAGCATTCTGCAAGTCATGTGTTTTCTTTGGAGGCACATCATTAGCAAAGAATGTAGTTAAACTTGAAAGGCTGTATACATCACCTCTTGATAATTGGAATGTTACTCTAAAGAAGCTCCAAGAACATCAGTCAAATTCACTGATTCACAAAAATTCAGAAGTAGAAATAAAGCTGTTCATTCAGCTGATGGAGAACAGATCTGCCCCATCAATGTTCATCTGAATACTGCATATCAAAAGCGTATTGAAACTAACCATGAAAAATTAAAATCAATCCTAAAAACAGTGATATTCCGTGGAAAACAGAATATTGCACTCTGTGGCCATCATGATGACTCAATATACAGTATACAATAGCAAACTGTCAACAGGCAAACCCTGGAAACTTCATCAAGTTGCTTGAGTTTCGTTGTGATACAGGTGATGATGTACTGAAACAGCACTTTCAACTTTGCCCATGAAATGCCACCTACAAATCAAAAACAACACAGAATGAGCTGATCAATTGTGTAGGCTGGTGGATTTCAAAACAGATAATTGGTGAAGTTAAACAACATTCTCATTTTTCTATGTACTTGCTGAAGAGGAACAAGACTGCAGAACCTAGACCAAGACCTAGAACAGATGCCATTTATAATAAGATTTATAGATGGTGAAAATCAAACCGAGAAGATTTCTTCAGTTTTATTCACTGTTAACATGGAACATCTGGTGTAGAAATTGCAAGGCTGATTACTAAAACTATTCAACAATTGGGTTTAGATATGCAAGCGTGCAGAGGTCAGTGTTGTGATGGTGCTGGAAATATGTCTGGCAAATACAGAGGTGCGTCATCAGTTATAAAGGTACTTCACCCACAGGCAATGCACATACACTGTGCAACTCACCGGCTAAACCTGTGTGTTGTAAAATCAAGTGCAATTCAGCCCATAAAGAATATGATGGGAACCCTAGAAGAACGGTCCTTATTTTTCACATGGTCTCCAAAAGGCAACTAACAGAAAAAATAAATGAATTGTGTCCTCAAAACAAGCACTTCAAGCTATTAGATGTGTGCAAGACCTGATGGATTCAACGGTTGGATGAGATGGAGGTATTTAGTGATATCTACATGCCAGTTTTAAAACACTGTCTATTATAAAGTACATTGAAGATGGAACATGGAACACTGAATCTTCAAAAAAGCCAGTGGACTGCTTCATGAAATTTCTGAATTTCAGTTCCTTGTGTCATTCATTATTGCAAGGGAATGCATGGCCTTCACTACGAGACTAACCATAAAGTTGCAGTCAATATCACAAGATGCTCAGAAGGCATATCAGGATATTTCAACCATTAATGAAACTCTGGGGCAAACTCGAATAAACATAGAAGAAAGACATAAAAGTTGGTTCAAGGAAGCAGTCTTCATGGCAGATAAAATTGGAGTAGCAGCTACACAACCTAGAACATATGGCAGGCAACAGGACAGGGACAACACTGCCACTGATAGCGTTGAGGACTACTATCGTATATACTTTCAATACCCTTCATAGACCATCTGTTGCAAGAGATCGATAAATAGATTTTTTTGTTGGTCAGGAGAAGGTTTGTGGTTTCTCTGTTCTTCCATCTGTGGTATTGAAGACCCTTGATAGTTGGAGGAAGGCATTTCTGTAATTCTGCATGCAATATGAGGATGATCTTCCCAGTAAAATGAATGTTCCATCAGAAATGGGTATGTGGGAAGCATACTGGAAAATCCAACAAACAAGGTATGGCACTGTACCAGAAAATATCACACAACTGTAAACCATGCTGACAAAGTAATGTTTTCCGAACATAGCAGCTGCTGTTATAATCATGGCAGTAATACCAGTGACAACATGTGAAAGTGAACATTCAGTTTCCACACTAAGATGACTTAAAATATACATACTGAGTAGTATAACTCAGGATAGACTGAATGGACTTGCCATGATGACAACACATTATAGTATGGACATTGAATCTCACTTAGATGAAATCATCAATTAATTTGCTCAAAGAAATTCAAGGAGGAAGCAGTTGACTGATGTGTTAGAAAATGGAATATAGTGATCAAAACCATGTACAGTAATTATAAGCCTTGACCTGCTTGTATATTAAAGTAGACCACAGAACAAGTTTATATGTTACTGTGATAGGAAAAATCAGAGAGAGAGATGTATAACTAATAGCATAGTGTTATAAGTAGGTCAAGTTGAAAGCTGCAGTAGGGTATTGTGAAATGGGTATTTAAATGCTCCTTCACTGAATAACTTTCAGATTTTAATGTTGCACAACATTCACAACACTCATGGTTATAACCACTGCTACAAGCACAACCACAGTGGAAGCAATATTGGGGGAGGCAAGAATACAGAAAATAGAAACATGTTTTTGTGCAGCCCAGAACAGTGTCAGGAAATGTCCACTGGCTGCCAAATAGATTAGTGTATCTTGCAACTTGTTAACAACTGTCATTGCAGTCTTTGGTGGATGTGAACATTATATCCTACTCCATGCATGTATCAGACAAGTAACCCAGTGGGTGCAGACGCCCATTTGGTTTGAAACTTGGTTTACATTCAGTTGATGGGTCCAAGGCATCTTGCAAATGGCATACTACAATGTAAAACAACAATACTACAAGGTGGAAGAGGCTAGTAATAACTGTTGCCAGTCTAAAAAATAATATGGTGTTGTTTCTTATTGAGTTTAGAAAATAGAATTTTACCCAGACAAGTAATGTCTGTTTTCATTGTATTGGAACAGTATTTTCCATATTAACTCTGTTTTTCTAAAATACAAAATCTATGATATATAGGTTATTAGTTTTTCTTAAATTACAGTTCATACCTAGGTTCATACTAAGGTAGGATAGGAGCCAGAGAACCTAACGGTCCATAAGTGCTTCTTAAGACTAATAATAGCTAAGAAAGGAATCCAAATTGATCAGTTTATCCAATCTGAATTTAAACATAGCCTTAGAGTTGCTGGTAATCACCTCAATTGGTAAAGCATTCCAGGGCTTAATAATGCGTAAGGAGAAAAAACATTTCCTTGGCTTTAGATTAAAAGTTCTATATTGAAGCTAAAGGGGGTGGCCTCTAAGACTGAGGTAAACATCTTTAAACACCATCCCTAATTTAGTCAATAAATACTGATCTTGCATGATAGTGAACATAAGAAGGAGATCCCCTTTTAATCTACATGTATCAAGAGGCATAAATTTCAAAGAAACAAGCCTAGTATCATATGACACATTTTGCAATCCACTCACATGTTATTTGGTAATGTTTTATATTTTGGTCTATAGTTGTATATTGAGTGTGCACTATCATTCTCATTGTGTAGTGGGCAAACAATTTAAAATATGTACAGTAGAGCTAGCCAGGGTACTGTGGTACATTATAGTAATTGCCATATCACACAATACTGCATGTCAAAGTGGCTTACCTGTCATTAAATTACACAGTTCTCTGTAGAGTTATGCAGTAATTCTGCAAAGTATTGCAATGCATCTTTTCTGGTGCCTCTGGCTATTATATACAGTACTTACCACCTACATGCATTACAGTTCATCTGTGAAGTCTTCCATTTTAAATAACTCTTTAAAAAAGATTAAAACAATAAAAATAGTTTCCTGACTGTTTATTGTGCAACTATCTTTTCTAGAACTATCAAGTAAATCTCATATATTTTATTTTAAATGGTGATTTTCTTAGCTGAGCACATTGGAACAAATTGGCTTTCTTGTTATCAGAATGATGCTGTCATGTAGTCTGAGTATACTTAAAGAAAAAAAATTTCCGGCCGCCCCCCCACCTCAGGGGGAACATCTCTTCGAATCTCCCTTGTGTTGCTTTTTAGGAATACTGTCAACATCATAGCCTGAATCTGCCCTTGCCCACTTTGGAAAAAGTTTCATTGACCCATGGTAGAAACATATTTATGGGCATTTTGCTTTCGTTTACAGACCCACTCAGGTATGGAACAACCTTATCTTGGGTAACAGCTCACCCACCTGTATTGCCACTACTGAACAACAGCTCAAAAATATGATTGAGTTGTATTACAATTATTATAATGGCACTGTTTTTTGTTTTTTTTTGGGTGATATACTACTGTTGCCCAACTGTCTACTTATTGCTAATGATTATTGTGAACACTGTTTTTTGTATACTGTTACTTGTAATTACTTTGTATGGTGTATCTTGATGCTATTTTTTGATTTACTGTTGACTTGTCCCCCTTCCCCTGGTCACATTGGTAAATGTGATTGTTTATAAACCTCTGTATGTCAACCTTATGAGACACTTTAAGTAAATAAACATTTTGTTTAAATCCTGCCCATGACTTATTTGTTATAATATTTTCCAGTACACACACTGCTACTAGCATGTGGAAAGGTATGTTGTACTGCATGACCTTCAATGATACTTTTGGGCTATCAAAAGTCTAACAGACAGTCAGAGGGTGATGCGGATATCTGCTTTAACACTCATGACAGAGTGTAGCATATCTGCCTTTAGTGTTGGAAAATGCACTTTTCATTTTCAGGGTTAATGACATGATTTTAAAAAAAAGATCTGTATATACAATCTAATTACTTAAGCTAATTGGATAAAAAAAAAAAACATTTTGCAGAAAATTGTCCAGCATCTCTGGTGACATTGTTAGATTCTATAGCTACTGCAAATGTGGGTGATGCTCTAAGAAATTCTAAGGAGGCATTTTTTCTACTGAAAGTAGTGTTTTAAAATCTGCTGGAATAACCTGATTACATTTACTGATATTTTGGAAATCTAGACTACAGATGTTTGATGTACTGTACATTGTAACTACAATACAGTTTAGCTGTTATTTATCAAATTTCCAGTTTTGCCCTCCTGTTCAATGGAATAAGTATATAGTGCATGTTGGAATGCTGTTGTGGCTAGAATTCCTTGCCAAGAATATGATTGTTGTGCTGCAGTAGTAACATCATGTAGCTGGTGTGCTGCAGTAGTAATGTCACTACTGCAGCACACAACTTAAAATACAGCCACAAATCTATTTTCCCCTATTCAATAGAGCTGGGAGCTTTTTTTAAAACTTGAACTTACAGAAACTGGTGCAGGACATTGAACTAGTAATTTGAGCCTGACACTAACCCTCGAGAGCCCCCAGCTGCCAGTTCACTGAAAGGAAGGAAGTGTCTGAAATGGGTATGGATGGATGCCCATGCTCTGTAAAAGATAATGTATGGGCATCCATACAGACAAACCTGTGTCTTCATAGTGAGATTTCTATGGCAGCCAGTCAACCTGATGAACTTCGGTCTTGAGCTTCCTGGTTGCCATAAAAACCTCTTGATGCAGACACAGGCTTACTGTGCATGGTTACCCATACATTATCCTCTACATAGTGTATGATGGGACTCTGTTATGCATGTAATTCCATGCCTAGAATATGCTTGTGCTGCAGTAGTGACATCACTGTATTGCTGTGCTGCAGTAAGGACATAATTATGCTGTTGTGCTGCAGAAGTGATGCCACTACTGCAGAAAAACAACTTAGAATGCTGACACAGAGGTGCTTTCCATTAATCAATCAAGCTGTAAACTATTTTTTTCAGACTTGAGCCTACAGAAAAAGCTGCAGCTCACTGAATCAGTTCTTTGAACTGCCACAAACCCTCACACGTCTTCACTCAATCCCCAGTTCACTGAAAAGAAGCCAAGTGTCAGAAATGGCTATGCATGCTAATACAATGTAACAGAATGAATGACCAGCCATTCATGGAGAAGTGTGTGTGTCTTCATCTTCACTCTGGAGGTCCCTGGTTGTCTTAGAAACTTGTCAATGAAGCCTCAGGCTTGTGAATGGCTGCCCTTAAATTATCTTCTATATGCTTACAAGTGAATAATAGGGTAGCATAGAGGTGATATGTACTGTGATGGCATACTGCAAGCTTCCCCACAGAGCATTTTTCTAATCCTACTACTGTAAGAACTGCATTATGACCTAACATTATCATCCGTGACTAGCAGGTTGTTAGGATGCTGATTTTTACCCATCCACAATGTCTTCTTTTTCTCACATTATATAGGATTACACTGAAAACAACAACAGCAGATTGTTCTGATCCAATTGGTCATACCAGAATTTAAACTCATGACGAGTCTTAGTAGACATGATGATGGCTTCTGTTTTCAAACTCAACAAAAAGTGGTTCTGGTACCATACAATTTTAAAGTTATTACCTGATGGGAAATTCAATGAGTATATTTAAAACTAACAATCACATTGGAACAGCTGGCACCTGATTGATAACATTGCTGGCAGCTGGCTGTCTTCAGAACCTGATTAAATATGGCCAGTGTGGAAAACCAACAGTATGACATAGGGATGGTAATGTTTTATACCCTAAGATCTGCAATACATTGCTATCAATATGATAATGACTGCAAATTGCTCTGTTTATGTAAGACCCAGGGAGAACAGATTTTCTACATTCAAACATTAAGCTATGTATGGTGGCTCAGCATACTTGTTGTATCATGTGAGTCCTTAACCATAATTATTTGTTTAAATAGTGTATTATCCTTTTGAATTACTTATCTCATGTTTTGCCACTGTTGCAGATAAAGTTGTAGAACGTTGTTTCTATCACCAGAAAAACAATTGGATTTTGTTTGTGTTCAGTGTTTTCCAGTCTAGGTGAAGGAAAATTACTTTTCTTCTCTAGTGTCTGATATTGTTCCAACAAACAGTACAGTTGCAGTCAGTGATACATACTGTAGTACTATACTAAATACTGCATCTAGATATGTATAAGTAGATAAGTTAGAACTAAATCTGGTGGTGTATTGTACAGTGAATTCAAAACGGTCTCAACTAAAATTCACAGTTTTTTTTTTGTAATTAAATACACTTTATTTAATTACTAAACAGGAGGACATGCCAAAAAACAATAAAACACACAACAAAAGTTTAAACAACACTAAAACACAAATATAAACCCATACAAACCACCCCAAGAAAAAAGACCCCTCCTCCCAGAGCACAGCTAACCCACTAAAGAAACAAGCATTTGTCAATGCTGAATGTTTGCTTGCTGGCATTGGCAGTGGTAGTGTAGAAGTTACAGAGCTGTGTAATAGGAATGGCAGTGAAGTATTGAACTGAAGCCAACCCCACCACCACCCTGCAGAGAGTGACAGGCATTGGGTGTGCCTTTGGGTCGTCAGGCATAACGGCCACACCATTTCACCACACCCCACCCTGCAGACACTGACAAGTGTCACGGTGTGCCTTGGGGTCTTTGGCCCTTATGCGCACCCCATTCCATCAGGAAATATGGCGAGATGGGTATGGTATAGGAGAATGGGGTGAACTTTGGGGCTGAAGAGTCCAAGGCATACCTCCATGCCTCTCACTGGCTGCAGGGTGTGGAATGGTATGAGCATTACAGGCAAGAATCCCAATTCACACCTGATGCCTGTCATTCTCTACAGGGTTGGGCGTTATGGTTGGAAACGCTAATACCTCAGGCATTCGTTGGTATTTTCACTCCAAATTTTCACATGTTTTTTTTGTGACCCCACCTCATGAACAGTGGCAATATCAGTTTGTTAGTCGAAAGCTGCTTATGCACAGCGACTACGGCATTTAGCACCACAGGTGCAGAAACATTCCGAACAGGATGTAAAAATGACAGCTGTACTGTTCATGGGGAGGCGTAAAAAATGGCAATGTTGCAAATCTACAGTAAAAATATTTAAAAAACTGGTGAAGTAACGAGCGTGCATAGAAACTGTGCAACGCACACCCATAATGTAATTAGTTTGGGGATTTTTTACAGCAGATTGTCAACACAGGCATTTTGGGACCTCTGATCATGAACACTGTCACTGTGATTTTCTTTATCTGTCCCAAACAATGACTTCCCACAGTGACCACGCATCTCTGCGCTGAAAGTGTGAAAACACATTTCAGCTACATTGTGAAAAATGACAGCTGTACTGTTCATAAGGAAGTGTGGAAAAATGCCACTGGTGAAAATCTGGACTGAAAATATTACAAAGTCATGAACTTACAAGGGTGAGTGGAAACTGCTAATTGCTCACTCGTAACACAGTCATTTTATGGACTTTTGTCACCAAATTTTCAACATAGCCATTTTAAAACCTCTGCTCATGAACAGTGTAACTGTGATTTTCTTAATCTGTCCCAAACATTGCTTTCGCACACCGACTGCACCATTGTGCGCTACATGTGCGAAAACACATTTTGGGTGACGTGAAAAATGGCAGCTGTACTGTTCATAAGGAAGTGTAATAAAATGGCAATGTGGAAAATCTGGAGTGAAAATATTGAAAATTCGCAAACTTACGAGCGTGCATAGGAACTGCGCTACGCACGCTCGAAAAACAGTCGTTTTTAGGAATTTTTTCACCAAATTGTCAACACAGCCATTTTAAGACCTCTGCTTATGAACAGTGTCACTGTGATTTTCTTAATGTGTCCCATACATTGATTTTGCACACCGACTGCGCCATTGTTCACTACATGGGCGGAAACATGTTTTGGGCAAGATGTAAAAAATGACAGCTGTACTGCTCATAAGGAGATGTGGTAAAATGGCAATGTAGAAAATCTGGAGTGAAAATATTGAAAATTTGCGAACCTACGAGCGTGCATAGGAACTGCGCAACGCATGCTCGTAAAACAATCATTTTTAAGAATTTTTTCACCAAATTTTCAACACAGCCATTTTAAGACCTCTGCTCATGAACAGTGTCACTGTGATTTTCTTAATTTGTCCCTTACATCGATTTTGCACACCGACTGCGCCATTGCATGCTACATGGGCGGAAACACGTTTTGGGTGAGATGTGAAAAATGACAGCTGTACTGCTCATAAGAAGGCATGGTAAAATGGCAATGTTGAAAATCTGGAGTGAAAATATTGAAAATTCATGAACTTACGAGCCTGCGTAGGAACTGCGCAATGCACGCTCGTAAAACAGTCATTTTTTGGAATTTTTCCACCAAATTTTCAAAATAGGCTTCTTGAGAGCCCACCTTATGAACACTGGCAGTGTTGTTTCATTAATCAGTCCAGAAAGGTGATTTCATGGAGTGACTGCAAAATCACCCTTCAGGCCTGAATAACACCATGACAGTGACAGCATTCATGAGAAGGGGTCCCAAAAACCCCATGTTGAAAATTTGGTGCAAAAATTCCAAAAAATGCCTGAGATATGCAGCAAAGTTGAAAAAACCCTATCTATCCCATTATACAGCTTACCGGCATTTCCTCAGTTCGCGGTCGGCTTTGAAGAGTGCAGACGTGTTCCCGGTCCACCGATGATCATCGTGCCCGAGCTCGGAGGTAAGTATGGGGTGAGGGGGTGTGGGAGCAGGGTGTGCAGTGGGTGGGTGCGGGTTGTGGGGAGGGGGGGAGACTGCGAGGAACATTTCTTCTTTACAGGGCTTTTAGACTATGGGACATTTTCCATGCTGGGGTGGGCTCTCAGCGTGGCAGCTGGAAAAGGGTGTTTGGGGAGGCTGGAGCCGACATGGGACTGGGCACCCTGTCAGCTAGAACACATTTGCCACGCTGGGGTGGGCTCCCAGCGTGGCACCTAGGCTCTTGGGGGCGACAATGGTGCCGACAGGATTGGGTACCCTCATTGGCGATGGCACTGGGGAGAGACAGTGGAGCCGAGAAGAGATTGGGCATCCCGTCAGGCTATAAACACATAGCTATGCTGGGATGGGCACCCAGCGTGGCATTTGGAAGGCTTTTGAGGGTAGAGCACAGCACAGCCAACAGGGATTGGGCACCCCCGTTGGCTATACAGTGTGTGTGCATGGGGGGGAGAGCATGCAGCGTGCCTGTGTATGTGTGTGTACGTGTAGGGGGGGAGCTCATGAGCAGGCGATATCTGATCGCTGCTCACTGAAGTGTAGCTCCCCCTTTCAACTGTATGCCACTGCATTTTGGAGCTGTCATTGACAGCTCAACAGGCATTGGAGAACTGTGGCCGTGCCTGCAAACACACTGACTGAATAGGAAGAGGGCTGCCACACCTCCGAAAACTCAGATAATGGCACTATGTTTCTTGCACATGCGTGCAAGCAAACATAAAAAGGGAAGATTCAGAAGGGAGCCCTGAAAAAAGAAAGGTAGTGACATAAAACAGGTCTCTCCTCTAAGACTGCATATCTTGATATGTAATTGCACTTTGATATGCAGAAAAGCGTATTATAAATACATTTTTATTTTATTTTATTTGATTTTGATAGAAACTGATTACAGAGCAGAAAGTAATTCCCTTCTATTACAGAAATACTCTATTTGATGCTGTAATGTGGCTATCTGCTTTTCGGCCAGTAGTGCCTTAAGCATTTCCTGATGCCATTCCCAATGTCCCCGATGCGCTAAGGGGCCTGTATTACACACCTGAGGTGTGTAACCCACTTGCATACCTATGCACCCCTGGACAAGCACAGGATAAGTAATATGCACTACTGCTAACACCTGCAGGGCACCTGTTCATGGCCACACCCCCACGGTGGGCATGTTTGAGAGGATAGTCATGGGTGGAGCTGCAGATCTGGGTGGGCATCTAATTGGGAACCCATACCAGGTGCTTGAATGGATCTCTTGTGTCCTGTGGGAAGCGAAGGGAGGAGGAGGAGATAAGCTGCATACAGCGGCAGTGTAGCACACCAATGGGCAGGTGCCCATGCCACTGCTCCAACCCTTCTCTGCAGCATAGTGGACTGGGGCAGCAAGGAGGTTAAATATGTGCTGCCACCACTTCCTGCAGCCAGTGTACTCCAGCACACTTACCGTTTTATGCCTGGTCTCAGCAGGCATACCCGGTGCCCTCTCCACCTGGCACTATGTGACTTTGTGACTCCCACGTAGTGTAGGCACACCCCCATATGCCCACTGTGAGAACTTCCTGAGAGGTTTTGGTGCTGGGCACATGCAGTAAGTGCCTTGCACTGCACTTTCATGCCCTTAGTGAATGCCGCAGGATGTCCACAGGACCCCCACTGTGCAGCATTCACCCATGCAGTTGCCTATGCTCCTCAGATCTGTGGTGCATAGGAAAGCCATCCATTTGTGCATAGGGCCCATTATTTTATTTTTATTTATTTATTTATTAAGTTTTACCAGAATGAACATACTGAGCAGAAGTTCATTTGCAGATTCATCCTGGAGGGAAGGGGAACAAGCATAGGAGTACAGAATCATAGTGAATACAGAATTTTCAGAGGATTGAGAATACACACAATACATATGCACAACAGCACAATAAATACAGTATGAGTAAACTATATAAGAGAAAATACAATTACAAAATACAGGAAGTTTACAATAATGCAGATACACATTTTACACAACCTAAGAATAGAGCTACAGAGTGCCAGACAATTGCAAAAACCTAGTACACAGTACTAGTTACATAGTGCTACAAACAGGCTACAGAAACTGCTTTGGTGGTGGATTAATACATGCTTAAATGTCTAATGCCTGAATGCACCAGCAGAAGACAGCAGAGTAGGGGCAGCCAGTGTGATTGAGGCAAAGAATATGGAACAGGTGCAATGGGGTGGAAATGTTTTTTTATGATGTAATTGAAAACCTGGCTGGAGAGGGCAAATCAAATATGTCTTTGGAGGAAGTTTCACAGAGTTGGAAACCTGTATGAAAAGGTGGCCTGACCAGCTGAGTAGGTATGACGAGAGATGATTAAAGTGATGGGTCAGAATTTTAAAGTGAATAAGAAGTGAGAGTGCTAAGGGTGGAGAGAGAGAAGGAGAGACAGGAAGGTAGGGACTGTGACCTAAATTTGGCCAAGAGGCTAATGCAATGAATACGCTGTCTATTCTCAAGGGATGGGAGAGACAGAGATTGGTAAAGGGTACAGTGGTGAGTGCAAGGGGGACCATCGAGGGTGAAGTGGCAAAAGGAGTGGAAGAGTCTGTCCAGCCTGGTTAAGGAGGCGGAGGATGGGGCTGCACTGTATATGACATCCCCATAACTGAAGATGGGGAGAATCATTTTCTGTAAAACTGCCCAGTAAGCTGGCAGAAGAATGCAGTCCTGGTTGCGATACAGGGCACCCAGTTAAGTGTGAAATTTCTTGTGTATGGCCTCAATGTGTACAGAAAAAATGAGATGTCAGTCAAGCCAAACACCAAGGTATCTAAAGGAGGAACAATCCTCAAGTATTGAACCATCCAGGGTGTGGACAGAAGGGAGGGAAGCTGAGCGAGTCTCTGTCTAGTGCTGAAGGTCATGGAGATGGTTTTCTTGGCATTCAGGAGAAGTTGGTTAGAGTGGACCACAGGTGAATATTATTGAAGTCACACTGAAGTCTGGCCACCACCTCAGTGACAGAGGGGCCAGAGATATACAAGACAGTGTCATCTGCATACATATGGATGAAGGTGTATGGGAAGGCAGTGGGTAGGTCATTTAGGGAAGACAGAGAAATAACACGGGCCAAGGACAGATCCATGGGGAACACCAGCGATTATGGGAAGGGGGAGAGGAGTTGCCAATTTGGACAGACTATGACCTACCTACGGTGAGGAATGGAACCAACTGGTAGACTCAATGGAGAACCCTGTAGAGGAGAGATAAGAGAGAAGGAGGGTGGGACACAGTGTTGAAGGCTTTGCTAGGTCAATGAAAATGGCAGAGGTAATGTGTCGCTGGTCCATGCCTGTTTGGATGGAGTCAGTGATCCTCAGCAGTGAGGTGATGGTTTAGTGGGATCTCCTAAAACCCGAGTGATAAGGGTGAAAAGGAAGTTGTGTCAAGGAGAGGAAAGTTGAGATAGAACTAGATGCTCCTGCAGTTTAGCTAGGATGGGAACAATTTTGAGGGAGAAGGAGAGATTAGCAGAGAGAGGCAAGAGGGGTCACGATGGCAGGGAGAATAAATATAACATTTTGACATCCAGCCCTGAGAGGCACTTTCCCTTTGAGGGATTTAGCGCAATAAGAGCATTAGACATCCTCTGGGGTAATGGAGCTGAAATTAAAAGAATATGTGGGGGGAGAAAGAGGGGAAGAGGGGAGGACAGGATCAGCTGAGACCAAGGGGAGAGATGATATCATGGTTGATGTGCAGGTGGTAAAGAAAGAATTGAACTCAGTTGCTCCAGATAGAGATTCAGACAATGTGCCATTGGCAGTTTTGATTATGGGAGTGGGGGGCTGAGATTGGGGATAGAATAAGGAATTTACCACTTTCCAGAACATGGAGGGGTGATTTATATTTGTAAGGAAGGTGTCCTGAAAGTGTTCTGACTTAGCAAGTCTGACTGCCCTGGTGCAGGCATTTCAGAGTGTTCAATATTTCTGGAAGTCTGTAGGAAAGCTGGAGGATTTTATGAGTCTTATATGCTTGGTCTCAAGCTCGGAGACAGGCTAAGAGATCAGCAGAGATCCAAGGAAGGTGGGTCCCACACACACTGATTCTTCTCACAGGTGCACGAGTGTCTCACATGGAGAGAAGATTAGATTTGAAGTAGTCAAGAGCAGCATCGATGGAGAAGGCATGGGTGATAAAGGACCAATCTACACTGACCAGATCATGTAGATGGGAATCATTATTTAGGGAATTGCAGGACTGAAGCAGCAGTGTTTTGGGGGGGATTTGGGGCGGTGGATTTTTCTCACTGCATAGATCAGGAGGTAGTCACTTAATGAGTCCGGAAGTAGACCAGCCATAATTACACAACGTGGGTGGGAGGAGAAGACCCAGTCTATCAGAGAGTGGTTGAGGGATTTTGTATTTAAATGGGAGGGTTCACTGAGGAGTTGAGTGAGGTTTAGTGCAGCAGTGTCCTGCCTAATTTTAGAATGAGAAGGGGCAAACCAATTTGTACTTGAAGTCACCCAAGACATGGAGTTTGCCACTAGTCGCATGAGTTTGTAAGGTGGCTAGGAGGTCAGTGATTGATGATGTATGTGGGCTGTGGTAGCAGTAGGAGCCCACGATGAAAATAGGTATGGAGCAAGGAAAGGTGAATTTCACCAACAGAGACTCATGTGCCTGAGAGATGGATGTTACAAGTATCAGCATGAGTGTAAGGGAGGAGGCTACATACATGGCAACTCCTCCACCCTTTCCTTTGCCAAGTCAGTCCTGGCAGATGAGGGAGTAGCCAGGAATAGAGACACAGTCATCTTTGATGTGAGATTTTAGCCAGGTTTCTGTGATGATAAGGACATCAGGTTTGAGGGATAG
This sequence comes from Neoceratodus forsteri, assembly GCA_016271365.2. Classification (NCBI taxonomy): domain Eukaryota; kingdom Metazoa; phylum Chordata; order Ceratodontiformes; family Ceratodontidae; genus Neoceratodus; species Neoceratodus forsteri. The sequence continues at coordinate 773,023,218 of CM057452.1, read as the reverse complement.
TGCTAATGGTTGGAGCAGTGAGATTTTGTTGAGGAGGCTCCTGATATTTAGGTGAGTTAGCTTGAGGCCACAGGCAGTTGTAAGGGTGTGGCAGCATCAGGGCCAGGATTGGGTTCAATATCTCCAACTAATAAAAGCAGAATTGTGAACATAAACTTTACAGGGGGTGCCAGGCAAATTCAGTTTGAATGGCAATAAGGAGTGGGGAAGACTAAGGGTGAAGCAGTGATGGAGTCTATAGGGGGCCAGTCCAGCATGGAAACAGTGGGAGAACTGCAGTGCTTTTTGGCCAGGGGTTGTGCAACCAGAAGTTGGCCAGTGATGTGGGTGAGGTGCTAAAGGGAGAAGGGAGAGTGAGGCAGAGGTGAACAGGTTTAATAACTAGAGAGATGGGGTGGAAGAGGGCAGAAGGCGTAGCAAGGGAAATAGCAGAGGGAGGATAAAACGACTGTGAGTGAGCATAATGGTGTTGAGAAATAGGATAGGTACTGTAGGTAGAATGAATAAGGTAGAGGGTGAAAGGAAGGCAGAGGGTGAGATGGTGAAATGATGTGGAAATAGGGGTGAGCAGAAATGATGAGTAGTGAGGATGAAGTACTGCTAAAAGGAGAGAGCCTTAATGCCAAGCACTAGTTTTGCAGGATCCGTGAAGCTATTCCCAGTTATGCAGAAAGCCATGTAGCTGTTCCCAGTAGTGGTGGGAGGACAGGTAGAGTACAAAGACAGAACAGGCTTGTAGAGACTGTGGCCAGGAAGAATCAAGTGTGGTGAGTGTGGCAACAAGTTGCACAAGTATTGAGTATCCAAAAACAAAGAGCAAGAATGTAGAAATTAGTTTAAGTTTGGGGTCTAGGTTACACTCCCCAACAGGGTAGGCTTGCCTTCGGGAGAAGGGGTGGATTGAAATGCAGAAGATGGGATCTCTAAGCTTGCTGGAGTGTAGATATGCCTCCACACTTCTAGGGCCACTTAGAAAAGACCAGGGGTGGGTTTTTAGAGTATTTAATTATAGTGGGAGGAGGGGGGTGCTCAAAGTGCAGCAGTAACATGCCAAGTTCAAAATCTGGCTGAGAAGCATGCTTGGGAAATCGTACCTGCAGTTGAAGAATTTGGCGTCAGCTCAGTCAGAAGCTGGGGAGGGCAGGAAGGTTCATTAACCTGCCTTCATACCCTGCACTTGTAGAATTCGGTGTTGGCTCAGTTGGAAGCTGGGGGTGGCATCATCTAATCTGTGCTGTAAATTAATAAGCTTGGCTATTACTGAAATCAGTGCCATATAAGCCTTTAGTGGACCAAAAGACTAAAAGGTAGTGGCCAACCAAACAAACACCTGAAATAAAATAGGTTTCTAAACATAAAAAGAGTCCAAAGAATTTTAACAGTATTCCAAAATGGAGCCACCTTATCTCAATCCCAAAGCTAATAGTTAAGATGGCCTTCAGCAATGCCACATCTGGTACAAATTGGAGAGGTAAGTTTACCTATTTTATACAATCATAAAGGCATATAATATAAATTAAGTAAGATCCGAAATTAAATCAGTCAGTAGCGATCTTTTTTTTTTTGGCTCCTCCCTTGCTCCCCAGCCAACCACTCCTTCAGGCCACCTAGGACCCCCACCAGCACTCTACCCCAACCACCAGCCACCACTCCACGTGTTAGCCCCTTGGGTAACCCAACATAACACTTCATCAGATAGGTCCCTCCCAGCAAGGGGGAAGGCGCCAGGAGCGGCCGGGCCAGTGCAACATGTTTGGCCTGGGTGCTGCTGGGGTGGACTGGGCTAGTACAGGGCTTTGTGGTGGTGGGGGGGCCAACAACCATAATCAGGTTGGCTAGGGAGCCATTTCCTGTTTTTCCCCCGGAGCATGACATCCGGGACATCAAGGCAAGGAAGGATGTCTGTCAAGCTCCTATGCAATGGTATCCAACCTGCTGCCATATTCTTGGCCTGTACTACAGGTTGGTAGACACCAGGCCATGGACCATCCCTCCCCTATGGAGATGGCAAGCCATCGTGGGATGCTCAAGCCATCTTCCCCTGGCTGGCCCTCTGACACCTGGGTCTTTTCCCAAACAAGAGTCATCGGCATTGCAAGCAGAAATCTAACCACTGCACCGGTGGTCCTGTTTTATGTACTTATAGAAATGCCACCTCATGTTTTGCCACAATATTAGATCTTCAGGAAGATCTATGGCCTGTTAGCATATAGCAGATCACTGTGAGACCTGAAGGTTCAACAGTCTGAAAAAGCCCATAAAGCTTAGACACCAAGTGGGGTTACACTGCAACAGACATATAGGGTTGAATATCCAACACCTGCAAGGACCATGGGCCTGGGCCAAAATAAGAGGAAACAGCTCACTTCAATTGAAGCTACTTAAAAAAATGACTGGGGCAGGGAAAATCATTCCCGAATGACCAAAAATGGAAGTAACGTGCTGTCTTCCAAAATGGAATTAAGCGTAACATCATAGAGCTGCAGGCAAAAGGCATATGGAATCAGACAGCGGACAATTTGAAAGTTAGGATAGCCAAAAATAGGCCGGATAATGCCCTTCATCTAGTTCTGAACCAAATAACTACATAGTTGCCAAAGAGCTTTCAAGGACCAAAGGATATGTGTTGCCTTAAGAGATGAGGGAAGGTGAGATGGTTACATGTTTAACAAACTTCCCAACTGTAGACCTGCTTGTTGACACAACCTCGCTCAATAGTCAGCCAAAGCAGGAAATAAGTGGCCTCTGTCTGCCGCTTATGTCTTTCAGAGCACTGGCATTACAGCACGGGCAATCAGGGTGGCAAATTTGCTTCCCTGCCCCAAGTCCACACCCCCAGAGTTGGAATCCTGAAGTGGGGTGTTTGGGGGAGCAAAGCCCCACAGAAGAGGGGTTGGGGACACAGCCTCCTACAAAAAAGTGATCAATGACATTATCGATTGGTGTCCTAATTGCCCAGCTCAGAACCTCCATCTGCACCAACCTAGAATTATCCCATTTGAAAAATATATCACTGTGCAAGGCACAATAATACAGGAAAAAATTTGGAAGGTACAATCATCTCTGGTCCTTCAGGATTGTGAATTTAAAATATGCACATCAGACAGCACCTCCCCTCCATAGAAATGCATTAATCAAATGTGGCAAGTGAGAAAACCAAAGCTCAGTGAGGTAAATACACAACATACAAAAGGGATATAAAATGCAACGCAAAAGATTTATTTTTATAACACTGAATCTCCCCAAAGCAAGAGAGGAAGGGCTGCCCAATGCTGCAGGTCCAGCTTAATCATTTGCAAAGAGGTGTGAGGTCTCTTTAACTAAAGCTTAAGGAACCAGGTGAGCCACACCCCCAAATAAGTCATTACACTCAGTTCCCATAGTAGACCCAAATCCAAAATCTCTTGTTTATGAATGCAAACATTGAGTGGCATAACCTTAGTCTTTTCTAAGTTTAACATATCCAGAGAAAATACAAAAGTTTTTGAGTTCAGCAAAGGTTGTAGGGGTGAAGGTGGAGAGGTCCTCAAGATTCAAAAGAATGTCATCCGTGTAAGCAGAAAACTTGTATCAATTCCCTCCAAATAAGATCCACTTAACTGCTGGATTAATTTGGAGAGAATGGATTAAAGGATCTAGATATAAGTTAAAGAGGAAAGGGAAGAGTGGACACTGGGGCAGATAAAACACCATATTTGGGCTGTGGGATTACGATACAACACTTTAACCCAGCTGAGGAACTCAGGAGGAAAGCCAGATGTTTCCAAAACAAAAAACAGGAAGGGCCAAAAGACCATATCACATGCATTTTTTCACATCCAGGGAGACCAAGACAGAATGAATCTTTCTCCAGCTGGATGCAGACATCAGATAATGAGGTTTACAAAGGTAGTCACTGGACAAGTGACCCACCAAATGCCCACCTGAGTCAGACCAATCAAACCATCCCAGACTGAGTGCAGCCAATTAGCAAGTACTTTAACCAATATTTTTATATCCAAATTTAGCAGGGAAATTGGATGATAACTGCTCAGGAATAGCTAATCTTTACCCAGATTCTGAATTAGGATGATCCATGCCTGAGTAAATCTGAAATCAGTAAGACCTGTAGAAAATAAAAAAAAAATGAAGAAACAGGCTAAGAAAGGGAAAAGAAACAGGCCAAGAAATGGGCAAGATTAGTAAAACCATCTGAACCATGTGCCTTGTCCAAAGGAAATTGCTGGATCGCGTGATTGACTTATTGCACCATAAAGGGACCCTTTAAGAGCTCCTCCTGCTGCAAGGTCAGTGTAGGAAGTGAAAGACGGTCAAGATATAATTTAATTTGGCCTGTTAGGTCAGTATTAAGAGTGTACCTCTGATATAAGGTACTACAATAATGCCGAAACATTTCAGTAATAGCAAGAGGGTGAGTGATTACGGTGCTCCCAGGGCTGAGTTGAATATGGGGAATGGCCTTTGAGGACTCAAGCAGCCTGAGATGAAAAGTCAACACCTTTCCAGCCCTCTCCCCTGACTCCAGATAGCAAATCTTGATACATAATAAGGCCAGCTCTGCTTTGTCCATGAGGAAATCAGCATGCTGTGCCCTAAGTGAATTATGTTGGAGCCTATCTGAAGTCAGTGTGGAAGGAGATAGTTGGAGCTCCACCTGTCATACATGGTTGAGTAAAATGTCTAGCTTTGTGCTGCAAGATTGGTTCCACATAGAGGCCAGTCTAATACACTCCCCACATGCCGCACACTTAGCAGCACCCCAAAGAACATCCAGGGATGACAAGATTCATTGGCCAAAAAAGGTCTTAATATAATCCTAAATAACCTGCAATGCAGTGGGGTCTTGAAGAAGCTGTAAATTCAGGTGTGACACCTTATCCCATTTCTGTAACCCATGGACAGAGTGTACAATAGTAACTGAAGCATGGTCCTACACGATCATAGGTTGGATTTCACAGGAGGAAAGGCAAGGAAGCAATTCCTGACTGATGAGGAAATAATCAATTCAAGAAAAAGTTCCATGGGAAGAATGCTTGGAAGTGTATTGCCTTTCCTTGGGTTGAGAACACACCAAGGATTTACCAGGCCAAGGTAGTCCAGCAACTCCAAAGGACTCTGCTGCCCTGGGGATAAACCTTTTCAGAGGGAACTAGACCGGTCCAAATCTATTTGGTACACAAGGTTCCAATCTCCCCCTAGTGTTTTAGGCACATGGGTAAATGGGACCAACTGAGCTGCTAAGACCACACAAAAATTCAAAGAATCAGAATTGGGACAATAAATAGAACTGAGTAAAACCTCAGTTAACCCTAATTGATCATACAGGAGAATATACCACCCCTTGGGATCCCAGATCTCCTGATTCAGCTGAAAGACGATCCACCATGCAATCAATATGGCCACACCACTTTTCTTATTTCTATGACATATACCATACACCTGACCCACCCACTCTTTCATAAAAAAGTGAACATCCCCAAGCCAAAGATGAGTATCTTGCAGAAAAAGCAATCCCCCCCTCGAAGTTCTTAATGTGCCATAAGACCATGTGACACTTCCACTTTTCCTGAGCTCCTTAATATTCTACGTTGCAAAGTTAAACAAGCTTCCCATTATTAAACAAATAAAAAAATCATAAAATGACCACTGTTGTCAAACATAATAAAAGAAACACCGAGAAAGTTTTCCATGCTCCAGGACCTACTCCTCCCCCTCTCAACTAACAGAACAAGTTAATCTCTCCCACCCTCAGAAATATATGCCATAATAAAGAAGGTACAACCCCCACAAAACCATCTGAAAAACCCAGCACATATGATAGAAATCCCCCCACAAAAACTCTTGTATAAAATGACCACCAACCAGAAATATACTGGCCCATGATATAATCAGAAGATGCCCGCTCAAGCCCCCTCCCAACCCTCCCACTCAAATTACTGTAGCATGGAGCGAAAAACTGGCAGATACCTCAAGGAGGGGCAAAGAAACAAAAACTGGGTGGTCAATGTAATGGAAAGAAACCCCCCAGTAAATGCTAAATATAATCGTTGAGATTTATGTTTAACCAAAACAACAAGGAGGAGGGGATATCCACACTATCTAACCAAGCTAGCCATCCATTCATTGATCCATCCATTCAAATAACAAATCAATATAATAATATGCCAGGAAATCTCAGAAAAATGCTCACAAAAAATAGCACCATCAGAAAATCAGTCCAAAAGTCCACCATCAAGATAAGTAACTACTCCAGCGGTCCATTTAAAAGATATGGGAGACCAAGTATCGATCCAAGTTCAACCTAAAACATTCAATGCAAATTATACTGGCGCACCTCAAGAAGAAGGCATCGTACGAATGTTACCCTAGAACTAAAAAAGAAAGAACTGCTCCAGGAAAGCCGGCACAGCAAAAGAGAAGTTTGGAACAAATATCCCAGGTAATAAATAAAAGATCCATCACTATGTCTGACAGACAGAGGCAATAATGCAGTTACCATAAAATGTCAGTGCACATTACAGCATAATCTGCAAATGATAAAAGCCCTGCAAATACTCCTCCAATGCAGGGACTGCCTGAATCCAAACAATGTATAAAAACCTGTTAGGAAGTTTTAAAGCAGTCAGGAAAAAGTGTGACAAGAACAGATTTAGCCTGCTCCATGGAGTCAAAAGTCTTTGTAGTACCGTTGTGAATAATGTGTAAGCAGGCATGGTACAGCATCCTAAACTAAATATTGGCAGCTACTGTAGTAAGTTTGAAACTACAGGGTGGAAAGCAGCTCACTTCTGCTAAACTGATAATGGCTGGTCCTGAACAATATGAAGCTGTGCACCTTCCCAGGATATTTACTTCAGCTCCTGAACTTTCAGTAGTAAATGTTACTGGTCCAAATAATTCAGGAACTTAAAAATCAGGGCGGGGGATGAACCCTCTGGTGGCCTCAGCCTGTGCACCCATTGGGCTCTCTCTATAACATAAGAGGGACCATTTGGGAAGGGACCGCCCAAATATTCACATAGCTGCTGAATAAGTTTAAGACTTCTGGACCCTCCGCTTGCTCTTAGAGACCAAGGATGACAATATTAGTTTGTCTACTCCTTCCATTGAGATCTTCAATCTGAGCCTTGAGATGGACCATTTTCTGGCACAGAGTGACTACCTTGGGATCCAGTCTCCCCCCCACCAGTCATCCAGAGAGCTAACATGAACTTTGACATCACCAGCCCACTGTGTCAACATTTCAGTGACCATCCATACAACTTTCAGTTCTGGCATAAGAGCTTGAAGAACACCTTTAAGGGGGGCAAATTCCTGTAGATACCATTCCTCTGAAAATGCTACAGGAGTAGAGCCAGTGCAACTCAAGATCGTGGCCTGTGGCTTAGACTGCTTCAGACCCTTTTTCTTCTCAGGGTGATCAGTCTGGTGTGACGTGGTGGGGCGGTTTTCATCTCCACCTCCATGAGAGCTGAAAATACCTACGGCTTGACATTGAGCACATCAAGGTGAGCGCTAAAATTGTACAAAACTCTAAAGCAAAGCAAACAGCTGGCAAAGAGAATGGAATTTGGAATGAGAGGGTTGAAGTGGCATAAAGGAGCATTTACTCATGCCTGCTCATCATGTGACTCCCTAAAATCTGCAGTTTATCAACACTTGTGAGAGAGTAGGACTTTTTTACAGTAACTCACTCATGGCTCCCCTAAGTCTGAAGCATGGTCCCATCTCCTCACACATGAAGATGCATTGCATGTTTTGAATCAGGTCACTGCATATCACATATACTGTACATATTTCAGCATTTCACTAACTCCTGCAGTAGGACTGTATAACAAAACCTTGGTATGTGCTTTATAGACCTGCACTGATCACATCTTAGTGGCTAAAGCAGCATCTGGTTTTTGACATTGTTACAGTCCTTTATTGAAGTAAAGTCATGTTCCTTATGAAACTTTGCACCCCACTGCATGAGGAGACTATAGGCAGTTTTTACAAAGCTTGGGCAAAGCCACCACTGATGTGCAGATGTGATGAGTGGTGCAGTAAATCTGAACATACACAAAGTTTGCATGGAGAGTACATGTTCTGAAATACCCTTTGTGAGTTCTGTGTAATGGCAACAATTGCAGGGAAAGCCCCCTTCAGGTCTATGAAGGGGGGAATGATTGGGTCAATACATAGGCATTACACACACACCAGAACAACAAGCATAGGGTAAATCTGTTTGCTTCCCAGTGCCACATCCCTAAAGTATGTTGGAACTTAACCATGCAAATGATGACTTTGCATAGAGAGGTCATTTGCATCCTGCTATACTGTACCATCATTTCAATTTGAAGAGAAATCTTTTTACTCCTTGGACTGTGTGCTGGCTTTGAACTCTACATTGTAGCCTGTGGACAGCAACTGCCCCCCCCCACACACACACATCCCGGTATATATATTATTGGTAAAATGATCTGATGTCCAGAGTTCCCTCCCTCCTTCTGGAAGACTTTGTACCCTCTAAATTCTGACACCCCTCCCCAAGGTTATGAGATTGCAGACAGAACTTGCTCTCCACTCACTTTCTGGCTGACCTGAAGTGTCACTCTTTATATGTAGGTTTGACCTGAACAAATTTCTGCTGTGATTTTTTTTTTTAAATTAATGTTATTCTTTTGTATTTTCCAGTTAAGCTAGCAGATGATTGATGTCTACTTAGCAAAAGATGTAGATACACCTGACTCCTGAATAGTGAATAAGCATGTTGGTGCAGCATTTTTATGAACACTTAGCAATATGAGCCAGTTTTGATTATGCATACAAATGAAACATAAAAGTTAACATTGGCATAATCATATTTTTCTGTAAATGCAAACTGGCTGCCTAAACAGTACAACTTTACACTTTCAGTAAACATGGGATTCATATTCATGTTTATTGCTTAACAAAATTAAGATTTGTCATTACACTATAAAAAATTATTTGCTATTAATACAGCTCACACATAGGTTGGAACATACATTACACAAATATAAATAGTTCCCATACAGATATAACTATTTCTTCTGTATTTCATCATTTTAAAAATCAGCCTTAAATTCAATAGCAGGAGACATATTAAAACTATTAAATATTTATGACATGTTTTTGCTTTCTTTCAAATATCCTGGTTAATCTAGCAATTTTCTCTAACCAAGCAAAATTCTTTGTTTTCATCAAACAATTATACTGATATCTCTTTTCCTTATCTAGCTCTTTCAATACGTCAGATAAAATCCTCTCTCTTTCATATATATACAGTGGGCATAAAATAAGTAAATTATATGGAGTGCCATCAAGAAGTCCACAGGCACATAGAAACATAGACTTTGACTGCAGATAAGGTCCGCTTGGCCCATCTAGTCTGCCCATAATTTTGTTTTTGAAGTTTTGTAAAATGTACTAAGAGTTTGACTATTCATATATCCAAATCTAAGTTTTGTAATTGCTTTTCTATCTTTGAGATTTTGTATTTCAGAAAGATAATGTTCTAATCGCATTGACCTCTTCTTATTTTCCCCCCTATCAGTTACTAAGTTTACAGTTCCTTACCAGATCTATTTCTTGGTTAAAATGTACATATCTGATTCTATTTTTAACTTGTTCCTCCAGGATCATTAGAGGATTCCTCGAAAACTCAGTGATACACTCCAACAGACCATAAGGCTTAATCAGTTTCTTCAAAATGTACATACTAGGGCAAGAAAAACCTCTTAGATTATAGGTCAATGATTCTGCCAAACTTTTCTTTGCAAGACTCTCATCATTTTTAATATACACCTTTAACCGATAGATGCACTGTCTCTGTTCTACTCATTGTATTATACGGGGTTGTCCTAGTTCCATTCTAACTAAACTTAACGATGCTGCTTCCAGCAGCCCCATTAATCTTTTATAAATTTTATTCATACTGGCCTCCAAGCTATTTACTTTACTAGATCCCCAGATTTCCACTCCATATAACAGCTGTGACTTAATCTTTGCATGTATTGCTATTAGGTTCCCTTTAAACATAGAAACATAGAAGTTGACTGCAGATAAGGACCGCAAGGCCCATCCAGTCTGCCCATTTCTTTTTCTACCTTATAAATGTACCATCGGCCTTTGCTCTGTCAGTGACCTATCTATTCATAGTCATTTGTATTGCTCCCTTATGCCTATCCCATGCCTGTTTGAAGCCCTGCACTGTATTCATAGCCACCACTTCTTGTGGTAAGCCATTCCATGCATCTACCACCCTTTCTGTGAAAAGAATTTCCTCACATTCCCTTAATCGGCCTCCCTCTAATCTCATGCTGTGTCCTCTTGTCCTGCTATTTTCTTATATTTAAACATGTTAGACTCTTTCACCTTGTTTATGCCCTTAAGGTGTTTAAATGTCTCGATCATATCACCTCTCTCCCTCCTTTGCTCAAGGGTATACATATTGAGCTCCGTTAATCTGTCCTTATATGTCTTCTGATGCAGTCCTGCACCATTTTGGTTGCCCTTCTCTGGACTGCCTCAATTTGGTTAATGTCCTTGTGAAGGTGTGGCCTCCAATACTGCCACGCAGTACTCCAGATGGGGCCTAACCAATGTCTTGTACAGAGGTTATTACCTCCCTCTTACGACTTGTGATACCCCTACTAATCACACCCTAACACCCCCTAGCCTTACCTACTGCTTTAGAGGTCTGCTTGATGATTTTAGGTCATCAGTGATGATGATGCCCAAGTCTCTTTCTTCCTTTGTGACTGCTAGCAACTCCCTCCCAGCCTATAAGTGGCTTCAGGGTTTTCTTCCTATGTGCATGATTTTGCACTTCTTTGCATTAAATCCCAGTTGCCACTCTTCTGACCATTCTGCTAGTTTATCCAGATCTCTTCTCATTCTGCCCACCCCATCTGGATCATCTACTCTGTTGCAGATCTTGGTGTCATCTGCAAACAGACAAGCCTTACCTCTAGTCCATCTGCGAGGTCACTAATGAAGATGTTGAATAGGACTGGCCCCAGGACTGATCCCTGAGGTACCCCACTTGTGACTTGCATCTCTTCTGACTGTATACCATTTACCACCACTCTCTGTTTTCTGCCAGTCAACCAGTTTGCCACCCAGTTGACCAACTTCTGACCCACCCTGAGCCTACCCAGCTTATTTATCAATCTTCTATGTGGAACAGTGTCAAAAGCTTTCTGAAGTCAAGGTAGGCGACATCAACTGCTCCCCTTGGTCCACCACTCTGGTTACCCAGTCAAAGAAATCTATGAGATTAGTTTGACAGGACCTTCCTTTGTAAACCCATGCTGTCTTGGATCCTGTGCCCCTATGGATTCCAGGTGTTGCACTATCCTTTCCTTAAGGAGTGCCTCCATAATCTTGCCCACTACTGAGGTAAGACTGACCGTCTGTAGTTCCCGCCTCCTCCCTGCTACCACTCTTGTGCAGTGGGATCACATGAGCCTTTCTCCAGTCTTCTGGGACCTCTCCTGTGCTCAGAGACTCACTAAACAATTCTGCTAATGGCTCTGCTAGTTCCTCCTTTAGCTCCTTAAGTACCCTGGGATGTATGCCATCAGGTCCCATTGCCTTATCCACCCTGAGCTTAGCAAGCTCTTGTAGGACCCTTTCTTTGTGAAGGAGTAGTGCTCCACCCTCCCCCTGTGTCCATGATGTTGAGCTGTGGGCCCTGCCCTACCTTCTCTTCAGTAAATACTGAGCAAAAGTATCTATTTAGGATAGATGCCTTTACAGGGTCCTCCTCCTCACATGCTCCCTTTCTCCATTAAGCTTAGCAATACCCCTCTGGACTTTCTCCTTTCACTAATGTATCTATAGAAAGTCTTGTCACCTTCTTTTACTGTTCGTGCTAGTGTTTCCTCAGTTTGGGACTTTGCCTGCCTTACTGCCTTACCTGCTTCCCTTAGGGCAGTTTGGTATGCCTCCCTATCTTCATCCCGCTGTGTTCCCTTATATTTTCTGAAGGCCAGCCTTTTGGCTCTGACCTTTTCTGCTACTATATTTGAGAACCAAAGTGGTTTCCTTCTTCTTTTGCACTTCCTTTTCTGTCTAACACAATGGGATGTTGCTTCAAGTATTGTATCCTTAATGCTTGCCCACTTTGCCTGTACCTCCTCACCTGTGTTTCTTTTTGCCAGGGCTAGCTTAACTCTGTTGGCCATCTTTAACTGATTGCCCACCATATTTATATGAAAATCTTTCTACCACAGGGTAAAACTTTTTTAATTTTAATTTTGCATAATTTATATATTCCTCCCATTTCAAATTCGAGATAAAAACTATTCCTAGATAACAAAATATGTTTGCTAATTCAGTGTTTTGATTATTATATTTAAAAACACACATTTTCCTCTGTCTAATTGGATGTTTATTAAAAATCATATATTTAGTTTTCTCTATGTTAATTTCCATAGCTGCCTTCTTACATCCTTCTGAACATTTTTGCAGGCTTCTTTTAATTCCCTAGAAGCTTGAAGAAAATAATACCACATCATCTGCATAAGCAAGATGTGGGCATGCCTAGAGCCCACCTTGGGCATATGCAGCTTGGGATCATACAACTCCTCCAATATTTTGTTAATGTATAAGTTAAACAGCATGGGGAAAGAACACATCCCTGCCTTAAGCCAACATTCAAAGTAAATGTATTAGTAATATCTCCCTCTTTAGTATATCTTACTACAGTATAGGAATATTATCATCATATAATAACTTTAATATGTTAAGCATTTTCAAATCCATACCATAATTGTCTAAAATTTACCAAAGTTTAGATCGTGTCACCTTTTCAAAAGTGGCTTTTAAGTCTATAAGACACAAAAAAGTTTTTGTCATTTAATCTGTAAATATTTACGTATAATATGCTCTAGTGTAAAACACTGATCTATAGTGGAGTGATTTGGCATGAAGCCTGCCTGGGCTTCATCTATTACTGCATTTTTGTTTATCCAATCCATGATTCTTGTGTGTAACAATGTAATAAAAAGTTTCTGGCTTGAATCTAGAAGACTTATTTGTCTATAATTACACAATTTAGTTCTATCTCCCTTCTTGTATATTGACACAATTTTATTGACTTTCCAGGTTTGAGGTATAACTCCCTTCATTAATATATAGTTATAAAATAATTTTGAAGTAGTAGCCCATACTTCTGGGTCATCCTTAATTATATCCTGAGGCACCCCATCAGGGCCTGGTGATATTTGTAATTTTAAATTTTGAATAATTTGTTCTGTCTTTCTTTCTGAGAAAGAGAAGGAATCATTATTGGAAACCCATATCACATTCTCTTCATATGCATCCTGATCAAAAAATAAGGTCTTATAATAATCCTCCCAAGCTTTTGAGACAATACAATTTTCCATTTCTTCTGTGTATTGTTCCCATCCAAATGTGACCATCTTCCAAAATGTTTTATTGTTCCTTTGTCTTACTGTATTTGCAAATTCTATCCTGATTTTATTTTGGAAATTATTTTTTTTAATGCCATAATCATTTTACATTCCTTCTTCATCTTATTAAGACTTTTGTTCTTCTCCTTGGTTGGTTCCTTTTACAAACTTTTCACTAACTTATTAATCCTGGGCCAGATATTCAAACTGCTCTATTTTGTGGAGCAAGCCCTTGCGCTGCACAAAATAGTTGTGCAAAGGGTGGTATAGAGCAATATTCAAAGGAGTTGAGCCCTTGAGCAACTCCTTTGAATATCACCCCCCAGCCACAGCCACTGCGCATGGTGCAGTGGAACTTGCACCACTGCAAGTGGTCAGAGTGGAGCATTCAACTTGCGGTGGCACAAGTATCATTGCGCCATGCGCAAAATCCCGATATTCAAAAGGTGACATGCAAATGGGGCCACAATTCATGCAAGGCATGGGGGGGCCATTTGCATCTAATTATGGCCCCATTTGCATGCCATTAACATGCAGGTGCACCTATCCCCGAGGACTTGCACCTGGCGCCCTGCCAGGCAGCAGCCATCGGGGACCGATGCCCCCTGCAGACCGATCGCAGGCAAAAGAGTGTAAACTCCATTCCCCCCACCAGCCTGATCGTGGGCAGAAAAGTGTCTCCCCCACTCCAACATATCCCTGGTGGTCCAGTGGACCCGATAAGCCCGATCATGGGATTCAGTTTGCAAACACATCCCCGAACACATCCCTGGTGACTAGTGTCCCACCCACCTACCCATGACCCCACCACACTCCCCCCTGCAAGCGGCGGGTGGCATCCACCCACCTGCCACGCCCGCCCGCGCCCCACCGACTGACTGCCCGGTAGGGCTGTACATCCATTGGTGCAGGGCAAGAGCCAATGGGCGGTAGCCCATACCGTACAAGACAGTCCAGATTTGTGAATGTTTGCAAACTCAATCCCACAATTGGGATTTTTGGTCCACTGGACCACCAGGGATATATTCGGGAGGGGGTGTATTTAATTCCTCCAGCCCACGATTGGGCTTATGCGGTCCACTGGACCACGGGGCTATATTCGGGGGTGTTTGATTATTACATCCAGCGATTGGGATTATCGGTCCACTGGACCACCAGGGATGTGTTGGGGGAGACATTGCTACCTGTGATCGGGCTGGTGGGGCTAGCTATGCCCGTGATCAGGCCAGTGAGGGGTGGGGGATTTACACTCTTTTGCCCGTGATCGGGCTGCAGGGGTACAGGAGTGGGTTGAGGTCAGCCACAGGTGGCAGCTGCTGTGTTGCTTCCTGCAATGCAGCAGCTCACCTGTGGGTGGCCCTCGACTTGAGCATTTTTTTGGGGGCTCAAAGTTGTGCAGGCGCAGGTTGGGGGTTGCGCATGTACAACTCTGCACAGCCCAGCTGAATATCGGGCTGTGCAGTTTATGCATGGTTCCTCCCCCTCCAGTTCTGTATGCATTCATTTGCATTGCACTGTTGCTCAGCATGTTTTCTGTGGCACAACTGCCTCCTGCTGAATATCGCAGAATGGAGCAAGTTCGGACTTGCGCAGGCGCAACCCTATTGTGCATGGCGCAACCCTTTTGAATATCTGCCCCACTATGTTTATGTTCTTTACATTCACTGTCATACCATCTACTGCCACTTCTTGGTTTATGTAATGTCACCTTATGTAAGATCTTGGATATTTTATTAGTTATTTCCTGAAATATCTCCACACAATTATTTTCTTTAGTTAGTTTTAAAATTTCTTCTCTTAATCCCATATTGTGTAATAATTGTACTGATGAATAATTTTTTATTAATTCCCATTCAATCCCTTTTTTAACTTTAATTATTTGTAAATTGTTATTATTCTTGTATATGTTATTTATGCCCAGATTCATAAGTATCTCCAAAGGGCAATGTTCACACTCAGCTCTACACCCCACTCTAAGATTTAATACTTGATGGGTTATATTTATTCTACACCAGCACTGGTCAATAATAGATGATCCTCTGGGTCCGATATAGGGTATTGGCTCCTTTTAGATCTCCTAAGGATGTTCCATTAATTAATACCATAAAATGGTTATCCATTTCTCCTAAGATTTGTTTCCCTCTTTCACAACATCTTACATTTATAGCTGTCCTCTCCATCCTTAATTGCGCATTTCCCCAAGCTGTACATACCCACAGAATTTCATCAGTGGGCTCCAGGCCAAGGCCCACCCTTGCATTCATATCCCCCCATTAGCACTATGTCACATTTGGTTCCTTTATATTGTATTGTCCAATTATGGAACCTAATGTTCCTTTATCTTCTAAACCTACATAATTTAATCCTTCCGAGGGAAAATATGCATTAATAATATTTGATATCTGATCTTGTATATTCAATCAATCTACTAAAATATGTTTTGAGTCTGTGTCTATTTCTATATACTCTGTATCATCTAAAATCTTACACCATGTTATTAACCCTCCAGATAATCTTGCATACTTCTTTTTGCTTCTAGTAGCCATTCAAGAAAACAAATTCTTTAACCCAGGTTTCTTGTAGTGTAATATAATTACATTTCAAAATATAATGCATAAATGAAGGATCTACTAACTTTTCTTGTAGTCCTGTAACATTTCATGATATCATGTTGTATTTGGGTTCCTGCTTAATTGGCTCATTAATTACATCCTCCTTATTTTTGTCAATCATCATTTAATTCTTGCTATGTTTGGTATCTATTTGCTGATTTAACCAGACCTAACCAATCATTGCTATATATTTCATCCTGAGCAATGCAAGTTTCCAGTTCTTCCCCCTCCATATGGATGTCAAAATCATCCAACGTCCCTGCGTTTACCAGAATATTTAAGAATTCTTACTCATTTACTGTCCATATTGTCAACTGTCCATCTTTTCCCCATCTCTTAATCTTAGAAATTCTTTTGTTTAAATCTTTATCTTTCAAGAGATTCTGCAATAAATCCACCATTTTAGATTTTACATTTTTCTTGGATTCTTTTAAGAAATCCCCAATTCCATATATATATATATCATATGCTCTTTAACATCATTTCCCTTTAATACCCAAATCTTTGAAATATTCTGTGAATAAAGTTTTGATGTTTATAACACTTTCTATCCTGAAACCTAGTAGCTTTAAACTGTGTTTTTGGTTTTCAATCACCTTTAAAATATAATATTGATCAGAGACCAAAAGCACTAAGTCTAGGTTTTCTATTGGTCTAATAACACTCAATCTCTTTAGTAAGTTATCATTCTTTTTGTTTTTATTTAGTATGGATCCCAGAAATTGTTTTGGGTGGTTATTCAGAGTTTACACTGGTAGCACATAATCTGTGTCTAGCATCCTTTTTAAAAATGCTCTAAGTCTGTCATCTTTTTTCCTGTCTTTTTCCCTTAATATTTCAATATCTTGAAATCCAGTATTATTTCTATTAACCATTACTGAAGCCTCGCTTGCTTCATTCCCCACTTCCTCTACTTAGTTTTTCTTTGTTACTTCTGATTTATGATTCTTATTCCTATCTATTCCACACTTACTTCCTCCTTTTTTTCCTACCAACTTTTCCCTTCTTTTTTTTATCAATCCCTTGACTTAACTTTTGCAAATAGTTATTATTTGATGATCTAACTTTTTGCTATCTTCTTTGTACTACCTTTCTTCCTTTCTTTTTTAAGTGGTTTAATAAGCTTACTTGTAAGTTGTTTCCTTTTTTAATTTTCCACCCTATTCTGTTTTAATAGTTTCCTATCACTTCCCCTCTCCGTACACTCTTGTACATTCCCCATCTCTTCCATTAAATATACCAAAGTAGTATATTCATCTTCTTCTTTTCTTCCTAAACCCAGATACTTATCCTTTAACAAACTCCCCCCAGAATGACGTATACCTGTACTTATAGAGCTAAAGGTGGTATAGGTAGCTTTAAGATCTTTTTGTAGGGGGTGATATTTTTCATTAGTATTTTGTTTTTTACTTCTTCTTTGGTTTTGGTTCAACTCCCTTTTCACAGAGTTCTGGGTGTTTGGATTTTATCTCCACAATCACAATCTTGTTCATTATAATTTTCAGGTAGCATCACCAATTCTAACTCAGTCATACTTTTTGTTACATCCATTCTCTTGTTATCTTTATTTGTTGTCTTTAAGGCTGAAGGAGTACAAGAGGGTGATCCCCACCTTCTATTCACCTCAAACCCTTCCTCATTTGGTATAAATACATTCTCCAGATCTCTTTTCTGCTCTCTCTTTAATAAGTCATTTGAAGTAATTTTATTTTCAATGCAAACCTTTTATAAATGTAAGGTCTTGCTTAAATGACAATATCTTCCAGTAAATCATGGCATTTGCCAATAATGGGTCCCTAAGTGCATTAATGCATTCTCTGGTCAATATATCTAAAGGTGGAGTTACCAAATTACAAGTGCTGCCAAAATATAAGTTTACCACTTCTCTCTTGCTGCCTTTGCAGGCTTTGAACCCTGCATCCTCACTTTCAAAGTCAGCAGTCCCACCACTCAGCTAGCACACCTGTCTATTATTACTGCAGGATTTCAAAACTCTAAAAACGCTCTAACCCTCAGACACTGCTAAAGTGTTATCTGAGTGCTTCTGTGGACCTTGAACCCAACTCCCTGCTGCTACAGCCATTGGCTGGGCTCCTTCCTGCTATCCTGGTCAAGACTTGAACCTAGTACCCTGTGCACTTCAGGCACCAGCCCTGCCACTACACTATAGCAGCAACTAGGCTTAGAGGTGACCTTTCACTACTATCTCCCCTCTATCATCCTGGTACCCCCATTCTTTCTTCACTTCAGCTCCCCCACCCTTACCAACTATGCATGTGCACCCCTGCTCGCCAGCTTCTCCTCCTCCTTCTTTTGCCTTCCACCAACCCTATTGTCTCTATTAACCCTCAGCCTCACTATTCCAGTGTTCCTACCTACCCTCCTGTCTTCCCCTCCTCCTTTACCACTGCTCCTCCCCCTTCCTCCTCCTCCACACACCCCATATGCTCCTCTCCACCTCACCCCCCATCCAGACATTACCTTTCCTCCCCAGCTCCCTTGCACTCTGATCACGAAGCCTTCTCTGCCTGTGCTGCCCTACCCACCCCTGTGCTACAAACCCCTTCCTCATTCTATCGCCTCCTGGTGTAAACTCTCCATCTGGCACCCTCTGACCAGAGCACTTCTCCTCCTTCTACCCAACAGGGAACATACATCCCAACCCAGGCCCTGCCCCTCCCACCCACCCACCCAGCCCATTGGTCTTCAAGTAGCCTCCATGAACATATGCAGCCTGCTGAAGAAATTTGACAACCTACAGTGCTGGGCCTTGGCTCATCAACCAGACATCATAGCCCTGGTTGAAACCTGGCTGTCCAATCCATCCCTGACTCATTTGTTTCCCTCCCAGGCTATACCTTATACCGGGAGGACCGAGTAAGCAAATGAGGGGAGCTGTGCAATCTACACTAGGGACACTATGCTTGGACGCACTCCCCACCCCTGCCCTTGTAAATGGGGCCCAGGCTCTTACCCTCAAACTCAACCGGACCCCTCTGGGAGCCCTCTCTATCTCACCACAGCCTACGTTCCCCCAAAGAACCAGCACCCGGCTCTGGTATCTTTAACGGACTACCTGGCAACCCTCCACCATAAGGAGGAGCAAATCCTAGTTGGGGACCTTAATATAGGTGGCTCAGCACCTCCTCATCTACAATCAGAGACTCATTTGCGCCCAAGACCTGGCCTCTCGTCACCCAGCCCATAAGAATAAACCTTAAGAGAGGTACCAGCACCCTTCTGGATGTTATTATAACTAACCGACCCCATAAAATCCAAAACATCCAGGTCCTCCCAGACTCCCTAAGTGACCACTCCCCTATCCTTTTTCATTGGGCAGTCTCCAATCCCAAACCCAAAGCCCAGACCACCCTCCTCAGGCGCCTCCGCCCTGGTGGGCTGAAAAAACTTAAAGTATTCCTCACCCAGATAAACTGGTCCCTCATTCATCATGCTACCGACATTGACACTGCCCTCGCCTTCTTCACTCACACCTTCAACATGGCCTGTGATCTCTTTGCACCCCTCACCAAAATCCGGTCCAAAAAACAGAATGCACCTTGGGTTAGCCCAGCCCTTCTACAATTACTAAGAAATCGGGATAACCTCTTGCACCTTGCCACTGAAACAGGTTGTCTGTCTGATAGGCAGGCTTACAATGCAGCCTGAAATAAGTGCTCATGGGCCATCAGGAAAGTCAAGGCCGACCATTACCAGGCCTCCCTTACCTCCTCCTGGGGCTCGGCCCGGACGTTCTGGGCTAATATTAAGCAAGTTAACAGAAAAACTCACTCCCCTGCCCCATCCCAGCTCACTAGAAATGGCACTACCACCACCGAGCCTGCCACCATAGCTAAATGGTTCAACACTGCTTTCACTGACCTTAGCTCAGTCCTCCCTAGTAATTTCTTTGACCCTCCCCCAACCAACCTCCCCTTGTCCTCCAGCGCCCCAGCTTCCACCTGTGCAAGATTTCCACCTGGGAAGCCAGACCCATCCTAGTCAAAGCTTTGAATGGCAACAGTCCCGGCAGTGACTCACTGGACCCCGGTATCCTCAGGCTGGTGCTAGATGAAGTCCTTGCCCCACTCACCAGCCTAATTAACCAGTCGCTCTGCCTGGGACAATTTCCCATGGCGTGGAAAACAGCCATTATCACACCAATTCATAAAGGGGGCGACAGGTCATCGGCCAACAACTACCGGCCAATCTCCATCCTCCCCCCCATCTCTAAAGCCCTGGAGAAAGTGGTGGCCATTCAAATCACTGATTATCTGGCTAAGCATAACATTCTATGCCCAGAGCAACATGGCTTCAGTGCTGGTCACAGTACCAGCACTGCCCTAATTGAATTCTCCAACTTCCTACACTCCTCCTTGGATACCAGCTCCCCTAGCTGGTGCAGTGTTCATTAACCTCTCAAAGGCCTTTGACACTGCCTGCCATCCACTTCTGCTGAATGCACTCTGCCACACTGGTCTCTCAGCTGGCCCCTTAGCATGGTGCACAAGCTATCTTGACGCTCGATCGCAGTGTGTAAAAATCAATAGCACAGTCTCCGATACCCGTCCCATTCACTCTGGGGTCCCCCAAGGCCCCATCCTGGGCCCCCTTCTCTTCTCGCTCTATCTGAACACCCTGCCCAGTGCATGCCCTGGCAAAATTCTACTGTATGCAGATGACGCTGTCCTTTTTGCCACCCACCGCAATCCCTTCTCCCTCCAGGACACCCTACAGCAGTCTTTCAACAGTGCTGAAGCTTGGTTTAAGGAGCACAAACTCATCATCAATCTTAAAAAGACCAAAGCTATGCTCTTTTCCCACCCCCAAAACAAAGCTAGCAACCACCCACTCTATATCCTTCCAAGTACCAATCAGCCACTGGAACAAGTCTGCTCCTACAAATACCTTGGGGTTACCTTCGACTCAGCCCTCACATTTCACAACCACATCGATGCCTTAACATCCGCCACTAACATACGGCGGCATTCTCTTCCGCCATAGAACCTGCCTTCCCCCAAATGCTCTCCGGCTCGCTGTTACATCATCCGTTCTGTCCCTTGTAGACTATGGCCTACCAGTCTATGGTGCTGCCGACACCACTGCACTCAAAAAAATTCACTTAACCCTGAACAAAGCCTGCAGATTGATTACTGGTGCCCCAGGCTCACACACACCTGTCAGCTGTATGTTGAGGCTAAATTGCTTACCCCGATGAATGGCCCAATACCAAACCTGTCTCCTCACAAAAAAAAACCCTACTCGGGCTCCCCCCCCCGGGGTAATGGCATCCATCCACCAGAGCCCTCCCACTATTGCAACACGGTCTTCCAACAAGACCACTCTA
This sequence comes from Neoceratodus forsteri, assembly GCA_016271365.2. Taxonomy (NCBI): domain Eukaryota; kingdom Metazoa; phylum Chordata; order Ceratodontiformes; family Ceratodontidae; genus Neoceratodus; species Neoceratodus forsteri. The sequence goes on along the minus strand of CM057452.1, from coordinate 773,001,838 downwards.
ATGGTCCCCAGATCAAGAACCAGCCGTGACCAGAGGTCCTTCTGCTATAGAACCCCAACCTGGTTTAACTCTCTCCCTGCCCCCATCACCACCACCATCTCCAAGTTCAAAACCACCCTTCGAAACCACATCATCAACACTCGTAACTGCTCCTGTCTCTGAAAGTAGCCTCCACCTCTACCTCTCTTGACAACGCCCTCCGGGTGGCTCTCCACCTAGCCATCCCCACCACCACTTCCCTGTACACTGTGCCTATGTTTAACCTGGCCAGTGCCAGTTGTTTCAGTGTTTACCTATTAGATTGCTCACTATTGATACCAACTTGTGTAACACCTGTTCTCAATTTACATGTACCCTGTAACCCAAATGTATTTGTCTGACCACAGTGTGACGTGGCGCCTCTGTTGAACGCCTATTGTTTTGCAAACCTTCGCTATGTAACCAAAAACACAATGTATGTCTTTATGTGACGAAGTACCTTTGGAAACGAGCCTCTGGCTCAAAGGTTGTAAACTGATTTTACAAATAAATAAATAAATAAACTGAGTACTTTTACCACTATTTTTTTTCCCATGCTGTATTATTATATACAGTACAATACTGTTGTTAGAGTTCCAATGTTCCCCTACTTCCCTTTCTTTGCTTACTTCATCTTGGTGCACAAACAAGTTACACAGACTGTTGTTCCCTTGTCTTAATTCTCTCATTTCCTTGATTTTCAATTCTATTCTGTTGTTAGTCTCTATTGTTTCTTTAATACTCTCAACCATTCTAGATACCTCCTTATTTACTTTTTCTATTAATTCATTATCCTGTAACTCAAAAATATATTTCTCCCTACCAGTTCTTTCCAATACTGAAACTGATGTGCTGTACTTAGGCTGGTCTATTGATTTGTCATGTACAGATGTTTTAGTACTCTCCTTAAGATCATCATTCTTTTTTTCCCTTAATACCTCTCAAATAAATGGTTGAACAAAATTTGATGTACCATGTGAATTATTGATCATACCATGAGCACATTTAATTGCAGCATCGGCTTTCATTAACTCACTTTCTGAATTATGTACATCAATCACTTAATTATCACCTCTATTATACAATTCTGACAATCTCTTTCCCTTTTTTCCTCCCTTTTTACACTTTCGTTTCTATTATTTGCTTTCTGGCTTTTCCCCAAATTACTTGAAATATTATTCTTGCACACTTCTTGTTTCTATCAGCATTTTGATGATATTCTGCTTATTTATAATCGCAATATAATTTTCAATAACTGACAACAAAAAGAACAGTGAAATACACTATACTTCAAAGATAGTATAATAGTATAATCTATCCAAAGACACAGTTGAGTCAGCAAAACTAAATATAAGAGAGAAGTAATCTGAAGCAATTAAGCCCTCCATCTGTTAATTATTCACACTTACACATGATATTTCCACTAGATCTAGATATAAAGGAGAAGTAATTTGAAGCAATTAAGCCCCTGTCTGTTAATTATGCACACTTAAACTTGTAGTGCTAGCACCACTAGATTAAGGGAATTATAACCCAATATCACAGTATACCAACACTAGAAGGTGTATTAAATTACTTGTTATGCTATACAAAATATACCTTACACAAAACAAGTTATGTGTTATGCATTGATGTTATACTTATCTAATCTATCTATCTAGCTAAATTGATACCAATTCCACACATCTCCTTTCTCCACAAGCTGCATTGGCTGCCTGTTCAGTGGTGGATCACCTTTAAGGTTGGCTTGCTAACATTTAAAGCCATACACCATCAGGGACCCAGTTACCTGCAAGATCTCCCCGTACCGTACTGCTCCCTCTGTTCTCTCTGATCCACCGGGGAGGGTTTGCCGGAGATTCCCAAGCTAGGATTGAAGACATCTGGTTCTCATGCTTTCTTTTTTTCAGCTCCAACCCTGTAGAATTCTCTACCTCATCGATTAAGAGAATGCCTGACCATTGGTAGATTTAAAACTGAGTTAAAAACTTGTTTGTTTAATTTAGCCTTCCCTAAATATGGATGATCTGTTTCTATTGTTTCTGTTTTTAATCTTATTATATTTGATGTAATTGGTTTTATGTACAGTGCCTTGGTTCTGAAAGGTGCTATATAAATAAAGATGATTTAATTTTATTTGATTTGATTTAATTTCCTCACTGTAGTCATGAATAAGATGGTAGACACTAAAGGTACAGGATATAACACAGGGCTAAACAGGGTCCCATAAATATGGACATCAATCAAAAAGCAAAGCTATAAACCATCATCTATCTGTAATAAGTGCCAAGTGCTGTATAATAATAAATCACTATAATACTGATAGTTATATTAAAAAGAATACAGAGTATAAGATACACAGTTACAGTTCATTCAATCACTCAGTATAAAATTTGAATGGGTTGTTCAGTATTGTACCTACTTCTAATATAGTAGATTTAAGTATTTCTAGGCCCAAATTCGACAACTCTCAAGTTTATTGTGTATGTGCAGTTGCTTCAATTGTTTTAAATATAGTCACCTGCCATGTCTCAGCAGTGAAAAAAAGAAGCAATAACTGCCACAGTGAGATTGTAATGAGCAACAAGAAAAAAAAACACCTTTAAGTAAATAAATGAAAGTGAACTAAAGCACAAGTTCACCCAAAGCGCTTAATAAAGTAAACAGAATAAAAAGCTCAAGCTCAAACACCACGAGGGAAAACAACTCGAGAGCAAGAAGCAAATCCAGGAAACCACAAGCTCTCCAGCATCCTATAAGCTCTGTTTCTCCCTCCTTTCTGCAGGTCGAGCTGTACCATCTCTTGCACATGCACCTTTTAAGTTTAAGAATCACCTGACCCAAAACAACCAATCAGTTGGGTTCAGGTCCGTAACCCAGAAGTGGGTAAATTTTCCTTCGGATTACAAATTATTGATTTTATACAATAAAAACAAATGTTTTTTCACTGAATGTGGGCCTGAATCTCCACAAAAGCATTATGAAAATACCCCACAATTCCCTTCTCTCCAAAGATTCACAGTATCACAATATTCACTCCCCATAACACTTTCTCTAATAAAACCAATAACCAAAACCAATATTTTAAAATAAAAGTTACAGGAGAGTTATAAAAAGGAAAAGGTGGTGAAGGAGATGGAGAGGAGTGGTTTTGCACAAAAATATCTCTAAAACTGAGGTAAAAAGGCTGTAGTATCTGAAGCAAACAGACCAATAGGCCCCCACAGGCATTACTGGATCTGAACCCTCTGTCAGGGTGGCTTCTGCCACCGCTCAAACTCCACTCTACTCAGGAGTCATCCAGAGGTCTGGCCTCCTACAGATATTATTATAAAGCACTCCTCTTCACTTTTTACTGTGTGGGTGCCAAAGATAGCCTAGAAAGCTGGTAAATTAGCATTTCTTTGTAGAGGCAACTGGTGGCATATCTGCTCAAAAGAAAATTAGAGCATTTTGTCAGTCCTGCTGCTACTCTCAACTCTGAGGTCCAGCAACTGCATTCACACAGCTGCCAATCTGTCCATAAACATGTATGATCCCCTGTGTCACCATATCAGGGTTCACACCACTACCTGTGACTGTACAGGGCCCACTTGGTTGAGGATGTTGGGTTTTTTCTTTCCCTGCAGTAGAGGGGTTTGTCCCAGAGCAAATAAGAAATAACACAGTGCCTCCAATTGGAGAAGATAAGTGCACCAGATGTTGTGTGGAGTATCAGCCTCTGGGATGCAAAACCTATCCACCTCCCTACACTGGACTGGATCACCCCTTGGGGGAAAAAAAAACAGTTGTTACCTTCACCAATAAACACTTCTATCAGGTTACACAAAATGGGGAGCATGCAGCAAAGAGAAATATAACAAATAATCAATGTTTTTATTTAAGAACCCAGGTCTGGAAGCTGGAAGAAAATAAGAGGCTAGACAGTTGCAAGTCATATTGAGCACTCTCACCCAATCCACCCTATAGCAATGCTCCCAGGGATCCATTGTATACTGTTGGTCACTACCACCCTCTCAAATGCCACACAGTTTATGATGCACCCTTCCACTTAAGATGCACAGAAACTAGCAATAATGATCAACAGATTGGGCAGTACTGAGCTATACTGGACTGCCCGGGGGTGTAATGATGCCCAGTGCCATATGCAGAGGGCCTAATAGCCTCTTGAAGCTCTGGCATAGCCTGTAATGCCCACGCTGGAGGGAAGCTTTGCACTTAGAAAATGGGATTTGGGCTGCATTTCAGAAAAAAATGTTGTAAAAATAAAAACAAGTACTTTAAAGAGTTAATTTATATTAATAAAAAATATTTGTAAAATAGTCCCTCTGCGGTTGGCTTTGGCAGTAGAGGGTGCTGTTATGTCTTGTGCTGTGCCACTGTTTTTAATGTTCTGTCCTCTTTCACCCCCCCCCATACTCTGTCCCAATTCCTGCTTGTTTCTTTTGGTAGCCTCCTGTTGTTGGTCATGTCAGAACTGAGTGAAGCACTGTGAATTGAGTGAAGTACAGCATCTATGAGATGATCATTACATTCATTGCTGTGGTTCTTGCAGATGGAGATGCACTGATGACTTGAAGCACTACAGAAAGTGGGCAGGCTGCTGAAGGTGGAGGATGCCAGTAGCACTGAGAGGTAAGCACACTCTCTGCTAGCAATACAACATATGCACATTTGTTTTGTGGCAAGGAAGGGGAAGTGAAAGTGTCAGTTTGTGGCACTTCATGTAGCCAGTGTGTGTGTGTTTGTGTGTGTGAGGAGGAAGGGTGGAGTCACTCACTCACTTAGTGAGGAAACAAGATGGTGGATAGCAACTGTTTTAGGGGCACTGATTTCAGTTGGCAGACAGGCAGGTTGGCACAGGACTCATTTTTTACCCAGCCTCTGTTGGCATATAAATGCACCTCAAGTTAGGGTGCTCAGCAATTCAGAGACAGGGATTTTTGTCCCCATTTGCTAAAGGGGAATTTTACTACACAGAGTGCAGAAACTCTTCAGGTGGCACTAGTGATGGGCGAAGTGGCCCCAATTCGCTCTGCGAAGTAGTTCATGGAGTGAAGGTGAATTTACGGAGTGCTCCGCAATGCGAAGTGGAGTACTTCCCATTATAATGGGTAACTTGAAGTCCATTGAAAACAATGACTTCATGTTACTCCGCCCTCCACTTCGTCTCACTTCACCTTGTTTTTAGCTTCAAAGGTGAATTTTGCAGTGATTCATGGGATTTTAGGATACATGGGCTCTAGACTGTTCTGCACAGCCTCAGTTTGGGGTAGTGTGTGTAGGAAGCTGTAGGAGACAATCTGCTCTGAGAGCTGTCTGCAATTCAAACTTTCAAAAAGCTGTTAAAAAAGCCTTTTTGAGTCATTTTTTTTTTTCTGAAACTTTAGTTCATTGAATATAGGAAACCGTCCTGTGCTTATATCATTGAGCGTTTATTGTTTGTGTATGGATTGTGAATGTTAATGTACAACATTCAGTCTGTGTACTGAGAGACAGTGGAAGTGTGCTTTGGGGAAGGGCGAATCTGTGGTGCAGGTAGATTAACTTGGAGAAAAAGACAGTGCTTTCTCTTTTGGTGATATTTTTCTTGTATAACTGTGTTAATGTACAATATGCACAGTAAGATTTTCAATATTTCTTGTCATGTTTTTGCTGATTGCTGTGGTGCAGCAGTGCATAATTTTAATTTGTTTAAAATATGTGGTTATATTACTGGAGTTTTCAATTTGCTATGCATTACTTAGTGTGTCTGTGAGTATGTGTATGATGCATGTCATCAAATCAGTCACCTTTATTGTGCCATATAATATTTCAGCAATGTGAAGCTGCTATCCACTGCAGCTGTGTGATTTTGTACTTCTTGTGGTATCTTTACTGGTAGTAGTACTAGTGACTGTTACTACAGCAGTGCAGTTCACTGCCCCCTTCACCGCGGCCCGCCCCAACTGACAAAGGTATTCTTTTCCAGATATGAATTTCTGATTGTGAGGACTGGTTAGGTGTTGTGCCTTTGTGTCTGCATCTCTTCAGTGCACAGTGCAATCTTACTCTGTCTGTGCATTTGCATCTCTTTAGGGCCCAATCTCTATCCATAACTTAAGTCACAGTTGTTTCTTTGGCATCCCTTCAGAGTAATGTACAGGTGTGGTGCTTAATTCTGCATGAACATTGTACTCATTAATACACGTTTTTAAGTCAGGACCATCATCATTAGTCACTCATGATACAAATCACGTTCTTCATCATCACGGTCACAAATGCAGTCACAAATCACGATTCACGATCATTCACGTTACGAATCACAACATTAATTTCTTTCTAGTTACTTGGATGTATTGTAAGCCTGTTTTGTAGTATCTCTGCAGGCTTCACCACCCCACCATTGTACTCATTGATACGTGCTTTGTTTTTTTCAACTTTATTTTCCTCATATCATGGCTAGGGGGAAACTCTCTCCTGCATTCTCTCCATGTACCTGCCAGCCTGAGATCCACTGCAGTCTAAGCCCCACTCACTCCCCCCACACCCCCTGCCAGCACCCCTAGTTTAACCCGCCCAGAGAGGGTAGCCCGACCACTACTTTGGGATCCTTATGAGACAGAATCTGGCCAGCAAGAGAGGGCAGGACAGAGGAACGATGAGGGTCGGCGACAGTCAGATCCGGTGCTGGGCTTTGGAGGAGAGGTGCTTTCACCTATCCCCACTTGCCGGGTTTTTCTGTTTTCTTCCCCTTCCTCCCTTGCATGTGCACCCCCTGACGCTTATGCGCATGGCAACCCTGCTAGCGTCAGCCTTGCTGTCATGTGCTGTCCAGGTTTCTGTGGCACCCTGATCTCCACCAGGGGTCACCAGAGCTCCAGACAACCCAGTGTCCTCTCCCCAGGACAGGAGAGCAGCCCGCCGGGCACTCAATCTGGTCCCTCCCCTGTTGAACCCCAGCACCTGTGCTCACTCTCAAACTTGGGTCACCGGCGTGGTGGGAGGTGTGGCATCCAGTGCCTCAACCCTTAGCACCACTGGGCTGACTTGGTACATGTTTTTAAGTCTGGGAATTTTAAGCTACAGCTCATCGGGGAAGTACAGCCATAGGCATTCATGTTCCCAATACAGTTTCATACTGGTTAACTCACACCATCGACACTGAATCACGTTCTTCATTATCATGGTCACAAATGCAGTCACAAATCATGATTCACGATCATTAATGTTATGAATCACAACATAAATTTTTTTTCTAGTTACTTGGATGCATTGTACACCTGTTTTGTAGTATCTCTCCAGGCTTCACCACCCCACCATTGTACTCATTAATGTTTGTTTTTAAGTCGGGGAGGTTTGTGTCACACCTCATTGGGGCCCGGGGAAGTACAGCTGTAGAGGCATTCACATTTCTTCATCATCACGGTCACAAATACAGTCATAAAGCACAATTTACGATCACGTAATGAATCACAACATTAATTTTTTTAATAGTTACTTGGATGTATTGTAAGCCTGTTTTGTAGAATCTTCCATACTTCACCACCCCAATATGGTTCTCATTAATGTTTGTTTTAAGTCAGGAGCTGGACAGTGTCTGCAGTACATACATAGACTGGAAAGAAGACTGACTGCACACATGCAGTTTAGCACAGTATACTTGCATTGCTCAGAATACAAAGTGTCATGCATATGGAAGACAACAAAAAAGGGCATAATTACATACAAGGGTTGGGGATGGTGGAGGAATACATTTTATAACACAGCAAGGAAGGTGTGGGGGGCACATGGTGTGAGGAAAAAAAAAACTAATGTGGGATCCCATGGTGATCCAGCAGCAGTTCCAGCATGGACATAATTTGCAAGTCATGTCCTCTATGTGATCCAGCTGCTGCTCCACAGCATCCACCCTCTCATTGTTCTCCTCGACAGCACTCCAGAGAACTGCCAAGTCAGCCTGTGTTACCATGATTCTCTGGGAGTCCACATGTTCTATGGGCTGACCTGTTGTTGGTGGTGGTGGGCGTGGGGGTGCTGGTGGAGCAGCAGGTGCTGCTGTAGCCCTTCTCTTCTTAGGGATGCTGCAATGCATAGCTGCATCATCTGACACAGAATGGCCAGCAGGTGCAGGCATTATCTGTTCTGTGCAGCCTGCCACTCCAACTACTAGTGATTGAGCATATGGGTGTGCTGGCCCCAGTCCCCAGGTCAGTCCCCAGGGCCACAGTGCACCTCCACCTCACATAGGTGGCACTTGACCACACTGCTGTCCCCCAACACAGTTGAAAAACTGCCAAACATTGAGGTACGTGGAGAACCAGGCACAGGAAGGGATAGCCAGGATGAACTGGCAGCCGGCTGGTCACAGTGCTGAACAGAGATGGGATCCACACTGAGCCTGGGGAACAGGCACATCCTGCTCCAGAGGACCTGGTGTTGGACTTGGTGGTGGTGGTGATGGTTCAACTGCCTCAGAGTCAGGACAAGAGGAGATGCTGATCCTGCTTGGAGGGCACTCACAAGTTTTGAGTGGTCCAACAGGATGGGGCCCATGCCCTCACACATGTGCACGAGATGACATTTACCACTACCATGCTCTCCCAGAGCTGCCCCCGCACCAGACATTCCCTCACCCTGGTCCATCTCTCCTACTGAGCTCCCTCAGTCCAAGCAATCACTACTCACACTGTCACACAACACACACACACACACACACACACACAGTCACACAGGCACAGACAAACAACTAACTACTTACAAAGGTAAGAAAAATAAAATTTACAGAAAGAACAAATTAAGTAAAAAAAGAGTACAGAAAAGACAAAAAATGTAGCTTTTAAAAAAGCTGTTTGTTCTAAATCAAAGTTTAAATCTCCTCCTCGTCTGATTTAAAAGTATCAGCAGTCACAAAACACACTACTCTCTCTCCATCCGCGAGGAGAAAGTAAAGTGTCTGCTTGTATGAGTCACTTTCTTCCTGCCTAGCTAAAGAGCATGTGACTTACAATACTGTAAGCCATGTGATGTTTGGGGGGGGGGCTGCCAAATCTGAAACACCAAGTGGATCACTTAGAATCATAATGAGGAATGCAAAGTCCATTAAAAACAATGACTTCTTACTTTGCATTGCCATTCCACCTTAACGCGAAGTGGTAATGACAAGACGGAGTGAGCACTTTGCTTTGCCCACTCCATGTAGCAGAGTGGCAACGCAAAGTGCCCACTTCTCATTCACTTCACCGGCGGAATTTAAATCTGCTGCATCTCTAGCTGGCCCCAGTGGTGAAACTACAATTTCAAGTATGACACAATAGTCAATGACTCTGTGTATCCAGGAATTACATTAGAGTCCCAATGCAGGCCTGGTAGTTATAGTACCTGGGTACTTTCGATGGTGCACTTGATCAAAATTAGCAGACTTACAATTTAACCTCCCACCCCCCAACAGGTCACAGTGTGCTAGTAAAGATAAAATAACTTGATATCCAACAGAAAACTGCTTGAAAACCAACTTGTAATATAAATGCAGTAAATGTAATCCAAAACTGGAAAAGTATAAAAACCCCGGCTAACAATGTCAACATTCACATGACCCACTGTTGTAGTAGTTCAGGTGAGGCAGGGGACAGCACACAGGAACACGATGTATAGCAGTAAGGAACAGGGCCCAGAGTCCTGAGGAAGATACACTCTGATTCCTTCAGATGAAGTACAGCACACAGCCTTTCCAGCTCACACCTCTCAGAACACAACCCTTCTGGCTTAGCTCTCAGTCACAGGAGCACTACACAGTGAATTCCCAGTTCCCAAGGAGCCCAAACCACAGAAATGACCCCACTGTCTGACTCCCATCTGAAATCACGAGTACCCACAGTTACAGGTCATGTGTCCTGTGACTTCCTGTTCCCCGATCCACCTCACTAGATAATGACTAGCAGGCCCCTTACCTAGCTCTGAGCCAATCTGGGTAGGAGTCAGGCCTCTGTCTTTTCAACTCAGCAGCTTTAGTATGCAACAATGCACCCCAGGCTCTGTCTCTCAATGGATTCTTCCAACAGGTGCTTGTCCAGCAGTGCCTTTCCCTAGCAGTCTCTGAACAACATAAGCCCAGGATAAGGCTTCCAGTACAATTGCAGGATGAACCCTGGTGAGGACTCACAAGATTGTTGTCCTGGCTAGGCCTCTCACTTGGTCTCACCAGCAGCAAGTCTGAATACCTCAGTGTCTCTCTTAGACTGCCACAAGCTCTTTGAGAGCCCAGACACATTTTTAAACAATTTAATGTCCTATTGGACAAGCAACACTGTCCATCAGTCCTTCTGCCCTGTCCTACCCTCTATTTGGCCCTTATAGCCTGCCCATCGATGTAGGAGGGTCCTGGATCATAATCAAATGAATGAAAATAATACCATCCAAGTACTCCTAATTTGATTTTTGTAGTTATAAAATGAGCTATTTGGAATGCATGCTGCAGTTTTTCTTTACAGCAAATGGACACTCCAATCTTGCATTTAATATCTCAAATTACGGAGTAACTATGATGGTTATATCAAAGAAGAAGAAAGTACCTCAACAAATACAAGAAGCTCACTGGAAGAACTTGCCATGGATCACAAATACAGATGCACCAGTGACATGAATTGGACAGTTTATTTTGGTAGTTTTTTCCCACTTTTCTTTGAATATTTTTGTTTAAATGGTGATCATGTGTTAATATGATTTGTTGTGATTGATTTTGTTCTATTAAGTTTGAGTTTGTTTCTTAATAAATACCCCTACTCTTGGCAGGTGGCGCTGTTAGCTCCAAGTCCAAGATGGTGGACCCTGATCCAACAGTGAAGGAGAGTGAGCAGCAGGCTGTAGTTTGATCCTCTAACCCAGCCAATTTGGAACAAGAGGACAAAGAAAATGAGTTTAAATTGATGGATTCTATGGATGATGAACAAGAGTTGGAAACCTTAACTGGTAAATCTTCAGATGAAGAAATGGTTGTAGATTATGCCAATTTAGATACCAGAGCTGATATTGAGAATGCTACAGCACAACTTGCTAAAGAAATTGAGGAAAGACGGACTGCACTATTGACTATACTTGCTGAAGATGAGGAGTTATACATGAGAAAAAAGGCTGGATTAAGAAAGAGGATGCACAGTGTCCCCACCCCCCAGATGCCCAGAAAACATTCCTGAGGTCTACCAATCAACCAAGTGAGTTGCTGCAAACAGAGCCACAGACTGTATTCACTCAAAGACAGCTGTGTCAGTTTCAAAGCAGACCACTGGAGCTCCACTGACACAAGTATCTCCTGGCATTAGCAGACAGTTGAATAACTTATCAACCACAGAACATCTGAAACAACTTTTAATTTACATTCCCCAGAACCAGAAAAAAGGGATGGTCTCCAGAGAAGCACTTTCTGAACCTGGATGGAAGTAAGGCCTGAATGGGACATGGATCCTGGATCCAGACTGGAGTCTGATGCAGTGCCACTCCACTGCAGTACACAGTCCATGGAATACCAGGAACATGAATACTGACAAAAGCAGCAAAAGCTAGCAGTGATGGGCTGGAACAGAATAAGGCACTGAGAAAGGCAAATATGGGGTTCACCAGCAGCAAGAGGTTGTGTTGGGAGAGGAAATTTTTTGAACATGAAGTAACTTATGTAACAGGGCAAGGAGATGGTTTGGGACAGGAACCAAGTCAAGAGAATATTATAAGGCACAATGAACGTATGGAGAGGCAGGAGAACAGTGCAGAGGGAGAGGCTGGGACAGAAAACTGCCAAAGGTCAGAGGAACAAGATAAAGATCTAGAGAACTGGACAGAGACAGTGGTAGGGGAAGGACCACAGGAACAGTATGCAGGAAAACATGAAAATACACAGAATGAACAGAGTAAAGAACAAGAAGCAGGCGGACAGAGAGTTCCCCCCACCTCCTATGCACAACATTCCAGGTATGCAGATTTATTTTAAATATTTGAACCCCTACCCTGAAGAAATGCTGTTAGATTACACGACGGGGTGGAATGGAAACAAGACCCAATAGGGTATACGTGGAGAAAAATCTGTTGAAAGACAGTATGAAATTCATTCCTTCAGAAATATAAGCACTTATTCATATCTCAGGGGAAGATACTTTACCTGTCTTTTTAGACACCCACATGGTTTGGAATGGTTCCGGACTATATATAACCAAATAACATTTTTATCACAGTGAATTCCATTCATGGCTATCCCATTATCTAAACCTCTTACAAAGACAGTAACTGTCATGTTCAGGAATGAAGGTGTGCATGTGACAGATACAACACATTGGTTATAATCAAAATGTGATTTCTTGAGTGCCCCTGAAGCCATTATTGATACTGAGCTTTTATGAACAGGAAGGTGGAGGTTCAGGGTAAAGCTACCCTGAACACCTGAAGGAATCCTGCACATAACAAATAGTTTCTTTCTTGATAGAGATAGGGGAGTCTGCTTCTACCCCAGACAGCCAAAGGCTTGCTACAAGTGTGGGGCAAAAACACATCTTTTGAACATGTGTGATGGACTGCGGTGTGGCTTGTGTGGTGAATTCAATCATATCAGCTCACAGTGTACAAACCATACAAAGTGCAACCTCTGTGAGGAACATGAGTATGTCTACAAAGATTGCCCCTGGGCTACATACAATAAACAAGGAAACATTAACCCGGATGACTTAATTAAAAAGGTACAATAAAAAAAAACCTGAATACCAACAAACAGAGACCCCAGAAGAGCACCCTGCCTCCATGCAGATGGATGAAATGCTCTGCCCTCCACAACAAGAAGCATTGTTCGCAGGTATTAAAGTCCATTACACCAGAACAAGACACTGGAATTACTGATGAATCTAAACAAGATGAAGGAAGCAATCACCAGTAGTTTCGGAAGAATAAAACAGAAAATGCCCCCCCCCCCCAGCCCAACTTTGGTCAGAACCTGTGTCAAAGTGAAGAAGCGCAAGAAATATTATGACTTCCCTTGCTGGGAATGATATAGAGATGGAAAACCAGTTCAAAACTCTAATTGCTCAAACAACTGAAGAGATGGCTTTTGATGAAGGGCTGTTGGATGCATCTTTTGTCCTGCAGTGCAAAACACAGAAGAGGTAACTAAAGAAATGTACAGTACAGAAAAGAGGGGTAGAAGAAAGAAAGAAGGAAAAAAAAAAGAACTTGAACACATCTTTGATGTTTTATTATGGACTTTATAGTGTAACATCTTTAAACACTTGTAATTTGAAGAAGGATCAAAAAGAGCTGCCCTTTTCATTATCACATGATCAGAATTTGAACTTTGTTTTTTACAAGTAATGTGGGCAGTTTCAAGCCATATGTTAAATAAATAAAGGAATCAGTGGAGGTGGGGTCCATCAAACTGGTCTCTTGGGATGGATAGAGCAGATGGGTAAGGAAAATTATTTTCTGCTTCATTTTTCTCATTTGAAAAATTAATTGACCTGATTCCAGGAAGGGTAATGATTTTGGATGACTTATGGCATGGAATTCCAAGTAGGTTTATTATGGTCCATGGGCCACAGGTAAAAGCAGAATGGGTGGAGCTTTTTACCCAATTACAGCCTTATCTTGCAACAGCAAAAAATATTTTCATAAGTGAAGATTTTAACTGCACATTAGATATTCAAGATAAACAAGCCTCAGGGAAAAACATTTATTCTGATTCTCATGCTTTTCAAAAATGAGTATCATTAGCTGAACTTAAAGATGCATCTGCAGGAATATACCCAGAAGTTCAGTTTACTTATATTCTTAATATTTACATGACTAAACGTGATAATATTTTAGTATCTAAAGCAATAGAGATACTTCCTACAGCTGTACAGTCTAAAAAATATTCCGACCATTTAAAGGTAACAACAGTTCTTAGTCTGCAACAAACATACATAAAATCAAAGACAAGATGGAAAATGAATATAACTATATTAAAGGAACCAGAGGTGGAATTAAATATGCTCTACCTACTAATTTTTTGAGTGTATGTACTTGCAATGTATGATGATATGGGGTTATGGTCGTAGGACACAAAAGCAGATATTAAAGACTGGATGAAATACTATGGAAAAGAAAAAGCACAATCCAGGTTAAGGAAATATCTAGATCTAAGGACCCAACTTTATAGGGCATATATAGTAACTTATACAACCAAAAGTGATATAGCTGAACAAATATATGAAATCTCAGATGAGACAGGTACACTACGACATAGCTTCCTGGCTACAAGCTACAATGGATCTTGATACTCAAAAGACTCCATAAGTAGACCCAAGTGAGGCATGTAAAGACCATAGGCTAAATTCCCAGATTACAAGCTTAGTGACACAGGAAGGTACCCTAATAACATCAACACAGGGGGCAGGATTTTCCTTCCAAGGTTGGAAATGTCATTGCGTGTGTCAAAGGTGATGCTTGCATCAAAGAACGCTGCGTCACTGCTCATGTGTCGCATTTTCCAAGAAGCGGCAATAAAATAGCAAAGTCCCATGCAAGGATGCAGCCAGCAGCCTGCCCCATAAATATGATGCATGCAGCTATGACGGCCATTGGCTGTGTCAACCAGGAAGTCAGCCATCAAGAAAGTTGCAGCAGGGTGAAAGCCATGTGGCAAAGGGCTGGAGCAAAAGAGGGAAGGATCTCAAGGCCACAGAGGTGGGCAGGAAAAGGAGAGTCAAGGAAGACAGTGGGAAAGAGGAGTGGGACAATCTTGAGATGGTGGTTGACAGGCAAGGTCGACTGGAGGCACACGTGATCAATGCAGACCACAGTGGGCAACCCACTCAGGAGAATGGTACCAATAATGGGCATCGCGGTACTGCCCAGGCAGTGGGTAGGAGACACAGAGGACACAGGGCCTTGGAAACAGCATGAGCTGAGAGCAGTGCACAGATGGTGCAGGAAGCTGCAGGCACTGATGGAGACAGTGAGGCTGACCCACCAACTGCCAGACAGAGAAAATGTGTGGTGCCAGGTAGGGGTACCACAGAGTGAAAGGTACAGAGGGCTGACAAAGCTGCAGTCACAGATGTGGTCAGTGAAGCAGACCCCCAAGTTGCCACACAGAGAAGATGGGTCATCCCAGATTGGGGTCCCAAAGAGCACAGGGTGCTGAGAGCACAGGAGGACAGTGCAACAGAAGAATATGGTGGTGATGCCCATGCAGCAGGCAGCAGGAGTAGACACACAGCAAAGGTCAGAGCAGGAACAGAGCATGTGAGGTCAAGGGGAAGCTAAGAGAGGGACACACAGGTGGTAGGTGGTGGCAGTGGAGCAGGGCAGGCCAGGAGAAGAGCCACAGATGCCAGCAGTGTGTCAGATGTGGAAGGCAGAGCAAGAGTGGCAGAGGGGAATACAGGGGATGAAGGAAGAAGGGCACTGTTCCACCAGCCACCTGCCCACAGCAGAAAGCAGAACTTTACAAGGTCAGAAACACAGGTATTTGCAGAGGAGGTGGAGGAACAATGTACATTGCTGCTGTCCTGGGGTGGTGATAAGGATGTGAGGGACAGGCAGAGACTGCATGGGAGGAGGTAACCAGCCTTGTGAATGCTGTGAGGCCCATAAGATGCAGTATGCCGGTGCTGAAGAAGTGCTACAATGATATTAAGTGTGGCAGCAAGGAGAAATTGGCACACAACAGGTGGTGTACCACTCGCACAGGCAGAGGACCAACACAAGTCCTGACCCTGACTGACCATGAACAGCTGGTGGCAGCACACCTGAGACCAAGCACAATACATGGGGACACCAACCTAGACCTGTATGGTCTTCAGAATACAGTGCAAGGTGTGCAGGGATGGGATGCCATGTGTTGTAATTGACACAAGGAGCATGGGACAGGCCCCACCAGCCACAACATCATATGTGCGTGCATGGGTGTCATTTGCATCACACTGGTGGACACACAACATGGTGGGCTGAACAAATGGCTGTGGAAGGCATCATGGCCCATGCCACCACAATCATATGCATGTGAAGGGACACAATGTACAGTGAGCAAAATGACTGCATGACATTGCATACGACAACTGCACACTCATAGTTGGATGTTTGCCACCTCTGTGTGTCCATGAGCTGCACGGCAGACACAGGCACCACTGCGGACACACCCATCAACCAACATGGCATGCCACTGGTCCAGTGCATACATGATGACTTAACTAGGCTGTGACAAACAATAGCATTGTTCATACAGTACATGCACAGAACAGTATGGGTGGGTAAGTTGGACACAATATACAGGGGCATATATGTGTGCACTTGAGAACACACAGACATGTAATGCTGTACCCCTCAATTGCAGATGGGCATGCAGAGGACAGCAACATGGACAATGACAGCAACAGCACCAGCAGTAGCAGTAGTGGAAGCAGTGACGACAACAGCACCAGTAGCAGCAGCAGTACACGCAATGCAGACCACCAGCTGCAACAGGAATGACATATGCAGCATGATGTGGCAGCTCAAAGCAACACTGAGACTGTGTCCGATGACATGGCAGGGGGATGATGTACAGGACTACACAGGGATGTACAGAGAATCAACACACACATGGATGTTGTGGCAAGCCCCACTGCCAGTGTGTACAGCACTGCACAGGCCATGCACAGCAATGCCGAGCTGCACGACAATGGCAGTGAGTAAATGGGAAGCAGATGACATGCAGCCCCATGTCACCCACACAGCATGTGGCCACACCACAGCTACTGGATAGAATAGAAGTAACATCATCACCACTGGACCCTGAATTCAGCCAGTACTGCCAGGAGGCCATACAGGCAGAGGCCTCAATTGCATCAGACTTTCAGGATCTACGAAATGCAGTCAAGGTACAGAACACACAAGTAGACAAACACGTGGCTACCATCATAGAAGTTGTTGGTACCATACAGGACATCATGGTGGATGCCAGCTGGAGTACATGGGAGTGCAACCTGGAGCTACTCTCAGTGCTGAATGATGTAATGTCCTGTAGTCAGTGGCAGGCGTCCACACTAGACCACATGTCCGCAATGATGGAGTGCAACACTGAACAGAAATGGGAACTGGTGGAGTTACAGCAGGCACAGACACAGGCCACAACAACCATGGCCAGTGCCCTAAAGGACATAGCCTGGGCGATGTGAGACAGGCAGAAACACAGTAGGATGGACATGGAAACAGGTACACAGGGCAACACCTACACCAGTGGTGCACAGGGACCATGCCACAGCCAAGATCATGTCATGCACAGTGACCAGTGATGCAGGAACACCCAATACCAGGCACCCTCCATCCCTGTCCCGATGGGACATGCCAGCCACACAGTACCATATAGCAGCATAGCCAATGACTGTTACAGTGTCAGTGGCACATGACCTGTCCATGAAGCACAGCAACAAGTGTACATACATGCACACAGTCTGCTGAAGTAGGCTACACAGAAATAGATGTCTGCAACAACCACCACCCATGGTGTGTGAACATCCATACAGCCACAGCAGCACAGACATGAACTGCATACCTGATGTATGGGTCACAATTGTACACAGTGTGCCTATGTACAATATGACAGGATACACAGACCCACCTGCAGGCATGCAGGTCTCAGACAATGCACAGTTGAACGACACATATGGGACAGCCACAGCATGCATGCCAGCACCCTTTGCAATGGTTCTGGGCACACGGGACGATGCACCCATGATGGAAGATGCAGTGAAACAACAACAGCTATCAATGATCCAAATGCTATTGCAGGAAACTGTCATGCAGCAACAGCTGACTTGCAGTGCCACACCCAAGGAGGTGAAACAGGTAGTGAGCAACATGTCACGGGCACTGTACAGATGCCTGATCACCATATGGACATGCTACAGGGGATGGGTGCTGTTCAACAGGCCTCACTGCACATGACAAGCACATGTGGTGATGCGAATCCCCAGACCCTTACTGGGGACTCTACACAAGGCAGATCTGGTGGATGCCATCATACCATAGGTGGTGTATACGCAGGTGCATGGGGTGACAATACACAGCTGCAAACATCACCAGGGAGACAAGGCTCATTGTGTGAACACACACCAATGGGCACAGCCTGCACAGTTGCACCGGCAGATGAACACACACTACATGGTGATCAGTCCACCAATGGGTGGACAGATTGGATATCCATTGATGATAGTGATAATAAATTAGCGACTGTAAAAACAGCGACTCATTTATAGTGCTATCATCATCAGCTACCCTGCAAAGGTAGCGATGGAATAGTGAGGAAAGTGCTTGGAAGGGGAGGGAGAGGGGGTGAGGGAGGATAGGAAGGTGGGTTTAGATAGGAAGGAGAACCTGCTGCAGCCAAGCCAGCCATGTGATGTGGTGATGAGGGGGCTGGCTGTGGTGCATTAGGTAATGGGTTCAGGATGGACCGGGATGAATATTGCCATTGCTTCTGCCTCCTTTTCTTTTGCCCTCACCAATGTTGCCCCTTCTCGATATGGACCCACCCTGGAATTGACATTATTAAGCAGGGGATGGCGTAGCCCCCTCCACAAAAACACTAGTGTTACCGGAAGTGGGTCACCGAGAATTGTATATCGCCAAAATGCTTTTCGCCATATACACATGCCATGCTAGCAATCACTGTTTTGCAATCATTATTATGACATGGTATGAGCCTGGCATCACTGGACCCTACTGCACACATGGCACACTGCACAAGGAGCCATGCCAGCACTGCTGCAGCTGACAATGGTACCCCCAGGTGGGGACAGCGCATTACAGGACATGTCCCATGCCCCCACCACTGTGCCTGCACAACCAGCATGCACATCATCATCATCATCATCATCAAATCTTTATTTATTCAGGCGAACATCATTGAGCAAGGCTCATTTACAAGATGGACCTGATAAGGTCAAGGTTTATTAGTTGATACACAACAGATACATCATACACTTATATAAGACAGTTATACATACAGGGAAAATAACGTTTATAAACACAGTGATGTACAGTAAATTCACATGATAAAAAGGTTACAGGAAAGTTAAGCTAATATTTACAGTATGTACAGTATATACATATCCCAGTGGGGGGGCATGGCAGACACTCAACATAATGTAATACTAGGATGGTGAAGGTATTACTGGGTGCCATAAGATGGGGTGTTTGTCTGGAAGGAATATGCCATATATGGTTTGGAAGGGAGATTTGTGAGATGACTATGCTAACTCTAGTGGTAGCAATTGCATTTCTCTTTGAAGAACATGCTGAGGAAGGAACAGGAAGAGGAAGCTGGAGGACACTACCACCGACATTAGTGAAGTCAGAGCAAGTGGAGAAAGGTACAACAAGTCACTGTAGGCTATGGGCCTGATGACCAACAGCAAGCACTCCACAGCAAGAGGACCCCTCGACTGTCTCTAGGCAACGTATGCAGTGGGGCATCTAAGTAACTGCCACAAATGTGGTGGACACACATCAAGCCAAGAACTGCACACTGGACCCACACACACACTGAGACACACACAGTCATCCAGGCACACACGCAGTCACCCAGGCACACACACGCAGTCACATAAATCAAACAATCAATCAATCAATCAAATCTTTATTTATCTAGGCAGACAACATTGAGCAAGCTCATTTACAAGGTGGACCTGCATCACACAAGGTCAGGGTACAATACACTTATGTACAGGTAGTAAGACAAAACATGTGAATACATAATAAAGCAAGCTAAGTAACAGTGATACAAATGGTCTAATTTGGGCATGTATTATAATACATATCATGTTCAGGGAGGAAAAGGGGTTAATGGTAAGGGGGCTATATAAGGAGAGGGGGATGCAGAGTCAGAATTAATTGGAACATCACACTAAGTGTAGGTATCAAGGGGTGAGCGGTGCAGGAAGCAAGGGTCATAGTGATGCAGGGAATACACACTTATGGGTTAGGTTAGGAGGTTTGGGAGATGGAAGGAAAGGCAGGGTAGGAGTGAGGAGTTAGGGTATAGGGTTTCTGAAAGGTAATATTTGTTGTATGCAAAAGGAGGGCAGAGGCTGATAGTACACAGAAAGGGAGCAGCTATAGATGGTGGAAACAGTGGCATACTTCTGTGACTGTTTTTGCATATAAAGTCTTGAACACTGCAAGACTAACTGGGGATCTTAATTTCACGGATTTCTGCATCTTATTCCAGAGAGTTGGCAGTGAGAAGCCTATGGTCACTCTCCCAAAATGTGTATGGACCCTGGGAATCCTCAAGGAAATTAGGGAGCAGCTCCTTAGGGTATAGTTTCGGAGCCCACATAGAGGCAGTAAATCAATGATATACTGTGGTAATTTATGGGTAACCACTCTGAATATCCATACGGCTGCATTTCTATTGCGCATGTATTGTAGAGAGATCCACCCCACTGCAGCGTATAAGGAGCAGTGGTGGGTGGAGAAGAGGAGGCCGGTAATGAAACGCAGTACTCTGTGGTATAGGATGTCTAATTTACCCAGATATGAGACGTTACAATGACTATAGATGAAATCAGCATAGTCAGTTAAGGAGATGAATGTGGACTGGACTAGCTGCCTTTTTGCCTCTGTAGTTAGAAGGCAGTTAATCTGATAGAAGAGACCAAGCCTCTGCCTCAGTTTTTCAGCAAATCCTCCAAGTGTTCTCGAAGGAGAGTTTGGGTCTAACAACCCTAGGTATTTAAACTTAGTAACAAACTCCAAGTTTTCTCCGAATAAGGTGGTGATAGGTGGTAGAGTGCCAATAGTAGCAGGGTGAGCCAAGTGGTTTCCAGGTTAGAGTATCATTGCCTTTGTTTTCTTGGCATTGAGGAGCAGCTTTTTGCTAAGAAGCTGGTACTGCAAGATATTGAAATCAAGTTGCAGGTCTTTACAGGCAGCTTCAGGTGTTGACTGGCTTAGATAGAATACTGTATAATCTGCAAACAGGTGAATGTTGGCCTCTTTGATGCCAAAATCAATGCTGTTAATATATATAGTGAATAGTAGTGGTCCCAGGATGGAGCCCTGTGGGACATCTCTTAATAATGGTTTGAGGGAGGAAAGCTCCCCATCTGACTTGACATGCTGGTGCCTATCCGTTAAGTAGTCCTGGAACCAGCCCATTGAAATGGTGTCTAGACCTAAGGCTTTTAATGAAGAAAGAGTAGGCAATGGTCGACAGTGTTGAATGCCTTACTGGGGTCTAAGAAAACAGCACAGACAAACTTTTTATTCTCTAGATCACATTGACAATCATTTGTTACCTTGGCCAGCACCGTAACCATACTATGGTTAGTTCATAAACCTGACTGCATAGAATTTAGGAAGTTTGTGTTTTCTATGTAGGCTCTTAGCTGGGCATTCACTATTTTTTCTAAAAGTTTTGACAGAATGAGGAGTAGTAAAATTGGCCTGTAATTCTTTAGGTCACAGGGATCCCCAGATTTAAATAGCGGAATGATGTGAGCAGTTTTCCATAGATTAAGGAGAGACCCCTGGGACAGTGACATATTAAATAGATGAGTAATTGGCACAGCTAGAACATGTCAGGCAATCTTTAGGTAGTAGAGGTCTAGAGAATGCCCGCCAGCACTTTTCTTAATGTCCAAATGTAGGAGAAGATCTTCAACCACTTTCAGAGTAGCAGGTGAGACGGAAAAGGCAGCATTTGTTAGGTTGGTTTCAGGAGGCAATACAGTCATCTAAGAGTGCAGGCTGCAAGCAGGAGAATTGTCAAATGCTAGTCCTGCTGAGGCAAAATGATTATTGAAAGCTTGTAATATTTCCCTTTTCATCACTGATAATGACATTGTCCGAGGAGATTTTTGAGGGGAGCACGTTTCCTGTCATATGGCCAGAAAGATCTTTTATTGTGGTCCAGAATTTGGTTGGGCATTTTGAGGCAGAGTCTAGCTCTGTGCAGTAGAAATTAGACCTGGCCTCTCTGATCAATTTAGTGCAGGAATTTCTGGCAGTTCTCAAGAAATGTCAATCTTTTGCTAGTTGTGATTTGCGAGCATTTTTCCAAAGCTTGTCTCTTTTTACTAATGCAGACTTAAGGTATGTAGTGAACCAGTGAAACGTTCTAGGCTTTATTTGGGTTTTGACCAGTGGAACGTGGGTACTGAGGGCATTTGCTATAATTTGATGGCAGATGGTGTATGCTTTGTTTACTGATTTAGCAAGGAAAAGCTCGGCCAAAGCAGAGAGGCTTTTAGATCGTTGATATAAGCCAGCGGTCAAAATTCCATTTTGATCTTTTAGTAGAGAATTTCTTTGTGGATTTAGGCTTATGGTTGGCTCTACACCAGCAATAAAACAGTGGTCACTAACATCGGCATGAAAGATGCCAGCATGGGAGAAGAAGTGTGGTTTGTTGACTAGTAAGACATCTAAAAAGGTGTTACTCAAATGATTTTTCTTGTTAATGCGTGTTGGTTCGTCAATGAGTAATGAAAGTCCGTGGGAGTCACAGGAAAATTTGAGAGGTAGCGAAGCACTGGACAGCCAGTCATAGTTAAGGTCTCCCAGTCTAATTTTTTAGAGGTTACTAGTGTCCATAATGGATGAAAGGTGAGACAGAAGCTGCAGTCCACCAGATGGTGGTCTGTAGCAGCCGATGAAATGAATGGCTGTCTCAGGTGTAATTTCAATTTTTAAGGACATGCATTTAAATCAGTTGGCAGTCGAAGAGGAGTCAAGGGTGGAGACTGTGAATTTGTCCTCGATGTAGATGGCGACTCTGCCACCTATAGTTTGTCTATCGGTTCTGAATAGCAGATAATTGGGAATGCTGACCTCTTTGTCAGGAGTGGATGGTTGGAGCCAGGTTTCTGAGATAACAAGTATGTCAGGTTCGGTGTGTGTAGACCAAGCCTGGATAGAGGTGAAATTTTTTAAAAGGCTACATGCATTGACATGCAAAAAACTAATTCCTTTTAACTTAGTGAGTATTGAGGGTGATGTAATGTCTTTTGTTGGACCAGGATTGAGTTCAACGTTGCTTGAACAGAGTATTAGGAGGAGTACAAGTTTCCTCAAAGCAGTAAGGGCTATTTTGAAGATCTTTGACCTTTGTCAGCTAGATGAAGCATCCGAATATGTTTGCAGGAACCTGTTTTTAGTACTGTGTTGTCCTAGCAATACATAGCATAGAACCCTTGCTGCGAAGCACCAAGGAGCATAATTACTGAAAGGAAATGTTGATTTCTCCACAGGCATCCAGCTTCTAGAGGCACTCAGTATGATACCACACTTGGTGAAGGTGCGGAAGAGTAGGGTTAAAGCAAGAATTAAATAATGGTTTAATATGTACAAACTCTTGTTAGGAAGGATATTGCTCCCCATTTAGGTAGATCCTGCCCAGCGGTTTCCCTAATAAGGGCATTATAGATAGAGCGGCAAGAAGTTGGAGCCAAAACGCCACAGACATGGTTTCAGTCTGTGTACTCAGGTAAAGAAGCTTTAAAAGAGGAACAACCCCTTCAAGACAAGCTAGGAGATCAGGATTTCAGTGTTAGGCAGCACCTCAATAAGGACTAACACACCACTAGGTTCAGTAATCTAGACATATATGGACAGTATAAGTGATTAAGAGAGGAGAATAGAATAGGCAGGTGGAAGACCAATGACAGTAGGGGGCTGGGCAAGGCGCTCTATATAGAAATGAATGGATCTACCTAGGGACAAATGACCTGGCTAAGAAAGGGATTAGAGAAGTGCAGGAAGAGTTTGTGGAATTGGGGAGGAGCCTTAGTCAAGTAGCACGCACGGTAACCTTCTCGGAGGTGCTACCCATCTATGGCATAGGAGAGGCTAGGGTGTTCCGTACCATGGGATTCAATCAGTGGTTGAAAAACTGGTGTGGAGCTCAGGGATTTGGCTTCATTGGGGACTGGGGGTCCACCTGGAGTGATGCAAGCCTATACTGGCATGATGGGCTGCATCTGTCCGGGAGGGGAACCAGGATCCTAGGTGATAGGTTTAAATGCTTCATTGGCAAGCTTTAAACTAGCCAAGGGGAGGCACTGAAAGGAGCAGGAAAATCCTAGCCCCCTCCAAACAATCACAGTAGTAAGTGTGGCAAACACCAACATGGAGGTGTCGATAGGGAGAAGGGCAGGGTAAATGGAGAAAGTGACAAAGGCAAGAAGGACAGGGATGGGGCAAAAGGGGGTAAGGCCATCAGGAAATGGAGGGTAATGAGTACCAATGCCCGTAGTCTGGGCAACAAGCTCCCTGAGCTGGTGGCCTTAATGGAAGAGGGATGCCTGGATATCGTAGCAGTCACAGAAACATGGTACACAGAGAACCATGACTGGGATGTTAACATACCAGGGTACATAACCTACAGGAGAGACAGGCAGGGAGAAGAGGGAGGAGTAGCTCTCATGTAAAGGAAGGGATAAAAGCAACTGAACAAAAGAGTAAACAGGAGGAGAGGAGGCACTGTGGGTCACCTGGAGACTGGAAAGGGCACCACAATCCGAACAGGGTTGTGTACAGACCCCATGTCAGGGGAAGGAATGGACAAGGATATGATGGAAGGAACTCTTAGAATGGCAGAGAAAGGGAGATACTGTTGATGGGAGACCTGAATATGCCAGATGTTAACTGGAGCACATTTGCTGCAGCCACATCCAAGAGCAGGGCCATTCTTGACGCCCCACAGGTGGCAGGCATTAGACAGCTAGTTTCAGAACCCACTCGTGAGGGAGCAATCTTAGACCTCGTACTCTCAAACGGGGGCAGTGAGAGGATCTCAGATCTAGAAGTAGGTTGCCATCTGGGGATAAGTGACCATCAAACAGTGTGGTTCACGTTAAACTCAGCTACAGAGTCAAGCCATGCAAAAGTGAGGGTACTGGACTTTAGGAGGGCTGACTTTGGCAAGATGGGAGAGTGCCTCAGAAAAGCACTAGCAAACAGGCTAGAAGGAGGTGTGGAGCAACAATGGGGAATTATCAAAACTGCCATCACAGAGGCAACAAGCCTTTGTGTGAAGCAAATAAACAAATCAAAAGAAAAAGCCACTATGGTTCTCAAGAGAGGTGGCTGTGAAAGTCAGGAAGAAAAAGATAGCATTCCGGAAGTATAAGGAAACACAGAAGGAGCAGGACAGAGAGCTGTACCAATTAAGGCAGAAAGAAGCAGGGAGGGAAGTCAGAATAGCAAAGGCCCAAACTGAGGAAAAGATAGCCAACTCAGTTAAGAAGGGGGATAAAACCTTTTATAGGTACATCAGCGAGCGTAGAAAGACAAAGGGAGGGATAGTGAGGCTGAATAGAATGAACGGTGGGTGGGCAGAGGGGGACAGTGAAAAAGCAGGAATACTGAACGAATATTTCTGCTCAGTATTCAAAGAGGAGGGGAAGTGCCTAATCCAATTAACAGAAGCACTCTTGATAGGGGGTCGATCCCAGTCCTTTCACAGAAAGGGTTCTGCAAGAACTCCTAAAACTGAAGGTGGACAAAGCAATGGGTCCTGATGGAATTCACCCAGAATTCTAAAAAATTAGGAAGGAACTAGTGAAACCACTGGCTACTCTTTTTAATAAATCATGGGAGGATGGTGTGGTACCGAGGACTGGAGGAAGGATGTGATTCCTTCACAAAGTGGGACCAAGATAGAGGCAGAGAAACTACAGACCTGTGGGTCCTGACCTCTGTGTTAGGGAGAGTGATGGAGTCACTTCTGAAGGAAAGAATAGTTGAGTACCAGAGGTCAGTGGAGCACAGGATCCAAGGCAGCATGGGTTCACAGCGGAAGGTCATGTCAGACTAATCTAATAGATTTCTTTGACTGGGTGACCAAAGTAGTAGACCAGGGAGGGCTGTGGACATGGCCTACCTAGACTTTAGCAAGGCATTTACACAGTCCCACACAAAGATTGATAGTCAAATTAACCAGCCTGGGAGTGGGTCCCAGGGTGGTAGCCTGGGTAAACATTGGCTGGACAACAGGACACAGAAGGTAATTGTAAATGGAGTCCACTCTGAAGAAAGGGCGGTTACTAGTAGGGTACCGCAGGGGTTCAGTATTGGGTCCAGTCCTTTTAATGTCTTCATCAGTGACATTGCAGAGGGACTGGAAGGAAAAGTATGCCTTTTTGCAGATGACACAAAGATCTGCCGCAGGGTTGATACACAAGGAGGCGTGGAAAGGATGAAAAGGGACTTGACAAGGTTGGAGGAATGGTCAGACTTATGGCAGCTAGGATTCAATGCAAAAAAGTGCAAAATAATGCACCTGGGAAACAAGAACCCAGGGAAGAATACACAATGGGTGGGAGGTAGTAACAACAACAAAACAGGAAAGGGACCTGGGGTAATCATATCAGATGACCTTAAGGTTAGCAAGCAATGTGAGAAGGCAGTAGGGAGGCCGGGTATACTGGGATGTATAGGAGAGGCATCAGCAGCAGAAAACAGGAAGTTGTTATCCCTCTGTACAGACAGTTGGTGAGACCCCATCTGAATACTGTGTCCAGTTCTGGAGACCCCAACCTCCAAGGACATAGACAGGATAGAGGCAGTCCAGAGGAGGGCAACTAAAATGATGCAGGGTCTGCAAGAGAAGCCCGTATGAGGAGAGACTAAAGGAGCTTATATATATACCCTTGAGGAAAGAAGGGAGAGGGGGACATGATAGAAACTTTCAAGTACCTCAAGGAAATCAACAAAGTCCAAGAGGGTAGCATCTTTCAGAAAAGAGACTTGCAAAACAAGGGACACAATTTAAAGATAGAAGGAGGCGGTTCCAGGGCAATGTGAGGAAGTTATTTCACAGAGAGGTAGTGGATACGTGGAACAGCCTTCCTGAGGAAGTTGTGGTCTTAAACTGTGGGAGAATTCAAGAATGCATGGGACAGACATAAGGCAATTCTTGTGGGGGGCAGGAAGATAAAGGCTGTTGGTTAACTAGGATCTGCGGCCTATCTTGTAGGTAGGGAAATGGGCAGACTAGATGGGCCTAGCGGTCCTTATCTGCCGTCAAAGTCTATTTTTCTATGTTTCTATGTAATGGGGAGGGGGATGGGCAGGTGGGCGAAAATATGTGGGTTTGCTGTACCTCTCAGGGAGCTTAGTCTGAGCAAATGGTCTTGGGCGGTGGCTTCGGAGCTCTGACCGCCCGGTGGCCACAGTTTCCTGCGGCGTCAGAGCTGGGAGCCCTGAAGGGTTATTGGCTGAAAAGAGAAAGAGAGAGAGAGAGAGAGAGAGAGAGAGAGAGAGAGATTGGTCTAATTAATACTGGAGCAAAACAATGGGTCATCTATCCAGTGGAAACCACAATTTGCAAATGAATAGGAGAGTGATCTTTGGTGCCTTGAAGTCTGGCTTGCAGCTACAGAGGCAGGAAAGGGCTGTATCACTAATATAATGGCAAGAAACAATTAGCAGAAGAATCCAGGTTTAAAAGCATTTTAACATACAAAACAGAGTAATTTCAACAACATTTAACCCTTTTCAAGTCAAAACAACTTTTTTTTTTCCAAGTTACATTCAAATCAGTGGAGGAGGGAGGAGAGCCAATCGGAGCATACATAGAGAAGGTGCTCACGTTCTGATTGGTTTGCAGCTTTGCCGTACCTCTCAGGGAGTGTAGACTGAGCAAGTGGTCTCGGGCAGCATCTTCAAGAGTGCTGACTGCCTGGTGGCCGGGGTTTCCTGCGGCATCTGAGCTGGGAGCCCTGGAGGTTTCGGCTCTCAGGGGCGTAGTCTGAGAAAGTGGTCTCGGCGGTGGTTTCAGGAGTGCCGACCACCCGTGGCAGCGGTGTTTCCTGTGGCATCTGAGCTGGGAGCCCTGGAAGGTTCTCAGCTCTCAGGGAATGTAGTCTGAGCAAGTGGTCTTGGATGGCAGCTTTGGGAGCACCGACCACCTGGTGGCGCGGTTTCCTGCGGTGTCTGAGCTGAGCCCTGGAGGCCAGTAGAGTTTGTTGTAGCAGAGATGGAGCTTCATTTGTAAATCTGAGTCACATTACATGGCACTTCACCATCCATACACAGAAGCAACATCCATTACACTACACAGTACACCCTTCCCATGCAGCATGCCAGGGGATGTAGCAACAATGGAACACATGGATGGCATGCTCTGTTGCATTATACCTACATGCTCAGCATGCATGTATATGCGGGGCACTGTCCCACAGTGATGTCATGCAGGCCATGCCGATCCCTCAGCTTGGCAGCACATGGACTTCCCATGCTTTTAAATCATGCCGGCTGGGGAACCGAGAGATGGGCAGCTCAGTGGCCATGGGTCCCAGAGGCTTCCTCCTTGAAGAGGGTTCCTCCTGCATGCCACTAACCACATACCCTGTGCACAGGTGGATCACAATGCACACCAATGACCATCCTTCCCCGAGCAGCCAAATGTCACTACAGCTAGCACAAAAAGACATACATATAGCCAATGGGGCACACAGCCTATGTATGCATCCCACCCACTCACACTCAACACAGCAGCTCTGAATACTGAACATGCATCATAGCACATACCCATTTGATCACAGACCACACAGCACACCATCAAATAACTGCAAACGTTAATGTTTATTGAACTATCATACATCACACAAGCATAACACACACCATCAGGAACACAATAACCTCATGGATATTGCATACCGTATGAAACAAGGGTAATGGTCAACACATGAAAAGGACAGATATCCAAACACACAGTACCTGTGTGTGCTAACCACACTTTTACACAAGGCTGTAGTACACATGCAGAGGTGGCCAATAACTTTGGTACCCTAGAGACCAAATGACTATCCTATTACTGTGCACCATACCTGTCTATGGTTCCAGGTACAGCCTGTACTGAGTCCTGTAGTGGAGCAAGCTTCATGGTAACATCCCTGATCTGCCTGTGGAGTACCCCAACAAAGTCCTGCATGTCCCCATCATCTTGTGGCCTACCCATGGAGACATCCATCTCTGCATCCCCTGGCACAGCAGATGCATGGGCTCTTGCACCCCTATTCTCTGAGAGCTGCAACACATCTGACTGTACATGTTTGGAAGGCACATCAGTACCATTGTTCAACAGGGCTGGTGGTGGTGCTCCAGCATGGAATGGTGCATGTGCATGCACTCCCTCTTCCCCCTGTGTATCCTGAGCAGCCCCTGATCACCTGTAGTCATACCTGTACCAGGTCCTCCTTGTGCTACAGTGTCCCCCAGAGTTATTATTGTCCCTGTTCCACTGTATCTGTAGGGTTCGCTCTTCATACTGGCATGCCCTTTGTGCTTGAGCTCAGCCATGGCCTGTTGTAGGTTCCTCAGGCACTGACATGCATGGTCCTCTGTGTCCTCATCTGTGTCATCACCTGAAATGACATAATGGGACACAGCTCATCGCACTTAATGTACATGTTGCCCAGCACAGTGGTATGGTGTGTCCACTATTGAACACCATGATGTTGTGCGGTGTTGGCCAGGTATTACCGGTACCATGGCACCAATACTGCATTGCATGCATGTCACAGGCACATAAAGTTACATATGCTTCAATTAATGCTTCACAGGCAGGCTATTTACTATAGAAAATGCTTCTAATATCCCAGTGCATGTATAAAATTAGATTCCATCTCAATTACTAGGGTTCTGGTGTACACCTGCACAAACCGCTTTGTAGTGTCCACATATAGGCTTCCAGTGGAAAAGTTCAGTATGCACTTGTGCTAAGCTCACTGTACATGAACAAACCATGTTAGCCATGCACACACTAAGACTTTGAAAATGCTGCCCTATGTGTTGTAATTCTATGTCTGCAATTCTGTTAGCTAAAATGACTAACAAACAATCACCCACTAGTAAAATAAGTGTACAAATGTGTGTGAGTTCCTACTGTTCTTTTCTGCTATCATACTGTCGGATGTACAATCAGTCTGTTTTTTCTATTTTACAGGTGCTCTCTAATAGTCCAAGCAATGGTGAGGGGATAGGAAGGGTTTCCATATCTTTTGTGATACAGTGTCATGTAAAAACATTTAAAGGACTAAACTGATCACCTTTGTGAAAATTTGCTTCAGATTTTCTGTAAAGTGATACTCAACTGAATTTTAACAGTTTGAATGCTGATTGTATTTAGGTGGTGCAAGTAAAGAAAATTAATTCTTAATCGCCTTACCATGGGTTATCTATCACTTTGATTTGAATAATAAATATCAAGTCCTGATCAGTGTATACAGACTCAGAAACTTATAAAAGAATAAGCTCACCTCCAGATGGCCAGGGCTACTCCAGTGTCACCTGTCCATGGGTGGGCCAGTGTGAGTCACTGCTACTCACGGAGATTCAGGTACCTGTCCTAACTCTCACTAACACAATACTTTTCTTTGAAGGATTATTTTTTATTTATTCCATAAGATGTGATGGAATGCTCTGCCCATTGAGCCAAAGCTTGTCAATTTCCCATGGAGCAGAGGGAGGAAGAGATGAGTGCTGACTGACTTGTTCGGGGGTCACACAGACAGTATGCAAGAAGTGACACTGGTGGCTGGCTGTCAGATGTTATTTCACACACACCACACAGTAGTTCACACACTGTGGCTAGGCTATAGAGGTGATGCTGCAGGCGCTGCTACCCACAGAGATTTAGGGACCTGGCCTAACCCTCTCTGACACAGTAATTCCTTGACAGATTATTCCATGTGACAGAATGCCCACTGAGCTAAAGCTTGTAGATACCCCATGGAGTACAGACAGGAGATGAGAGGTTACTGACATCTTCGGGGGGGGGGGGACACACAGTAAGAAGTGTCACTGGTTAGCTAACTTGCCAGATGGGTGGCACAGTTCACTCCCTCTACTGCCAAAATAAAAAAAAGGATAAAACTGGCACTCACTCGCTTCCCCCAGTGTTTCTCCTCCTCTCCTTGAGTCTCTAACTCCCCAATGCCCACTCCCTGACTCCCAGATCCTGTCCCCCACTCCCAACCCCCAAGTTTTCTGATTCTCTTGTTTGTTTGTTTTTCTAGTTAATACTTTTTATTAAGTTTTCCATAATACATACAGAAACAGTATCACACATCTATGTTTCAGCAGAATTATCTCAGTTATAGGTCAAGAGATAAGTACAGTAATCAGTTATAACATATCAGGTCTGTGATGTTAAGTAAGAAATTAAAAGGAACAGCACCTACCAGGGGTGATGATCCACATCTTATTTCTGGGTTAGTGTGTGTAATTTAACTTCACACTCCTATATTACCTGTGGTACATTCTCTTCAACTGTAATTATTAACACAAAACACCACAAAGGACCAGGCAACTAACTCTACTTATTAAAATATAATATGAATGATAAAGGTGGTATATCAAGCAGTTTGCATATCAAGACACACATTCTGCATGTATCCAGGAGGGGAACCAGGATCCTAGGTGATCCTAGGATCCTCGAGATAGGTTTAAATGCTTCATTGGCAAGCATTTAAACTAGCAAAGGGGAGGCACTGAAAGGAGAAGGAAATCCTAGCCCCGAAAATAAGGGTAGTTAGTGAGGTAAACACCAAGATAGAGCAGTCGATAAGGAGAAGGACAGGGGTAAATGGAGAAAAAGACAAAGGCAGTAAGGACAGGGATGGGGCAAAAATAAATAAAGCCAAAAAAAATGGAGGGTAATTAGTTCTAGTGCCCGTAGTCTAGGCAAAATGCTCCCCGAAATGGTAGCCTTGACGGAAGAGGGATGGCTGGATATTGTGGCAGTCAGAGAAACATGGTACACAGAGAACCATGACTGGGATGTCAACATACCAGGGTGCATAATCTACAGGAGGGACAGGGAGGGAAGATCAGGAGGAGGAGTAGCTCTCTATGTAAAGGAAGGTATCAAAGCAACAGAACTAAAGGGTAAACACGGAGGAGAGGAGGCACTGTGGGTCACCCTGGAGACAGGAAATGGCTCCACAATCCGCACAGGGGTTGTATACAGACCCCCGTCTCAGGGGGAGAAACAGACAAGGAAATGATAGAAGGCATCCTTGGGATGGCAGAGAAAGGGAGATACTGCTGATGGGGACTTGAATATGCCAGATGTTAACTGGAGCACCTTTGCTGCAGCCACATCCAAGAGCAGGACCATTCTCAATGCCCTACAGGGAGCATACCTCAGACAGCTAGTTTTGGAACCCACTCAGGAGGGAACAATCTTAGACCTGGTACTCTCAAATGGGGATAGGGAGAGGATCTCTGATCTTGAAGTGGGTAACGATCTGGGAACAAGTGATCACCAAATAGTGTGGTTCATGATAAATTTAGCTGTAGAGTCAAGCCACACAAAAGTGAAGGTACTGGACTTCAGGAGGGCTGATTTTGTTAAAATGGGAGAGTGCCTCAGAACAGCACTAGCAAACAGGCAAGATGGTGTGGTGCAGCAACAATGGGGAAACATTAAAACCATCATCACACAGGCAACAAGCCTTTGTGTGAAGCAAATAAACAAATCAAAAAGAAAGAAAAAAAACACTATGGTTCACAAAAGAAGTGGTGGGGAAGGTAAGGGAGAAAAAGATAGCATTCAGGAAGTATAAGGAAACACAGAAGGAGCAGGACAGAGAACTGTATCAGTTAAAGCAGAAGGAAGTGGGGAAGGCAGTCAGAATAGCAAAGGACGAAACCAAGGAAAAGATACAGTAGCTAGCTCAGTTAAGAAGGGGAATAAAACCTTTCATAGGTACATTAGGGAGCAAAGAAAGACTAAGGCAGGGATACTGAGGCTGAATAAAGAGGAAGGTGGTTGGGCAGAGAGCGACAGTGAAAAAGCAGGGATACTGAATGAATACTTCTGCTCAGTATTCACAATGGAAAATCAGGTGGAGATACCTAATCCAGTCAATGGAAGCACTCTGGATAGAGAGGTTGATATTAGTCCTTTCACAGAAAAAAGGGTTCTAAAAGAACTCTTAAAACTGAAGGTAGAAAAAGCAATGGGGCCTGATGGGATTCACCCCAAAATTTTAAAAGAACTAAGGGAAGAACTAGTAACACCACTGACTACCCTTTTTAATAAATCATGGGAGGATGGTGTGGTACCTGAGGACTGGAGGAGGGTGGATGTGATCCTTCCACAAAAGTGGAAGCAAGACAGAGGCCGGAAACTACAGACCTGTCAGTTTGATCTCAGTGGTAGGGAAAATGATGGAATCACTTCTGAAGGAAAAATTGTTGAGTACCTCGAGGCCAGTGAGCCACAGGACCCAAGGCAGCATGGATACACAACAGGAAGTCCATGTCAGATGAATCTAATTGATTTCTTTGACTGGGTGACCAAAGTAGACCAAGGAGGGCCTGTGGACATGGGCTACCTAGACTTTAGCAAGGCATTTGACACAGTCCCACACAAAGATTAATAAACAAATTAGCTAGCCTGGGAGTGGGTCCTAGGGTGGTAGCCTGGGTAAAACACTGGCTGGACAACAGGACATAGTGAGTAATAGTAAATGGAGTCCACAGTGAAGAAAGGAGGGTTACTACTGGGGTACCGCAGGGTTCAGTACTGGGCCAGGTCCTTTTTAATGTCTTTATAGGTGACATTGCAGAGGGACTGGAAGCTAAAGTATGTCTCTTTGCAGATGACACAATGATCTGCAACAGGGTTGGTATGCAAGGTGGAGTGGAAAGAACGAAAAGTGACTTGGCAAGGTTGGAGGAATGGTTAAACATATGGCAGCTTAGATTCAATGCAAAGAAGTGCAAAGTAATGCACCTGGGAAACAAAAACCCAGGGGAAGAGTACACAATGAGGGGTGAGAGACTGACAACAACTAAAATGGAAAGGGACCTGGGGGTAGTCATATCATATGACTTAAAGGTGGGCCAGCAATGTGAGAAGGCAATAAGGAGGACTGGGGGGATACTGGGATGCATAGGGAGAGGCATCACCAGTAGAAAACAGGAAGTTGTTGACCCTCTGTACAGACAGTTGGTAAGACCACATCTGGAGTACTGTGTGCAGTTCTGGAGACCCCATATCCGCAAAGACATAGACAGGGTGGAGGCTATCCAGAGGAGGGCAACCAAAATGGTGCAGGGTCTGTACAAGAAGACATATAAAGAAAGTCTAAAGGAGCTTAGGATGTTTAGCCTTGAGGAAAGGAGGGAGAGGGGGGACATGATAGAAACTTTCAAATACCTCAAGGGAATCAACAAAGTCCAAGAGGGTAGCATCGTTCAGAAAAAAAAATGTGCAAGAACAAGGGGGCACAATTTGAAGATAATGGGGGGGATGGCTCAAAGGTAATGTGAGGAAGTATTTCTTCACAGAGAGGGTAATAGATGCATGGACAGTCTTCCTGAGGAGGTTGTAGAGTCAAAAACAGTGAGGGAATTCAAGAATACGTGGGACAGACATAAGGCAATTCTAGTGGCAGATAGGAGGAAGTAGGCTGTTGGTTAACTAGGATCTGCAGCTTATCCATTAGGTAGGGAAATGGGCAGACTAGATGGGCCAAGCGGGCCTTATCTGCCATCAAATTCTATGTTTCTATGTTTCTATTCAGCTCAGCTGTGAGGGAAACAAAATTGGTTAATCACAAGGTATGCGGAAGGGGGACCTTCACCCTATACCAGCCTTGGGTTTCAGGATTCTCTTGTTTGATTAAAATATATTTCTTTTAAGTTTGTTGTTGGTTTTTTGAGAGTCTGATGAGTCCCTTCCAACTCTAAATACCCAGCCCAGCTGGCAAAACAAAACAACAAGCATGTTGCACTGTTGCAGTGGTTATGGAACATTCAACACTTATGGAGCAGCCAGTAAATGCTGTTGCTTCTTCTCCATTCTGTGTTCCTCTGTGCCAGTTCCTAAGATGGCTCACGGGTTGCTACAGAGCAAACCTAATCAGGTGCAAGTTTAGTAAGATGGACAGCTCACCCATCCAGTGAGGAACCAGAGTCTTGTCTCTGGTCCCTCCTGTGATCTTGTGCTTCTTGTGCTTTCCCATAATGGAGAACCACCAAAACCAACCCATACAGCCAAAAGTGTTTGGAAGCTGTTAATTTCTGGACACTTTGGTTTGTTCGGGTCAGTTTGGATTTTTGACAAACCAGTTCACTCACCTCTACTTAAAACTATCCGAAGACAAGAGTCTGAACAAGCATCATGGCTGCTGACCAGGAGGATGAGGCTACTGAGGGCAACAGGCAAGCTGCCTTCCTTAGCGTGCTGATTACAAGTTATCAAGATTAGAGCCACTCATGCAGGGACCGGGTTCCCAGTGACCTATCAATGTAACACATGTAGAAACAGTCACGGAACTCACTTCACTCTGAAACCCCTGAATAAACTTAATCGCCAGGTTAAATTTGCTTCAGAATTACAAAAAAGTTTATTTCATCAAGCACAAGGAGGAAAAAAGATGACTCACATTTCACCTCATAATGAGGCTTTGTCAAAGTGATTGCCCCCCATAGACCACTACATTTTATAACAATAAAGGACAACCGTGTGACATATATAGTCAATCAAGTAAAGTGCTGTGTTTTCATATTAAAACAGTTTTATATACTTAGTAGGTGCTAACAACTAAAATGCTATACAGGAACAATTCTATTTTTTTTAAAAAAAGGATAATTCTATTCACTCTCATATTTAAATACATATTACCACAAATCCAAAATCAGCTCACTAATTTAAAGTGACAAAAGGAATGCTATCCTTTCTTCTAGAGATTATAAAGAAATGTTGAATGTAGAATATTTTTTTATTAACTTTTCATTTCAATAATTCATACCACTGCAAGACCACACAATAGTATTATATGTCAAGGTGAATGGGGAAAGGGGGGGAGGGATTTCTTTGGAAAGGAAAGAGAAGACAAGGAGTGGAAAGATCCAATTTGCCTTAAAATTTCATTACAGCATAATATCAAATCATAATCATGACAATCCAAATGTTGACAATAGCCAGTAAGTTTTTAATCAAATAGAGTCCAAAATGTCATAGTTTCTGGCAAAAGGAAGATGTACAAAGATTGTAGAAGTTAACCTGTGGAGAGAAATATTTATTTGAGTAGAATAAATAAAAAGGAGGGGATTATTTCACATAACATGTCCATTTAAAATTTCAGTACAAATCACAATATGTTACCTATACACTAGGCCATGAAAATAACAGCAAGATGGCTCACTAGATCTATTTAGGCTACTACATTCTTTTAGCCCTCTTTAAGAAAAGGTGCCAATTCAATTTGTTCATTCAAGCCTTTGGGCATTAAATATGAAACCAATCTAAAGATCCAGTATGACTCTCCTCTGCTCAAAGCCAAATCCCTATCTTCCCCCTCTCGGGCCATTGCTGATATTTTCAATACCCATGAATTTGAGAACATGTTCTTGCTTATTTTCAACCCCTTGCATATGAACTGCAAGTACATAATCCAAATTGCCATTCATAATGGCTTCCACATGTTCTCCAATTCTCTCTTTTAGTTTTCTCTTAGTTCTCCCTATGTAATACACACCACAACTACACTCTGCAGGATAAACCACCCACTTCATATCACAATTAATAAACTGTGTAATGCCTGTCATCTCTCCATTATATCCAATTCTGACTGCTGTACATTGGTTCACATAGGGACACTATTTGCACATATCACACTTCCTACAACCCTTTGGTAAAGGCAGAAGCCATCCCTCTTGTTTATGTTTCCCTGAACCGAACTCATCAGGATGTCCTTAAGATTTTTGCATGTCTATGTGACATTCTTGGGGCACAACAACAGTACTTTGAAGTCTGGCATCAGTACCCAAAATATGCCAGTTCTTATACATTATTTCCTTTACCCTCCTTGATCTTACACTATATGCTGTAACAAAATTAATGTGATTCTGAACATTCTCCTGTTGCTGTTCCCTCCCACTCCAGAAGCCCTATCTCTGGAGGACTTACTAATAAGGACTCCTTGTAACTTCTGCACACAAAGTCCTGGCCACAACTATAACATTTTTTGCATATCCCTTCTTCCTGAATCTTTCCTCCAGAACAGTGGATTCCCTTTCATGGGTTTATTTCAAGCTACAATTCCTTTTTACTCAGAGAAACTGACTTTCTGGGACATTTTTAACAATGTGTCCTGGGTGGCAACTAATTTGCCAGAAGTATGGTGTTCATATCCTTGGGTTTTCTATATAAGCCAGAACTCAAGTCACCCTTAGCATTCTTCTCTATCATAACATCGAGAAAGGGATACATTTTGAACTGAAGTTCAAAGTAAACTGAAGATGTGTGTTGCTCATATGGAGGTATTTCACAAAGTCATGTGACTCTTCTTCATTACCACCCCACACTAGAAACACTTCATCTATAAAACATCACCAAACCTTTATTTTATTAAGATATGGGTTTGTTCTACCATTCCAGGTGTAGTCTTCTTCCCAATACCCTAGATATAAATTTGCATAGCTTGGTGCAAATGTGGTTCTCATCGCTGTTCCTCTTTCTTGATGGTAAAATTCACCCATAAACTCAAAAAAATTTCTTTCCAAGACAATCTGTGCCATTTCCTTAAGTACATCAGCTTCTGGCCTCCAACCTTCAACCCTGCCATTAAGAAAGTACCTCAGGGCCATAAGTCCTCCTTGATGTGGATTACTGATGTACAGTGATACCACATCAAGGGTGTCCAGAAGACAATCACAGGCATTGCTTAAGTTATGTATAGCTCTCAGTATATCCTCAGTGTCTAACAAAAAGGAGAGAAGGCTCAATATCAAAGGCTTCAAAGTATTATCTACAAAATTAGCAAGGGGCTCTGTTACAGAGTCCACCCCTGAGAAAATTGGTCTCCCTGGTGGTTTTATTAGAGTGTTATACACCTTTGGTAGCAAATAAAATTGTACCTTTAATGGATGTACCACTGTTAAGTATTCCTTCTTCTTCTTGTTAATTAGATTATCACTCTCTACCCAGTTCAAAAAAGCCATCAGTATGCCTCTTAAGTTGTGCAGTAGTATCTCATTTAGTCAACTTGTAGATTGTCTGTCACTAAGTTGTCTTTTTGCTTCTTCTACATACTGTAATTCAATGTATTCAGTACCACTACACTCCCTCCCTTATCCACAAGTTTTATTACAATCCCTTCATTGTCCCTGAAGTTCTTAATTGCAGCCTTCTCCTTCCTACTCAAATTACAGTATTTGGGAAGAAATTCCTCTCTTCTGAGATTCTCTAGCTCCCTTCACACACCCTTTAAAGACTGATACTGCTGGGGTAAACTGCAACTCTCTGGTGCCATTTTGCTGTGTGCTGGGGAGTACATCGCTAAATATTTTTTGCGCTGTGCCATCGCTCCTAACAGCGATCGCCATCAGCAATCATCGTTATCACATAGATCAGGAGTTCAGCATGTTTGTAGTTCATTTGCATCACCAGCTAAGGAAAAGGTCCAGCTCCCAATATGATGTGCAGGGAAATGCGGACCTCACCCAACAACTAACGACCAAATCTGGCCAATGCAAAATCATGTACACAAATGCCTGCAGTCTCTGAATCAAGATCCCAGACTTGGAGGCAACAATGACAGAGGCTAAACTGGACATAGTAGCCATTAGCAAGACATGGTTCACCAGTAACCACACTTCAGAGATTTTGGTACCGCCATGTACTGTTCAAAAGAAACAGAGATGCAAAAGGGGGGGGGGCCTTTATGTCAATGAAAATATCAAAGCAACAGAAATTCAGAATACACATAAGGAGCCTGAAGAACTGTCGTCACCCTGAAACAGGAAATGGGACAGCCATACAAACTGGGGTTGTCTACAGGCCTCCAGATCGGGGGGAAGACGTAGACACATTATTGTTAGAAGATATACAAAACATGACAGCTAAAGGGGAGTTTCAGATAATAGGAGATGTCTACATGCCAGATACGGATTGGTCAATACCAGCAGTAACATACACAAGAACTAGACGCATAGTGGATTCCCTGCAGGTGCAGGGCCTCAAGCAACTAGTGCAGCAACCCACAAGAGACAGGGCTTTCTGGGATCTAGTACTGAATAACTGAGAAAGGATCACAGATCCCCAGGTAGAAGGTAACCTGGCAGCCAATGATCATCACATGGTATGGTTCAATTTGGCCACTAGAACTAAATCATCCCATTCTAAGGCAAACATATGGGACTTCAGAGGAACTGACTGATAAGATGGCCAACAGAGCTAAGCTAGTCCTGGCAAGAAGAAATACAGGTGAGGGGGCACAGGCAAAGTGGACAAGCATTAAGGATGCAATACTTGAAGCAATATCCCACTGTGTTAGGGAGAAAAACAAGAGCAAAAAAAGGAGGAAACCACTTTGGTTCTCAAAAACAGTAGCAAAAAAGATCAGAGCCAAAAGGTTGGCCTTCAGGAAATATAAGGAAATGCAGCGGGACGAAGATAGGGAAGCATACCAAACTTCCCTAAGGGAAGCTGGAAAGGCAGCAAAGCAGGCAAAGGCCCAAACTGAGGAAACACTAGCACAAACAGTAAAAGAAGGGTACAAGACTTTCTATAGATGCATTAGTGAAAGCAGAAAGTCCCGAGGGGTATTGCTAAGATCAAAGGAGATAAGGGGGAGTGTATGGAGGAGGACCAAGGAAAAACATCTATCCTTAATAGATACTTCTGCTCAGAATTTTTGAGGAGAAGGTAGGGCAAGGCCCACAACTCAGCACAATGGACACAGGGGGGTGGGAGGTCTGCACTAGTTCCTTCACAAAAGAAAGTATCCTACAAGAGCTTGCTAAGCTCAGGGTGGACAAGGCAATAGGATCTGATGGCATACATCCCAAGGTACTAAAAGAGCTATGGATGGAACTAGCAGAGCCATTATCAGAACTGTTTAGTGAGTCTCTGAGCACAGGAGAGGTCCCAGATGACTGGAGAAGGGCGTATCTGATCCTGCTCCAAGAGTGGCAGCAGGTAGGAGACAGAAACTACAGACCAATCAAGTCTTACCTCAGTAGGGGCAAGATTATGGACGCACCCTTAAGGAAAGGATAGTGCAACACCTGAATCCATAGAGCACAGGCTCCAAGACAACATGGGTTTAGAACAGGAAGATCTTGTCAAGCTAATCTCATAGATTTCTTTGACTGGGTAACCAGAGTGGTGGACCAAGGAGGTACAGCTGATGTCGCCTACCTTGACTTCAGCAAAGCTTTCAATACTGTTCCACATAGGAGATTGATTAATAAGCTGGGTAGGTCAGAGGTTGGTCAACTGCGTGGCAAACTCATTGGTGGGCAGAAAACAGAGTGGTGGTAAACAGTATACAGTCAGAAGAGATGCAAGTCACAAGTGGGGTACCTCAGGGATCAGTCCTGGGGCCAGTCCACTTCAATATCTTCATCAGTCACATTGCAGATGGACTGGAGGGTAAGGTTTGTCTGTTTTCAGATGACACCAAGATCTGCAACAGAGTGGATGATCCAGATGTGGTGGGGAGAATGAGAAGAGAGCTGGATAAACTGGCAGAATGGTTGGAAGAGTGGCAACTGGGGTTTAATGCAAAGACATGCAAGATCATGCACATAGGGAAGAGAAACCCTGAAGCTACCTACGGTTGGGAGGTGAGTTGCTGGCAATCACAATAGAAGAGAGAGACCTGGGCATCATCATCACAGATGACCTGAAATCATCCAAGCAGACCACTAAAGCAGTAGGCAAGGCTAGAGGGATGTTG
The DNA here is from genome assembly GCA_016271365.2 of Neoceratodus forsteri. NCBI lineage: Eukaryota > Metazoa > Chordata > Ceratodontiformes > Ceratodontidae > Neoceratodus > Neoceratodus forsteri. Next base: position 772,961,135 of record CM057452.1, on the reverse strand, counting down.
GGGTGTATTAATAAGAGTGTCACAAGTCGTAAGAGGGAGGTAATAATCCCTCTTTACAAGACACTGGTTAGGCCCAATCTGGAGTGCTGCATGCAGTACTGGAGGCCACAGCTGCACAAGCATATTAACAAAGTGGAGGCAGTCCAGAGAAGGGCAACCAAAATGGTGCAGGGACTGCATCAGAAAACAAATGAGGACAAATTAAGGGAGCTCAATATGTATACCATAGATCAAAGGAGGGTGAGAGGTGATATGATTGAAACATTCAAACATCTTAAGGGCATTAACAAGGTGAAAGAGTCTAACTTGTTTCAATATAAGAAAAATAGCAGGACAAGAGGACACTGCATGAGATTAGAGGGAGGCTGATTAAGAGGTAATGTGAGGAAGTTCTTTTTCATGGAAAGGGTGGTGGATGCATGGAACGTCCTACAGTACCTCAGGAAGTGGTGGAAACGAATACAGTGCAGGGCTTCAAACATGCATGGGATAGGCATAAGGGAGCAATACAGATGAGTATGAATGGATAGGCCATTGACAGTGTAAAGACCTATGGCACATGCATAAGGTAGAAAAAATGGGCAGACTGGATTGGCCTTGTAGTCCTTATCTAACATCAACTTCTATGTTTCTATGTTTCATTGAATTTTAATATTTTCAGTAACCCCAAAATTCAAAGACTACATGGAAGAATGACAATGACAAAGAAAGAGCTCCAAAAATAAAAATCAAGTACAGAGCTCAAGCCCACCCTGTGATTATCCAAAGGTACCTCACCCTCTCACGTTACGAAACTGAAGATGAAAAACAGGAGAAGAACACTAAAAACACCACAGACTGGTCAGTATCAGTGTTCAACAACTGATGTGATGTAAAATGAAACCACTGATTTAAAGTTAGTTCCTCGTGTAAGTATAAATTTAACAATTCAAGCATTCGATGCCACACTCTGTACTGTGGCCAGCTCAAGTACTCTTTAATAAGTTTTAGCACATTCTGAGCTGGCCTCAGACACATAAACTTTCACATTGTTGGGAGAGGAATAGATTATCTGTGCCACGGTCTTTCTGGGATTTTCTGTATTTTATGGTTCTATGTCATAAGGCAATCTTGGCAGCGTTACGTCATTATGGTGAGTGTACATTGTAGAAATTCAGTTTTGGTGAAGTACACTCTAGTGGAAAACAAAATGGCACAAAAGACTCTATATTTTAATGTCAAGCGGAGGCTTTGCCTCACCCCTCTAATTTAGGATTCTCAACTCTAGGGGGTGCATGTTGGTGGGGTGCAAAATTGTAAAAGAAAAAAATACTCGGCCGGGTGCAACAAAACATACCTGCACCCAGATCTGAACCCAGTATCCTGGCTACATCAGGACAGCACCCACCCACCATGCCATGGAGTCAGCTCACCGCTGCACCACCCTTCACAAACCCTCCCTCCCTTCCCACCCCTCGCTTAGCGTGCTCGCTCCCCAACATGCATGTGTACATATAGTGACATCCTGTCGCTATTCGCGAACCCACCCCATACGGTCACCTTCCCTATTCCCTTGCCCTGTCGACATGCACCAGAAGGGGGTTGCCAATTCGGTAGGTGTCCACTTACGAGTAGCACATGTCACAGGATACCCTATTTCATTAGTACATATACAAATATATTATTGCTGATACTGAATGCAGGGTTAGCACATCACACTGCCCTGACAGAGTCAGCCTTACAAAAATGATGTTCATCAGAAACACTTTCAACTAGCACAGCAGCAGGGCTTGTGAGGTGGATGTTGGTGGAAATCCAACTTAATTTTATCCAAAGAGGAAAGGAAGGCCTGAGAAATCTGAAACCACAGTCTTTTCAGTTTTCCAGCTGTGCAACAAAACTGGATGGAAGTAAAACCATGCCATAAAGAGCACACTAAAAATCACAATGATTTTCAAGAACAAACCAACCTGAAAATAGAGGTTACATGTTTGAAATGCCTCAAGATCCCGACTGCCCTGGAAAAGCATTTCTAAAATACGTATTCAAACTGCCTTCAGATGCTCCAACTCTCTACTGCCACCACAAAAGGCTCCCACAGGACTTCCTAGATATCATTACCATTTGATACAGAAGAGACCCAATAAGAATTAACTTCCTTGAAGAGTCCCGATTGGTCTGTACCCTGTAGTGAGTGCTCCGATTGGACACTCGCAACTACAACTTTGACTTTATTGGACCATGGAAGTTCAGTGTAAAATCTTTGGGAGCTCACAGCTTTCTTTTGAGACTTTTGCTGAAGCCTGTAAATTTTTTTGGTGATTTAAGGGTGAATTTATCTTAAACCTGTAAACTGTTTTTTGATTTGCGGGTGAATTGATATGCTAAAAAATATTTAAAGAGGGTCTGTCGAAGTGATCCTAAAAGGAAGCACTAATTTTAAGCTGTTTAATATACCTTGCTCCACTGGGATCCCTTGCTCACATGTTCTGGTAGCTACGCTGTACAGTGAAACTTGGATTTATTAGTGTTTTTGGTGCCCCTGTTATCTCCGATGAGGGTATTTTAACAATTTCCTTTGTGGGGTGTTATCTGTTGCAATCTCTGACTTTCTTCACTATGGGCACACTAAGTCTATGCCCTATATCTAAACCTCCCCTTTCCAAAACTTGCTACCTTTCTTTTTTATTTCCTTTTTCTACTACATCGTGGCACCTGAATTATTTTCTGTCTATCTGTTGCTTGGCTGCCTTGGTTCCCTGCCCCTCCCTCTCCTGCTAAATATGTTTCTTTGTCTGTCCCTCCACCCCTGAACTTGTCTTTTGTGTGCCTATTCCCCTCCCTCGGATTTATTGAGTCAGGCTGGCCCCTGTTTGGTACTTATATTACTTCTTCTATTCTGGCACCTCCCTCTTCTTTCCAGGTTGCCCTGATCAGGGCAGACTGTTCGCAACTGCACGGTGGCACAGACTAGAGTAGCCAGGCAGCAGCTCCTCTCCCTCAGCCCACTGCAAACTCTGCTGAATCCCTGTAAACCAGCAGAAATGGCCTGAAATTCTTGAAAAGTGTCGATTGGATGGTGCCCTGTGTGAGTGCTCCAACTGGGCCGATCGCATCTATAGCTTTGACTTTATTGGACCATGGGAGTTCAGTGTAAAATCTTTGGGAGCTCACGACTTTCTTTTGAGACTTTCGCTGAAGCCTGGAAAATTCTTTTGGTGATTTGAAGGAATTTATCTTAAGCCTGTAAACTGCTTTGTGATTTGGGGTGAATTGATATGCTAAAAGTATTTAAGAGGGCTGTTGAAGCAATCCTAAAGGGAGCACTCATTTTAAGCTGTTTTTTATTTATTTTATTATTTATTTATTTTATTATTTAGTTTTTGTTGACGGGTAAGTGCACTAGACAAATCCTGCCTATTTTCAGGCCGACCGGGGAGGGATACAGATGAATGCCAACTGACCTTGAACCAGATTAAGCTGTTGGTGGTATTTTAGTGAATGAGGGAAATTTGGCCAGGACACCAGGGAAATTCCTCTACTCTTTTCGATAAGTGCCATGTGATATTTAACATCCACCAGAACTACCACCAATCCAGGCAGATGGGACCTCGGTTTAACGTCTCATCCGAAAGACGGCACCTCAGAAATGCAGCACCCCTCTCATGCTGCATTACAGTGTCAGTACTGGGATATTAACCCAAGTGCCAGATGTGGGAACTGAACCCACAGCCCTCTGAACTCCCGGCCTCAGAGGCAAGTGTGCTACCTACTGAGCCACTGACACTGCTGTTTAACATACTGTGCTCCACTGGGATCCCTTGCTCACATGTTCTGGTAGCTACGCTGTACAGTGACACTTGGATTTATTAGGGTTTTTGGTGCCACTGTTACCTCCAATGGTGGCATTTTAACAATTTCCTTTGTGGGGTGTTATTTGTTGCATTCTCTGACTTTCCTCACTATGGACACACTAAGTCTGTGCCCTATATATAAACCTCCCCTTTCCAAAACTTGCTGCCTTTTTTTATTTCCTTTTTCTACCAAGTTGTGGCACCTGAATTAATCTCTGTCTATAGCTTGGCTGCCTTGGTTCCCTGCCCCTCCCTCTCCTGCTAAATCTGTTTCTTTGTCTGTCCCCCACCCCCTGAGATTGTCGTTTGTGTGCCTATTCCCCTCCCTCTGATTTATCGAGTTGGGCTGGCCTCTGTTTCGGCTACTTAAATTACTGCTTCTAATCTGGCCCCTCTCTTTTCTTTCCAGGTTGCCCCTGTTCAGAGCAGGCTGCCTACAACTGCATGGTGTCACAGGCTGGAGAAGCTAGCCGGCCGCTCCTCTCCCTCAGCCTGCAGCAAACTTCACTGAATCCCAGTAAGCCAGCCGAAAAGTCCTGGAAATTCTTGAAGAGTCCCGATTGGACTGTGTCCTGTAGCGAGCGCTCCAATTGGGTGCTCGCATCTATAGCGTTGACTTTATTGGACTGTGGGAGTTCAGTGTAAAATCTTTGGGAGCTCACGGCTTTCTTTTAATACTTTTGCTGAAGCTTGTAAATCTTGTCCCAGACCGCCTGCCCCAACCCTGACCTCTATTAAATACACCTAAACCCCGCCCTTTCTCCACCCTCAAATTTATCATTGGTCCCTAATTATAGCCTTACACTTGTGATCTTGGACCCCCTGCTCAAAAGCTCACCATTCTGGTCTCCTGTTGTTTCTAGCCTATAGTCTTCTGGGCTTAGAGTTTAACTCTGCTAGGCTTTTTTTCTCATTTTTCCTTTCTCCTTTTTTCCTCTAAATGAATTACTTCCATTCTTTGTAGCATCATGTGTTGCTTAAAATGAATTGTACTGCTGACCCTCCTCCTTACCTTCATCTGGACTGAACAATTTATTGCTGCTTCCATAGATCTCCCCCTTTTTATACTAGGTCACCTCCTCCATGTTTAACTACCCCTGAATTACCCTTTGCATTACTGTACATCCCCTGTGTGCAAAGGAATGACTCTATATTACTCAGGTAGTGGCTGCACAAGTGCCTGTATTGGAGGAACCCTGGACTTTATTACTTCTTATATCTCTACTGGGGTTCACTTCTCGGTGCTCCTCCTTCTGGTCTAGGCTGGGGATATTGAGACTAATCCTGGGCCCCTCTGCCTGACCCCTGCTTGTGCCACCTCCACCAATACCCAACATTCTACAAAAGGCCAAAAAGTGGCTCATATTAATATTTTTATTTTTATTTTTATATAGTTTTTGTTGACTGGGACAGCCTTCATCCTAAAATGGCTGAACTTGAGGCATGGTAATGCAAATGTCTCTGGAGATCCTGTGCATAACTGAAACCTGGCTCAAGCTGACAAACAGCATGAAGTGGCACTATTAGGCTATAATTGCTTTAGAAAGAACAGGAGGAGCTCCTCCTCTAAAATGGAATGCCTCCAAAATTAAATGTCTAGGAGCCCATGTTCCCAAAAACTTGAACCAATTGTTTGCCAGTAATTTTGATTCCCTCTTCTCCCAAATTAAGCAAGACATCAAAAATGGGAACTCTTAAACCTCCCATTGTATTCCCGAATAGAGACAGCATCAATGAATGCCCTGCCTAGGTTCCTCTACCTATTTCAGAGCCTACCCATAAACATCATCTTGGACCAATTTAAGATCTGGCAGCAAACAATAAAAAGGTTTATTTGGGCCAATAAAAAACAAGAATCAAATCCATAATCTTACAGTCCAGTAAGAAGGATGCAGGTAGGGCATTACCTAACTTAAAAGACTACTATCTAGACTCACAGTTAAGGTGTGCCCTCCTTTGGGCAATGCCTTAGTATCAGGCACATTGGAAATGCATTGAAAAAGAAACTACTGAGTGGACCCCCCCTGGAAGTGAGACTCTTCACCCCAAAATTCTTCCCCCAGATCTCGGGCTAGTCCCTCTACTCAGTCAAAAATACCCTTGCTGCAGTGCATAGATTCTGGGTAAAACATAAATGTCATGGGGAGCTAAGAAGATTCACCTGGGATGGAGAATTTGAACCTGCTCGAATGGATCTCACCTTCAGGAGATGGGCGAAGCTGGGACTACATTTCCAGGGACAACTAATGAATGGAAGTATAATTAGGGAGTTTGGAGATGTCAAAATGCAGTTCCAACTGAGGAACTTGGATCATTACAGATATCTTCAACTCAGGACCCATATCCCGAATATACAGAAGAGACACAGCCCAATAGTAAGACAGTCTGACTTACAGGACATAATAGGTAAAATCACGACCTCACAACTACGCAGGAGACAGATCTCTGCCCTATGCAGAGCTATGAGAGATAAAGGGGTAAGACATTCAGTCCCCTTTAGGAGTAGATGGGAGTGGGAGCTGGGAGAACAGTTAACGGAGAAAGAATGGAAGCCATTTTCACTCAAGCCCACAAAACCACATACTCCCAGAAATGGAAAAAATTTGAGGGGAAAATCAGAGCCTGCTACTTCATCACAGTGGTAATGAAACATAAATGGGCCCAGAAACACAGCTATGTCTGTTGGAGAGAATGTGGGGGAGGACCAGGCAGGACACCTGCATATTTTGGGACAGTTCCCTAGGTTGGCTCGCTTCTGGAGGGAAGTGGGGGGATCCCTGGAGAGCTTGTTCCCTATAGAAGAATCTCTCTCTGTGAAGCACCTGGTGCTGGGAGTGGCCCCTCAAGGGGTAAAGTGTAGAGACCAGCTATACTTGTGGAATGTCCTGGTGGCCACAGCCTGTAAGGCGATCACCAGGAGGTGGCTGTCATTGGCCCTGCCCACATTAAAAAACTGGACTGAGGTGGTTTATGAGATCCAGGATATGGAGGAGCTGATGCGTAAAATAAACCTAAGGTCCTCAGTATTCATGAACAGATGGACCAGGTGGGTGCTCTGGCAGGGGAGAGAGGAGAAAGGAGGTGCAGGAGGGAGATGGCTCAGTACAAAGAGATGAAGCTGAACCAGTTTGATTTCCTAGAATCTTTATAAATCATACAGAGGCTCCTAAGTGCAGTTCTCACATTATTTAAAAAGAGGTTGTGAAAATTTATTACCCAACTATGGACCATTAATTGTAGAGAGGATGACCTTTTAATGAATGAATTTTATTGAAATATATTTAAGCTGCTATATGTAATGCATAAGAATGCTACCCTGAAGAAAACAATGTGCAAGTATCTGAGAAGATGAGATTTGTTTGTAATCCTGTAATTTCAATAAACTTGAATTTACAAAAAAGAAAGGACAGGGAGGGAAAAAAGGGGTGCAGGAGTTTTAATATACACTCGGTCCACTCTTGTTGCTGTTGAAGTTCCATCCCTGAGTTCTGGCTTGTCTCCTGTGGAATCTCTATTCCTTACAATTACCCTTGGTAATGTCAAGAAACTGAACATTGAGTAACATAGAAACATAGAAACATAGACTTTGACGGCAGATAAGGACCACTTGGCCCACCCAGTCTGCCCATTTCCCTACCTACTAGATAATCTGCAGATTTAGTTAACCAACAGCCTACTTCCTGCCACCCCCACTATAATTGCCTTATGTCTGTGCCATGCATGTTTGAATTCCCTCACTGTTTTAGACCCACAGCCTCTTCAGGAAAGGCGGTTCCATAAATCCACCATTCTCTCTGTGAGAACAAATTTCCTCCACATTACCCTAGACAGTCCCCCCTCTATCTTTAAATTGTGCAGCTTGTTCTTACACATCTCTTTTTCTGAAGATGCTACCCTCCTGGACTTTGTTGATTCCTTGAGGTACTTGAACGTTCCTATCAAGCCCCCGTCCCTCCTTTCATCAAGGGTATACAAATTAAGCTCTCGTCTCTCTTCATATGGTTTCTCATGCAGACCCGGCACCATTTTAGTTGCCCTCCTCTGGACTGCTTCCATCCTGTCTATGTCCTTGCGTAGATGGGGTCTCCAATACTGCACACAGTACTCCAGATGGGGTCTCACCAAGTGTCTGTACAGAGGGATAACCACTTCCCTTTTTCTACTTGTGATGCCCCTTCCTATGCATCCCAGTATCCCCCTGGCTCTCCTTACTGACTTCTCACATTGCTTACCCACCTTTAGATCATCTGATATGACTACCCCAAGGTCCCTTTCCATTTTTGTTGTTGTTAGTACCTCCCCTGCTATTGTGTCCTCTTCTCCTGGGTTTTTGTTTCCCAGGTGCACTACTTTGCACTTCTTTGCGTTGAATCTAAGTTGCCATATGTCTGACCATTCCTCCAACCTTGCCAAGTCCCTTCTCATCCTTTCTACCCCCTTGTGTATCAACTCTGTTACAGATCTTTGTGTCATCTGCAAAGAGGCATGCCTTTCCTCCAGACACTCTGCAATGTCACCTATAAAGATGTTAAAGAGGACTGGACCTAGTACTGAGCCCTAAAGATGCCACTAGTGAGCCCCTTTCTTGGAATGTGTTCCATTCACTATTACCTTCTGTATCCTGTTGTATAGCCAGTTTGCTACCCAGGCTACCACCCTGGGACCCACTCCCAGGCTGGCTAACGTGACTATCAATCTTTTGTGCAGGACTGGGTCAAATGCCTAGCTAAAGTCTAGGTAGGCCATATCCACAGCCCCTCCTGCTCTATTACTTTGGTCACCCAGTCAAAGAAATCTATTAGATTCATCTGACATGACCTTCCTGCTGTAATTCCATGCTGCTTTTGGTCCTGTGCCCCGCTGGCCTCTAGGTACTCAACAATTCTTTCTTTCAGAAGTGATTGCATCATTTTCCCTACCACTGAGGTCAAACTTACAGGTTTGTAGTTTCCTGCTTCTGCCTTGCTACCACTTTTGTGAAGGGGAATCACATCTGCCCTCCTCCAGTCCTCAGGTACCACACAATCCTCCCATGATTTGTTAAAAAGTCTGGTCAGTGGTGTCACTAGGTCCTCCTTTAGTTCTTTTAGGATTCTGGGGTGAATCCTGTCAGGTCCCATTGCTTTGTCCACCTTGAGTTTTAGGAGTTCTTTCAGGACTCTTTTTTCTGTAAATAGACTGGTGTCAACCCCCATACCCAGAGTGCTTCTATTGTCTGGTTTAGGTAACTCCTCCTCATCTTCTTTTGTGAATACTGAGCAAAGTATTCATTCAATAACTCTGCCTTTTCACTGTCTCCTCTGCCACCTCCTCTCTCCCTCATTAATGTTCAATATTCCTCCCTTAACCTTTCTATTCTCTCTAATGTACCTATAACAGGTTTTATCCCCCTTCTTAACTGAATTGGCTATTTTTTCCTCAGTTTGGGCGTGCCTATCTCCCACCATCCAAGGCTACACCTGGTCTTCAACCCCTCCTTAACTGCATAGTTAACCTACCTCATCATGATCTTATACGTAGTGGTGATTTTAATATTGACTGGCTTCACCCGGATGCCCGAGCACAAGCCTCACTTGCTGACTCTAACCTTGTGCAATCATACAGGAGCCAGCATCTTACTACCAACTCAGATAAGCATACCCTTCTTGACTGGATGATCACTAACTGCCCTCTGAAGATAAAATCTGTGTCTGTTCTATCTGACTACTTAAATGACCATTCCGTACATACTGTGTCTGGAGAAATAATTGTCCTACCCCAGATTTCTCTGGTTAGGGATATACCCAAACTTGATGTCAACAAGTTTCTCACTTCTATCAATAATGCAGACTGGAATCCAATAAGATCCTTTTTGGACATAAACCAAGCCTTGGCCTTTTTGTTGCTACACTCACCAAATAATTGACTTTCATGCCCTCTGGAAAAAATGCAGGTCCAAGGGTGTAATAGCTCCTTGGCTAACTAAGGATACAAGGTCGTTCATGTCCCTCAGTGACAAGGCCTGGAGGACCTTTAAAAAAAGTGGTCTGTAATCCAATTAGCAGGTGTATAGACAGCTTAGAAATCAGTGCAAAATCACTCTACAAAAGGCTAAGCACCTGCACTTTAAAACCCCACAAACTGGACATTTATCTAACCTTAAGGAGTTCTGGCATCAGATCAATTATTTAATAAAGGGAAAGGTATTTGAAGCCCCTAGTTCAATCTTCTCCCGTGGCACTGATCTAGCTGACCCCTTATCCATTGCCTCAGGGTTTAATGACTTCTTTACAGATCTTGACAAATACACCTCTTCTTTTGGTAACGCTTCCTCCTTCCCCCTTTATTCCTCACCACAGGACTGTCCTGGGAATAGGTCAGCATTTCATTTGAAATTGGGCTCTCTGAAAGAGGTCCAGAGGCTCCTCAGTCAACTGCAAGCACAGAGCTCCCCTGGTCATGTCTCTCTGGAACAAAAATTTCTCAAACTGAGAGCCCCTGCCCTTGCCCGCCCAGTCTGTGATCTAATCAAATGCTAGTTTCACTCTGGTGTTATTCCAGACAAATGGAAGGTTGCTGTAGTTGTCCCTGTACATAAAGATGGTCCTAATACTAATATTGAAAACTTCTGCCCCATCTCTATTCTCTGTCCCTTGGCTAAAATCCAAGAGATTATGGTATATAATCACTTGCAGGACTACCTGGAACTCCATGCTCTGTTATCCCCCTATCAGCATGGGGTTAGAAGGAACCACAGTACCCTTACTGCATTTATAAAAGTTATCTCTGACATTTACCAGGCTATGGACCATGGGTCTACCACTGGAACCATCTTTGTGGACCTTACAAAAGTCTTTGTCCTGGTGAACCACAGCCTTCTACTTCAGCAGCTCCACGCCCTTGGCTTCAAATTCAGTGCTTTAACCCGGATTGAAAATTAACATTCCTGCCACTCACAAAGTGTCAAATGGTCTGGTTCAGTCTCTAATCCAAACCACCTATAACCTATGGTGTCTCCCAAGGCTCCATCCTAGGTCCAATACTATTCTCTCTATTTATCAATGACCTTCCCAACTTCTGTGCTCCGGCATTGGTTCACCTATACGCAGATGATGCAATCATCTACCACTCCTCTCCCGAGCCCAACTGGATTAACTGTGCCTTGGCATCTGACTTCTCCTCTCTAGAGGGTTGGTTCCATTGAAAACACCTTGTCCTGAATTCAGAAAAAACAAAGTGTATGCTCTTTTTCCATCTCTCACCCACCCACTTGCCCCTCACTATCACCTCCCTTAGTGGTGATATCCTTGACTGTGTCCACTCCTTTAAATATTTTGGTATCACTCTTGATCCTTCTCTCTCCCTTAAGTTGCATGCCTCTAATGTATCTGAAGCTCTCAACCAGCATCTAGGCCTCCTCTACAGGATACGTCCGTTTCTATCCTCGGCCTCATGCCTCAAGATTGCATCCTCTTCCCTTATACCTCTTCTAACTTATGGTGCTTCGTTGTTAGCCCCTGCAAGTTCCTTGACTCTTTCTATACTCTCCCAGGCCTACCACAGGATGGGTAGGTTCGCTCTTGGGGTCAACTCCCGGCAACACCACTGTAATGTCCTCTCCTTGTTGGGTTGGTTACCTTAAGTGTCCAAGTTAAGGTACCATTCCCTTAGCCTTTTGTTTAAACTGGTAAATATATTTACCCCTCCTTCCTTAGGTGGGATTATATAGCAAAACAAGCCCCACGTTCTCTGATCTGCATCTCTTCCCCTTCTTATAAAGCCTAGCAGTGTCTTGCTTTGGTTAGTAAGTCCTTCTCATATGATGGTCCATCTGATTGAATGCACTTCCTCCCACTGTCCTGTCCTGCCCCTCTCTCCACACATTCCAGTCCTCCTTGTTTGCCTCTCTTACTGCCTCTGCAACATGTTCATGCTTTTGGCTAATATCAAACTACTCTGCCTCCAGTTCTTCTGGCTGCAGTACCTTTTTGTCTGTATGTCCATTAATGTCCTATGTGTACCATACTAAATGTTTGCAATGTTTCAATACACTGTACTGACTACTTGTATATCCTATGCAATTGTATTTAATATTTATATACACATTTTTCTCTACCTTGTTTTGTAGAAAAAGTGGGTCTCACTGTATATTTTGTATCTCTCCTATGTGTTACAATGCTTAATGCTCTCTGTAACTCTTGTTACCCTGGTCGACCCTGAAAAAGGGACTGCACTTGTCTCAGTGGACTTACCTGGTCACCAGAACTCAAATAAATAAAATAAATAAACTTCCTGTACAATATGATACTGAGGCTGAGTGCAGAAGCACTGCTCTTTAAAAGGTGTACCAAACATTGCTTGAAATCTACAGCAGTACAACTAGGGCTATGCAAAATTAAACTTCCACCGGCAGGATTTTAGCAAAAGTCAGAATTTCACTTTCGTAAAATTTCAGAATGCACTTTGGAAACTTTCTTGGAAATTCCAACTTAGAATGGCAGAATAAATATATCAATTTTTGAATATTGTATTAAACTACAGGAAAAAAATCCACTGAAACTGATCACTGTCAGTGGTCAGTTTAACGGAATTTTATTTTGCAGTTTTATACATTAATCTATGATTCATACATTCGTTCCAAAGTTCAGTGAGTCACTGAACTGTGGAATGAATATATGATTTGTAGATTAATGAATTATACTGCAGAAAGAAATTGATTGTGGAATAATGTATTAAAATGAGGAATACAATTCTGCGGAGCTGTCATTCCACAGTTCATGTGTATTATTCTGCAGTACAGCTAAACAATTCCATGGAACAGGGCAAAAATCTGCTAAATACATTAGGAAAATTCCGATTTCTCCAATGGCAGAAGTTCAGAAAATTTTGAGAAATTTATGAAATTTTGGAAAGTTCTGCCAAAGCAGAATGTAACATTGCCCTGCTCTAAGTATGACTGCTATCACATGCTGGCTTGAAGCTAGAAATCATTTTCATAACCGGGCACAAGTGCAAAGCCAGCCTCTGCAGCTATCAGTCTACAAGCACTGCAGACAGATGAGCACAGAACAATGTGCGGCATACCTAAAACAAGTACTAGGAAAAGTTGCTGCTATATGCAGATGATGCAGTGATATACCAAAGCAGTCCCTACACCAACCTTACTCAAGAACTCCAAGCACAGCTTTGAGGTCCTAGAAAACATTATGTAACATGGTGCATGCAGTGAACACCCTGCATGCCCTGCCGGGCCAGCATTATCGTCCTGCCATATGGTCCAGGCATCAAATTGCATTTTCAGCAGCCTGATGGCCCTTTTCATGATGCTCTGTGTTTTCCGGTGGGCATGGTTGTATGCCTCCTCAGCAGGTGTGGACAGAGTTAGGATTGACGCCATCAAATACGGGCATGGGGGTATGTGCTGTCACCTGCATCTAGGGAGAATCATGGGTCAGTGACATTTACAAAGTGTACTGCTACACAGTGATGGTGCAAGTAGCGTTACCATACTCACCCAAAAGCCAGGTGTTCAGTCATCTGCCCCACAGCATGGCACCAAGCCCTGAGGAACCCAATATGTAGTCATCATGGGATGAGCCAGGATACTTGGCACACATGTTAGTAAAGATGCCATTCACGTCACACATAACCTGGCAGTTGACACTGTGGAATCCCTATTACGGTATGCCTCCTCATCTATCTACAGTGTCAATATGGCAATCTGCATGTCATCTATTGAGCTGTACACATTCAGTATACCATTCATGTCATAGAATGCCTATTTCAAGGCACATACATTGTCCAGTGCCATGGGGAACATAATGTGCTGCTCGACATGTGTGAGCAGGGCATCAGTCACCTATGCCACTGCCCAGGACACGAAAGACTGGCATACCCCCACTGTGTCACCTGTTACATGTTGCAATGAGCCGGATACATAGTATGCAGGGGTGCACAGCACCTTTGTCTCAGTTGACATCACCTGTGTCGGCTGGGTTCAGGAGCCAGTGTCATCATGGACCATGTCACACAGCTGGATGACAGTAGCCCATGGGAATTGGAACCACTTGATGCAGTGTGTGTGTCTCTCTCCAGGTGGCGGCATTAATCTGCAGTCAGAATACCAATGGCCATGGCCCTTGCATCCTCCACCTCTGCACCTCATTCACTATCAGGTTTACATACATCAATGCTCTGGGACACATCTTTCTCCTCCGTACTCATTTCTGGTTAGCCTGTGCATCCATCCCAGCATCCACATTTATACAGGCCAGGACACCTGTATGCCACTTTAAGTGGGCGTTTATCTGCTCACTTGTACCACCCTCACCTGTGCAGGTAACACATGCACACAGTGTTTCTATTTTCATTCTCGGCATCGTGTGGCGGTGCAGTTCAGGACAATGGTGGAGGCCTCCACAGGCAGTTTCCCATTTCCCAAGGGTATGTGGTGGGTGTTGGAGGACACTTACACCAACAGGCAAGGTGGGGGGACTCTGTGTTGTGTGACAGGCCATGTCCAGGTATGTATCAGCCCTAGGGGTGTGGTTGTGGGCCACTGTGTGGTGTAGCTACTATCCATGGTGCTAACATGTCTTCTTTAGTGTCCCACACAAGGTCACCATGGCCTGCTGTAACACCTGGAGTTCCTCAGACTGGAGCAGCCCAATGGTGCCCCATACATCTTGTGCATGCCCCCATGCCACAGGAGATGCTGGCACCTGCTGTACCCAGTGTATATCACCCTGTGTCTTTATGGGCTGGACCTGCATTACCGGGTGATGGGATTATCATGTGGCATGATGAGGTGTCCTGGACGGTGAGTACCCAGTCACTGGGCAAACACCCTGTGCTCATGGATGGGCTTGGTACTGTGCCAGTCATCATTGCAGTGGTCTTATGAGTGCTGTGATTTGCATTACTGCACTACAGTGGTCCAGTCTGGAGGATGGTCCTACGGATGCTCAATGAACTTCACCACACCAAGGACAGTGGCACACAGGACAGTGGGTCCAATACAGACTAGACTGTAGATCTGACATGGATGTGGCTGTTGCCACCACTGCATTGGTATTTAGACTATGGGGGCGGAGCCTCTCCAGGCTGTATGACTTGTGTTGCTGCTTGTTCATTTTATGTGCATATGTTTTTTATCTCACCTCATGTTTATTTCTTACCTGCTAATTTTCCCTATTTCAGTTGTTCATATTAAAGTATTTGCATTCACACCTGTGTGATTATTGTGTCCTGGGTTGTGAGTGGCAGTTGGGGTGTGGGGTGTGTGTTGAAGAGTGGATGGGCCTCTGTTACATTCAGGGTGGCGATCATGGTGCATCCCCAGGTAGGGGCCAGCAGGGTTGGTGGGAACTGTGTCCAGCATGTGTGTCATATGTGCCATTCACACATTGCTTGCATTCATAAAAACATAAGAATTTGCCTGCAGAAGGAGACTGTGTGGTCCATCTAGTCTGCCTGGGTTTTCTACCCCCCCACTATCAATTTGTCTTGCTGTGGTGACTATACTGTCTATCCCATGCCTGACTGAATTCACTGACCATCCTGGCTGCTACTATCTCCAGAGGCAGGCTGTTCAAATGGTACACCACCTTCTCCTTGAAAAAGTACTTCCCAACGTTTGGTTTGAATTTACTTCCCACCAGGTGCATGTTGTGTTCTCTAATACGTTCAGCCCAGTTTTCCTGGAAGAAGTTCCTGGTTTGTACTGTGCTGATCCCTTTTTAACAAATTCAAATGTCTCAGTCATGTCTCCTCTGTTTCTCCTTTGCTCAAGGGAAAATAAATTTGCTGTCTGAGCCTAGCTTTGTGCGTTTCTTGGTGCAGACCCTGCACCATTTTGGTGGCATGTGTCTGCAAGGTTTCCAGATGGTCTATGTACTTTTTAGGTGAGGTATCTGGAACTACACACAGTACAACAAGTGAGGCTTCACCAAGGACCTGTACAGTGGGAGGATTACATCACACTTCTTACTGATAATACCCCTACCAATACATCTGAGGATGCAGCTTGCCTTTAGTGCTGCTTTTTCACATTATTTCCCTACCTTTAAATTCTTTGAGATCATGACCACAAGGTCCCATTCCAGCTTTTGTTTCTTCTAGTAGCTGCCCTCCAGGACATACTTCATGCATGAGTTCCTTCTTCCCAAGTGTATGGCTTTACATTTTTGGCATTGAATCTCAACTGCCAGTTCCTGGACCATTCTTCTAGCATCCTGAGATCTGCCTCCATTCCTGCGATCCCTTCCTGTGTGTCCACCCTGTTGCAAAGCATTGTATTGTCTGCAAAGGGGCAGACTTTCCCTTTCAGTTCTTCAGTGATGTCACTGATGAATATGTTAAAAAGGATAGGGCCTAGTCCTGACCCCTGTGGCATGCCACTTGACACCTTCCCCTCTTGAGACAAAGGTGCAATTTATCATAACCCTCTGTGTCCTGCTTTGCAGCCAGGTTGTGATCCATTTAACTACTTTGTGATCAATGTCAGCTTGCTCCACTTTGTTGGCTAGCCTTCTATGTGGGACTGTATCAGAGGCTTTACTAAAATTCAGATATACAACGCCCACTGCTGTCCCCAGTCTACTTCTCTTGTAACCCAGTCGAAGAATTCTATCAAATTTGTTTGGCATGAGCATCCTGATGTGGAGCCATGCTGCTTGGGGTCAAGTTGCCCACTTGCTTTCAGGTAGTTCATTACCCTTTCCTTAAGCAATGTCTCCATTATTTTACCCAGCACTGAGTTCAGACTTACTGGGTGATAGTTTCCTGCTTCCTGCAATGGCACAATCGTGGCCCTTTTCCAGTCTTGTGGTACTATCACCTATTCCAGTTAACTGTTAAACAGTTCAGCAACTGGGGCAGAAAGTTCATCCCTAAGTTATTTTGGAACTTTTGGGTGCATTCTATCAGGGTCCATTGCCTTTTCCACCCTTATTTTGAACAACTCCTCCAGGACCCTTTCTTTTGTAAAGGGGGGTTATGTCAGCTTCCCTAGTATGGGGAAGTGCCTTGGCTGGTGCTGGATCATTACCAATGTCTTCTGTGTGAAGACTGAGCAGAAACATTTGTTGAGTACTTCTGCCTTGTAATAGCAATAGAAAAGAAGTCCTGCACTCACCACCAAGAACAATAAGTTGCACAATCCTGCTGCACTGGCACTGAAATAAAATTTGGCACTTTTCTACAATTGAGAAGCATTTATTTATTCATAGTGGTGAGTGCAGGACTTCTTGGATGCATAGGAGAGGCATCATGAGTAGAAAACAAGAGGTTGTTATCCCTCTGTACAGACAGTTGGTGAAACCCCATCTGGAGTACTACATGAAGTTATGAGATCCCATCTCTGCACAGACATAGACAGGATGGAGGAAGTTCAGAGAGGAAACTAAAGTGATGCAGGGTCTGCACCAGAAGCCATACTGAAGAGAGACCCTTAAGGAGCTTAACATGTATACCCATGAGGAAAGGAGGGAGAGGGGGACATGCTAGAAACTATCAAGTACCTCAAGGGAATCAACAAAGTCAAAAGGTAGCATATTTTCAGAAAAAGATGTATAAGAACAAGGGGCACAATTTGAAGATTAGGGGAATGGCTCAGGAGCAACATGAGGAAGTATTTTTCACAGAGAGGTAGTGGATGCATGGAACTGCCTTCTTGAGGAGGCTAAGGGTCAAAAACAGTGGGTGAATTCAAGAATGCATGGGACAGACATAAGGCAATTCTGGTGGGGGTAGAGGAAGTAGGCTGTTAGTTAACTAGGATCTGCAACTTATCCAATAGGTAGGAAATTGGCAGACTGGATGGGCCAAGCGGTCCTTATCTGCCATCAAAGTCAATGTTTCTCTGTCTTTATTTCTTTTCTGTTGCTATTACTGAACTTTGTCCTTGCACCCTGGCCTAGTGCATTTTTCTTATTTGCAGCAATACGAACTTGTGCCTTGTCTTTGTCATTTTCCACCAAGTGTCCTTCCTTGGTTGCCAGCTGTGTTATTCCTCCTTTACTCTTTCTTTTTTCTCAAATGTATCTATAAAATGTTTTGTCCTCCTTTTTCTCTTCTTGAGCCAATTTTCATTTGGTCTGGGCCTTTGCCATCCTAATAGCCTTTCTGGCTTCCTTGAGTTTCTCTCTCAGGCTTCACTATCCTTTTCTCTTGGTCTCCTTGTACTTCCAAACAGCTTTTCTCTTTTCCCTATCTATAGTAGATACCTTTTTGGAGAACCAGAGGGGGTTCCTTGCCTTTTGGACTTGCCTAGCATGGTCCAGCAATGGCAACCTGTCCACTCTGCTTGCAGTGGCACACATGACCTGGCAATCACCATGGCTGTCATGCATGTCATGCAGCCAGTGGTAAGGGGACATGGGCATCAGTCCCAAGTGCAGCCCCTTGGCTGCATGCCCCTTCCAACATGGTTCCACTGGTGTGGTCAGTCACATGTGCAGGGTGGACCATCCGTGTGTGTGTGGCAGACTATTGTGTGGTACTTCCAGCAGGACCATCAGTTTGCGTCCATACACAGGTATACATGGGTTGTGTCCTGTAGCCAGCTTTGGTACACATCTGCCATGATGTGCCTGCCGGTCATACATGCTTTCTTGCATGCGTGCAGGATGCACATGCATGCAGCACTAAGTGGCCATGCCCCTGTGGATATGCCTCACGTTGTGGCCATGGACATGTGTGTGGGTGCCCTCAGTGAGCCACTATGTGTCTGTCATGCATGCCTCAGCAGCACTAGGTTTAAACAGTGGCAACAACAACAACGCTGACAATAAAAGTGTCATACAAACAGCACTGTTCACAATAGCAACAGGAAAAAAACACTGAAAACTAAAGAGCACTAATGGTAGCAGACGTAAACCATACCGATGACTGCTACCATTGAGAAACTATTCTGCACTTCTGTGTCACGAGGGCTATAATCTCTGCATGCCCCATCAATTATATATATAACTCTAACTCTGGTGGGGGTGGATCTCGGGTAAATGTGAAACTTGGGAAGTCTGTCTTGGCATTTAAAAAAAATACACTTTGGCATAGGGGTGGAGTTTAACTGTAAGTCTTGGAAGACCAGGAACAGAACACTGGTCTTTCACTCTGTGCTACCTAAGCTGCTGCCTTAACCCGCTCCACCATGGGAGTAGCTCAGCCAGCTGGAGTGCTTTTCTTTACTTGTTCAGCCTCAATAGTCCCTAATAGCTACAGGTGTAGCAGTAGTTGCTCTACGTTATTCTACCCTGTCGCTATTCAGGCTTTCATGGTCCTGACAGCACTGTTTAGAAGACGCTGTTCAGGACATGCTATTCTGACCAGGTAGGTGTCTGGGCATTGGTACTTGAATGTGGGATGCACATAGTCACCGATGTGCCTCAGCTGCCATATCTGCCTACCCTCACGGTGGCTTTGTGCATAGGGCCCCAAATGCATATATAAATAACAATATGTTTTAGAACAGAACTATTGGGCTAACAGTGAATAAAAGGAGACAATATAGAACCCAGGTAATATTGCTGAAGCTTTAAATGACTTCTTCTGTACTATATTTATTAAAGAAAAAAAAAAACAGAAAAGAATTACATGGGATCCATTAAGCACTAAAACCATGGGGCCCGATTCAGAAGGGGATACAAGGCTTGCATCATTAGCTGCATCTTATACAAAGGGGTTGCAGATGTGCAAATCCCTCAGGCATGAAAGCAGTCTAGTTTTCAAGAAAGTGGCACATTTGCAACATTTTCCCCACTTTATGACAACTTGCACCAAAGGTTTGGCACAAGTCCTGTAAAGGGGATATCCATGGACATAAATGTAAATCAGGAAGAATCTGGCCTAACTCATTCTGGACTTGTGGCTGGGCTTTCATGGCAAGTGCCTTTCGGAATTGTGCTTGCCACAATGTTTGATGCAAGTCGCGAGTTGTGTCAACCACCCTGCTGCAAGTTCCCTGTGGCGACTGCACACCATTTCGGAATTGGGGCCATGAAATTTACCAGAGAAGAAGTCCAGTCTGTTATTAATGAAATAAACTCAAAACTCAGCTCCAGCACTGGATAGCATAAATGCATGTTTCTTTAAAGAGTTATTGGAACCACTATGCATATCACTTACACTATTGTTTGATAAATCAATCAAACAGGGGTAGGTACCAAATGACTGGAAGAGAGCAATTATTATCCCAATCCATAAGAAAGGTAGTAGGGGATATGTGGGCAACTATAAGCCTATTAGCCTAACCTCAGTTCCATGCAAGGTTATGGAAAAACTACTCAGGTCTAGGCTTAAGAATAAGGTACAGGACTTGGGAAGACTAGCACCCACACAGCAAAGCTTTGTGCATGGGTGATCTCACACTACAAATGTAATTACTTTTTATGATAAGGTCAGTTCCAGTATGGATAGGGATCCCAGTAGATATTATATTCTTGGACTTTCAAAAGGCATTGGACACTATACCACACATCGAGCTAGCTACAAAGTTCAAAAATATGGGAATAGATCCTGTAGTGGTAAGGTGTATTAAAAATTGGCTCATGAACAGATCACAACACATAAAAGTAAGTGGGGAATTATCAAGGGAGAGACCAGTTTCTAATGGGTTGCCACAGGGGTCAGTGCTTGGACTGATCTTGTTTGGTGTGTACATCAGGGTCATGCACTGGGGACTTCAAAACAACATTGCTAAGTTTGCTGATGATACAACGATTAGTGCAGAGGTAGACAAGGAAGAAAAATATCAGTCTCTGGTGGATGAGTTAAAAGTAATAGAACTTTGGGCCTATAAGAACAAGATGTGATTTAACTTAGACAAATGCACTGTCCTTCACCTAGTCAAACACAACCCCCCAAAATCATAAAATCTGTGTAACACTGTATTGAGCACAGTGGAGAATGATTACACCTCCCCATTCTAGTCTCCATACCTTAAGAGAGATATTAAGATAGTGAAGGGACCACAGAGAAGAATAACTACACTGATCCCTAGGCTATCAAGGTTACCCTACACTGATAGGCTCTATGAATTAAATCTGTTTCGACTGGAGAACAGGAGATTAAGAGGAGATTTATTGCTGCTGTACAGGTTACTAAAAAACAAGAACTAAGATCACATGGCAGCATTGTTTATAAGTACAGGTCAATGAACCTCAGGTCCCCTAACAACCAACTGATAATACCAAAGGTTAATACTATTAAGAGAGATAATTTCCTTACTGTGAGGGCTCTGAAGGTCTGGAATACACTACCTCAATACCTCACTGAAATTCAGGAGTTTGAACAATTTAATAGAGAGCTGGACAACTTCCTTGCACTTATTAGAGCCAGTGAGTTATACACTTTCTAAGAATGGGAGATAGTCCAGATGGGCCACGTGCCTTCCTCTATCTCAGAAACAGAGTAAGGCTGAGTAAGACCAGTAAAGCCTAGCTACTGGCTGTTGGCTTCCACTCACCAAGGTTATGCTAGGGAGGACCTTTGCTAAGGAGGGTTTTTACCAGTCGTACCACTTTCCTGTGAGTCCTGTCTAGCCAGAAGCAAACAGCTCCAGTCCATCCGTCTGCCCTCAGCTCCCTTATAGTGAGTTGGCACTTCCCTCAATGCTCTGACAGGCTTAATCAAAACCTGTCAATTACATCCCTCTGTTCCAGTGGTCCACACCCCTAGAACAGGCAGCACCACAACTGCAAATCTCAGCCAGCTGTTCAGCACCAAACACGTCCACTCTTAGCTTTGCATATGCTTTGCCTCTCTCTCAGGTGTCTCAGGCAGTCTCTGTCTTGCAGTTGTGTAGCTGACTGACTAAAAGCCGCTGAGAGATCCTTTTTATAACTCAGAGAATCACATAATCCATTGAATTCAAATTTTACTTCATTAACATTCAGTGTACCAAAATCACAAAAGAAACAGGAATAAACACTCATTACAACAGAAAAACAATACTGTACATAATCACTAAATACGAGTCATCTTCACTTTACCAAAGAGTTTGTAGCATATTTTCTTTAATTATTAGGAACACCATCCTTAACTGAGAGTTACAAAATTAATGGGGGGATGGGAATAATGAGCTATAACGAGAGACTTACACATCTTGGCCTGTTTAGTTTAGAGGAGGGGAGAAAAAGGGGGACCTCTTGTTATTGTTAAATATACTAAACAACACAGACCTTATGGCACAATTTGACCTTAAATTCAACAGTAGGTCAGTACATCTAGGTCCCATAATAAACAACTGCTCATTCCTAAGCTCAATACAAATAAAATAAATAATTTATTCACAATACATACAGCCTGATTGTGGAATTCACTACCCCATGATTTGGCTAACAAAACTTCCTTTAGTAGCTTCAGACATGGGCTTGATGACTTCTTGTTGCATTCAAGAAACAAATAATATACCCACTCGGAGTGGGAGAAATTATGATGGACCCTTGGCCTTCTTTTGTCTTACTGAATCAAGTAACCAAGTACTCTCTGACCTTATGTTCTATAAAGCCATCAATTCTAGGTGTGGCCAGGCCTCTAGGAAAAACAGCAGTCAGCTGGCAGCTTAGAGTCTACCACCCAAACTATTCACAACCTCCCAGGGTAAGTTAACTGAAACTCTTGCTACACTGAGAAACTGCTTTTTAGATGAGCTTTTAATAATTAAAGGGTAATAGTTTGAAGCAAAACAGGAAGAACACTGTGTTTGTTCCAAATTTAGATGCTGGGCCCGATTTTCAAAGGCTTTAGACTGACGCAAGGTGCCTGTGTCAAACAGGTCTGACACAAGGGCACCTTGCACCAAGAGCTGCACCAAGTGGGAATTTCAAAGGCAGCCTGCATCACCCAGCAGGCTGCCTGCACCGAAGTGTGCTAGCACTATCCTCGTGCTGCAAAAGTAGCTGCGGCATGGTGCTGGGGGCTTGTGACAGACCCAGACTGCTGCAGCCCTCGGATCTGGAATTTGAGAGAACCCCCCAGGAACCAAGTGCCAACTACCCTTAGACCAGTGAGGGGCAGGTCTAAGGGGACTTAGATGGCTCCTGGGGGGTCATCCCATAGGTGCCACCATGTGGCCCACCCCATCCATCCCTGGTGGGCGATTTCTGGTGGTCCAGTGGTCTCCCCTCACCTCCATCACGGTCCCTGATACCCACGTCCATGAATCATGCCAACCCCCCCACCCATCTCAGCACTCTCATCCCTCTCCCATACCCTGATCCGGCAACCGGCACTCGCTCCCATGCCACCATGGCTGGCAGAAATGGCCGTTGGTGTGTGTACTGTATACAGTATACAGTACAGCGTGGACTTCCTAGTTGGTGGCCGGCCAGGGTGGCATGTGGAGGGCAGTGTTGGTCACCAGATCGGGGTACGGAAGGGCGGTGGGAGTGCTGAGATGGATACGGGGTGGCACTAGCCTACCAGGGTACCGGGAAGTGTTACAGCGCTAGAAATTTGGGGGCAGGGTCCCGGGGGCACTGCGCTTGGCGTGAGCTGCCAGTGTCGCAGCTTGCACCAGGGCTTTGAAATTCTGGCCTGCTGTCTTTTAAATAGTTAAGCCTAATGACTTCCTACATTGATTATTTCTCCATTTTAAAACAGGCCACCAGTTGTGCATGCTTGTATCTGTTAATATCTAGCACTAGTCCTCTCAGAAACATTATAAAATGTCACTTATTTCTAGTATGGGGGGTAATCACATCAGCTGAAGCCAGTTCTGACCATGGACTCTCTTTTTCCTGGGCCACTATTAACCCTGTAGAGCCAGGGTAATTAAATATACTGTAACATACATGAGTTTCCACAAGTTTTTCTCCTATTATCACCAGGGAGGCAAAAAGATGCCTAAAGAACAAAAGAGGAACTTTTACAATGAATTAACCTGTCCTCACTTCCACAACTGCAGCAAGGGAGTGAAAAATAGAAAGACAGACAGAATAGACAAGGGAGTTACCCTGGGTGATCACTCTAGGAGCGACAGTAAGAAATACAGACAGACATGACAGAAGCTGTGCAGCTAAAAGATAAAGATAAAGAAAAGGTGTGTGTGAGTTTCGTTTAATTTTCTTCAGGAAGTGGTACCTAAACTGAAGCAAAGCATTCCTATACTAACTAACCATCGCCTTAGAGAAGGCCTTATCAAGGCAGTACCATTAACAGTTCATAACTTTGGGCCCTTACTTATAAATCACAAAACAATTTCAGGGGCCACCTTTCAACAGGCATTCTAGCTGAGATCTTAAATGAAGGAGAGGCTGCCCCCCTCCACATGGTTGGCTACCATCATCATTTTATCAAAACTAAGTAAAAACCCTATACTGTGCTCCACCTACTCCCCTATTTCACTCCTTACTACACACTACAAATGGCCAGAATCATGGTCACTCAGTTGGAAAATATACTTCTTGAGGAGATACATCTGGATCACTCAGGTTTTTTGAAGGGTAGGCAAGGAAAAAGTAACATCTGCAGAATCCTTAACATGATGTGAAGGTGGAAGGAACTGAGGGGGAGCTGGAAGGGATCCTGGCTCTTGACACCGAAAAGGCATTTGACTGTGTTGAGCTGGGATGCCTCTAACACATGCTAGAATACTTTTGATATTGGAGATATTGTAAGTTCAGGGATTGGGTATGGATGCATTATTTGAACCCAATGACACAGTTTATGGCAAATGGGAACCTAATGCAAGCCAGTGCTTGACAATGGGGTACACGCCAGTGGTGACAACATCTCCATTACTGTTTGTGTTAGCACTGGAGCCACTGGCAGCTTCCATGAGGAATAACCGAGGAAGACCTGAGGGCTGGGGGCAAGGACCATAACTGTCCTTTTTGGCTGACAGTCTCATACCACATGTGAGACATCTGAAAACACAAGTGCCTCTGACAGTACAGAATCTGTGGGATTATGATGGCTATCTCCAGTCACAAACTAAACTAGAGGAAGACTGAGATTTTGTAGGTGTGGAAAAAGAAGGTGGAGTGTAGCGGGCACCCAGGATTAACATCGCAAGAGGGAGACACCCTCAAATACATAGGGATCAAAATTCCTAAACAATCAAGTAACGTGAATAAGGCTAATTTTCCCCCAATCCTTAAGAATATGGAGAGAAGGGGGAGCAATTCCAATCAGAGTGCCACAAAAGTTATTTGGGAAGGTCAACAGTATGTTCCATATTTTCCTATGGAGCGGTAACCTCTGAAAATAAGGGCCTCCACCCTGCAGGGATTGACTAAGGAGGGTGGCTTGGCTCTCCCACATATTCAGAATCACTATTATGTGACCCAACTGTCATATCTGAGTCATGAGACTGGTGAAGACTGACCACCATGGAGGCAATTAGAAGATGAGGAGCTGGGAGAGGTTTCTTATTTAGAGAATGTCTTGAGCCCTTTCCTGGAGGAAGTATAATCAAGGATGAAATAAAAAAAAAACCTTTACCAAACTACTGTAACAACATTTAGTTGGGTACAAATTCATAAATATCTAAATCATAAAAAGGGGTGTGTCCTCTGGCCTCCCTCACCTCGGCATTCAAAGGCGAGATCTATACAACATACCGTATGTACATCAGGGCCTGATAAGGTGGAGTAAGAATGGGGTGAATAGGATCAAAGAACAGTATGGAAAGATTGGGACTCTAATCTTTTGGGTACAGGAGGGAAAACAGTACCCCCACCTACTTCTTTTATTTATCTGTGTGTCAAGGGCTTGTTGCAGGATGAACAAGGGAAGGTGGTGGAGCCAGAGATGTCACTAGTAAAGAGCATTATATTTGCACCTCAACCAAGCTCAAGTACCTGTCTGCATTCTATAGGCTAATCAAAGAAAGCCAACCCCTAAAAACTGAAGACTATAAGGAGGCCTGTGGGGACAGATCTAGACATTTAAATAAGTCTGGATAGTTAGCAAATGGCTATAGCTTATGCTGTCACATGTACCAGGTCCAAAAGGCTATGCAACATTCAATATAATTTCCTTTATAGGAACCTACCTGCATCTGACCAGACTACACAAGCTCAAGCCTACTCTTAGTGATATGTGTTTAAAGTGCAATAGGCACACATATGCATATGACCTTCTATTGCACACAAAATTGATCATTCTGGGGAGGGCTGCAAAACACTATGGAATCTGTCCTTCACACTACTTCACCTAGTTCCATTTTGGAAGTGTTACTAGACACAGAGGTCAAACTGAGTGGTGCCAACCACTGGCCCTTGTGGTATCAAGTATTGATCACAGACAGGAAGATGCTGGCACAATATGGGGGGAAGTGGATCTACCTTCTATCAGGCGCAGGGCCATTGAAAATGTAAAAATACAGTTTAAAAGCAAAAACCATCTTGATTTGCTTCTTACTTCTTGAGCCCTACAAAGTCACAAAGCAGAACTCTTGACTAGCCAAGATACATCTCCAGAGCCCCAGTCACTTACAAGCAAGTCAGAAACATTTTATTTATATGACACAAATCACTTCTTTTGGGGCCTGTCAGTCCCTTTGGCATATTGTGCAAATTTTGTCAAAATTAATATTACCTGGGGGGGACCACGTGATGCAGGGTACCGGGTAGAAGCTCCTCCGCATAGCTCCAGCCTCCCGGCTCTGTAAAAGTGTTTTTTGGAGCATTTAATTAGCCTAAAACCCTACAACTTTATGGTCTACTGCCTTCCTAGCATCGAGTGCTCTTGCTGGCTGAATTTGAGAGAGAATGGAGGTGTATATGAAACGGACACCGCAAAAACACACCCAGCCAGTTTTCCCGGAGAAGGCCCCGAAGAAATCACAGGCCTCGAGTGGAGTTGATAAGCCAGAGGTTGCAAATCAGGGCATGGAGCAGGAACCGCTTACGCTAAGCAGATTCCTAGAGGAATTTAAGCCTTTTCAGGAAGAAATAAAAGAAATGGCATCAGAGATTCAATATCTAACCAGAAAGCTCAAAGATATTTCAGTTTTAACTACGGATAGCACCGCAAGGATTTCCTCCTTGGAGAAACAAGCAGAAAGGTTTGAGCCTGGGATGGCGGCTATGCGGCAGAAACTTGCATGTTTTTAAGCTAAACTTGAAGACCATGAAGGTCGTAGTCGTAGAAATAATATTGTGATCCTTGGGCTATTGGAGGGAGAAGAGGGCCAGAACACCATAGCTTTCGTCCAGAAGTTGGTGGAGAAGATTGCTGGCCCCTCGCCCTTTGGGGCTAAATATATAATCGAGAGAGCCCACAGATCCCTGAGGCTGAAGCCCCAACCCAGAGCAACACCTCACCCTATAATATGCCGATTTCTAAATTTTTTGGAGTGAGCACTTGTTGTACAAAGTTAGAGAATCCAGGAAGTTAGATGAGAGCAAGTCAAACTCAGGCTATCACACGACTTGCCGGGCTCTGTCCATTCGAAATGTAAAGCATTTCACTCAGTTGTTTCTAAGATTATTGCTGCTGGTCTTAAGTTTTGTATGGCGTACCCAGCCAGGTTACAGGTGCAAGTGGCCGGTACCTGGGTTTCTTATGAGGATCCTGAAGCTGTGATTGCTGGCCTAAAGCTCTTCAGGGACACATGAGAGGCCCTTCATTATTTAAATGGAAGAGCTCTGGTCCACAGAGAGGTGGCTGTCATTTGAAGGACTCTTCGGAGATGAATATAAATAATCGCTGGATTCCTATCCAAGCTTGTTTAGAGGGTTTAAGGGACACAATTTCCTTAATATTATCCGGACTTTGTATGGTTGTCTACACCTTAGTTTTATCTGGGACTGTGATTGCTTCTAAAATGACTGTTTAATTTTACTGTTTACAGGCGTTGGGGAGAGTAATTTTGCAATGTTTTGATTTAGTACCTCCTCCGCAGGTATGCGAGGGGGAATGGCTCTGTTAAGGCCTGTGGTTTACTCCTCACAGGGTATCAATACCCATCGTATGGTGTGTTGTTTGGAGAGGGTCTCGGAGCATTTTCTTTACAGCCCCTACCATCGCTTCTGCTCCTGTATACCAGAGGGGCTCGTGACTCAATGTAGTATGGGACAGTGATTTTAACAACCCGGGATGGGTGGCTTTTCTTGGCATAAGGGCTTGACAATTGATGGGGAGTGGCAGGATCCGCTTTCTTGGGTCAAGTGATTCCTGTTGTGGGCGTGGCCCACATGGGGACCGGAAACATTGCTTTTGGTCTTGCCCTAACAGCACCTATCGAGGAGCATTCCCTTTAGTAGGCAAGGCATGGGGGTTTGGTAACTCTTGATACTCCTAGTGCTCATGTCCTACTAACACAGTGTTACTCCCACTGGTTATCAGGAGTGGATCAACTGAGGACCTTACAAATTGCTACTGTAATTCTGGTCACTTACCTCCTGTTGTTTTCATATGGGGGGCTCATAGATTTTTCTTGGGTTTAGGCGTGGTGTTGAGGGCTGGGGGAAGGAAGCGGTATGTTGTTGAACTTTGTTGGTGACAGTTGGGGGTAGGGAGGGTGGGAAGAAGGTAAAATGTTGGGTTTATTAATGTTATGTCATGATTGGGTGTTACTTGGGGGATGGATGGGGTAGTTTGGGCAGGGTTGGGAGAGTTTAGGGGCGGGAGGATGGCACAGCAGTCTTAGTGGAACACGGTACTTGGATTACAATTGTAGTAATTGCCAAAGATTAACTCCGGCTCGCTTTTGTCAATATAGATGGCTAGCAATATTAACCTAGCTAACTGGAATGTGAAGGAGGTTAGGAAAAAACCTAAGCAATATCAGGTGCTTAAACACCTGAGTTTGCTGTGTGCACAGATAGCATTCTTGCAAGAATCTCACCTGCTAGATACCGAGACATTGCAACTCAGGAGACAACAGGTGGGGCAGGTCTTTAATGCCTCAGGTTCTACCAGCAGCTGTGGGGTCATGATGCTGGTTAATAGAGGCGTCCCATTTATCCCCACTCAGGTCTTTAGGGATTCAGAGGAAAGGTACGTTTTAGTTCAGGGTACCCTTTGGGCCATGCCACTATTGCTTGGCAGCATCTATGGACCAATCGTGGACGATCCCACCTTTTTTGCGAAGCTGATTACCACAATTCTCCCCTTACTCCCTATTCCCATTATTATGGGGGGAGACTTTAATCTGGTCTTGGACCCTAATATAGACAGGTCCGGAAATGGGTCGAGATGACTGTCCCTGGGCAAAGGGCCTTCAGGGGTTGTTGGACCAATGCGGACTGTGTGGCGTGTGGTCTTGCATCCCAACTCCAGGGAATTTACTTTAGTTCGCCAGTACACGGCTCGCAGTCTTGCATTGACTAACTATTGGTCTCTCATGAGCTCTTGCCGAGTGTGCTGTCCACCTCGATTCAACCGGATCCTGTATCTGATCATTCTCTGGTGTTATGTAATCTGGCTTTCTTTAAAATTCCCAAGAAAGAGACCTGATGGAAATTAAATGAGCAGCTATTGAAGGAGAGAAATACTATCGACTGGTGAAGGATCAGATTGATTTCTTTTTCTCTACCAACCCAATAGAAAGTGCTATGCGGACATTCTATGGGGAGCTTTTAAAAGCTTACATTAGGGGTATTCTCATTAGTTTAGTTACAAAGAGGAAGAGGGCTCAGGAAGCAGAGCTATTATTATTACTGTCTCAGATACGGGAATTAGAATCTAGACAACCAAATAACACTTCTAAGGAGGAGAGGCAGAAATTATTAGTAGTTAAGGACAGATATTTAGAATTGTTAAGAGAGAAAGCAGAGTTGGCTATCATTCATACCAAAGCAAGTTTCACGGATCAAGGAGAAAAAGTGGGGCACCTGTTGGCTTTACGTTTAAAACAGCAGGAGTCTGCAAGATTTATACCTCCTATTAGGGCACATCCTATTAGGCATCCCCCTCAGAGATAGTGCAGGAATTTGCTTCATACTACAAGCAGCTATATAGGGATATGGATAGCCCTCCTTCTACAGAAGAGTTGGAAGTGTACCTTAGGGATTCTCACTTCCCTTCCTTTGGCAAATTCCCCCAAAAAATTCTTATCCTCTCCCCTATCGCAGGAGGAAATTTCGGCCGTTATAAAGGCCCTGCCCTCGGATAAAGTTCCTGGACCCCGGATGGGTTTTCCGCTTTATTTTATAAAGTTTTCAGGAACAGTTACTGCCTGTGCTCCACAGGCTCTACCTTCATATTCTTTCCGGGGCTACAGCAGACACTCACTTGTTTGAAGCCCTAATAGTCCTATTACCCAAACCGGACAAGGACCCTGAATCGGTTCAGAGTTACAGGCCAATATCCCTATTGAATCAGGATGTCAAAATTCTTTCGAAGATTTTGGTGGATAGGCTAATGCTGGTTCTCCTGGACCTGATTGGCATGTCTCAAGTTGGGTTTATGAGGGGACGTTCATCCTCAGACCATTTACATACCCTCTTGCATGTCTTCTCGGAGTCCAGGGATACCACCTTTCCCATGGGGCTGGTCTCCCTGGATGCTGAGAAGGCATTTGACTGGGTAAACTGGAATTTCTTATTCCAAGTTCTCAAAGCATTTGGGTTTCCCCGCCATGTTCATAGACTGGATCAGGGTACTATACTGGTCTCCCTCTGCGAGGATTTCAGGTAATGGGCCTTTTTCTAAATTTTTCCTGTTACATTCAGGTACGAGACAGGGATGTCCCCTTTCCCCTTTATTATTCAATCTCTTTATTTAGAACCCTTTATTCAAAATATTCTTAACAACATGGGAATACAAGGTATTCCGATTCGGAACAATGTGGTGAAGATAACAGCATACGCTGACGATCTCCTCCTCCATTTGGCCCACAAGGTAACATCTATTCCGAATATGTTAAGTGAGATTTCCAGATTTAGTCTTTTTTCAAATTATAAGTTGAATGCAAACAAGACATCCTTTTTTCTTCTTAATCACAAGGTTTTTAAGACAGACATTATCCCTTTGGAATTGTGCTGGTCTCCCCGTGTTATCAAATACCTGGGTATCAAGCTAACACGTAATACTTCCCTATGGTTTAAAGAAAATTTAGAACCTCTTTCTCAGATGATTGTACAGGATCTAGAGAGATGGAATAAGCTTCCGATTTCATTAAGGGGCCGCATTAACATAATTAAGATGAATGTATTTCCTCGCCTTTTTAACCCCCTGTCACATCTCAATTCATTTGTCCCCTTATCCTGGTGTCAGAAAATTCATAAACTTTTCACTGATTTTATCTGGTCTAATAAACATTCCAGACTGGCATATCACAAGCTAGCCACCCCTAAAAATGAGGGGGGGTTGCGGATTCCTCATCTGGCAGTTTATTACTGGGCTAGTCATCTTGCTAAGTACCTGAAATGGGTAAGGCCGGGTCTGGAAAATCTGAGACCAGCCTGACTCAACATTGAATTAGACTTTATCCAGGCTATGAACATAGACCCCTCGACCATGCTCTTTTCAAAGTCTCCCTATTATAGAATGCTAGTAAATACCCCACTCTCATGACCTCATTAAAAGTCCACTCGCAGCTGTGTTCTATTCTAAGATATAATCCGAGTACAGATCATCTCAGTCTATCTGTAATTCTCGGCTTTTACCATAAATAAGCAGACAATCTCTTGTACATGGCTGCCTCAGTTAGGAGAAGGATAGCTTCCTCGTTTCTGGAAGACTAGGGCTTGGCTCCAGGTTACCGAGATTCTCAGAAAGTACAATATTCAGACTCTCAGTCATTCAGGGTTTGTCAATTGAAGCATTTGCTAATCACGGTTTTGGTAAGTCCTCCGCCCAATAGATTTTGCTTTGGTACCTGAACTTTCTTCTCTTCTCAATCCCCAGGGTTATCTCTAAGATATATCAAGTATTGTACCAATGGCAGTTTGGGGTAGTAATGGTCCCACTAGTTTTGGAACCCATTTTCCCTCAGTCCACTTTCAACTGGTCAGCTCTCTGGATGTTCTGTCATAAATATGTGTCCCAATATAGATTGCCTCATGCAATTTTACATTTTGCATAATACATACTACACACCAGTCAAACTGGCAAAATGGGGCCTTCTCGATACTGATAGGTGCACTAGATGCTCCCAGGAAGCTGGGATGCTTTTTCATATATTCTGATCATGCCCCAAGATAGCTTCATTATGGGATTTAATTAAAACCCACCTGAATCCCTTTTTGGAATTACAGGATTGCTTTACACCAGATATTTGCCTTTTGGGAGATTTGTCTGCTATTAGGGTTAGAATTCGGAAATTTCATATATCTATGATGGCACTCTCGGTTAAAAAAATTATTCTCAGGCATTGGAAAGATGGGATTTGTCCACCATATCAGGAATGGACACATGAAATCCTTGCAAATCTCCGCACAGAAAAGGCCATAGCAAGCCTCCAAAATAGGCTACAAAAGTATAAGTATATATGGGATCCTCTTCACACTTTAATTATCACCGCTAGGATTTAAAGTGCAACTGGTTTACCTGTTATCTTATCAAGTATTCGATTATTATGGATTGCTAGTTAATACAACACTTGAAGGAACTGCTGTGTGCGGGAGTAGGGGATGGGGGCAGTGTTGGATTGTACTACTAACTGGCTGTTTATATTTGTATTACTGCCTCCTGTATTGTGGAAATTTTGTGAATAAAGTGTGAATTGGGGAAAAAAAACTAATATTACCTG
Organism: Neoceratodus forsteri; assembly: GCA_016271365.2. NCBI lineage: Eukaryota > Metazoa > Chordata > Ceratodontiformes > Ceratodontidae > Neoceratodus > Neoceratodus forsteri. Next base: position 772,928,678 of record CM057452.1, on the reverse strand, counting down.
GCTGGTATAGCGGTAGTGCTACCACTTGCAATCTGAAGATCAGGGTTCAGAAATTAACTGAGGGAGTCAGAGGTTTGGCCAAAGGGAGGAGGAGGATCGGTAATCCAAGGGTCTTTCCCAATCCTCAAGGCATGGAGCAAAGCATGCGCCTGACCATAGCGAATGCTAGGGGGAAGGCAGTCTCAGGCTTCCAGACATGCACTGAGCTGTAGCAGCCATTGTACCATGTTGTGTGGGAAAGTATGACATCTGTCATAATGGCATTACACATCCACACCTTCTCCTAGGTGAATAGATGAAAAACTCCAACCGGCACGGTGACTACAGTCCCCCACAGGCCCCACACCAGCTATCCAGCTCCTGTCCAGTGAAACCGATCAGACTGACTTCAAGGTTGTTCAACCCCACTGATCCCATCAAGATAAGCTCTGAAGTCCCTCAATATGAGGGGATGTTGGGATCAGCTGGAGGAGGCCGGCCAGACATGGGAAAAAAAATAATGCTACCTTTTGTGTGAAATGGCAATACATCAGATCTGTAGTCTGTGTAGTTGTAGAGTCACTGGAATGTAGCACAGGTTTTTACTTTGTCTTATACAGTTGCACAACAGGGCACTAGCATGACTGTTCAACACACACCTGGAAATCCCTGACAGGAATGCTTTTATCTCATTTTTAGTCACTTACCATGCTACACACTATTTCTTCATCACTGAAGCTGAGAGTGTAACTTTCTGGAAGGGATGTTTTATCAACCAGGAAAATGTACTGACAGCTGGGACAAGGCTATGTATATTTTATTCAGGGGAAAGGTTATGCAGCTATTATACAGGAGAGTCTTGGTCCACTATGGCAGGGAGACATCACTTCCGGTGGCAAAGTCAAGAAATACTTCTAGGAGAAGACTGCATATGGCAATATAAATTTTTAAAATATATTTTACCAGCATGGCAAGCAGAGTATTTTTGTGAATGTCCTGTCATTCAAAACATGGCAGCACCCTGTGATACTGGTACTTTGATTCACATCTATGACAAAATGTTGACAAGCAATCAACATTAATATTTATTTATGTAAAGTTTACCAACCATAATATGTGCCACAAGATGCAGCATCTCATTTTCATGGTGGTCCCTGGAAAATAGAATACAAAGAGACATGCTATTCAAGCAGTAAGTGCTGCACTAACAGGGTTTGGGCTACACAAACTGTGTTTGCAGTCTAAGATGTGTTAGCAGGGCTAGTGCTATATTCAAGGAGATGTTATTGTGGCCCCAAAAGTCAGTAGTCAATGAATACTAACAAATTCTAGGAGCACATGTTAATGAGAAGAGGCGGTTTCACACAGGAATCACTGACTTCAACATATGATAAACTTATGAATGCCAATAGCATGTTTACAAGCTGCCTGTAAAGCTTCCATAAATCATGTTAACACCACAAAACTATCATGTCTCCTCACACTCTACCATTACATCCATGGTGTCCAGTGGTACCCTGTCTTTCACTCAGTCCCAATGATAGAAGTCTTTGATATCTGACATTAAACTTCCATCAACCAATCCCCTTAATAGAAGTACCTGGTACTCATGGGTCGTCCCTCTCTCACCTGTTCCGTTATGCTGAACCCTGGGTGTCTAGTTGGACCCCCACAATCCAGAGTTTCCAGTCCCATAATTGCTGCTGGCACAAATTCTCTGCTCACCTCCACAACTGAACACCATCTGACTCCTGAAAATAGTATATTGATATTCTTGGATATATCACTATTGTAGTTATAAGAGTAGCCATAAAAATGAATAGAGCTCCAGGATTTTCAGAGACATCTCACAACAATTATGGTGATATGCCTACTGGTTCTATATATGGCTTGAGCGTAGTGCTGCAGGAGTCAGTCATGGCTAGCCGTGGAGGTGCACTAAGGGCTAAACTGGTGAGTTTGATGTCAATATCAGGGAAGTTGCTGGAGACAGTCATAAGAAACAAAACAGTCAGACACTTAGAAATCAACAAATTGGATTTGGTGGAGCAGTGTACATTCTGTAAGGAGAAAGTATGCCTAATAAATATTATTGCTTTTTTTAACAAGTATTTGTCAATGCCGAATGTTTGCATGCTAGTATTTGCACTGGAAATGCAGGAGTTAGATGCCGAATAGGAATGGCAGTGAAGTATTGAACTTCACGCCAACGCCACCTCCACCTCCACCCTGCAGAGATGAACAGGCATTGGGGTATGTGTGTGGGTCTTTGCCCATAACGTTCATGCCATGTCACCTCACCCTATTGTGCAAACACTGACATGTGTTGAGGTGTGCCTTGGGGTGTTTGGCTTTACAGTCACCCCATTCCATAAGGACATATGCTGAAATGGGTGCAGTATAGGAGTATGGGGTGAACTCTGGGGCCAAGGAGTCCAAGGCACACCATGGTGCCTGTCACTGACTGGGGTGTGGGGGTGGGATGGCATGAGCATTACAGTTGGCAATCCAAATGCACACCCCTGATGCCTGTCAGTCTGTATAGGGTGGGACGTTATGGTTGGAAACCCTAATGCCCCAGGCGTTTGTTGGTAATCGCACTACAAATTTTCAGCATGACCTTTTTCTGACCCCACCTCATGAAAGCATTTGGGAACCCTTCTCAGGAAAAGTGGCAGTGTGATTTTGTTAATGTGTCCTGAACTTTGAGTTCCCACAGCAACCGTGCCATTCTGCACCAGATGTATTAAAACACAGATCGGGCAGAATGTGAAGAATGACAGCTGTACCATTCATAGGAAGGTGTGAAGAGATGGCAAAGTTGAAAATCTGTAGTGAAAACATTAAAAATGCTCGCACTTCCGAGCATACGTGGAAACTGTTCAATTCATGCACATAACATAGTCATTTAGTGGAATTATTTCACCAGATTTTCAACATAGGCATTTTGTGACCTCTGCTCATGAATACTCTCACTATGATTTTCTTAATCTGCCCCAAACATTGCTTTCCCACAACGACCACGCTGTTCTGCGCCAGATGTGTAAATGCATATTTCAGGCAGGATATGAAAAATGACAGCTGTACTGTTTATAAGGAGGTGTAAAAAAATGCCAGTGTAGAAAATCTAGAGTGAAAATGTTACAAATGCATGAAATTATGAGGGTGCTTGGAAACTGTGCAATGTATGCTCATAATACAATCATTTTATGGACTTTTGTCGCTAAATTTTCAACATAGGCATTTTAGCACCTCTGCTCGTGAACAGTGTCACAGTGATTTTTAATCTATTCCAAACACTGGCTTCCCACAGTGACTGGGCAATTGTGTGCCAGAAGTACGAAAACACATTTTGCCAGGATGTGAAAATGACAGCTGTACTGTTCATAAGGAGGTGTGGAAAAATGCCAATGTGAAAAATCTGGAGTGAAAATATTACAAATTCGCAAAGTTACCAGTGTGCGTGGAAACTGCACAATGCACCCTCATAAAACAGTAATATTTTTTTGATTTTTTCACCAAATTTTCATTATAGGCTTTTGAGGCCAACTCTTGAACACTGGCACTGTCATTTGTTAGTCCCAAAAGGTGGCTGAGTGACCGCAAAATCACCTTTTGGGATGGAATAACACCATGACAGTGACTGAATTTATCAGGAGGGGTCCCAATAGCCCCATGTTGAAAATTTGGTGCCAAAATTCCCAAAATGCCTGAGATATGCACAAAGTTGAAAAATCCCTATTTATACCATTATACAGCTTAACGGCATTTCTTTAGTTATGTAGTGACTTTGAAGAGAGTAGATGTGTTCCAGGTCCACGAAGATCATTGCACGGCTCCGGAGGGTAAGTATGGGGTGGTGTGGTGTGTGGAAGTAGGGTGCACAGTGGGAGGGTGTGGGTTCGGAGAGGGGACCCGACTGACATGGGACTGTTTCCTTTCTTTCAGGAAGAAAAAAAAAAGACGTTGTGGGAAGGGTTTTTTTTGCAGGCTTGCTTTCCACACACTGGGGTGGGCTTCCAGTGTGCCACCTGCCTTTTTGGGGTGGGGGGCTTATGCCAATGGGGATTGGGCCCCCATCAGCAAAGAACAACTGTTGGGGGGGCATGATACCGTGGGGGATTGGGCACCCCCCTCAGCACACAACAAAGAGGGATTCTGCTGATGGGGAGTGGCTCCCCATCAGCAAATGAACCAATAGGGGATTGGGCACCCCAGTCAGTTGGCTTTTCATTGGGTTTGGAGGCAGTGACTATGCCACTACCATGTTTAGGGACATGTTACACCAGGCAAGGTACCATGCTGCAATGATGGGTCACTTCTTCATTGCAGTGGATATACTGACTCTGCAATGACTAGGTGGCCCCTCATTGCAGCTGCCAAATAATTTCAAGTTGGTGGCACTTCTGCAGAACCAGTGTCATCAGGACACTGGGCCTGCATTTAGTGAAACTGCCAAGCCCACAAATGCAGTGCCAGTGTTGGCTACCACAGTGCCACACCCATGACCTGATTCTCTCCTAAGCTGCCACATAATATTTCTTGCACATACATGCAAGCAAATATAAAAATGAAACAAAGGAATTGGATGTGGGAATCCACTGGATCTTTATACTGCATCTGTACTTCAGAAAAGCATTTTATACTGTTCCAGAAAGGAGGATCATTCAGAAACTTGAAAACCAAGGTATAACTGGGGGTTCTGAAATGGGTTCAAAACTGGATGCAGAATAGGAGACAAAGAGTCAAAATTAATGGTAACTACTTGACACAGAAATAAATGACCAGTGGGGTTCCACATTGGTGAGTTCTGGGTCCACCATTGCTCAGTATATTCATATGCGATCTGTAGGTGTTTCCAAGTAGCTGAATCATGAAGTTTGTTGATAACAGCAAGAAGAAAAGACTAGTTACAACAGACATTACAGTAAATGAAATACAGAAAGGTATAGACAGGCCTTGGAAATGGGCAGCAAATGGTATAATAACTTCAACACTTCAACACTGAAATGCAAGGAGATGCATATAAATAAAAAAAAATGAATGCAGAATGCTTCCTAAATTTTTGTTTATTTTTATTCATTTGGTTTTCAGAAATTACCTTTGAGTGGAAGCTCTTTTATAAAGGTTTCATGTCAAATAAAAATAACAGTAGACAATTTACAATACATAATACAATGGCCATACAAAAGGTTACAGTACTACATTGGAAATTCTCTAGACGAAGAAAGTTACAAGGCACAGAGTAGATTTCATTTATTTTTACAAATCTATAGTGATGATCACAGGTATTCATGTGAATGGTTCATCTATGGTGGGTGCGATAGAGAGGGTGGTGGGAGAGATAGGGATGGGGAGAGCAGCCTCAAAGCAGGACATTGTTGAGATATGTGGTTTAAGGTATGGATGAATTGGTGAGGGGGTTGAGAGAGGGGATGGGCACCAAGAATGTAGAATTGCTTGCCTAAGGGGTAAATTTAGGGTGTGGCATGGTATGGTGCTTAAGCTGAGAAGGACTTGCAAGACAAGGCATGTAAAAGTGGGTGAGTCATTGCTGGAGGAATAGTGGTTTCTACTACAGTGAGTAAATACTAGCGGGATGGTGTGGTATGGTATGGAGATTACTGAAATCAAGTAGAAAAAAGACTTGGGAGTACTAATTAGCAGCAACATAAGTTGGAGAAGCAGTATAAGGTAGTAATTAGCAAGGCAAAAAAAATCATGAAAGGTATCAGGAGAAATTTCATATGTAGAACTAGGGAAGTTAATAATGCCCTTATACAGATTCCTGGTCTGGGCCCATCATGAGTGCACTGTGCAGCTCTGGCCCCACATCTGAGGATGTATATAGATGGAATAAAGCGGGTACAAATATCTTTTTTTTTATTCTTCATAACTGGGTAAAGCCTGATAGGTGCAGCTTATGGGGGTGGCCAAGGAGCACTGTGGAGGTTAAGTGACTTGTTCAGAATCACTCTGTATGCAAATGGAGGTTGTGGCAATCAAATCTAGGTCTGCTGGATGCACCAAGCTTATTCACAGCTCATTAGTCTAATGTCTATGCTATACTGCCAGCCTTAAGTTGGTGAAGACTTGGAGAACAAGTGCCATCAGGACTGACTGGCAGAACTGGAACTGCTTAGATCATATGGAGAAGACTCGGTGTGACATAATTACAGTATTTCTATTTCTAAAATAGACATTCCCATCAGACCAAATCCAGCTTTTCAAGCTGCACAAGGAGGAAACAACAAGTAGCACTTCAATGTCACTGACGGAGGAAGAGTCAAAGGAAACAGGACAAAAATCACTTCATAGAACAAGTGGTGAACACTTAGAAAATACTGCCACTGCATGTGATTTCAGCTGCTACTGTAATAATTTTCAAGCTCAGACTCAACAAGCGATTTGAAGAAAATAGGGTGACAGTATTGAACCAAAAAGGAAGAACAGTGCATGAGGTGATGAGCCAATAAGGATAAGAGAGAGGTTAGCACAAATACAGCAACGATGGGGGAGAGGAGGTAAATTCAAGGCAAAATGAATGAAGGAGTGGAAAAGAGGGTACAGTCTGATGAGGGTAGACATGTAGGCAGCATGGTAAACCACAGCTGTGTAGTCAGATACCAGCTTGATAATTTTATAGAGGATCTCCCACCAGGCCCAAAGTAGAAGGCAGAATTTGTTGCTTAACAGTGTACCAAGCTTATGGTTGAGATGTTTGTATATGGCACCTATGTGGTTAGTAAATCTAAGGTTCATGTACAGCCACACACTGAAATACTTGAAGTGGGGTGTCACTTTGAGTGGGTTATCATTCAGTGTCATGAAGACTGGGGTATACTTAGGGTTTCCGGTTTTAGGTGTTTATTGTTCAATATTGAAGGTGTTTATTTTTCAGCTTTTCTTGCTCCCTTTTCAAGTAGCAAAATTCTGTGTATTCTGGTGTAAATCAAAAATCATTATACAATTTCAGTAGTGATCTGTGTTTATTGTAAAAAAATTTCTTTAAAAAGCTCAATGTACATTGATGTTCAAGTTAAAGAAATAGCAAACATAATTAAATTGCACATAACCCCATTATTAGCACCATATCCCGCTTATTAGTACCAAAACATACAGCACATATTTATAGCACCTTAGAATCCAGATTAACATTGATATTGTACTATAACTTTAAATGCTCAATTTGTTGTAATAAACCATGCAATGCATTTTCAGTGCTTGTTTTGACATTTTCCCTCTCTTTCCTGGCAGTAAATGCCCTGATCTCTGAAAAAGCCCTCTCTACAATAGCACTAGAGACAGGAAGGGCAAGAATTGACAGAACACATTCACTCAGTTCTGGCCATTGCTTCATTTTACCCCTTTAAAATGTGTTTACTTCTAATTTTATGTTAGTTGGCAATGATTCAGCAAAGTACTCATCAAACTGTACACATAGTAATTCAGTATCATGTTTGTTAAAAGTATCAAAAATAAATACATAATTTTCAAAGTTAGAAGATAATTTGTTTTTTCTAAATGGATCAAACACTTAAACAGAGTACCAGAGAGAGGCTTCATGTAATTCAAGTCCCATTTTTGGATTTGGGATATTTCTGGCCATTACAGCCTACCATTTGTCATACATAGCTGTGTAGAAAATTTTAAAGGTTTCTTCGAGCACTTGCTGACTTTCCAGCGACAGACACCCAAGAAGTGCACTTGCAGCAGGTCCATACTCAGAGCTGCCTCTATCAATTTTGCTCTGTAACAGAATTTTAGTGCTCACTCCAACTATTTAAAAACTTGATGGACTTGTGTGTTGAGACTCCATTTTTTCATAATATCAATCAGAGGTCTCATATTCTCTGTAAGAAAGTTTAAAACTCAATACACAGTGTTCTTTTTGATGTCAGTGTCTACATGCTTTCTGATTTCATCACATTTCTTCCCTCAGCATCTGCACTTAATAGAAATACAGTAAATGGTCTCCACATGGCAAGCAAGCTTTCTACAGCCTCTATCACAGAATACTACCGGCTATGTGTGATGCTGGGGATTACCTTTTGTTTTACCCCTAGGCATGAACACACCGCAAAGTACTTTCTCTTAAGCTCCCATGCATATTTAAATAGAGCTCCAGAGTGCAAAATAAAGTCAACTACCTTTTTCATGATGCTTGATGAGGTGATTGCTGCCTTCAGTACACCATCCATCAGGTGATATGGATCTCGAACAGGGAATGCCTTGAACTGTGGGTGAGCTCTCCGTAAATCATCATACAATTTTTTCATATAGCTGGCACTGTCACTGCACATGCATACAACATCCTCCCAGTTTTTCCCATAGATATCCAGATCCTTTTGTGTTAATGCTGCAACTGACACTGCGTTGCAACATTCAATTACCTCGAGGTCTGCCATAATGGTACGCTGACCCCAACCCTTTAACCTGTCTGCAAAAGTAAACAGAACAGCCACTGCTGGGTTGCCATGCATCTCAGGTCTTTCATTAATTGTGACTGAAATCTGTGTGCCATTCAGCAAATCAAGAATGTGCTCCATGTCAGAATCGAAGACCTCGGGTAGATATTTTTCACACATTTGGCCAGATTTAGGCATAGTATGTGCAGCAGGTGCCTGTTTTCTAAAAAGATCTCCCAGAGGACTGTCAGTTTGATGTAGGCTGACACCCGACTGTATTATCGCTCTGGCAAACTCATGAGCGATGTCCCACTCATCCTCTCTTTTTGCGCTTGAACCTAGTAATGGTTTCAGTAAGTGAAATTTGGCTTAAACAACATTCTCAAGGGGCTAATTCTGCTTAATGTGAGTCTTAGAAAGCAAATGTTCAGCAAGATGACTCACCGTTTTACTGGGAACAAGGGGCACCGTAACGCTGCAGAACTTACAAATTAGGGTTCGCGTGCCGTGGAGAAGCTTGACCATGAAATATTTATGTTCAATGGCATACTGCTCTGCCATCTTCGATCGTCAAGGAATTTTTACTTTGAATGTGGCGTGACTCAGCAAGAACAAATGTAAAAGCACAGCCCTTTAGAAAAAGATTGCAAGCAAGCAAGATTAGTCAGTGTGTGAGGCTAACTGCACAACTGCTAAACTGAACTAAATAATGTAGATCAAGTACTGACTATGTGCACTTCTATTAATCTAACTGAATCTAATTGATTGGTCTTTATAAGAATGAAGGAATGGCATTTAAAAAATGTAAGTATGAGAGGTGTAGTATCAGCTGTAATTGATTGCAGCTACATTAGCTCATTTTCTACAATGTGTAGCAGTAACAGAGAAGTTCTGTAATGAAATTGAAGCAGACTGGGTTAGCAGTTGTACTTGATTGCAACTACATTAGCTTGTTTTATTCCATGTGTAGCTGTAAATGATTGATGCTACAATAAGATGACGTGATTGAGATGAGGGACTTATTTCGATGTTTTTTGGTTTTAACCGAAATAATGAAAAACACATCTGTGTTGTTTTATCAGTTAAAACCAAAAAGTGGAAACCCTAGGTATACTGTAGCCATGCTTGTCCTTAACTAGTGCCTTAAGTTATAGAGATAATATTTTTGGGCTTGCGTGAGTGCATGTTTGAATAGAATCAGCACTGAAAATTATCCACAACACACCAGAGTGACAATTTTAACTTGGGGACTAAAGCACCAGAGGTAATACATGCTGCATGTATCATCCACATACATATGGATGTATGAGAAGACACATATGAAAAGAAGTCTGATCATTAAACTGGGAAAAAAGATGGTTTCAAGGACAGAGCCCAGATGGACATGACACTTCATAGGCAAAGGAATGGATAAGTCATGACCAACCTGTGCCACCTGGTGATGATTTGAGATGTAGGTGTTGAACCAACCAACTGCCAGGTCAGATAATCTTGCCCCTGTTGTTTATCCACAATTAGGAAGTTGGCCACTTTATCATAAATCTTAGCCAAATCAGTTAAACTGGTGATTTGATAATGGTCCATGCATTTCAGCATGAATTCACTGACTCACAGGAGGGAGAAGATGAAAAGTGATGTTTGAAGAATTTAGATTGTGTGTAAGAAGAGGAAGAGAAGTCTAGGAAAAGAAGAACTGAGAGAGTATACAATGCCCCTGCACCATCGCAAAGACAGGAGGCTAGAGATTGGATGGTAGTTCCAAGGGAGGAAGAGCCTCCTTTGGGTGGGGGTGGGGAGTCAGCCTGTTTCGATGTCTGGGGACAGTCTCAAGTTGAAAGAAAGTTTTAAGGGAGAGGAGAGTGGGGAAGCCATGGCCACTGCAGAGAGGTTCAGTAGAGGGACAAGGTTGGAAGGCGATAGGTAAGGGGGAAAGTAGGACTTGTGGAATTTACAAGTGCAGCTGAGTATACAGCAGCCACAAGGCAGGGAACATGTGATGCTTGTCACAGGACAGAGAGAAAGCATCCAAGGATACTGTGTTTCCTTTTTATAACAATCCACACAGGGAACACCCTCATAAGGGGAACAGGTACACTAAGCCAGTGATGATTGATCAAGATAAGTAATGCATGCCTCTTGATCCAACTTTTTTTAATATGTCCACATTGCTTTAGTTTTGAATCACCGCTATGAAAATAAACACATTAGTGAACGGGAAAGAGAAAATTGTTAAACCAGGAGTGGCACACCAAGTCAAAGCTTGATGTGACCTGGGAGCACAAAAAGTTAAGTGACTTGCTCAGGGTGCACAATATGCATGTAGGAGCTGTGGGATTCAAACTCAGGTCTCAGGTTTGCAGCTCAGAGCCTTAAACCACTGCACTATACTACCTCCAAATTAGACAAACTAAAAAATAATGAATAGCAGTCAAACTCAACCCATCTTTAAAAGCAGTATGTTTTATTCATTCTGAAAAAATGTAGGTTTATTTAGATGTGTCTCAACAGTAAGTGGCTTCTTCAGTAAACAATTTGGTGCCCAAGTGTCTTGAAACTCTCTAATATAATAATCTAGTGTATAACTCCAAAAGGTTAAACATCTGCCACTTAAATAATGAGAACTATTCAACTAAAGCTGTTAATGTTTCCAAGTACCACCTCTGTCTGTATTTGTTTTTAAAATGTTGTACCCTGTAACTGTTAAGTGTCACAGCCATTGGCATTAAAATGACACATTACAAATATCCTTGAAGTTCTGTTTAAGGATATTTTGTATTTCTGGCAGCCAGACTAGTTTTACTTAGTCTCATTATTTTATCCTTGTAATTAATGTAGTTGGTCTACTTATTAGACTTTCATCTCAAGCCTCTGCATATTTTAAACATGGTGCCATTAATAAGGAGTATGACTTAATTCTCTGTTCAGTTTAGGTTTGACTCGGATAGTATATGCAGTGCTTATCTCTTTTCTTTAGGGTATAAAGGCCGCCAGTTGACCTGCTGTCAGATCATTGAAATCATGGACGTTATGTGACTGCTTTAATTAAACTGTCATGACCTGCAAAATTCTTTTGGAAAGTCTTCCCTTTAAATGTACTGCAAGACCTGATTTTGTTAGATCAAATCCCAGTGTTCAGAACTATTATTTTCAGTTCAGCAGCAGCAGCATTGCTCTCCTTAAATCTTGAGTACTTTTCAATTCTGAATGTAAAGTTGAAGTAGAAGTTGTAAATTAGGTGTTCTACCCCCATTGCTTTTTATGAACACTAATGAGAAAAGTATTACTAAAACTTTCTAATTCAATTGTGTTGTGACTAATGTGTAAATGTTTAATCTTACACTTATTGGGTAATATTAGGCACAGAATATTTTTAGGTAGAAAAAAAAAGCTCATTATTTTTTTATTCTCCTTGTGGATGAAGTTCCTGCTGTTTGTGCTAGTATATTGAATCTGAAGTTAATGAAATACCTTGCTGCTCTTTCTTGATATTACTTTAGGCCATAGTACAAATGGAATCAATAATATGTTAGGATCTGCACAAACAATATCTAATAAGTTAATAATTAGGTCAGGTGAGAGTAATTTGCTGCCTTGAAAATGTAAATGAGTACATTGCTGCACAACATGATGAGGCAGTGGGAGCATAAGTAATGTAGGGTCAGGTTTCCCTCTGGATGAAGAGGCAAGAAAGTGGTAATATTAAAACTATATAAATATGTTCTGTTTAGAGATGAGGGCCCAAATCCATCGACCCTGTGCTGGGGGATCACATGCTACTATTTTCAAAAAAAGTTATTTCTAGTTTACGATGTTAAGCTTGTTATCATCTTTAGCATAGCTTCACATTAGTTTTCCTCCACCAAAATCTGAGTTAACAATTAGGTCAAGTCTGAGAAAATTTAATTTTGCTTTTGTCTGTTATAAACTAGTATAAATTGCAAAACTAAAGTTAGTGATCTGCAGACACATACAGTCAGGCACAGACACATGCAGATTGTGCATTTGCATTTGCATCTACATCTGCATCTGTATTGGCTTGAAAATAAACTGTAGAAGCACTACTTTATGTGTACTTGTATATTTACTGCACATTGAATTGACAATTGCCAGTAACATATTGTAGCTTAGCCAGTGTGTCATATTGTGTAATAAAAAAGGTGGGTACTTGATGTCAACAAGGTGAATGGGCACCCAGATGTCAGCGGGGGGAGAAAAACAAACATTTGGGCACAATGGAGTGGGCTCCCAGTGAGCCACATCAGTAGGGGGGTATATAGTGCCGACACGAGGATTGGGCACACCGATGTAGGTGCAGGGCAAATCAATAAGTAAATTTGAGCACACTAGGGTTGGCTTCCATTATTACACGAGTTGGGGGGGATACACAATGCCCACATGGGGATTGTGAACCCCCAATGTCGGCATGAAAGGACAGCAGCAGTGGGAGGGTGTGAATGGCATTTTACCATTCACAACATGACGGCACCAGTGGATCTGTGCTTGTGTGTGAGTCACGCATGTGCAGTTCATGCAACAGAATGCGGAAGTAGCAGCTGAAATAGTGCAGCTGTTATTCTGTAGCAGCCAGTCATGGTGGAGGTTTCAATCTCCACTGAAGATTTGGAAAGATGTTTCAAAATGTGCAATGGAAGGTTCCACGATCGGACATTTTTAGAGCTATGATCTGATCCCAATAGGGCTGTAGGCTCTGTCCACAGCCCTAATAAACAGAAGTGTGATGAAGCTGCTCAGTTATTAACTGAACACATTGTGCACAACTGGAGCTGTGTGTCTTCTGAGTACTTATTTGGGTTTATAAAAACATTCAGTAGCAATAAGAATATGTCAGCAGAAAAAGACTCATAGATAAATTTAGTTTGCTTACAAAGCAGCCCAAATCCCTGCTCTGCTGAATGCTAGGTTGGATTTGAAGAGCCAATAGCCCTAATGGTGTACCACTACATTCTTCCCATGCAGCTCATTCTCCATCTGCCCAAGGGACACACTGTTTCCCAAGATCTGTCTTCTCCAAATCAAACTCTTCACAGTTTTCAATTTGACCACATCTCTGTAAAATCAATTGTGTCTGTTCACCACCTGTTCAGAAAAAAAGAAGAAATCCTTTATATCTTCTGTAATCCCCCCCAAATTTCTAACAGTGCCACTGTTCCTTCATTCCTTGTAAACAGTTCTTTACATTTTAACCTGTTGATTCCATGGAAAAACTTGTACATTTTAATTATATTGCCCTCCCCTCCCCATCCTCCTGTGTATTCACGTTGAGATTTTTCAGTCTTTCTTGATACATTTTCCCCTGTTGCCCTTGAATCATTTTAGTGGCCTCATTCTGTTTGGTCTCTGAGAAGACTTAGTGCCAATGGACAACCCTGGTCCAATCTTTCCAAGGGAGAACAGAGTTTGCATGTGCAGATCCACAGAAACCCACATAGAGCTGAAAGGGTATTCAGCTCACTGTGGAGATGAGGTGCTCAGCTCTTGGGAATGTTAGAAGCAGACACTCGGATATCATGGAAGTCCCACTGATCAACTCACAATGGCACTGAAATTGGCTGTGATGGTAGCTGCTTACTCACCATCCCAGTGAGAGGAACAGTGTAGCCATTTACTTTAAAAGTATTTTTATTTATTTATTGAATTTTGTTCAGTATGTTTGCTCACTGAGACAAATGTCCCTTTTTCAGGAGTGATCCAGAGTTATTTACAGTCAAAAGAGCAAGAGCCTGCATTCGTAATGTCCTAAAACATCACACTTCACAAAAGTACATTTTAAATGCTTTAATGCAACAGGTGAAGTGAAAGTGAATAGAAAATCAGCACAACACCCTCTGATGAACAGTTTGTACTCAAAGCACCTGTGGCAGTCAAGTGGTATGCAGATTGGCTATTAAATGTTAAACTCCTAACTTTGCACTTTATTAGTTTTGCCCCCATTCAATGGATTAGGTAAAACTTTTGCACATATGGTGTGGGGGCATGGACTCTTGATGTGTCAATTTTGGTTCTTGTGAGGTGTGCAAATTCAGAGATCTAGATAGTGAAAAAAGTGAAAAATCTGTGGTTTGGGCTGTTTTTTGTCATCGCCTATCACCCAAATGATTTGGAATTTTGTTCTGAAATTTTCAGGACAGAAATGGCTTGCTCCAGAATGGTACCTTTCATTGGTTTGGTGAAAAAAATGCTAATCTGTACTAGAGTTGTAAAGATTTGAAATTTCAGTTCCAAGAATACTTAGTGTGGTCTTTTGGATAGCTGTTTCATACCAAAGAAGAATTTTCCATATGAAAGAGGATTCTCTTTCATGAGGGATAATCCTCTTTCATGAGAAAAGTTCTTCTTTTTATATGGCAGCCATCTGTTTTCCATTTTTCAAACATTTTTGAAAACCCATAAAATTATATCCTGCAGAGACACGAACACATGTATCTTGCTACACAGGACCTTATTAGCTGTATTCTGCTGTTAGTTTTTCAAGAAAAGACCAGAAATATTTTCAAACATTTGAAAATCTTTATTCATAAAATGATTTTCTTCTGTTGTATGCCCTAATGATACAGGAATAGGTCCATACAAAGAAGATTTGTTCAGAAGAATTTGGAGTTAGTTTTTTTTTTTTGGTGGGGGCTAGATACCTAGTAGCTCAGCCTCCACTTCTTCAGTCTTCACTCACCCATCAGAAACTTGCCTTGGGTGAAGATCCTCCCAGGCTTGCCCCCCCCCGGGTGGGTCTGCCTAGCAGGCATGCCCTTGACAGAGCCAGGTAGACCCTTCAACTACCGGGGTTCCTTCCTGGCTTACCCCCAGGGTAGGGCCATGGTGTTGTGCAGTTCCTGATGGAGGACTGTAAGCCCTTTTTACCAGCTGTGTGCTGTGGTGGGTGTAGAGGGTATGTGAAGCAGGGCATCATCTGTGGGGCCATCTTTTTTTGTCTTGATTTTCTCCCAGGAGGTGTGATGTGCAATGATGTAGAGCATCAAAGCACTGATGTCCAGCATGCCTCCCTTCCAGCACAGCTCTGGCAACTGCTCCAAATGGCCTCCACCAGGATTTGATCATATGCCAAATGCTCACTGACCCACCCCCTGTAGAAGGAGAGAAGGCCATGGGATGCTTAAGTCTTCCTCCCCAGACTTTTTTTTTCACATTCTTCTTTTATTTGAATCACTCCTCTTTTGTGAGAATATCACAGTCTTACAAAAAGGGGACTGGTTCATATGAATGAAGATTTACAATTTCTTTTTGCATATTTAAATTTTAACAAGTCATCAATATTTGGGGAGAAGAAATAATCTATGTAACAACAGAAAGGTCTTACCTTCAAAAAAAAAATCATGGGTCATATAAAAAACAAACATTAAATTAAAATTCCAGTAGGATAAATTTGCAGCTTTAACAAGCTTTAATCTCATCAATAAGGCTGGCAGTATAGCCTAGAGGTTAGAGTAACGAGGTGTGAATGAGCTTAGTACATCCAGCAGACCAGACCTGGGTTTGATTCTCACAACCTCCACTTGCATACTGTGTGACTCTAAGCAAGTCACTTAACCACCCAGTGCTCTCAGGTCACCCTTGAAAACAGGCACGTGTGCCTAGTGGGACTTACCCATTTACCAAAGACTAAAAATAAATAAATAAAAATATTTGGAGTTAAGGGACAATCTACATATCAAAAGATAGGTCTCAAGGAGCGCTATGAGACTAAGCTCTTAGGAAATACAAATTGAAACTAGACATATGAAAAACATTAAAAAGGTCTTACTCTCAGACAAAAAAAAAAATCAGGGGCCATATAAAAAACAAACATTAAATTAAAATCCCCATCAGATAACATTGCTACTTTAACAAGCCATAACTGTGTCAATATTTAGAGTTGAAATATATATATATCTATATATATATATATATATATATAGATATATATATATATATATATATATATATAGGATACATGATAGGCAGGGGTGGAATATGGAAAATATTTTCACTCCTGCAGAGTGAGCTCTGGATATTTCACGAGTGCGAAGGCATGAGGTGAAATATACAGTGCTCACAATGCAGGAGTGAAAATATTTTCCATATTCCATAATCTGCACATCATGTGTGCTATTTATACCATGGGGGTGAGATGAATTTTACTGAGAGAAGTACATTTGTTGTTGTGAGGTTCATGTCTCTTTAAATGATGTTGGTGCTGTAGTAGTGTGTGTGGGAGATTGTATGAACGGGTTGTTGAAATGAGCTATGATTGGTTGATATGCATGTGAGTGTGTGTCTGTGTGCGTGTGTGTGTGTGTGCTGATTGGGTGTGCTGTGTGGCTGGTTTAGGTTCATTTTTGTAATGGTGAGAGATAGTGGTGGTTTATGTTAGCAGGTATGTTTTAATGTCATGATTTATTATGGTTATAATTGTTCATTTGTACATTTGGGGTTCACATGGTAGTATGCTTGGTGCAGACTTAATACATATTTCCTTGTTTGCTGCTTTATTGTTTATAGCAGCATTTGACATAATAGTGGTACTGATTTAGAGTGAGACGTTTTATTTTTTATTGTGCTTTACAGACGTGGTTCACAGAAGTACATTACAGAAAAGTAAATTGTAAATTATTAGCATAAACCTTTGTAATGTTAAACACTGAAGAAGTTTCTTGAATGTTTGGATGTATGCAGGTATATAACTGTTGGTTTTCACAGTCATTGTATTAGTCAGAGTCAGAATCTGAGGATATCACTTGTATTCTTTTACAAGGACACTGTGGATATTGATGTCCTGCAAAAGATAATGTAAAAGATTAGTTGTGATATACTAGAAGTTCAGGTTATTTGCTCAGTAATTTTTACACTGAAGACTTACTTTGTATGATGTTAAATGTAATGTTAGATGCGCTTGATTGTTGGATTGTAAAACATGCTGGTATGCCATTTAACTGACTAGGTGGTATTTAGAGTCATTTATTGTAGGTGGTTTAGAAGTGCTGGGTTGCTCATCAGGTTCATCACTGAGTATTTTGCTTATTTGTTTTTGTTTATTGTCATTTAGTTTACTGTATGTATTTATGGTTTGTACCTTTTTGTGCCCTGAGATCTGCATTATTTCTGTAGGGGCTATGTTTGCATCACTTAGTTTTTGAATGAGATGTTTTCTCATTGAATGATTGGTAAGTTTTCAATCTGTGTGCATTCCAGGTTGTTGGATCATGGTTTTCACAATATTGGCAATGGTATTTACTAAAGTGGTTGGTTTTTAAACCAACAGGGAGATTTAAGTTTGATGGGGTAGTTTACTGCAAGTAGAAAAGGTGCATCTGGATAATTCATTTTGTGAGGTCTTTTTTCTTTGTATTTAATGTAGTTTTTTACAGGACACCACTTTGGATCTTGTACTTCATATGCTCTGAGCTTAATTACTCTGGTGTCCATTGGATTTGCTCCCATACACATTTAGTTTGTCATGCTGTGGATAACTCCAAATAGTATGTATTTTCACAGTCTTTCTTTAAAGTTACATCTCCCCATCTGATGTTACGGGTCTCTGTGTTTCCCCGAACTCTGAAATACATATTTAGTGTCACCCATGTGGGATTTATTAGTGAATTTGGAGTTTGTGGTCCTAGCAAGTCCATTGTGTATAGTTTTTCTAGTAATTTGTCCGGTATCTCATCTGATGCATGTGGCTTATTTCCGAATCCCATTTGTCTTAAGTGATTTTGTTTAGAGAACATAACTTGTCTTGTTCATTCAAAGGTTAGCGAGGTTGTTAGAGATTATTTGTACTGATAGCTTCTGCCAGAGTACAGGCAGAGAGCACCAGGAGGAAGGAGCTGCTGGTATAACCAAACTTCTCCACTGGGACTAGGAACTAGAACTCTACTACTGGGACCTTCAATTTAGGGTAAAAATAAAACAAAGTTAGTGTGTTTGTCAGAGTTAGTTGAAGTGAATTGTTTTCTGTGCAGTTATCTAGGTGCTTGTCTCAGGTGGCTGAAGGGAATTGTTATCTGTGCCATTAACTATGCATAGAAAGATTTGCAAAGTAGGGGAGTGGCTTAGCTAGAAGGAAGCCAGGTTAAACCCAGATTTAAACACTGTCCTAGATAGCTTCTGCCAGAGTACATGCAGAAATCACCAGGAGGAAGGAGCTGCTGGTATAACTAAACTTCTCTACTGAGACTATATTACCCTCCTTACTTCCCCTCCACCCCCACACTAAACCAGTTCTACTTTTATAGGCACAGGATTTGACTGACAACAGGAACTTCTTGCTAGGGAGCTGGAAGTGAGTGGTCACAGATCCGCCAAAGACTCACCATCCTAGAAGGATAAAAGTAGCTCTCCGTCACCCCCTAACTGCTGGAGGTCTGACGCTGGACAAGTAAGAAGACTACTGAGAAATATAGGCACTTCTTGTCTCAGAATAGGAAAATCAGGAGCTTAAAGGGCACAGAAGCAGTAAGTAAGTAGGGAGAAGAAAAAACAAACAAACAAAAAAACAAACAAAGGAAAGAGTAAGTATTCCAAACAACAGTTAGGGGCCAGAAATAAGACATGATGGGAGTGGTGCAGTGCAGTGGTTGTGGAGAAGCAGTCTTCTGGAAGACATTTTGGAGGATGTGGTGTTGTCCTATCTGCAGGTACCTCTCTGGGCTGTGGGAGGAGTTTGCTCATCTCCACACAAAATTGGCCAGGATTTGTTGGACCTCCTCTCCCACCCAGGGACCACCAGGGCCACTGCTGTGCCTCAGAAGTTGCCAAGAAAGAGGAGCAGATGAACCACAGTGGGCTCAGGGAGGGTGAGGGTAGTGGAACAGAGGCATATCCCTCCAGTTGTATCTCTCCACAATTCATATGCCATTCTGGCAAAGTGTGGTTCCTTTATGGAGGCACCCACAGTGGAGACCAAGGATGATGTTGGGATCCTCCACAAAGGAGGCCCACAGGAGGGTGGCATGGGACCCCACAGGGGAAGAAAACAACTCCTGGTGGGGGACTCCATTGTTAGGAAGCTAGAACTGGGGAAGGAAGGGGAGAGGGAAGTAAGGTGCCTGCCTGGTGCCATGGCTATGAGGGACAGGGAGAGAATCCTCAGGATCACTGAGCAGCTACACCATGGAGGGAGCTGGATGTCATTGTACACCTAGGGACAAATGTCCTGGCTGAAATGGATCAGAGCAATGCAGGAAGCATTTGTGGAGTTGGGGAGGGGGCTTAGACAAGTAGCACGTATGGTAGCCTTCTCGGAGGTGCTGCCTGTCTATGGCATGAGTGAGGCTAGGATGCTCCACACCATGGGATTCAATCAATGGTTGAAAAACTGGTGCAGAGCTCAGGGATTTGGCTTCATTGAGGACTGTGGGTCCACCTGGAGGGATGCAGGCCTATACTGGTGTGATGGTCTGCATCTGTCCAGGATGGGAACCAGAATCCTAGGTGATAGGTTTAAATGCCTTATTGGCAAGCATTTAAACTAGCCAAGGGGGGAGGCACTGGAGAGGAGCAGGAAAATCCTAGCCCCCCACAAAAAAATCAGGGTACTAAATGAGGTAAACACCAAGACAGAGATGTCGATAAGGAAAAGGGAAGGGGTAAATGGAGAAAATGAAAAATGCAATAAGGACAGGGTTGGGGCAAAAAGGCATAAGGCCATCAAGAAATGGAGGGTAGTGAGTATCAACACCCATAGTCTGGGCAACAATCTTTCTGAACTGGTGGCCTTGATGGAAGAGAGATGCCTGGATATGGTAGCAGTCACAGAAACATGGTAGACAGAGAACCATGACTGGGATGTTAACATACCAGGGTACACAACCTACAGAAGATACAGGGAGAGGAGAAGAGGGGGCAGAGTAGCTCTGTATGGGAAGGGATAAAAGCAACTAAATAAAAGAGTAAACAGGGAGGAGAGGAGACACTGTGGAGACACTGTGGGTCACCTTAGAGACCTTAGAGACTGAAAATGGCACCACAATCCACACAGGGCTTGTAGTCAGACCCTCATGTCAATGGGAGGGAATGGACAAGGATATGATAGAAGACATCCTTAGGATGGCAGAGAAAGGGGAGATACTGTTGATGGGGGACCTTAATATGTCAGATGTTAACTGGAGCACCTTTGCTGCAGCCACATCCAAAAGCAGGGCCATTCTCGATGCCCTTCAGGTGGCATGTCTCAGACAGCTAGTTTGGGAGGGAGCAATCTTAGACCTTGTACTTTGAAATGGGGACAGTGAGAGGATCTCAGATCTAGAAGTGGGTAGCCATCTGGGAACAAGTGACCACCAAACAGTGTGATTCACAATAAACTCAGCTACAGAGTCAAGCCATACAAAAGTGAGGATTCAGGACTTTAGGAGGGCTGACTTTGGCAATATGGGAGAGTGCCTTAGAAAAGCACTAACAAACAGGCCAGAAGGAGGGGTGAAGCAACAATGGAGAAACATCAAAACTGCCATCACAGAGGCAACAAGCCTTTGTGTGAAGCAAATGAAAAATCAAAATGAAACAAAAAGCCACTATGGTTCTCAAAAGAGGTGGCGGTGAAGCTTAGGGAGAAAAAGACAGCATTTAGGAAGTATAAGGAAACACAGAAGGAACAGGACAAAGACTTCTACCAGTTAAGGCAGAAGGAATCAGGGAGGGTAGTCAGAATAGCAAAGGCCAAAACTGAGGAAAAGATAGCCAACTCAGTTAAGAAGGAGGATAAAACCTTTTATATGTATATCAGGGAGCATAGAAAGTCAAAGGGAGGGATAGTGAGGCTGAATAGAATGGACGATGGGTGAGCAGAGAGGGACAGTGAAAAAGCAGGGATACTAAATGAATATGTCTGCTCAGTATTCACAAATGAGGAGGAGAGGGAGGTGCCTAATCCAATTAACAGAAGCACTCTGGACAGGGAGGTTGATCCCAGTCCTTTCACAGAAGAAAGGGTTCTGAAAGAACTCCTAAAACTGAAGGTGGATAAAGCAATGGGGCCTCATGGAATTCACCCCAGATTTCTGAAGGGATTAAGGAGAGAACTAGTGACACCACTGACTACCCTTTTAACAAATCATGGAGGATGGTGTGGCACCTGAGGACTGGAGGAAGGTGGATGTGATTCCCCTTCAGAAAAGTGGGAGCAAGACAGAGGCAGGAAACTACAGACCTGTCAGTTTGACCTCTGTGGTAGGGAAAGTAATGGCATCACTTCTAAATGAAAGAATTGTTGAGTACCTAGAAGTCAGTGAGGCACAGGACCTTGGAGCAGCATGGGTTCACAGTGAAAAGGTCATGTCAGATGAATCTAATTAATTTATTTGACTGGGTGATCAAAATAGTAGACCAGGAATGGGCTGTGGACATGGCTAGCTAGACTTTAGCAAGGCATTTGACACAGCCCCAAACAAAGATTAATAATCAAATTAACCAGCCTGGGAGTGGGACCCAGGGTGGTAGCCTGGTAAAACATTGGCTGGACAACAGGACACAAAAGGTAATTGTAAATGGAGTCCATGCTGAAGAAGAGGTGTTACTAGTGGGTACCACGGGGGTTCAGTACTGGGTCCAGTCCTTTTAAATGTCTTTATATCTTTATAAGTGACATTGCAGAGGGACTGGATGGAAAAATATGCCTTTTTGCAGATGACACAAAGATCTGCAACAGGGTTGATACACAAGGAGATGTGGAAAGAATGAGAAGGGATTTGGCAAGGTAGGAGGAATGGTCAGAAGTATGGCAGCTCGGATTCAATGCAAAGAAGTGCAAAATAATGCACCTATGAAACAAAAACTCAGGGGCAGATTACACAATGGGGGAGGTAGAAACCGCAACAAAAATGAAAAGGTACCTGGGGATAATCATATCAGATGACCTTAAGGTTAGCAAGCAATGTAAGAAGGTTGTAGGGAGGGATGGGGGGATACTGGGATGTATAGGGAAAGGCATCACCAGCAGAAAACAGGAAGCTGTTACCCCTCTGTATAGACAGTTGGTGAGACTCCATCTGGAGTACTGCGTCCAGTTCTGGAGACCCCACATCTGCAAGGACATAGACAAGATTGAGGCAGTCCATAGGAGGGCAACTAAAATGGTGCAGAGTCTGCAAGAGAAGTCATACGAGGAGAGACTAAAGGAGCTTATATGTATACTCTTGAAGAAAGGAGGGGAAGGGGACATGATAGAAACTTTTAAGCACCTCAGTGGAATCAACAAAGTTCAAGAGGTAGCATCTTTAAGAAAAGAGATGTGCAAGAACAAGGGACAGAATTTGAAGATAGAGGAGGATGGCTCCAGGGGCAATGTGAGGAAGTATTTTCACAGAGAGGTGGTGGACATGGAACAACTTTCCTGAGGGAGGTTGTGGGGTCTAAAACTGTTGGAGAATTCAAGAATGCATGGAAAAGATATAAGGCAATTTTTGTGGGAGGTAGGAAGAAATATGCTCTTGATTAAATAGGATCTGCAACTTATCCTGTAGGTAGGGAAATGGGCAGACTAGATGGGCTAAGTGGTCTTTATCTGCCATCAAAGTCTATGTTTCAATGTTTCTATGATGTTCTCGTAGATGCCTTTTAATACTTTGGAATCTTGAGCGAATAGTTAGTGGTTCGTATTTGGTACCATTCTTTTTTGTGCCGTCATGAAATAGTGGCAGAGAAGTTCTGCTAATTCCTTAGGTTTAGTTTCTGTAATTGGTGTTATAACTTCCAGATCTTTTAGGAGGAAGGCTTGTAAATGTTTGATGTTGCTTTCTTTTTTCGTTGTTGTGGTGTTATTTTTAGAGCTTAAAATATAGTTCTCTATTAATTTAGGATCTGGCAATGATTTTATTTTACTTGGTTTCTCAATCTGTTCTAGTAGGTACATTTGTCAGCTTTTGCACTATACTCGGATCTAGTAATGGTTCAGTGTCCATCTCGAGTTGTGTGCACAGATACTTGATGTCGACTTCTTGTGTGTCCACTTTTCATTGCTTTTTTAAGCTGTTTGTTTATTCGTGCAGAAATAATTTCAGTTTTTTTGACATTTGTTTCATTAGACATTTTTCTTTTCCGTATTTTGCTGGCTACTCCAGATTTCAGTGATGTACTAAAAGTCGGCTTTTGAAATGCAGCACGAGTAATTTGCAGGTTCTTACTTTAATGAGTACTGTTACAGTTGAGTTCAATGATATGGTTTAAATGTACTGTAAGTTCAGCGGATGTCACAATTTGCTGGATATTTCTCACTGTTTTAGATGGAGGTGCCTGACGTAAGCAGAGTAGGTATAACTGGTGTTTATTTTAACTCTGCTCACATCATGAGGATTTATTTCACTCCAGTGAAAATAACATGATTTATTCCACTGGAACTGATCTCACTCCCATGGCATAAATATATATATATATATATATATATATATATATATATAAATATTTATATATATATATATATATATATATATATATATATACAACACACACACACACACACATATATATATATATATATATACATGTTTACAGTACTCAAGAGAATACGTCCTACAATGCACCACACCCTAAATTTGCTAACAATTCATAACTTGTTGCAATTTCTTCCTTTTGTTGTTGTAATGTTACCAAAGAGATAGGACCCACAAAATTTCTGTTTGATGAGTCTTTATTTTTTAGTGGGAGCTCCTGAAACACTACAAATCTGCCTTAAAATGCCCTCCATTTTGTGACACAGCTGAAAGTCACTTTACAAAGAACATAATTTCTCTAATACAATAATGTCCCCAGCTCTATGTATAGGCTTGATTAATGCAGAGTACTAACATACTAAAATGCCAGCAGAATAGGCCTAATGGTCTTTCGTGTCTGCTAGTTTGGTCAGCCCCCACCCTGGGTGCTGACCTTGCTGTCCCCCTCGCCTTCTCTGGCTTCTCCCTTCCCAGTTCTGGATATTCTTGCTGCATTGGATTTTGCTTCCTGAACCCTTCCCCTGTACCTGTCCCACCCCTCTTGAACCCCTCCACTGTCTCTGCTTCCACCAGCCCCTATGTAGTGCATTTCTATGGCTCTACCCACCTCTCAGTGAAGTAGCACCTCCTCCTTTCTCCCCTGAATCTTCCCCTCCAGCTTCCACCCATGCCGCCTAGTGGCCCTTCCTCCTTCCTTCAAGCACCTCACTGTTCCTCCCCTATTTACCCTCTTCATGTACCTGAAGACCTCTATCATGTCCCCCCAGTCCCTTCTCTCTTCCAAAGTGTACATATTTAGCTCTTCGAGCCTCTCCTCATAGGTCCTGTCCCCCAAGCCCCAAATCATTTTGGTTGCCCTCCTCTGGACCCTCTCCAGGAGGTTAATGTCCCTCTTTAAGTGTGGCCTCCAAAACTGCACGCAGTACTCCAGGTGCAACCTCACCAAGCAGTTATACAGAGGGAGTATCACTTCCCTCCTTCTGGAGGTGATCCCCCTAGCGATGCATCCCAGCATCCTGTTGGCCTTGGCTGCTGCCCTCCTACAAGTCTCAGAGTTGTTTATCTTGACATCCACCACCACCCCCAGGTCCCTCTCAGCCATTGAGACTTGTAGTATTCCCCAGGGTGTACACTTGGCCTGGGTTTCTGGCCCCCAGGTGGAGTACCTTGCATTTCCCTGCAATAAACCTCAGCTTCCACTTTCTAGACCATCTTTCCAGAGCCTCCAGGTCCCCCTGCAGGGTCACCCTCCCCTCCTCCCCATCCACCACTGCCCCCAGTTTCGAGTCATCTGCAAAGAGACTCATCTCACTCCTGATTCCTGTCCTTATGTCAGATACGTAGGCGTTGAACAGAAGGGGCCCAAGGACTGATCCCTGTGGGACCCCACTAATGACCCTTCTTGGGGAAGAGATTATCCCACCAACACGACCCTCTGGGTCCGGTCCTGGAGCCAATTGCCTATCCATCGGATCATCTGGTTTCCACCCCATTTCTCCTAGTTTATCCAACAGGCCCCATGAGAAACAGAGTCAAATGCCTTGCTGAAGTCCAGAAAGAGGACATCCACTGGTCTACCCAGGTCCAAGGCACTTGTCACCAGTCATAGAACTCCACCAGGTTTGTCTGACACGATTTCCCGGGATGAATCCATGCTGTCTATCATCCAGGCACCCTGATTATCCAGGGCCCCCTAGCCACTCCTTGACAATGCCTCCATCACCTTGCCAACCACTGATGTCAGGCTGACAGGCCTGTAGTTCCCTGCCACCTCCCTTGATCCCCCCCTTGTGGATAGGCACTACATGTGCCACCTTCCAGTCTTGGGGCACCCACCCTGTCCTCAGAGAGATGGTGAAAAGCTCAGAGTACAACATTTATTTTATACCACTGCAATATAAAAAAATTAAATGGACCCATCACGTGTATTTTTACATCTTTTAAGCCCCCATAGCGTGCAGCACATATGGGCCCGGATATTCAAACTACGCCATTCTGAGGCGCAAGCCCTTGCGCTGCTCAAAATAGTTGCGCAGGGGTGTGGCCGGGGTGATATTCAAAGGAGTTGCACTGTGAGCAACTCCTTGAATATCACCCAACCAACCAACCACTGTACATCAGCACAGTGGAACTGCGCCATGCAAGTTGTCAGAGTTGAGCATTAAACTTGCGGTGGCGCAAGTACCATTGCGCCATGCGCAAATTTCCGATATTCAAAAGGTGACATGCAAATGGGGCCATAATTCATGCAAGGTGCAGGGGGGGCCATTTGCATCTGATTATGGCCCCATTTGCATGCCATTAGCATGTAGGCGCACCGATCCCCGAGGACTTGCGCCTGGCCGCCCTGCCAGGCAGCAGCCATCGGGGACCGATGCACCCTGCAGTCCGATAGCGGGCACAACGTGAAAACAACCCTCCAGCCCACACATCTCCCAATGCCCGATCATGGGCGATATGTATACTGACAACACCCCGCCCAAACGGCTCCCAATGCCTGATCGGGGCAGAGCGTATCATGACAACACCCACCCCCAAACAGCTCCCAATGCCTGATGCTGGGCAGAACATGAAACAACCCCCAGTGCCCGATCACAGGCAGAATGTAAAAAGCGCTAACCTGAATATCTCCTTGGTGGTCAGTGGACCGTAATGCCCGATTGCGGTCAGAATGTCCAGTGACAACCCCCAAACATCTCCCTGGTGTCTGAGTGTCCCCCACCCCACCCACCCATGAAGCCCCACCACCCGCTCCCCCTGGCAGCGGCGGGCGGCAGCATCCACCCACCTGCCGCCCGCCGCCTGCTGACTGACTGTCGGTAGGGCTGCACGCATTGGTGCAGAGCTAGAGCCAATGGGCGTGCAGCCCATACCGTACATGACAGTCAGATTTGTGAATGAACCCCATTGACAAATCTGGACTGTCATGCTGACATGGACTGCATGCCCATTGGCTCTAGCTCTGCACCAAGGGCGTGCAGCCCTACCAGACAGTCAGTCGGCGAGCGGCGGCGGCAGGCGGGTGATGCTGCCGCTGCCGGGGAGCGGGTGGTGGGGCTTCATGGTGGTGGGGTGGGGGGACACTAGACACCAGGGAGATGTTTTGGGGGTTGTCACTGGACATTCTGCCCGCGATTGGGCATTACGGTCCACTGGACCACCAGGGAGATATTCAGGTTGGGGTCTTTACATTCTGCCCACGATCGGGCACTGGGGGTTGTCATGATACGTTCTGCCCATGATTGGGCATTGGGAGATGTTTGGGTGGGGGGTTGTTTTCACGTTCTACCCGGCGATCGGGGCATTGGGAGATGTTTGCGGGGGGGTTGTTTTTACGTTCTGCCCATGGATCGGGCTTGTGGGGGCACAGGGACTGGAGTTGGGGGCCAGCCATAGTCTCAGCTGCTGTGTTGCGCCTCTGCAATACAGCAGCTCACCTGTGGTGGCCCTCAACTTGATCCTTTTTTTGGCTCAAAGTTAGCAGGTTGGGGTTGCCTACTGAAACTCTGCACAACCCGACTGAATATTGGGTTGCGCAGTTTATGCATGGTTCCTCCCCCTCCTGTTGAGCATGCATTCATTTGCATTGCGCTGTTGCTCAACCTGTTTTCAGTGGCGCAACTGCCTCCTGCTGAATATCGCAGAATGGCGCAATGTAGGACTTGCGCATGGCGCAACCCTTTTGAATATCTGGGCCATGGTGTCCATCATGTTCTGTTCACAAACATGCTATAATTCACTATATTTGCAAATGGTTATTGTTTTTAACAGTTACTTACTGTTTTTCTCCATTTTCTTCCACCAGAATGTCCCAATTAATTTGGGTGGAGTAATTTCTGGGAATGAGTACTTGCTTCCCAAAATGTTGCTGCCTGTGTGGTGTCCTATAGTGATGCATGTTATCTGGTGTTCAGTGAGTGAGCTTCTAGTCCACAAAACCAGAACTTTAGCTTATGTCCTGGTTAGATTGTTTGCACTGCTGTAAAGTTGGGCATCATGGACATACAGCCCTTCTGCAGCTATTGATCCAGGAAGGGTTTGTGGTGTCCATGACTGTGCCACATGTTTGAACATTAAGGAAAAAGTAAGGGCTACCTTTGGGGGTGTAATGTATGCTAAAATGCAAATGTAGGGACTTATATAAGCTAATATCAGAAATGGATTTAATTAAACTACATTTAGGCAGTAATCTATTTAGAATATGTCAGTAACTGCAACTGGAAACAAAAAGGTAGCAAAGTAAACCAAACTGTTTGTAGTCGAATGTGCTGCACATTAGCAGTAAATGCTCTTTTCATAAAAAAAAAAAAAAAAAATAACAGGACTATAAATATATTTTATGGAGATTATCACAGAAAGACACATTATATATTTCATGTTGGGTCTGTAATGTGTTGTTATTTTTTCAGTAAGAAGGTTATCATTATAGGACAATTGTTGTACTGTTTGTGCATTACTAAGATACCATAATGGTGGTGTACATTGTATGACATGTTATTTCTGAGACTACAGTTCCACTTTATTGGTTTATTTCATACTGTATAGCTCTCCTGGAAATAAAGTAACAAAACCATAAAAAAGACAAGCAAATTGTCCTTATTTATGAGGAAAATATAAGTTCATGTTTTTTTTTATCTTAAATAAGATGCATGCTTGACCCAGTGACCATCTGAGAGGATTAAATTAAACAAAATGTTTTCTTACCCAGGATATTAACTGCTCATCAGTTAATATAACTTTTTTGTGTTTTGGATGTTTCTCTTAACATTTATGCTTGTTTGACCATTTCTGTGATTGTTCATTACAAAGGCACAATAGTGGTGGTGTCCTTCACAAATGACATAATTCTGGTAATGTTATTGCTTTCATTTGCTTTGTCATATCTGTTGTCTCTAAATAAGAAGAAACCAGCAGGAGAAGGCCATTTGGTCTATCATGTCTGCTTCGTATCTTTAATGCCAGTTGAAGTTTAAAAGAGATATGCAAAAGCTTCTCTTTCAAGATTAAGTTTTGATTTTTTTAATCATTTGTTAGTGGAGGCCTGTGATTTTCTATGAGTATTTGGTGTCCCATGTAGTGTATGTTAAGTACAGTAAAGGATTTGGGGAAATACTGATGCAAAAACAGTTGTTGTTGCCTAGGATTTTGACCACTGCTGCTGGCACAGAGTCTCCTGGCTTATATTATTTTGTGGGAAATTTATGGTGTTTCTTTTCAGTTTATGTCTGTTTGACTGTTTCAGTGACTTTTCATTGCAAATACACCATAGCACAGGTGTCATTTGTAATGAACATTATTCAAGACAATCTTACCTCTTTATTGGCTTTGTTTTGCATTAGTATACATCAAATACTAGCAGACTCGATAGAATTAATGACCTTCTTCTGCTGGCTAATTCATATGTTCATATGTTTGCATGAT
Source organism: Neoceratodus forsteri (assembly GCA_016271365.2). Taxonomy (NCBI): domain Eukaryota; kingdom Metazoa; phylum Chordata; order Ceratodontiformes; family Ceratodontidae; genus Neoceratodus; species Neoceratodus forsteri. Next base: position 772,899,430 of record CM057452.1, on the reverse strand, counting down.
ACAGAGATGAGATTCAATCCATGTAAAGTAGCAGAGATGATATAGCAATAAAATATGTTTCATGTGCATAATATTTATAAATGTCTTGAAGGTTTTGTTGGTTGTATGCCATAGTTAAGAGATGTGCCTAATGAATTATATTCAGCATTTTATGGTTTGATATTGTCACATTGTTATACTGGTGTCAATGGTACACATGTTATGTGTTAGAAAAAAGTTGTATGAAAATAAAATATCCTTATTATCTGGGAGATTAATTGGGGTCTATCTTAAGTACATATCGGTACATAGTTATGCAGAATAGGTGGTCCAGGAAATCAAATAAGATCTAAGACATAGTTAAATTATAACATGTGTGGGTTAGTAATACAATGGTGTCTTAAGATGCATGGTTCAGTGATGCCCCATAGGTATAAATTAAAAACAAATGATGGAATGTTGCATACTACAGTACATAAAAGGCATATGTATTGAAATATCAAATAAACTTTATTGTCAAAAACAGAAAATATGACATCATGGACACCACATTTCCACATTCTACTTTCCATATAACTCATAGTTGCAATTTTCAAAACATATAAATGATGAACTATCTTTCTATTTGGGATTATACTACTACCATGTGTAATCACTGAAACCAAAACATACTATCAGGAGCACTGAGCAAAGATGTTGGGGTTACAAATGTCACACTTGCTCTCTCCAGTATTGTATATATGCCTATATATATATATATATTAGTGGTGTGGTCATGAGACTGTAGTTAGGGTTCAGAGGTCAGTTACATACTAAAGTCAAAAGTTTGGGTGTTAATAACTTTGGATCCATTCAGTGGATTTGCCTGAAATTTAGTACGCGTGTTGGGGTACAGTAGTTCTCTTAATTTGCCAAATTGCGTTTTGGTTGGAGTGTTGGTCTTTGTGTATGAAAGTGCTGAAAAATGCAAAATTATCCATTTTTGGAAGCACCTTTTGGCATTCTGAATGTGGTCTGCACGGACGTCATGTGGTGCGCCACTCTGCAAGATGTCTCATTTTGTTCTTTCAAATTTAATAAGCTTTATTGGAAGGAAAGTTGTTTCAACAATCCAGTAAACCAGTAAGACCTAAAACATTACATAATGGTATTTCAAACAGTGACAAAATAGAAAATTGACATAACCTTTTACCTATATGGTTAACAATGTACTCAGTCAAACACTGAATCACAACTCAGAGAAATTTACATTAAAACTAATATCCTTACTTATACTAATCTACCCTCTTTCCCAACCTTCCTCCCCCCCTTCTTTCCTATCCCCTTCCCCCCTCCCTTACTGTACGCAAGGTCCTAAGTCTGTAGATTCTAGCTGTCTGCTGTTATGATAGAGAGTCACATTTCCAGTCATAGAAATTGTACTTTATTCTCTTCAGAAATTATCTATTCCCTATAACCATTCACTTAATAGTCAGCAATGTGTATAGGGGTGCCCATACTTTTTGATAATGATGTGGTCTTTTAACCATTTGAGCAGTGATATTCTCTGCTTGAAGAGCAAACAGTATCTCTTTGAACCATTCTGTAAAAGAGGGAACAGTCTGATCTAACCAATGCCTTAAAATTACCTTTTTGGCACATAGTGATATCAATGCCATGTGTTTTCGTTGATTTCCAATTAAATAGTCACTATAATCTCCCAATACACATATTTCTGGTCTGAAAGCCTCAGTAAGTCCTAATAGAGAACAGTTTTAGTTTTGATTGCCTCCCATAACAGTAAGGTTTTTCTCACAATCCCACATGATATGTAATAGGGTCCCAGGGTGTTTATGACGTCTTGTACTCAGGTCAGAAGAAAGTTTGCCTATTTTGTATAATTTAGTTGGTGTATAATACAAATTGTGTAGGACATAAAATTGTAGAATCTGGTATCTGGACCATTTTATATCTTGATAAAGCTGGGTCCAGATCTTAAGCCATAAGCGTGGCATGGATGATGTTGATGGTAGCATCTGATCCCAAATGTAATGTGGGGGACTCTCCTTATTCTCTACATCATCCCTTAGACGCCAATAAAAATAAGAAATTAGATGGGAAGAGGGCAAATTAGAAATGGCTGATGGTATAGATCCAGCCATATTTTGATCCCGTAGACCCGATCCAAAATGTTGAGTAAGCATGTGTGTCAGCTGTAAATATTTAAAACAGAAAGAGGTAGGTAAGTTAAAATTAAGACATGCTAACTGGAAGGACATGAGTCTCTGTTCCACGAGTAAGTCAGCAACTCTAAAATGATTTCCCAAGGGCCAGAAATGAGAGTAACAGGATGTTTATCGATCTTAAAATTCAGGTTGTAAAGAAGAGATTGTGAGACATCTGTTTTTAATGATATTTGGAAAACATTACAGATTTGGGTATGTATTTGAAGTGTAGTCTTAATGGGAGTATTCTGAAGTTTCTTAGAAATATGCTTAGTAGGCACATAAACAAGAGCGTTAAGATCACACTAGGAAGACCGACATAGAAAATCTTATATTTTTAGCCATAAAGGAGAGTATTGTGTTGATTCTGCCCCCGTTCTGTCAATCAATGTGTGAGAACTGTACTGGTGATAGAAAAGTAATAAAGAAGAAAGTTGGGAATTTGCAGACCACCTGCCTTTTGGTGCGCTGCATTTTGAATAGAGCCCTTCAGGATGATTTACCACCCCATATAAAATTAGAAATCATTCTATGGACTTGTATAAACCATTGCTTTGGAAGAAATATATCTGTCATTTGTAAGGATATAAAAACCGAGGCAGAACATTCATTTTTATCACATTGATTCATCCCCAGAGAGGGGAGCAGAGCCAACGGCCAAATCTAATTTTATGTGGGTTAAAATTTTATCTAGATTGTGCTGTTTCATTGAGGATGTTGAACAGGAAAGGTATATCCCTAGATACTTCATTTTGTCATTCACCCGAAGATCTAAATGGGAAATTTTGCTGAGAACGTATAGATATTCAGGTGCATTACTTCTGTTTTGGATATATTAAGTTTGTATTTGGAAAACTCCCTGAATTCCTTTATAACCTCAAATGCGGCTGTGATTGATGAGGAAGGATATGAGACATGAAGCAAAATATCATCGGTGTACACTGAAAGTGTGTATTGATGTGGCCCTATTAATATGCCAGAAATTGAGGTGGAAAGATTAATACATCTAATAAGCAGTTCAAGATACAAATTAAATAGAAATGGGGATAACAAGATGGCTCATTTGAAAGAGCTTTGGGGGCCGAACATGCTGTTTTTTGTTTGGTGCAAAAATATTAAGGCACTCAAAAGGTATGTACATTTTAATTTCCCATTATAAGTCAATGGTAACATTTATATGTATATCTTGCAATCAAAGAATGGGGTTCTGGCCATCTCGTCTCACCTGGCGATCAAAGAATTTGCAGTCTCATGGTTCAAGAATCTTTGTCCCCAAGGAATTTCAAAATTCTTTGATCGCAAGGTCTGCCATCTTGTTTTCAGTTTTCCGATCACACAAACACAAATATCTCGGCTCAGGGTCACTTCTGAGTAAAACTTGATGGGTTTTACTCAGGGACCCTGATCTATTGAGCCATGGCTTTAGTTCCATCCAAATCAGTCCAAAAATAGAGTTATCAGCTTTTAAATTCTTTGTTCATGGCTAGCTAATTATCTTTGATCATGAGCCTGCAAATTCTTTGATCACGAGACTCTTTGATCATGATCGTGCATCACGAGAGAGGGACTAGATGGCCAGATTTTAAATTGGATTTCCATAGACCAGGGTGCCCTATTAAGTAATATAAGGGGAGTTTTGCTCAGGGGCTTCGCTTCTCCACATGTCAATAAAAACTGTAGTTTTATTATCCCTGGTAGTCAAGCAGCCCTCCCCATCATGGCTATGTACATAATGATTTATCTTATCCCTGTAGTCTAGTGGCCCCAAATGAGTATCAGATAAATATATTTTTATTATCCATAGTAGTCTAGTGGACCCCAGGTGTCTTTATGTATATTTTTTAATTATATCCCTGGTAGTCTAGTGCCCCCTACCCCTGATCTGTAGTTCTTTATAATTAATATTGCTATCCCTGATAGTCTAGCAGTCCACCCTCCCATCATAGTATAATAAATTTTAATTTAGCAATACCTGCTAGCCTAGTGACACCCTACCCAGCCCTGCCAGCCCACCCAGCACCCCCCATCCTTTCCCAGCCAGCGACTGGCAGTCCCACTCTTACCTCCGGTTAGCTGCTGACTGTGTGTATATTAGCGTGCAATTGAAACAGGTGCTAGGAAATTATTTATGAATGCCTGTTTCAATTGCTGCTGGTAATACACACAGTCAGCGGCTGGCCATGGAGGTGAGAGGTGGGCTGTGCCAATTGCCAGCTGGGGAAGGGTGGAGGATAACATTACATATTTGCCAAGCCTTTTCAGGGCCCATATCTTGGAAACGGTGCGAGATACAGACTTTTTGTTGGAAAAATACTTAGCTCCCTAAGTACAAAACTAGCCAGGAAAGTCATAAATCATATGACTTTTTAATTATTTTTCTACGTTGTACGGTTCCTGAGATATAAGCAATTTAGTATTCCAGCTCCTCATTTTCTAGTCCAAGAACCATTATTGCATACATTCTTTGTACTCACTGTCTTTCTTTATGCAGCTTTTGGGGAAAACCAGCCGGTGAGCTTACATTACTGTTACCATTACCATTTTCGCTGTGGTTCCATTCCATTCCCATTTCACTTACCGCTCATGCTCATCGCCACCATGTACCCTTTGCATTTTCATTTGCGCTTGCTTTTATGTTGTTTTAACATTTCTGTCTACACTACTTTTCTCTTCTGTTTCACTTTGTATCACCATGATACATTATTTGTGTTTGCGGGCATAATGTTACTATGTGACAAGACATCATGTGGCAGGAGCTTGGGCCCCATGCTTCCGCTGTCGCGTACATTCACTGTTTCTCATTATCATTCTCAAAAGAAGGGAAATTAGAGGCAAAAATCTCCATTTACTGCATTAGTTAGGGTTGTTTCACACTGACAAAGCGAGGAAATTCAGTGTTAGGGTTGAAAGCCCCTTGTCCCCTCACCACACCCCCCAACTGGCATCGGGGTGCGCATTAGGTTGCTGGTCCTAACTCTCACCCCATTCTCCTACACCTCTGCTTCTTTACACATGTGATGGGGTGAGAGTTATGGCCGACAACCGTATGTGCACCCTGGATGCCGGGTTGGGTGTGGGCATGGGGACCAAGAGGGCTTTCAACCCTAACAATGAATTTCTACTTTTGTCTGTGTGAAGCAACCCTAATTAATGCAGTAAACCAAGTTTTTGCCTCTAATTTAATATATATATATATATATATATATAGATATATAGATATATATATATATATATATATATATATATATATATATATATAGATATATAGACATATATAAAAAAAGAATGTCTCAATAACTACCACAAGACTAACATCATAATATCTCCCCTCCAAATAAATTTAGGGGCCACATAAAACATAAAAATTTAAACTTGAAAATTGCAATTGGATAACATTGCAAATGTAAGAAACTGTAACTCTGTCATTATTTGGCGTTAAGGGACAATCTATGTATCCAAAGAAAGGTGGCTATCTGCAGTACAAAAATAACACATAATAGCCCCCCAAAATTCATGAGGTACACACAGCACCCCAAAAGTGATTCCCAACTTCACCATGGTGACAAATCCAGAATGAAGCTCTGATCATCATCAAAAATGCACCAAAACAGTATCACTTCTTGGACTACAAATGTAGTAACTTTGACACCAAAGCAACACAAAGTTAATAATTTATGGCTAAACAAACCCCAAACACATTTTTGATCATATACAACCAACCATCAGGAGTTAAGAGCCACATTTAATATTCATTTGTTTCCCCACAAAACAAAGAAACAAAATATCAACAAAACAGATAGATTGTTTTATGGAGAAAAGGGCAAAGGCTCAGGGCTCCTTCACTTCTTCACCCAAATATATGTGTGTGCATTATGGAGGCACAGAATCACATACCCCAGAGGTACTATGCTTCTGTAATCACATGGATGTCTTCACACAGGTCCCAAAGGGGCCTGCAGGCATAGAAACATACACTTTGAAGGCAGATAAGGACCACTTGGCCCACCCAGTGCCCATTTCCCTACCTATTGGATAAGTTGCAAATCCTAGTGGTGGTAGGGAGTTAGGGGTAGGAAACCCTAATGCCACATTTCTTTACTTTTGTTACTTTAATCTGTACTCTGACTGGTGCAGTATAAAGTTTCATTTTTTTGCAAAGAATATATATAAATATGTAGATATATATCAAAGTGAAATCCTGCTGTACTGCTTGTAAATACCCTTCTCCAACCTGTGCACCAAACACAATCCCCCTGTCTCCCCCTACCTGAACGCATCTTATTACGCAAGTAGTGGTGGGCGAAGTGGCTCCAATTCGCTCCACGAAGTGATTTGAAGAGTGAAGATGAAATCGCAGAGTGCTCCACAATGCGAAGCAGAGTACTTCATATTATAATGGGTAACACGAAGTCCATTGAAACCAATGACTTTGCGTTACTCCACCTTCCCAAACCACTACGCCACCAATTCTTAAGGTTAAGTACATTGAAAACAATGTACTCCACCTTTCCTCACCTTGTTTTTAAGCTACAAAGGTGAATTTTGCAGTGCTTCATGGGATTTCAGGACACTTGGGCTCTAGATTGTTCTGTACAGCCTCAGTTTGGGGTAGTGTGTGTATAAAGCTGTAGGAGACAATCTGATCTGAGAGCTCTCTGCGATTCAAACCTTCTAAAATCTGTTAAAGCAGCCTTTTTGGGTCACTTGTTTTGCTGAAACTTTAGTTCATCGATTATAGGAAACCCTCATGTGCTCATATCATCGAGAGTTTATTGTTTGTGTGTGGATTTTGAATGTTAATGTACAATATTCAGTCTGTGTACTGAAAGACAGTGGAAGTGTGCTTTGGCGGAGGTACGTATCTGTGATGTAGGTAGATTAACTTGGAGAAAAAGACAGTGCTTTCTGTTTTGGTGATATTTTTCTTGTATAACTGTGTTAATGTACACACAGTAATATTTTCAATAATTCTTGCCATTTTTTTGTGGATTGTTGTGGTGCAGCAGTGCATAATTTTAGTTTGTTTAAAATATATGGTTATATTACTGAAGTTTTCAATTTGCTATGCATTATTCAGTGTGTGTGTATGTGTGTGATGTGTGTCATCAAATCAGACACCATTTATTGTGCCACATAATTTCAGCAATGTGAACCTGATATCCACTGCAGCTGTGTAATTTCCGTACTTCTTTGTGGTATCTTTACTGGTACTAGTACTAGTGACTGTTACTGCAGCGGTGCAGTACACTGCACCCCCCCCTGCTGCCCGCCTCAACTGGCAAAGGAATTCTTTTCCAGATTTGAATTTCTGATGGCGAGCACTGGTTAGGTGTTGTGACTTTGCATCTGCATCTCTTCAGTGCACAGAACAATCTTAATCTGTCTGTGCATTTGCATCTCTTTAGGGCCCAATCTCCATCTCTAACTTAAGTCACAGTTGTTTCTTTGGCTTCCCTTCAGAGTACTGGACAGGTGTGGTGCATAATTCTGCATGAACATTGTACTCATTAATATTTTTTTTTAAGTCAGGACCATCATCAAATCAAATCAACTTTATTTTTTTTGTAGCACCTTTCAAAACCAAGGCGCTGAACATAAAAACAAATACATTAAATATAAATAAGATTAAATAAGCATTTGAAACAGAACATCATATCATCCATAACTAGGGAAGGCTAGGTCAAATAAATATATCTTTAATTCAATTTTAAATCTACCGATGGTTGAGCATTCTCTCAGCCGATGAGGTAGACAGTTCCACAGGGTTGAGGCCGAAAAGAGAAAGCACGACAACCAGATGTCTTTAAACTTACCCTGGAATCTCCAGCAATCCTCTCATCAGTGGATTGAGAGAACAGAGGGGTGGTAAGGTACCAGAAGATCTTGCAGGTAACTGGGTCCCTGATCATGTAGGGCTTTAAAGGTTAGTAAGCCAACTTAAAGTGATCCACCACTGAACCAGCAGCCAGTGCAGTTCGCAGAGCACAGGTGTAATACAGTATGACTGGTTGTAGAAGTCCCAGTCATCAGTAGCCCCGCTGCCACATTTTGCACCAGCTGCAAGTGGTGGATATCAACCCTGGTAGCCTTAGGTAGAGGGAATTGCAGTAATCAAGACTGGAAGTGACAAAGCCATGGACCAAGGTTGGAAGATCATCCAGAGGGACCAGGTGTTTCACCCGGGCGATATTCCTCAGATGATAAAAAGAGGATTTGATGACAGCTGACACCTGAGATTTTAGAGTCAGACCATTATCAGATATAATGCCCAGGTTACGCACCCGATCTGAGATAGTGAGTAACATACCATCAAGTAATAAACCTGATGGCTGTCCAAACCACACACCCACCTCTGGACAACCTGGGTCCACTACCAACACTTCGGTCTTATCTGGATTCAGTCTCAGCCAGCTGGAACTCATCCAAGAACTGATCTCACCAAGGTAATTATTTAGCACGGAGAGTGCATCATTCTGTCTTGGCAGAAAGGACATATACAGCTGAGTATCATCTGCATAGCAGTGAAAACTCAGACTGTGTTGCCTGATGATATCTCCCAATGGCAGCATGTACACTGTAAATAGCATGGGGGCCAACATGGAGCCCTGTGGCACCCCACAAGGCAGGCAGTGAGCACCAGAAGAATAAATTCCAGTGGCAACTCTCTGAAACCTGCCCGTGAGGTATGAATGAAACCATTTGAGGACTGTACCAGAGAGCCCACAAAAAATCCACAGGTGCTCCAATAGCACACCATGGTCCACAGTATCAAATGCTTCAGAGAGATCAAGAAGGACCAGAATGGTAGATGCCTTTTGATCTCTAGCTATTAGGAGGTCATTCAATACCTGAACAAGAGCAGTGTCCATGCTATGCTTCTTCCTGAAACCAGACTGGAGAGTATCGTAGACATTGTAAGTTGCAAGATGATCAGCCAACTGCAGAGCAACAACCTTTCAATAACCTTACCAACAAATGGCAGGTTAGATACAGGCCAGTAGTTAGCTAGACAGTCTGGATCAAAGAAGGTTTTTAAGGAGTGGTCGAGCGACCGCCTCCTTGAGGTGTCAGGAAAGACACCCCCTCCAAGGATTTCCAAACAATGTCAGCAAGGATCAGACAAAATAACATCTACACATCCAACTAGAGAGGTGTAGGCCTGGATCCAAACTACAACTGGTTGGATGCAATGTCTGGACGATCTTCACAATGTCAGCGAACTCCACCTGGCAGAAATCTGACCAGACAGACCAAGTGCATGTCACTTCCTGTCAACCACTGCAATTCCTCATAGGAGAGGTTGGACCCATGCCAGACCTGATGCTAGCAACCTTATCTGCAAAGAATTGAGCGAACTCCTCACATCTAAGCTGAAAAAAAACTCCTCTGGGCTGGAGACAGATTGGATTGCACAATCTGTCAACAGTCTGGAAGAGCTGAGCCAGTCGATTATGAGCAGCAGAAATCTCCCTGGACAGGAATTCTACCTTCTTACTGATGATTTCTGATTGATAGCCATCATAATGTGCCATCAACCTAAGCCTGTCAGCATCAAGGCCAGTCTTCCGCCATACTCTCTCCATCCTTCAGCCAACTCGCCTCAGCTCCTTCAAGAAGCCATCAAACCAAGGACTCCTTGGGTGAAGGGTGAGAGGCCAAACATGAACAGGAGCAATCTTGTCCAGAGCATCTCCCACAGCCTTATTATAGGCTATTACAAGATCATCTGGACTCATGCATTCATCCGACAACCCGATAGGTCCAGCACCACTGATAGATCACTGGGACTAACATCCCTTAAAGGGCGGTACTGAACCACCTCCATAAGGGCAGACCTATTAGGGGGGATTCTGAGGCTGAACCTTATGGTGTGATGGTCAGACCAGCTGACTGGTTCCACCCCCAAATCCGCAATCTCAATACCCATAAGAAATATCAGATCCAACAAATTACCCCCATATGGGTTGAGGAGGTAACTATCTGTGTAAGGCCCAGCGTCATCATCAGCTGGAGGAGATTTTGACCAAAATGCTAGAGTTCATCATCGACCCAGGCATTGAAGTCCCCCAGAACTACCAATCTGGGGGACCTCAACACCATGTCATAGGCATTCACATTCTTCATCATCACAGTCACAAATGCAGTCACAAATCATGATTTACGATTACGTCACGAATCACAACATTAATTTTTTTACTAGTTACTTGGATGTATTGTAAGCCTGCACTGTAGTATCTCTCCAGGCTTCACTTTTCCACCATTGTACTCATTAATAAGTGTTTTTAAGTCAGGAATTTGGACAGTGTCTGTAGTACATACACAGACTGGAAAGAAAACTGCACACATGCAGTTTAGCACAGTATACTTACACTACTTAGAATACAAAGTGTCACATATGGAAGACAACAAAAAGGGCATAATTACATATAAGGGTCAGGGATGGTGGAGAAACAAATTTTATAACACAGCAAGGAAGGTGTGGGGCATATGGTGTGAGAAAACTAATGTGGATCCCATGGTGATCCAGCAGCAGTTCCAGCATGGACATAATTTGCAACTGATGTCCCTCTATGTGATCCAGCTGCTGCTCTACAGCACTCACCCTCTCATTGTTCTCATCTACAGCACTCCAGAGAACTGCCAAGTCAGCCTGTCTTACACGCAGTTCTCTGGGGTCCACACATTCTACAGGTTGACCTTCTGGTGGTGGTGGTGGTGGGGGTTCTGTGGAGCAGCAGGTGCTTCTGAGGATGCCACCATGCACAGCTGCACCTCTGCCACAGAATGGCCAGCAGGTGCAGGCATGGTCTGTTCTGTGGCAGCCTGCCACTCCAACTGGTAGTGATTGAGCATATGGGTGCGCTGGCCCCCAGTCCCCAGGTGAGTCCCCCAGGGGCCACAGTGCACCTCCACCTCACATAGGCAGCACTTGACCACACTGCTGTCCCCAACACAATCAAAACTGCCAAACAATGGGGTGCAGGGAGGACCAGGCACAGGCAGGGAGGGCCAGTTGAACTGGCAGCCGACTGGCCAGGGTGCTGAACAGGGATGGGATCCACACCTGGGCCTGGGGAACAGGCACATCCTGCTCCAGAGGACCTAAAGCTGGACTTGGTGGTGGTGGTTCAAATGCCTCAGAGTCAGGATTGGGAGGCAGTGCTGGTACTGCTTCTTGTGGGGGAGACAAACAACTAACTACTTATAAAGGTAAAACAAATAAAATTTACAGAAAGAACAAATTAAGTAAAAAGAGTACAGAAAAGACAAAAATGTAGCTTTTAAAAAGCTGTTGGGTCTAAATCAAAGTTTTAATCTCCTTCACACTGATCTCAAAGTATCAGCAGTCACAAAACACACCTCTCTCTCCGTCTGCACAGGAGAAAGTAAAAGTGTCTGCTTGTATGACTCACTTTCCTTTCTGCCTAGCTAAAGGGGATATGAATTACCGTACTGTGGCGAGGGTGATGTGTGGGGGAGGGGCTGCCAAATCTGAAACACCAAGTGAATCACTTAGAATCATAATGAGGAACGCGAAGTCCATTAAAAACAATGACTTCACCTTACTTCGCATCACCATTCTGCCTTAATGCAAAGTAGTAATGACAAGGGGCTGGAGGAGCACTTTGCACTGCACACCCATGAAAGCAGAGGGCAATGCAAATGCCCAGCCTCGGTGTCACTTCACTGGTGGAATTTACATTTGATGCATCTCATGCACAAGGAGACCCCACCCAACCAGCACATTAGCCCCCCTCACCCTCTTTCTCCCCCTAACAGCACCCAGATCAAATCTGCTGTAATAAAGAAAATTGCCCATCTCAGATGCAAAACATCTGCACTATTCTGTGTCCATCTCAGTGATGGCACTTGGGCATAAAAGAGTGGTGAAATCCTTGCTCCTAGTAAAATATGAGTGGCTGAATTTTTCAACCAGTTGGGTTTACTGTATGAAAAACAAATACATTTTCTTTCACTATTCTGCATGCACCAGGATTATTAGTTACTGAGAGCACTGAACAGAGAAGATACATTTTACCAGGGAACTGTTTTCTTTATTACAGCATATTTTTTTTTCTGGGAGCTGGTGTGGGAAAGCGATACATCGTGGAATACAGGGGTTGGGAGGAGGTCTTTCTGTGCTATAGGTGTGGTCAGATGAGGGAGATGGGAGAGTGTTTGGCAATTTCTTAGACATTTTTATTAAATTTGGAAGGGGGGCTACTGTGGTGTGGCCAAATTCATGATCAAACATTTATAGTACATGTGTTCCCCAAAAAAGTTACTTGAAAGCCTTCATTTCATTTAAGTTGATTTTATTTCCTTACTTTCTGTCTTAATTCCATCATTTTTATATTTTATAGGGGTCCTTGGCTTCATCATTCAGCCGAATCTTGATTAGCCTGACCACTGACAAAAAAGTGCCCCCCTCATACATTAGGTTTATATTACTAATAGTATAGGCCTCCTGATAACAATCTAGCACAGGTTGAAGTGTCAGGGCATTAGTTGTTGTCACTGTTCCACAGCATGGTGTCTGCAATAAATAAGGTATAAATAACAGGGACCTGTGGAATACATGATTTATTTTCACAAGAGCTGTTTGACCTTGGGTAACCTCACAAGTGGTGTAAGCCATGAGTGATGTGCCCACGGTCAAGCAGCTTGAGTAAAAATAAATCATGTATTCCATAAGGTCCCTGTTTTGTATTCCATTTATTCAACAGAAATCCTTTGGGATAGTGAAGGGAGTTTTGTGTTAAATTGTTTATTTAATTTTCAATGTAAACTTACATGGACTCTCGTAGTTTTCCAGTGTAGCTCCGCCAAGCATAGTGTTTTCTAAGCATTTGCTATGGATGGTTAAACTTTAAATTATGGCCAGTACATAATGAAAAGTACAATTCTTTTGTTTTGATGTTTTTTTATTTTGGTGGGGAGGTTGTCAAAACAGAAAATCAAAATTAAACTTTCTGACATTTTTGCTGATTATAAAAATCTAAATGGTATCTATAATTGAAACACCTCTCTTTTTTAGATATTTTTGTGCTGAACAACTTTTATGCACAAAGTATCATGCTGTCATTTTTCATTCTAAAGTTATTTGCATTTGTTGAAAAAGTGCAAAACAAAATTAATTGTCTGTGTTGTTTGCTGATTATAGAAAAAAGTAAAAGGTATCTGTAAAGGAAACACCACTCATTTTGTAAATATTTATTGTGCTTGGCAAACTTTGTACTCACAGTACCATGCTATCATTTTTCATTTTAAAATTATTAGCATTTGCTTGTTGAAAAAATTAAAACAAATTTTTTTCTGCAGTTTAGGTTTTCCCTAATTATAAAACAAATCTAAAATGTATATATAAATGAAACACCACTCATTTTGTAGATATGTTTGTGTTAAACAGCTTTCATGCTCAAAGTACAATGCTATCATTTTTTTTTAAGTTATTCACATTTTAATGTGGTTAGTCTGGATAAATTGATTAATAACATCACAACTGTTTATGCAGCTGCTGTGAAAAATCTATTTCTTTTTCATCCCTATGATTGCTCAGACTTTTTTTATTTTCTGGAGATTATATGACACAGTAGATGTCCTAATCATTGCATAAGTGGGGAATGAAAAGTGATTAGTATGGAAAGATTTAAGATGATAGAAATTTTGGAAATAGTGGAGATTGATGGTAGTCTACAGAGCTAGTAGCACCAATATTTGCCCACTATGGTAGACAGGTGATTTGAGCAAGTCTTTCTAAAGAGGGTCAGCTCATTTGTTCATACTATATTGTATAAGGTATTGTATAAAATGGAGGCAGCAAATAGCAAATCAACATATGACATGATATATTATCCCATCCAAGTGCGCACTTTGGGTTTTGGGAGCAGCATCATAGACAGTGTCACTGTACTCAAGGATGGGATGCAGAATATCAGTGACCATTAGCTATTTACTTACAGGGATGTGCATTCTTTACCTTAGTAAAAGTGTTAATTCTGGGAAGGGGTCTAGCAGTAAGATGAAAACTGTGAGAAAAGCAGTCAAGGTCAGGGTCAATGATCAGACCAAGACATGCACATCTCCAGATGTTAACAATGTACTTATGCTACAGGACTTCTGTCTTTACTGCTTGAACAAGTGGAAAAGCAATTTAGTTGAGTATATACAACGGACAGGACAAATATGTGTAATCTCATGCTTTGGGATTAAGAAGTCCTCAGACATCTTTAGGACCACACTTAGTGCACATAGAGTTCAAGACCTAAGAGTTTTTTTTATGACTCATTAGCAGTTTATTACTAAAAATTCATTAATGAAGCACATTATGTCAACACCCATTATTAGATTAATATTGGCTAGGTCATTAACATGTTACATGATGTGTAATGGTCAGTGTAATAAGAGTTAGGGACATACTGTGAAGACTGGGTTTGCTGGCATAAAGCACCTACTGTAGCTTCACCTGAGCACTTTTCTTCTAAGGTTTGCTTGAAAGAACAGAGCAAGGAGCAAAATTAAAAGATCAAGGAGAAACATTAAGGCTTCTTTTGGCTAAGCAGAGTTACTGTTGTGTTACTATTTTGTGTTGTGCTTAAAGGTTGAGCTTACAGGTTTTATTACTGTTTTGTGCTTATATGTTGTACAGTTTACTGCTTTATTTTTCTCTGATTCAAATTGTATTTGCAGTTTATATTTTCTGCTGCATTGTTACAGGGTGTGCTTGTAGGTTTGTTACTGTTTTGTGCTTACAGATTACTGCTTTATGTATCTCTGATTCTTTTTTTTTTGCGAGGTATATTTTCTGGTAAATTGTTACAGGTTGTGCTTACAGGTTTTGTTACTGTTTTGTGTTTACATGTTTTACAGTTTATTGCTTTATTTCTCTCCGACTGAAATTTTTTTTGATGGGTATATTTTTTGCTAAATTGTTACAAGGTGTGCTTGCAGATTTGTTACTGGTTTGTGCTTACAGGTTACTGCTTTATCTTTCTCTGATTCACATTTTTTTTCCAAAGTATATTCTGTTAAATTGTTACAGGTTGTACTTACAGGTTTTGTTACTGTTCCGTGCTTAACGAGTTTTACAATTTGATCTATCTTTAGGATAAGCAAAGTTACTGTTTTGTTACTCTTTTGTTTTGTGCTTATAGATTCTCATTTTGGGCTTAAAGGTATTGCAGTCTCTTTCTCACATTGAAGGAGCTAATTGCTTTTCTTCCACAGCTCTTCCAGAGGATTAGTAGAGTAACTGGGAGGTGGAACAGAGAAAGGATTAGTACCTTCCAACATAAGGAAGATTTAAAAGGTCAGGTTAGTTGGTGTGTTGTGGTGAACACTAGGTTTTCTGACATAAAGCATCTAGCTTCACCTGAGCTCTTTTCTTCTATGGTGTGCTTGAAAGGACAGAGCAAGGAGCAACATTAACAGAACAAGGAGAAACATTATGGCTTATTTTGGCTAAGCAGAGTTATTTTTGTGTTACTATTTTGTTTTGTGCTTATGTTGTGCTTACAGGTTTTATTAGTGTTTTGTGCTTACAGGTTATACAGTTTACTGCTTTATTTTTATCCGATTGAAATAGTTTTTGCAGAGTATATATTCTTTTAAATTGTTGTGCAGGTTGTTTTGCTGAAAGGAAGGAAAACACTCACTGGGGTAGTGGGTCAGGGCTGTAGCTGATTGTTTCTGGAGGACACAGGCTCTGTCCCACCCACCCTGCCCCTCACCCCACCCACCCCAAGTACATTGTTTACTTTATAATGGAGGTTCTGACATCATTTCTCCAAAAAGGCAAAGGACATACACCTGCTATAACCTTAACAGCCCAGCACGCTGCATAGGGGGCAGATGCATGCACAAGCACATGCTCACACACAGAAACAAAAAAACTAAACAGGAAAGGAAAGAAACGTATGGAAAGTGGTGCAATGCACTGTCTGTAGGGTAGCAGTCTTTCAGGAGACATTCTGGAGGCTGCAATGCTTCTTTATTTGCAGGCACCTCTTTGGTCTGAGGAAGGAGGTTGTCCATTGCCAGGCCTATCTGGTGAGGATTCAGAAAACCTTCTCCCCACCCAAGAACCACCAGAGCCACTGCTTTGAGGTTGCCAGGAAAGAGGAGCTGTTGGACCATGGTGGGCCCAGAGAGGTGAGGGTGGTGGATCAGATGCACATCCTTCCAGCTGTACCTCTCCACACTATATGCCATTCTGGCAGAGGGTGGTTCCTCTACTGAGGCACCCACAGTGGAGACCAAGGAGGATGTTGGAAACCTCCACAAAGGAGACCCAGAGGAGGGTGGCACAAGACCCCATGGGGAAGGAAACAACTCCTGGTGGGGGACTCAATCATTAGAAGGATAGAACTGGAGGTGAGAGGGAGGTAAGGTGCCTGCCCAGCACCATGGCTGGGAAAAATGGGATGCAAATCCTCAGGATCATGGGAGTAGCAGAATGGGAGAGGGAGATAGACATCAGTGTCCACCTAGGGACAAATTACCTGGCTTAGAATGGGATCATCAAAGTAGGGGAGGAGTTTGTAGAGTTGGGGAGAGGCCTTAGACAAGTAGCACACACAGTAAGCTTCTTTGAGGTGCTGCCTGTCTATGGAATGGGTGAGGCTAGGATACTCTGCATCATGGGATTCAATGAATGGTTAAAAAACTGGTGTGAAGCTCAGAGTTTTGGCTTCACTGGGGACTGGGGGTTCACCTAGAGGATGCAGGCCTATACTGGCATGATGGACTGCATTTGTCCGGGAGGGAACCAGGATCCTAGGTGATAGGTTTAAATGCTCTATTGGCAAACATTTAAACTAGCTAAGGGGAGGCACTGAAAAGATGCATGAAAACCCTGCCCCAACAAAACAGAGTAGTTAGTGAGGTAAGCACTAAGGTAGAGAAGTTGATACAGAGCCAGACAGGGGTCAATGTATGAAAAGGCAAAGACAGTGAGGACAGAAATGGGGCTAAAGAGGGTAATGCTCTCATAAAATGGACTAATGCACATAATCTGGGTAACCAGCTCTCTGATCTAGTGGCCTTGGTGGAAGAGGGGCACCTAGATATTGTGGCAGTCATAAAAAACATGGTACACAGAGAACCATGAATGGGATGTCAACATACCAAGGTACACAATCTACAGGAGGGACAGGGAGGGTAAAAGAGGAGGAGAAGTAGCTCTCTACATAAGGGAAGACATCAAAGCATTGGAACTAAACGGTAAACAGGGAGGAAAGGAGGCACTGTGGGTCACCCTGGAGACAGGAAATGGCACTAAAGTCCATACGGGAGTGTATACAGACCACAATCTCAGGTTGAGGAAATGGATGAGGAAATGGACAAAGAAGTGATTGAAGGCATCCTTAGAATGGCAGAAAAGGGGATATATTGTTGATGGGGACTTGAATATGCCAGATGTTAACTGGAGCACTTTTTCTGCAGCCACATCCAACAGGAGGGTAATTCTCGATGCCCTACGGGGTCATGCCTCAGACAACTAGTGTTGGAACCCACTCGGGAGGCATCAATCTTAGACCTGGTAGTCTCAAATGGGGATGGAGAGAGGATCTCTGATTTAGAAGGGGTTAGCCATCTGGGAGCAAGTGATCACCAAATAGTGTGGTCCATGATAAACACAGCCATATAGTCAAGTCAAAGGTGAGGGTGTTGGATTATTGAGGCTGACTTGCAAAATTGGGAGTGCCTCATAAAAGCACTAGCAAATGGGTAAAAGGGTGGGGTGAAGGAACCATGGAGGAAAATCAAAGCTGCCATCACAGAGGCAACAAGCCTTTGTGTGACACAAACAAAACAAAACAAAGGGGAAAAAAACACTATGGTTCTCAAAAGAAGTGGCGGGGAAGGTTAGGGAGAAAAAGACAGCATTTGGGAAGTATAAGGAAACACAGAAAAAGCAGGACAGAGAACTATACAAGTAAAAGCAGAAGGAAGTGAGCAAGGCTGTCAGAATAGCAAAGGCCCAAACTGAGGAAAAGATAGCCAACGCAGTTAAGACGTGGGATAAAATCTTTTATAAGTACATTAGGGAGTGTAGAAAGACCAGGGGAGGGATAGTGAGGCTTAATAAATGGGAGGGGGTGGGCAGAGGGTGGCAGTGACAAAGCAGAGATACTGAATGAATACTTCTGCTCAGTATTCACAAAAGAAGAGGAGGAGGAGGAGGTACCTAAACCAAATAATAGAAGCAGACTGGATAGGGAGGTTGATACCAGTCCATTCACAGAAGAAAGGGTCCTGAAAGAACTCCTAAAATTCAAGGTGGACAAATCAATGGGGCCTGATGGAATTCACCCAAGAATTCTAAAAGAACTAAGGGGAGAACTAATGGCACCACTGACTACCCTCATTAACAAATCATGGAAGGAGGGTATGGTACCTGAGGACTGGAGGAGGGCAGATGTGATTCCCCTTCACAAAAGTGGGAGCAAGACAGAGGCAGAAAACTATAAACCTGTTAGTTTGACCTCAGTTGTAGGGAAAATGATGAAATAACTTCTGAAAGATAGGATTGTTGAGTACCTAGAGGCCAATGGGGCACAGGACCCAAGGCAGCTTGGATTCTCAGCGGGAAGTTCATGTCAGATGAATCTAATAGATTTTTTTTTACTGGGTGGCCAAAATAGTAAACCAGAGAGGGGCTGTGGACATGGCCCACCTAGACTTTGGCAAGGCGTTTTACACAGTCTCACATAAAAGATTAATAAATAAGTTAGCCAGCCTGGGAGTGGGTCCCAAGGTGGTAATCTGGGTAAATAA
Source organism: Neoceratodus forsteri (assembly GCA_016271365.2). Lineage (NCBI taxonomy): Eukaryota > Metazoa > Chordata > Ceratodontiformes > Ceratodontidae > Neoceratodus > Neoceratodus forsteri. Next base: position 772,880,468 of record CM057452.1, on the reverse strand, counting down.
TTGGCTGGAAAACAGGATGCAGAGAGTAATAGTAAATAGATTTCACACTGAAGAAATGGGAGTTACTAGCGGGGTACCTCAGGGTTCAGTACCTGGACTGGTCCTCTTTAATGTCTTTATAGGTGACATTGCAGAGGGACTGGAAGGAAAGGTGTGCCTCTTTGCAGATGACAGAAAGATCTGCAACAGAATTGCTACACATTGAGGGGGTGGAAAGGATGGGAAGGGACTTGGCAAGGTTGGAGGAATGGTTAAAGGTATGGCAGCTTAGATTCCAGTGCTGGTATGCAAGGTAATGCACCTGAGAAACAAAAACCCAGGGGAAGAGTACACAATGGGGGGTGAGATACTAACAACAACAAAAATGGAAAGGGACCTGGGGTAGTCATATCAGATGACCTACAGGTAGGCAAGCAATGTAAGAAGGCAGTAAGGAGGGCTGGGAGGAAACTGGTATGCACAAGGAGAGGCATCACCAGTAGAAAACAATAAGTTGTTATTCCTCTGTACAGACAGTTGGTGAGACCCTATCTGGAGTATTGCATGCAATTCTGGAGACACCATTTCCACAAGGACATAGACAGGATGTAGGCAGTCCAGAGGAGGGAAACCAAAATGGTGCAGGGTCTGCAACAGAAGCCATATGAAGAGAGATTAATGTATGCCCTCGAGGAAAGGAGGAAGACGGAGGACATGATAGAAACTTTCAAGTACTTCAAGGGACTCAACAAAGCCCGAGAGAGTAGCATCTTTCAGAAAGAAGGGGGCACAATTTGAAGACAGAGGGGGAACAACACAGGGGCAATGTGAGGAAGTATTTTTTCATGGAGAGGATGGAGGACGATGGAATGGCCTTCCAGAGGAGGTCATGGGGTCAAAACAGTAGGGAATTTAAGAATGCATGGGACAGACATAAGAATTCTAGTGGGAGATGGAGGAAGTAGGCTGTTGGTAAACTAGGATCTGCAGCTTATCTGATAGTTAGAGAAATGGGCAGACTAGATGGATCAAGTGGGCCTTATCTGCTGTTAAAGTCTATGTTTCTATGTTTCAATGTCCAAGAGAACATTTTTGCTACCTAGGGACATTTTGACCAAAATTTATCTCCCACTTTAATCTGACTCAACTTTATCTGGGATAAAGTTTAGTTCTTACGAAAGAACATGCTGAATCTTTGAATCTTAAACTTATTTGTGCTATAACCCACTTGGTTGAGCACACTTATTTCTGTTTCAGGACTTCTGATGTGGTTAGATGGGTTTCATGAATTCAGGAGTAGACAAAATACGTTACAGTAAATCTTTAGCAATACCTGAATTTATCAAGGAAATCCCATTGAAATGAAAGAGGATTATCTGTGAAAAATCTGTCTATATCTAAATGTAAAATGTAAGTGAGAATTAAATCTTACAGATACTGAAAATGATTTATTTTAGCCTCCAGCACATGCTAATTCAAGATAAATCAGCTGTCTTCATTTTGAAAATGTATTTCCACTTTAGATATATCATGAAAAGAAGAGCAGGTTGAACAGTTCGCAGTCACATCACAATGCCCTTTGCTGCACTTAACACACAATAGAGAAACCAAACAGAAACAGCTAAAGCTTCATAAAAATCAGAAACTCAAAACCTTTTCAGTGTAACATACATTGAATAAAATGGGCACTCAAAGGACAGGTTTATAAAATACCACTACTTACGGCATCATTACTAGAGATGTTGCAAAGTTTTAATTCACAGGCTAACTTCAGGCAAAGTTATCAACTTCACCTTTATGAATCAATTTGTGAATTTTCTGCCATTTCTGAGGAACTCACATGTGGTACTGATAACTGTGGTAGAAGTAGTACTGACAACTACCAAGCATTAAACAGAACTTTCAGTAAACATATCTGATGACCGAAAGGTGGCCAGGCAGTGCAACAAGGAAGTTGGGAGGGCTAGTGGGATATGGTATCCCATTGTTAGGGTATCATAATGTGGGCACCTCAACAAGGGTGGGAGTGACAGGGGTGATCTGGATTTTAAATCATCCCGCACTCACACCCTGTTGGGCACCCCAACAATATTTCTGCCCTTCACAGCATTCCCACCCCGGAGGATGTTATATTTATTTTTGCAGGGTGTGGAGTCTGATGCCTCCCCACACAACCTAAATCTTGTACTAGGACCTTCAATTTAGGGTAAAAGAAAAGAGTTAGTGTGTTTGTCAGAGGTAGTTGAAGTAAATTGTTATCGGTTATCTGTGTTATCTGTGTACTTATCTAGGTGCTTGTCACAGGTGTCAGAAGGGAATTGTTATCTCTGAAATTAACTAAGTGTAGAAAGATTTGAAAAGTAGGGGGAGTGGCTTAGTTAAAGGAGACAGGTTAAAACCAGATTTAAGCACTACCCTAGATAGCTTCTGCCAGAGAACAGACAGAACACCAGGAGGAAGGAGCTACTGGTATAACTAAAACTTCTCTACTGGGACTATATTGCCCTCCTTCCCTCCCGTTCATCCCCCCCACACCCTAAACCAGTTCTACTTTTATAGGCACAGGATTTAACTGACAACAGGAACTTCCTGTTTGGGAGCAGGAAGTGAGTGATCACAGAGCCACCAAAGACTCACCATCCTAGAAGGGCAAGAGTAGCTCTCCTTCTCCCCCTAGCTGCTGGAGGTCTGACTCTGAGCAAGTAAGGAGACTACTGAGAAATATAGGAACTTCTTGTCTTAGAACAGGAAGATCAGGAGCTAAAAGGGCACAAAGGCAGTAAGAAAGTAGTGGAATAAAAAAACAAACAGAGGAAAGAGTAAGTATTCCAAACAACAGTTAGGGGGCCAGAAAAAAGACATGATGGGAGTGGTGTAGTGCAGTGACTGTGGAGCAGCAGTCTTCCAGGAGATGTTCTGGAGGATGGCAGTGTTGTCCCATCTGCAGGAACCTCTGGGCTGAGGGAGGAGGTGCCTCATCTCCAGGCTGAGTTGTCCTAGATTTGTGGGACCTCCTCCCACCCAGGGACCACCAGAGTCACTGCCGCTGCCTCAGAGGTTGCCAAGAAAGAGGAGTGGTTGGACCACAGTGGGCTCAGGGAGGTGAGGGTGGTGGAACAGAGGTGCATCCTCCAGTTATACCTCCTCCACAATTTCTATGCTGTTACGGAAAAGTGTGGTTCCTCTATGGAGGCACCCACAGTGAGACCAAGGAGGATGCTGGCAACCTCCACAAAGGATAACCACAGGAGGGTGGATGGGACCCCACAGGGAAGGAAACAACCCTGGTGGGGACTTCATTGTTAGGAAGGTAGAACTGGGGGAGGAAGGGGAAAGGGATGTAAGGTGTCTGCCTGGCACCATGGCTTGGAGGGACAGGGAGCTAATCCTGAGGATGACAGGAGCAGCTGCACGGGGGGAACTGGATGTCATTGTCCCCCTAGGGACAAATGACCTGGCTAAGAAAGGGATCAGAGCAGTGCAAGAAGCATTTGTGGAGATGGGGAGGGGCCTTAGACAAATGGCACACACATGGTAACCTTCTCGGAGGTGCTGCCTGTCTATAAACATAGAAACATAGAAACATAGAATTTGATGGCAGATAAGGACCGCTTGGCCCACCCAGTCTGCCCATTTCCCTAACTAATGGATAAGCTGCAGATCCTAGTTAACCAACAGCCTACTTCTTTCTACCCCATCCCTAGAATGGCCTTATGACTGTCCCATGCATGCTTGAATTCATTACTGTTTTGACTCCACAACCTCCTCTGGAAGGCCATTCCATGCATCCACAACCCTCTGTGTGAAAAAATACTTCCTTACATTACCTCTGAGCCACCCCCATCTTCAAATTGTGCCACCTTGTTCTTGCACACCTCTTTTTTTGAAAGATGCTACCCTCTTGGACTTTGTTTATTCCCTTGAGATACTTGAAAGTTTCTATCATGTCCCCCCTCCCTCCTTTCCTCGAGGCTATACATATTAAGATCCTTTAGTCTCTCTTCATATGTCTTCTGGTGCAGACCCTGCACCATTTTGGTCGCCCTCATCTATGGCACAGATGAAGCTAGGGTGCTCCACACCATGAGATTCAATCAATGGTTGAAAAACTGGTGCAGAGCTCAGGGATTTGGCTTCATTGGGGACTGGGGGTCCACCTGGATGGATGCAGGCCTATACTGGCATGATGGCCTGCATCTGTCCAGGAGGGAATCAGGATCCTAGGTGATAGGTTTAAATACTCTATTGGCAAGAATTTAAACTAGCCAAGGGGAGGCACTGGAAAGGAGCAGGGAAATTTAGCCTCCACAAAAAATCAGGGTACTATGAGGTAGACACCAACATAGAGATGTCAATAGGGAGAAGCACAGGGGTAAATGGAGAAAGTGACACACGCACTACGGACAGGGATGGGGCAAAAAGGGGTAAGGCCATCAAGAAATGGAGGGTAATGAGTACCAATGCCTGTAGTCTGGCCAACAATCTCCCTGCCCTGCTGGTCTTGATGGAAGAGGGATGCCTGGATATCACAGCAGTCACAGAAACATGGTGCACACAGAACTATGACTGGGATGTTAACATACCAGGGTACACAACCTACAGGAGAGACAGGGAGGGCAGAAGGGGAGTAACTTCATGTAAGGGAAGGGATAAAGCAACTGAACAAAAGAGTAAACAGGGAGGAGAGGAGGCACTGTGGTCACTTAGAGACTGGAAATGGCACCACACTCATCACGGGGTTGATACAGACCCCCATGTCAGGGGAGGGACTGACAAGGATATGATACAAGGCATAATTAGGATGGCAGAGAAAGGGGAGATACTGTTGATGGGGGGCTAACTGGAGCACCTTGCTGCAGCCACATCCAAAAGCAGGGCCATTCTTGATGCCCTTCAGGTGGCATGCCTCAGACAGCTAGTTTTGGAACCTACTCATGAGGGAGCAATCTTAGACCTCGCACACTCAAACGGGGACAGTGAGAGGACCTCAGATCTAGAAGTGGGTAGCCATTTGGGAAACAAGTGGACCACCAAACAGTGTGGTTCACGATAAACTCAGCTACAGAATCAAGCCATACAAAAGTGAGGGTTCTGGACTTCAGGAGGGCTGACTTTGACAAGATGGGAGAGTGCCTTAGAAAAGCATTAGCAAACAGGCTAGAAGGAGGGGTGGAGCAACAATGGAGAAATATCAAAACTGCCATCACAGAGTCAACAAGCCTTTGTGTGAAGCAAATAAACAAATCAAAATGAAAGAAAAAGCCACTATGGTTCTCAAAAGAAGTGACGGTGAAAGTTAGGGAGAAAAAGACAGCATTTATAAAGTATAAGGAAACACAGAAGGAGCAGGACAGAGAACTGTACCAGTTAAGGCAAAAGGAAGCAGAGATGGTAGTCAGAATAGCAAAGGCACAAACTGAGGAAAAGATAGCCAACTCAGTTAAGAAGTGGATAAAAACTTTTGTAGGTATATCAAGGAGAGTAGAAAGACAAAGGGAGGTATAGTGAGGCTGAATAGAATGGATTGTGGGTGGGCAGAGAGTGACAGTGAAAAAGTAGGGATACTGAATGAATATTTCTGTTCTGTATTCACAAAAGAGGAAGCGGGGGAGGTGCCTAATCCAATTAACAGAAGCATTCCAGAGAGGGGGGGCGATCCCAGTCCTTTCACAGAAGAAAGGGTTCTGAAAGAACTCCTAAAACTGAAGGTGGACAAAGCAATGGGGCCAGATGGAATTCACCCCAGAATTCTAAAAGAATTAAGCAGAGAACTAGTGACACCACTGACTACCCTTTATAACAAATCATGGGAGGTTGGTGTGGTACCTGAGGACTGGAAGAAGGCTGATGTGATTCTCCTTCACAAAAGTGGGAGCAAGACATAGGCAGGAAACTACAGACCTGTCAGTTTGACCTCTGTGGTAGGAAAGTGATGGAATCACTTCTGAAGGAAAGAACTGTTGAGTACCTAGAGGCCAGTGGGGCACAGGACCCAAGGCAGCATGGGTTCACAGCGGGAAGGTCATGTCAGACGAATCTAATTGATTTCTTTGACTGGGTGACCAAAGTAGTAGACCAGGGAGGGGCCAGGACATGGCCCACCCAGACTCTGAGCAAGCATTTGACACAGTCCCACACAAAAGATTAGTAGTCCAATTAACCAGCTGGAATGGGTCCCAGGGTGGTAGCCTGGGTAAAACATTGGCTGAACAACAGGACACAGAAGGTAATTGTAAATGGAGTCCACTTTGAAGAAAGAGGAGCTATTAGTGGGGTACCGCAGGGTTCAGTACTGGGTCCAGTCCTTTTTAATGTCTTTATAAGTGACATTGAAGAGGGACTGGAAGGAAAAGTATGCCTCTTTGCAGATGACACAAAGATCTGCAACACGGTTGATACACAAGGAGCGTGGAAAGGATGAGAAGGGACTTGGCAAGGATGGAGGAATGGTCAGAAGTATGGCAGCTTGATTCAAATCAAAGAAGTGCAAAGTAATGCACCTGAGAAACAAAAATCAAGGGAAGATTACACAATGGGGGGGTGGGTAGAAACAACAACAAAAATGGAAAGGGACCTGAGGGTAATCATATCAGATGACCTTAAGGTTGGCAAGCAATGTGAGAAGGTGGTAGGGAGGGCTGGGGGGATACTGGGATGTATAGGGAGAGGCATCACCAGCAGAAAACAGGAAGTTGTTATCCCCCTGTACAGACAGCTGGTGAGACCCTATCGGGAGTACTACATCCAGTTCTGGAGACCCCATCTCCACAAGGACATGAACAGGGTGGAGGCAGTTCAGAGGAGGAGAACTAAAATGGTGCAGGGTCTTCAAGAGAAGCCATACAAGGAGAGGCTAAATGAGCTTAATATGTATACCCTTGTGGAAGGGAGAGAGGGGGGGACATGATAGAAACATTTAAGTACCTCAGTGGAATTAACAAAGTCCAAGAAGGTAGCATCTTTCAGAAAAAGAGATGTGCAAGAACAAGGCGACATAATTTGAAGATAGAGGGGGGACGGCACAGGGGCAATGTGAGGAATTATTTTTTCACAGAGAGGGTGGTGTACACATGGAACAGCCTTCCTGAGGAAGTTGTAGGGTCTAAAACTGTGGGAAAATTCAGGAATGCATAGGAGAAACATAAGGCAATTTTTGTTGGGGGGGAGGAAGAAATAGGCTGTTGGATAAATAGGATCTGCAGCTTATCCTCTAGGTAGGAAAATGGGCAGACTAGGTGGGCCAAGTGGTCCTTATCTGCTGTCAAAGTCTATGTTTCTATGTTTCTAACTCTTTTGCAGCACAGTCATTTGGTGCTGTAACTTTCTGGTAGCGGAATTTCAGCCGCCCTAATGTCTGGCGATATATTCTTTGTACCCTAAGTTACCTAACCCACATTGCTGACGAACCATCATGGATGAACTGTAGGATACTGGGGTGCAAAAGGTGGAGTATCAGAAGAAGAAAGAGGGAGGTGGTATTACTTCTGTATAGATCCCTTGTAAGACCCCCTAGAGTACTGTGTCCAGTTCTGGAAGATACATCTTTGGAAGCACATAGTAGAAATCCACTCTTGTGTGGAAGTTTTTAAGATTGACTCCAATGATAACTGCAACGCAAAGTGTCAACTGCATGACATCCTGATATGGCAGGGTAAGATGGAAGACATTTTTGCACTGGTGAGCAGCAAAAGACACTTGAAGATCAGGCACCACTGAAAGAGGGAGGAACCCAAAAGGTCAGTGATGAGGGGTGCTGATGGAGGTGCCACTCCTAGTGATCCTTCTGTGCCCTGGGGGGGTGGCACAGTAAGTGAACATGATGGTCCCATGCACAGTTTCTGGAAGGGGTGCACATGGGTTTCCAGGCTTAGCAGTAACTCCACCATCCCACTGGACCTCCTTTATAGCCTTCTGGTTTCCATCCAAGATATTACATCAGTGTGTTCTGGGTAAGTTTACTGCAGTATGGAGGTTGTGTTTGGCCTGGTGCTTTCTTTGATGTACACCACCATGGTCACTGTATATAGTGGCTATACTGCCACTAAGACAATTAAGTAGCTGGGCAGGGCACCTGCAAAAAGGTGCTTCCAGCTGCAGGGCAGGAAGCAGAGCAAGAAATGGAGTAAAGTAACACCTCTGAGGGCTTCCAAAGAGTTAGCCAGAAGCTGCAAAATAAAGACAAATGCAAACATGGTGCTGCCAATGTTATTTGCCCTTGATTCTTAGGCATGAGATCGGGGTCAATGGGCATACCACTCATCAATTATGAGCTCTGGAACATTTACAGAAAGCATGCATGCTGTATGTATTTCATGTGGACCCTTGGACCACAGATTTTCAGCTAATCAAGAGCAAGGATCTACCCACTTTAAGAAGCTAAGGAGCCAGTTTCTGCACCATTCCTGATGTATTCAGAAAGGAATCAGATGTTCTTTGGGAGTTGCATGATTGTCTGTAGGCCAGCCTCAGTTCACATCCAGCTCCATTGGAGGAAGCAGTTCTTTCTGGAGCTGGTAGAAATAAAGCTAAATTGCTTGAAACTGGGCAGACAACAGAGCCCTGGAGACTCTCTGCATGTATTTATTTTTTGCAAGCCTCCAGAGACTGACTGGTGCACATGTGTACTGAAAAGTGTTTCCACTAGAACTTACATAGAGACAGAGAGAGGAGAGTGCCTATCTGCAAGTGAAGGACCCCGTTATTCATGTGATATGCAGTGAAAGACCCTTACACCCAAGAAACAGAAGTGGAGAAGAATAATCTTCACATAGCATTCTTCCTACAGGTTGTACTTGTATGCCAATCTTGATGTGAACATTTTGACACTACTCCAAGAGAGTCTGAGAGAGGGAATAAGAAAGAACAAATTCTGGTCAGAGCTGACACGACTGCATACAGATGCTAATGGAGTTCTGGGAAGCAGCTAATAGAGTTCCATGATGTGAGCCAGAGCAGCTCCATGAAGATGGACTGCTAATGGAGTTCGGGGAGGTGAGTCAAAGCAGCTCCATGAAGGCAGAGCTCACAGCACAAAACAGCACTGTGTCCAAGATAGCCACTGTAGTTTTGTGCATGCAGTGCTTCACATATGTACAGAGAGCGTGCAGTAGCCATCTTGGGCATGGCAGCAGTTGCCGCACTGTGCTTTGCACACATGCACGAAAATATGCATGCGTGCAAAAGGCTATAGAAGTAATGAAAAAAAATAGTGCTCCGGGGGGTTGCTGAGCATTCTGTGGAGGGGAGCAGTATGCAGAAGGGAGAGGAGGAAAAGACAGCACACATCAGCAATGATGTGAGCTGCGTGGACAACATGCTGCAGCACTGTAGGAGAAGATGAGGAACATTTCTGGTCATGGTCCCCTGTCTCCTACAGTGATCCCAAAATGCCTGCAGGGTTCTGGAGAGAGAGAGAGAGGGAGAGAGACACCACACCATGGGGCTGTGTATGGGGGGAGGGATATTCTGGCCAGCGGGGCACCTACAACATGGGGACTACAGGAATGAAGGACCTGGAGAAGCGAGGATGGTTGACAGAGAAAGGGACAAAAAAAAGGGAAAAGCGGCGATTAGGGTGGGCATGAAACAAAGGGTCTCAGCCACCATCTTGACAACGCGTGCCACGGGATCTGGGGCTCAAGGCTGTAGGGGACGAATTCCAGAGCAAAAGCAGGAAAAGGATAATGCATATGGAAGGTAAGCAAAGGGAATTGTACAATCAAAGGTAAAGCAGGATGGTGCCAAGGAGAACAAGCCAACAAAGGAAGAGGCGCATAAGGCCATCATTGAATTGGCAGAGAAGGCCAATCTCATGTGGCAAATGGTGGAAGGAGAGGGACTGGAGAAGGTGAGGGAGAAGCGGAAAGCAGAAAAAGGTACAGAGGGCAGCGAAAAAAGACCGACCAAGAGGCCAAGCAGCCCAACCGGGCCGTCACCTCGAGTGGTTAGTCCAACACCTCTGCAGCACCTAGTGCCTGAGCTGTTAGTACCTTCCCTGGATCCAGTTCTAGTACCCACTCCAGAACTCAGGCAGGAACCTCCAGTGGCACCGTGCCCTCCACCTCTGACACCGCACACAGCCGCTCCACCAGAAAATGGTTTGACTCAGCCCGGTGACAGCCGGATACAAGGAAGGGCAGGCCTACGGGCAGTGTATTAGGCACAGTGGGGGATAGCATTAAAGTATACATTGGTCAAATTATAGCGGCCCTAGGGAAGGGCGGCCTGGGGCAAATGGAAACTGCACTAGCAGAGATTAGGGAGGACAAAGGACCAAATGGGGAAATAGACAAGGTGGCAGAAGGAGTAGGTAAAGGAATGAGGGACATAGGAGCACCAGGTATGAGAATAGGGGAACATGTGCCTTTGGTCACAAAGGAGAAGATATGGAAAGGGGAATATGTAGATACTGTATATTTGCACTGGTCAGTAGAGAGGCGGCAGCAAAGTATGAGGAAACAGAGAATATAGGAAAAAGTGAGATGGTAGTGGCTGTGGTATTGTTGTGAAGGAAAGAGGAGGTTAAGTTCACAAAAGGGAAAACTTGGGATGGGTGGTTTGTAGGTTTTGCTACATATTTGGCCATTGCAATGGAAAAGAAACCTGAGCTGGGCATACCACTGATTATGTATTCCTGATTATAAGGAGAGCGAAAGCAAAAGAAGGGGTGGTTGATTTATTATGATGATTTTTTCGGCAGAGGATGGCCACCTATGGTGTCATGAGATGGACACAAAACAGTTAGATTTGTGGACCGACTATGTCACTGACAAATCCATGCCTGAAGGGGAGACGGGAAGAAAAGGGGGGGACGTTGCAGAGATGCTGTTGGGGATATAATCAGGCATTTTGCTCATGGCCCCAATGTCGGTTCCAACATGCCTGTTCAAAATGTGGGGTATCTCACCCGGCATCAAGGTGCAGGATAACATGGGTATCAGGGTCCCAGGTGGGGGGAAACCAGGGGATGGGCCACCAGTCCTTTTGAGAGGGACTGGTTTTCAAAGGGCAGGCATGGAATAAAGAGCCGAGAGGCAGGGGGTACGGGAGTGGGGGGGCAGGCCTATTTGAAAGGAAGGTCGGAAAAATAGTCAAGGGGGGACGGGGGGGGAGGTTTTAGGGGTTAGAGACTGATTCCAGCTGGCAACGACCCTCATAAAAATCGAAGCATGGGAAAAATGGCTTATGGTGCACCGAGATAGGGAGATGGCAGAAAACATATGAATAGGTTTTAAATCAGGTTTCCCGCTGTGATGCAAGGGCCTGAGACAAGCAAGGAGACCAATAACTTAGGATCAATCAGAGGAAAGGAGGACATCTTGAGGAGGAAAATAGAGAAAGAAAAAGCTGCAAGGAGGGTTGACAACATGAGAATTTCCCATTAGGCCTAGTACCCAAAATACAAGAAGGGGAGTACAGGACAATCCACCATCTGTCGCTCCTGAGGGAGACTCAGAATGACTTTATTGGAAAGGAAACAGCCGGTCACTTGTGCTACATTAGAAGAAGTGGTACAGCTTATTCGGGCAACCCCCTGATGCCTAGATGGCCAAGACTAACATAAAAGCAGCCTTTAGGCTGCTCCCAGAAAGGAAGGAAGATTGGGATCTATTGTGTTTCAAAACAGGGGGCCAGTATTATTTTGATAAGGTGATTCTGATGGGTTGCTCCATCGCATATGCCACTTTTGAATCATTTAGCACCTGCCTACAATGGATATTCCAACAGAAGACAGGGCACAAATTGGTGATACACTATTTAGATAACTTCCTGTTGATAGGCAGTGGAAGGGTGCAGATGGAGAAGATGTTGGCAAGTTTTCAGGAATTGTGCAGGGAGCTGGGGGTGCCATTAGCTCCTGAGAAAACTGAGGGCCCTAGTAGGGTTATGGAGTTTCTAGGAATTGAAATAGACACACAACAGGAGGCATTCAGGTTGCCAGAAGAAAAGGCACAGAAACTAAGGACGTAATTCTGGTGCATACCAGCAGAAGAAAGGTACAATAAGGCAGGTGCAGGATGATAGGGCATTTGAATTTTGCATGTAGGGCAATTGGGCCAGGGAGGGCATTCATTAGGAGGCTAGCCCGTGCCACAGTAGGAGTAAGCAGGCCACATCACTGGGTGGACATAACCAAAGGGATGAGAGAGGATTTTACAGTATGGGAGGAATTCTAAAGGATTTTAATGGCTGTTCCTTTTGTCAAGATGAATAACTTTCAATACAAACCTAGAATTATATACAGATGCTGCTGGAGGGCTAGGTATGGGGGTATTTGAGAGGAAGTGGTTTTCAGAACCATGGCCAGTAGAGTGGGTATGGGACGGAAGGTAAAAGACATCACACTTTTGGAAATTATGCCAATTTTGGCATGCACCCTGGTATGGGGGATGGAAATGAGGAACCAGAAGGTTACATTTTGGTGTGATAACAAGGCAGTGGTGGATGTGCTGAACAACAGAGGGGCCAGGTCGGAGTCAGTTATGGAGGTATTGAGGAAGTTAGTATGGAGGGGGTTACAGTTAAACATGTCTTTTAGGGCCAGACACATAGATGGGGTAAAGAATATTCTAGCTGATAGCCATTCCTGTCTGCAGCTGGATCATTTCCGAATGCTGGCACTGACAGCGGAGGAGCGGAAAACAGCCATCCCAACAAACATCTGGGACATTGGCAAGACGGAGCTGAGATGTTATTCCACAGCTCTTGGGCACCACAGAGCCTGAGGTCCATGAAGGGGCATGGTGGGATTGAAGCATTCAGCAAATGCACTGCATGGAGGTAAGGGCCAGTAACAGAAGAGCAGTTAGGAAAATTCATGTTAGAGCAGTGGCAAAAATGGACAGCTCATTCAACAATGGTAATTTACCTAGCAGGAATCAGCTTAGTGAGCAGTTTAAAGAAATGGAAGGATCCTACAAGATCAATGTTAATCTGTAGAACGATGCAAGGGTGGAGTAGGCTAAAGCAGAGGATTAAGAATGGAAGGAGGCCAATAGCAGACCAACGGTTATGTATATTGGGGGGAGTATTACTGGCCATTTGTAAATCCAAGGATGAGGCCCTGCTGTTTCAAATGATTTATTTAGTGATGTTTGCATGGGCCCTTAGAGTGAGCGAAGCAGTGGGCCACAATGGCAAGAAGGGAGAGGAAGGTTTGGAATGGGGGGATATAAAATGGGGAACACAACAAATACAGCTGAAGATCAGGACATCCAAGATGGATCAAGAAGGAAAAGGGAGTGTGGTAACCGTGGAGGCTCACCCTGATGGGAACTTGTGCCCGGTAAAGACTTTGTGGGCTTACGCCACAGAGTGCTATTGCAAAGAAGGGAGGTTATTTGTGCACGGGGATGGGAAAAAAGTGACAAGTTACCAAGTAACGTCCATACTCAAAAAAGGCATTGAGTTTTTTGGGGAGGATCCAGCCAATTTCCCGTACTATTCTTTCCGGATTGGGGCAGCTTCAAAATGGGTGGTGGACGTGGAAACAGTGACCACTATGATGGAAAAAGGATGATGGTGGTTAGCCTGCTGCAAGAGGTACATTAGGGCATTAAACAAAAGTGAGTAACTGGGCATTGGTCTTGCTACAGGGGGAAAATCTGAAGGTATGGGAAGGGGAGAGTTATATATAAAAAAAATATATATATAGAATGATAGAAACTGTGTTAATATGGTAAATAAGAAGTGAAAGGGGCAGAAAGGAGAGAAAAATTGACATATTGGTGAAACTAATATATGTGCTTGATTTATTAGGAAAAGGGAGGATCACGGAATATTGATCTGTGGGCATTCCTACATTTATTGGGCAGAAAAGAGAGCAGAATAGAAAGCTGGGGAAAACAGCTGTACCAAGATGCCAGGGAATGTCGGCTGATATGGCATGGTCTGCGAGGGATGAGATGGACAGCTACTCCCACCCTAATAGAAATGAAGGAAAGTGGCCCACCCCAGATCTAATAATTTTACATCTTGGGGGTAATGATATTGGGGGGAAGCCATGGGTCGATACGTATTTGAGGGTTAAACAGGATCTTAAGAAGATAAAGCAGTGGTGGGCAGCAGTGAGCATAGCATGGTCGGATATGATACCAAGGTGGGTATGGAGGCATAAGCACAGTCATGTAGCAATGGATAGGGCCAGGAGGAAGATGAAAAGGAGAGTGGGGATGCTGATCAGGTCTATGGGGGGGACATGTAATACTGAGGGGAGTAGAGGAATGGGTGGCTGAATTTTACAGAGTAGAAGGGGTGCACTTGTCAGACATAGCAATCGACATGTTTAATACAGAGATGATGGTCTTTATTGAGGCATGGAGGAAGCAGGAAGGAAGATAATAGAAGTGAGAGAAGGTCAAGAAGGGGGGAAGGCCAGTCATCCAATGCAAGCTGGAGACAGGCTATGGGGAAAAAAGGAGGGAAGGATAAAGGAATATGAGAAGAAGGTGAAGGAACAGAAGGAGAAAAGAGTGGTCTCAGTGGTCACCGTTACCTACCAGAAAGAATGAAGAGGAAGGCTCCTAGGTTTTCACCTGGGAGGCCAGAAGAAGACGAACAAGAAGGAGGAGACCAGAGATTGATATATAATGGCAATAAAAACAAAGAATTGTGGAAGGAAATAATGAAAATGGTGATGATACATGCAAAGAAATATAAATTATTAATAAATTCATTGTCAATCTGAGCACCAAACAACTCCGTTGTCTGTCTATTTTGAGCAAAGAAGAAATCCAGGACAATTAACACTTATGCAACCCTGCATTTATCAATGCTCACAGTGGTATGTAACCTCCACCACCCAGCAGTACTGGTGGCAGTGAAAGCTGTTTACACCTATCATATCTCCATTGATACAGAGCTGCATTGCAGTTCTGACCATGGCAGTCAAGTTGTACACACACTCCAAATATTGTAGCTGTTGGGTCTGTGAAATACTTTTACTCTGCAATATTGAAGATCCCAGAGTGGAAGTGAAATATGGAAGGTCATGCGTGAGGATGCTAGAGGTCTATGAAATAGGATTCCGGACCTAGAGATAAGTTGTAAGGACATCATTTACAACTACAAGCAACTACATCTACAAGCAATTAAGTTTAGGTTGACCAAAAGGAAGCAATTTTTTACTCAAAGGGTGGCCAACCTGTGGAACACATTGCCATATGAAATTGTAGGAAGCAACATAGAAGATGTGTTTAAAAACAAGCTGAATAAATACATGGAACAAGGAGGTAACATGAATTATTATATGGAGATATGAGGAGCTACCTGTGGGCAACTTGCAATTTCTGCTCCTACAAAACATTTAATGACATTTAGAAGCCTTCATGGCAGAAGTTGACCTGGATATTGTGGCCTCTATTAAGTCATGATGCACTGAAGACCATGACTGGGACATGGTCATATCAGGTTATACTCTGTTCAGGAAGGACCGGGTGAGAAGGAAAGGAGAGACCGTAGTGCTTTATGTGAGGCAAATCATAAAAGCAATGAAGATGCAGGGAATACAAGGGGAAGCCGAGGTACTGTGGGTCACCTGGAGACAGGAAATAAAGCCCCTGTTCACACTGGAGTGATCTACGGACCTCCAGGACAGGTGGGAGAATCAGATAAGGTACTGGTGAAAGTCACTGGCAAGATGGGAGAAAAGGGGGAGGTGCTGCTGGTGGGGGACTTTAACCTTCCAGATGTGGATTACAGCCTCCCAGCAGTGGCTTCAGCTAGAAGCAGGGACATCCTGGACTCTCTGCAGAGGGCATTCCTCAGGCACCTAGGCAGTGAACCAACTAATTATTGGGCAATACTGAACCTGGTACTTAGTAACAGGGACAGTGTTGAAAATGTCAATGTGGGAGGTCACTTGGGGACCAGTGATCACCATACAGTGAGATTCAGTATAAGGATAGCTCTGGAACCAAACTACACAAGGGCAAGGATCCTGGATCTCAAAAAGGTAGATTTTAGAAAGACGGTTGAATTACTCAGGGCAGGCCCTTGAGGCCTGGTGTCTCTCACAGTGTCCCTCCTTTTTAGCCAAATACTGGCTTGCCACTGTTCTTACTTGCCTCTACTCTTCCATTAACCTAACCATCCCACCTCCTACTCTTTCCAATCATCCACTTCTGTTTCTTTCTATATTCCTTGCAATAGATCTGTAGCTGTGCCAGTCTGCTTTCTATCCACCATCACTGTTGGACAGTCTCATTCTCCCATCTATCCTCTGCCTCTGTATTCTCTCAAACCATCTTACTGGCACAATTTTATACAGCATGCACTTGTAAAAGGCATTTTCCTCCTTTCTCCACATTACAAGAATTACCCAAACCATCCCACTCTGTTTTACCAGTTTCACATCAGACTGTATTGCACAGCTTAAACTCAGTGTACAGTACTCTGCAATTTAAATTTCACACCACCATGATCCTGTTACAAATATCTTGCCCTATGTTGGCTGCAGGCTCCCAT
This sequence comes from Neoceratodus forsteri, assembly GCA_016271365.2. Taxonomy (NCBI): domain Eukaryota; kingdom Metazoa; phylum Chordata; order Ceratodontiformes; family Ceratodontidae; genus Neoceratodus; species Neoceratodus forsteri. The sequence continues at coordinate 772,864,025 of CM057452.1, read as the reverse complement.
ATCTCCTATCCTTGCTACCCCCATAACCAATGTACTTTGTATATGTTTTGCAATGGGCAAAAAGCAACTAGAGGGGACACTCTGTTAGACCTTGTACTTAGTCATATGGTGATAGAATACAGCAGGTAGAGTCACCACCCCATTCGGCTCTAGTGATCATGCCAGGGTGGAATTTACTATAGATGGACAACAGACTGGAGTGTCAGGCAGCACAATGATTAGGAAATATGATAACATGGACTACAATAAACTGAGGGATGATTTTAGCTAGTGAAACTGGGAAGCTGACTTTCAGCAAAAATCTGTATAGAGCATGTGGGTGGTTTTGGAGGGTAATATAACCTGCATGGTAAATAAACACATACTGATCAAAAAAAGTATAATAGATCAGGGAAGATCCCAGCATGAATGATGGGAAAGGTAAAGAGGATGATTAAAAACAAAAATAGAGCTAATGCAGAGGCAAAAAGTGGTGGGCATGAAGAAAACTGGGATAAGTACAAATTAATGCTTAAAAACACTAAGAAAGCCCTAAAAGCTGCAAGGAAGAGATATGAGTTAAGACTGACAGGAATGGTTAAAGACAACTACAAAACATTCTATAGTTACATTAGTAATAAAAAAGGGGGATCACAAACTATGGATCCACTTAAGGATCCAGGAGGGCACCTAGTTCAAGATAACAACCAAATGACAGAAAGATATAATAGCTACTTCTCATCAGTCTATAACACCAGAACTCTGGGGAATAAACCACATCATGACAAAGATCAAAATACACCAAACCTAGAGGTTGAGAATGTTAAAAAAAGACTGCTCAAGCTAGATCTGAGCAAGTCTTTGGGCCCGGATGGGATTCATCCAAGAGTAGTCATCGAATTGGCTGAGTTGATGGCTGAACCACTATTATTTCAGGCATCACTAGATCATGGGGAGGTAGTGGATGTGGAGAGTGGCAAATGTGGTACCTATTTTTTAAAAGGGTTCTAGGCAGGAGGTTAGAAATTACCGACCTATAAGTTTAACATAGGTACTGAGCAAAGTCCTGAAGGAATCATAAAGGATTACACTGAGGTATTTATGCTATAGGGAGATGATATTGATGAAGCTCAGCATGGCTTTAAAAGTGGCCATTCTTGTCAGACAAATCTCCTGAATTTTATGTAAATGTTAGCAAAGCTTTTAGATAAGGGTGTCTTGGTGGTCATGATATTCCTGGACTTCTAAAGCCCTTGATAAGGTGCCACAAGAAGAGCTGGTGGATGCCCTGATTAGCCATAAAATTCTAGGGAAACATAACATGTTGATAGATCCTGGCTAAAAAATAGGAAGCAAAGGGCTGCTGTCAGGAGTTCAAGCTGGGGATGGAAGGAGGTGACAAGAGGGGTCCCTCAGGGTTCCGTGTTTGGACATTGTCTCTTCAACGTATATATTCACTCTATGACAAGTGGAAGGGAGGTATGGGAATCCAAGTTTGCCAATGACACCAGAATAGGATCTATTATTAACAATAAAGACATAGCCAAATTGCAGAAAGCCCTGGAAAACATGCAGGGATGGGCACATGATTCTAAACTGACCTTCAATATTGAGAAGTGCACAGTTATGCACTTCGGGAACAAAATACAGCAGCAGAATATAAGCTTAATGGGCAAACCCTAAGAGTGGTAAATGAGGAAAAGGACTTGGGGTTATGGTTTCAAATGACCTTAAGTTTAACCAACATTATAGTTTGGTAGTTAAAACAGCTGGAAATGCATTAAACTGTATAAACAGGCACATCAGAAGTAGAAGGAGGGAGGTTCTGGTATGGGTCTCTTGTGAGGCCGCATATGGAATACTGTGCCCAATTCTGGTCACCAGGCTATAGGATGGAAATACAGTCATTGGAGAAAACCCAGAGAAGGGCCACACTTATGATTAAGAATGTACAATACAAAGAATATCATGAAAGACTAACCGAGTTAGGGATGTACACATTGGACTTTCACAGGCTGAAAAGAGACGTGCATGGTTTTTAAAGCACTCTCAGATGTGGGGTTATGGGAAAAGTTGGGGCTTAGGTTAAAAGAGAAGAAGTGTAAAACTAGAACGCACCCATTACAGTTAGCAGGAGAAAGGTACAAAACAATCAGGAGGCAACATTGGTTCAATATTGAGTGGTGACAATTTGAAAAGACTACCACTAGAGGTAGTGGCTAGTACTAACATGCAAACTTTTAAAACAAATCTGGACAAGTACCTAGTTAGTAGCAACACATAGTATTATGGCTAGATGAAACATAACGAGCAACATGGACAATTTGTCTTCTAGGCTCAAAAAAAACTATGAAATCTATGAAACCTATACATTTAATATACCTGGTAGTCTAGTCATCCCCTCTTCCTCACCTGATCCTTGTAGGCATATGTTTAATACTCCTGGTAGTCTAGTGGATGCCCCTCCCAGTCCTGCAAGCAAGTGCACCCCCAACCCAATGACAGTGACCAGTCTTACATGTCATCTCCAAGGCTGACCACAGTTAGTCTCACCCAAGTACTGGAATTGCTGTACTTCTCAATACAGTGCTACAGTACTTGCATGACACTTGTTGATAGTCAGTAGACGTCATCCAAGCACTGTATCACTATACAGAGCTGTTTAGAGATACTGGTGCTTGAGTAAGGCAGACGGAGGCCTGCTACAAAGGTGAAAGGTGGGTCTTTGCCATTGCCATTACTGCAAGGAGTAGACACTGATAGAAAGGACAGGGAAGTGGGTCCAGCAGACTCACCAGGGATATAAACATATACTTATGGGGCTGGGTAGAGACAGAGTCCACTAGATTAAAAGGGCTATTTAACATATGCATTCATGATTGTGTGAGACAGGTGGGTCTAGTAGACAACCAGTGGTGTTACACATATGCCTGTGTGAATTGGGTGAGGAGTAGGGTCAACCAGCCTGCCAGGGAGATTAATCATATACCTAGAGGGGAGCCACGATGCCTGATCAACAAATATATATGAGCTCAAGGTGGACAAGGTAATGGGACCAAATGGCATACATCCCAGGGTACTAAAGGATTTGAGGGTGGAACTAGCAGAGCCATTAGCAGAGCTGTTCAGTGAGTCTCTGAGCACATGAGAGGTCCCAGAAGACTGGATAAGGGCTCATGTGATCCTGCTCCACTAGAGTGGTAGCAGGGAGGAGGCAGGGCACTACAGGCCAGTCAGTCTTAGCTCAGTAGTGGGCAAGATTATGGAGACACTCATTAAGGAAAGGATAGTGCAACACCTGGAATCCATAGGAGCACAGGATCCAAGACAGCATGGGTTTACAACAGGAAGGTCCTGTCAAACTAATCTCATAGATTTCTTTGACCGGGTAACCAGAGTGGTGGACCAAGGGGGTGCAGTTGATGTCACCTACATTGACTTCAGCAAAGCTTTTGATACTGTTCCACATAGAAGATTGATTAATAAGATGGGTAGACTTGGGGTGGGTCAGAAGGTGGTCAAATGGTGGCAAACTGGTTGGTGGGCAGAAAATGGAAGTGGTGGTAAATGGTATACAGTCAGAACAGATGCAAGACACAAGTGGGGTACAATCATCATCACCATGACCTGAAATTATCCAAGCAGACCACTAAAGCAGTACGTAAGGCTAGGGGGATGTTGGGGTGTATTAGTAGGGGTATCACAAGCAGAAGAGGGAGGTAATAATACCACTTTACAAGACACTGGTTAGGCCCTATCTGGAGTACTGCATGCAGTACTGAAGGCCACACCTTCACAAGGACATTAACAAAATGGAGGCAATCCAGAGAAGGGCAACCAAATGGTGCATTGACTGCATCAGAAACATACCAGGACAGATTAATGGAGCTCAATATGTATGCCCTAGAGTAAAGGAAGGAGATAGGTGATATGAGCGAAACATTCAAACACCCTAATGGCATTAACAAGGTAAAAGAGCCTAACATGTTTCAATACAAGAAAAATAGCAGGACATGAAGACACAGTATGAGATTAGAGGAGGCCAATTAAGACATAATGTGAGAAGTTCTTTTCACAGAAAGGGTGGTGTATGCATGGAAAGGCCTACCCCAGTAAGTGGTGAATATGAATACAGTGCAGCTACAAGCAGGCATAGGATAGGCATAAGGGAGCAATACAGATGAGTATGAATAGATTGGTCATTGTAGAGAAGGCTCATGGCACATTCATAAGGTAGAACAAAATGAGCAGACTGGATGGGCCTTGGTGGTCCTTATCTGCTGTCAACTTCTATGTTTCTATATTGTCAGCCGACATTACAGCAAAACCTTTATGTTGACCACATTTGTGGTCAGCCTAAAGTGGTCCTTGCCTACCAGGTTCTTTTGGGGGCTTTGACCCTGAACACTGTGCGGGGCTGCAGCCCCCACAACCCCCTTAATTAAAATAATCAACCCAAGTCAGAGCTGGGATTAGCAGAGGAGGAGCAAGACCCCAGAAAAATAGTGCTGGGGTCCAGCGCCCGACAATACAGTGAGCTGGAGTTGTTGTTGCTGTAGTGTTGATCGCTGTTGACATGTCCCTGTCGGGGCTGTATACCTACAGGTATCTGGTAAGGAGGTGAACCCACAAGACATACTACCAGACATATTAAAACATATGTCTATAAGTATCGTGAGAGAAAGTGGGATCTACAAGACTACAAGGGTGATTAAGCATATTGTATGTTTTGAGGATTAGAAGACGAGCAGGTACTATAGTGTTTTTTTTTTGTTGTTTTTTATCATTTAACAGTTTGTACTCCTCCTGTGCAGAGCGGGCCACAAACACCACCAGCTGCTGGCACCTGCACCCCAGATCAGGTCTGGTGTACGCTTACTGTGTCTGACACACACAGGACCCGATGAAGATAACGGGCTCTCTTGGGTGGCCCGTGACCAGGAACCAGGTAGCCACGCCTCATGTCCGGGGCAGGGGGCTCAGCCATGAGCAGCCTCGTTGCTCCGGTGATTTTCCACCATTATGTTCCCAGCGGAGCCAGATTTGCAATGACGTCAAATGTACCTGCTTGCAGATGTCCGCCGTACTCTCTCCCCTTAGTAAGCCCGCCACTGACAGTGCACCCAGCCTCCACTAGGTGCTACTGCAGCATGACACATGCATCAAGCCCACCCCAGAAGAAGGAGAGCAACGTGGATGCTCAATCCTTCCTCTCCCCTGCCAGCCCCCGGTGTCCCGAGTCTGTTGCTGAACCCAGGTCACTGGCATGGTGCGAGGTGTGGCGTCCAGCACCTCAACCCTCAGTGCCACCGGGCTAGCTACCACAGTGGTTTTAACTGTCTGCTAAGCACTACAGATGAGGGAACAAGGACAGTTTTCCATACAGTCCATGGAGAACACTGTAGCACCTCACAGGTTAACAAAGCCATAATAGGATGCAAATGACTCCTTAGTACCTTTTATTGTTTAAGGGGTCATTTGAATGGTGACTTGGAATACAGTAAGATAGTGTAACTTATTAACTGGTTTTGGACACTAACTCCTATTGCTCTTTGCCAGCCTATGGCAAGTAAAGGTTTTTATCACTGGGTAACCAGCAGGGACAATGTGAGTAGTGCTGTGTGCACTTTTAGTCCCTACAAAAGGGCTTTGCTCTGGGAGGGCCATATTGAAAAACATTAAGTTTGGGCACTCACGCTGTACTCCAGACTTGTTTAAATACATCAACTTTTGGGCAGTGCATTAATTTGCACTCAGGATAGGCACTTTGTGTTGTGAAAACTAATTGTTGTGAATGTGCTCCCCCAGTATATAATAAATCATCTAACAAGCCAGCACGGCTGAGATTCCAATGCATGCTGTGCAAGAACCACTTTTTTGGGTAGATGAAAAGATAGAAACTTGACATTATTCAGGTGCCAGAAGATTGGCAAGGCATTCCAGCACCTGAAAACCAAGAAAGCTAAGGAATGTTTACCAACTGTCCCCTTAATTGGCACTTAAAACAGTCAGATGATTATAGTCCAGCTGTAGTATCCCTTGAATGAAGCATCAGTGAGATAGTAAGAAAGGTTACCTATAGGACACTTGTTCATGACATGTGCATTGCAGCGAGCAAATTGCAACTACAGTTTTTTTTAAAGTACCCCCACCAAACAGTTTGATAAAGTCTCTAGTGGATAAAATGACGCAAAGAACACACAATCTCCTTAAAAGAAAAATGGAGGTATACTGTATGAATTAATAAAATATAGGGCATAATCATGGAGATGTGGTGTTCTTTCCTAAGCACCGTGGATGCCTAAGTATAAAGCCACTGTTTGGGGCAAACAGCTTAACCAAGTAACTAAACTGAGCAATCCATCTAAGTCAGTCCAGCAGCCTAGATATTTATACTCCTTTACTAGACCCAAATATTCATTATCAAAAGTAGCAATAAATAAAGGATCCTCAGTCAGTCATTATTTATGATGAGTATCAATAACCACACACTATGGGCCAGATATTCAAAACTTTGTGCTGGTGCAAACCGCTTTGTGCAGGACTACGCTAGGTTTGCATGGGTCCACTATAATCAAAAGGTCAAATAACATGGGCAAACTGCATTAGTGCCAGGCAAAACTATAATATATATTCAAGGGGCAAACTGAGGGGACATGTACATGAATACAGGCACAATGCTATATTCAGGGAATAGCACCACGCAAAGTGTTTTTGCATTATAGCACAAAACTTTGCACAGTGCAAATTACTGCCAGGAAAAGGTCTTCTAAGTCTGGGTAAATCAGCTTTGCATGACTTTTGTGCGGCTTTGCATTACCCTAACCAGTAAGTATGAAACATAGAAATAAGCCAGACATAGAAGAAAACATGTTGCCATTGATGGCATCTCTATGATGCCATCATCTGCCACCAGTCCCAGCCATGCCAGGCAGTAAGTCGTGACCTGGCTCCCAGTGGACACCATGGCACTGCAGCCATAGCAGTACATATCTGCAGACCACTCTTCTGTGGACACACCAACAGAAGCCAGTGTACACATGCAGCAATGTGGGTATGGAGGATGTTGAGGAGGGTGTACAAGTGGCCAGGCTGCACCACAGACTGGTTGCTTCCCACAAAGGCTAGGACAAACCATGCAGTGCAAATGGGCCAGTGTTGGGAATACTTTAACACCAGTGTGCCTGTCTATATGGTATGTGTCCCCACAGCAATACCGCAACATCTGTACAGACACCACAGCACACACAACCATTTATATGTCACTGTGAGTATCCTATGCCAGTGATGCAGCATTTGTGGGTCACACAACAGCATATCAGTAAGGTCCACTGTCAGTAAACACCTGCAAGTTGGGCCTGTCACTGTGTACAGTGCAGTGGTCATCACTGCCCTACACACCATAGGCACTGCTGTGTCCCTCACATTACTGGCTCCCTTGCTACTCTAGTGTCTGCTGTGCACTGTAGCATGAACTACAATTTGACAATTGCATGCAGCACCACCACCACCTGTGCCTGTGCTGTGTAGTCTCCTGGGGCACAATGTTCTATGCTGTACTGTACAAATGTGGCCTGCAGCTACCACCATGCACTGCCAGACTGACCTACAGGTGGAGCTGTGGGCAGACCCAGCCAGCCTCTGTTCTTCCAGACTGACCTACAGGTGGAACTGTGGGACCCTGCAATAGTGCTGGGCAAACTGCATGCAAATCAGGTCTTAATGAGATGCTAATCTGGATGTTTGCCCACAGACTACCTAAGTAGGCTCATTTGTATGTCACTTTTGAATATAGCAAAGGTTTTTTAACTGAGATATGCATGTATATATGTTTCTTTTACATGGATGTATTCTCTGTAATATAAATTCTAAATAAAATCTGAATGAAAAAAAAAAAGAATATAGCAAAGTTTTGCCCCAGGCAAATGTGATAGCACAGGGCAAACAACTTAGCTCCATGCTAAACCTGCGCAAATACCTGACTACCTGAAAGAGCTTCTGGTTTCTTACCTACCTGTGCATCCACTCTGCTCCACCAATGAGGGGTTGCTGGAGATTCCAAGGGTCTTTTTAAAATCTTCAGGGGTTCAGGCATTTATGTTCGTGGCCCCTACCCTCTGTAATTCTCTACCCCCTTGGATTAGGGAGTGCATGACTGTGGGGGGTTTCAAACAGGCACTAAAGACCTATTTATGGGGCATGGCATACGGTGATGTGGAAAACAGTTTTTAATTGTATTGTACTGTATATTTGTTATTGTTGTGCAGCATTGTTTTAAATTGTTTTAATTTGTATTGCACCTTGGAATTTGAAAGGCGCATTAAAAATAAAGATGATGATGATGATGATGAAATGTGTTTGCGCTGCACAAAGCGTTTCAGAACGTACATTTCTGCACAATGTAATTTCACATGTGCTGATGCTTGCAGCTTTACAAACTCCACTCCTTTGCTAGCACACACATTGGCCACATGGTTCACCTCTACCTTACTTCACATCACTGTGAACTGGGATGCAGTTGTGGTTTGCACTTCCTGGTTGCTATATTCAGAGCTGTCTTATTCCTGGGTTATTTTTGCACTGCACTCCTACCTAGTGGTGGCTGAAGTGGGCTCAATTCACTCTGCAAAGTGATTTGTGGAGTAAAGGTGGATTTGCGGAGTGCTCCGCAACGTGAAGTGAGTAATCCACGTTATAATGATAACGTGAAGTCCACTGAAAACAATAACTTTGCATTACTCCCCTTCCCAGACCACTACTCTACCAAAATCTTAGCGAAGTGCATTGAGAACAACTCACTTCACCTCACTTCACCTTGTTTTGAGCCCGGAGGCGAATTTTGCAGTGATTCATGGGATTTCGGGTCACATGGGCTTTATATTGATCTGCACAGCCTCAGTTTGGGGTAGTGTGTGTAGGAAGCAGTAGGAGACAGTGTGCTCTGAAAGCTGTCTGTGATTGAAACCTTTAAAAGCTGTTAAAAAGCACTTTTGTGTTTTTGGGGGCTCCACCTTTAGTTCATCGATTGGAGAAAACCTCCTGTGCTCATATCATTCAGCATTTTGTTTTTGTGTGGATTTTGAATGTTAATGTACAACATTGTGTGTGTGTGTGTAGTGAAAGACAGTGAAAGTGTGCTTTGGGGGAGGGGCATATCTGTGGTGTAGGTAGATTTAAGATGGAGAAATTGTGATTTCTTTGTTTTTTGGTTATATTTTTGTTATATAACTGTGTTAATGTACACATAGTAATATTGTCAGTAATTGTTGAAATTTTCTTGTGGGTTGTGTAAATCTGGTGCAGCAGTTCATAATTCCCGGTTGTTTACATTACCATAAGTGGCATATTACTGAACTTTTCAATTTGCTATGCATTACTGGTTCACCATTGTAGACAAACTGGTGTGTGTGTATATGTGTGTGTGTGTGTGTGTGTGTGTGTGGTGTTGTGTAACATCAAATAATGCACCTCTTATTGTGCCACAGACTAGTGTAATTGCAGGTGCAGCAGTGTGAACCTGCTATCCACTGCAGCTGCCTGATTTTATATCGCGATCATGGTATCTGTTCTTTGTTTTGCTGCTTGTACTGCCATAAAAATCTGCAGTCAGTGCTCCCCCCACCCCCACTGGCAAAAGGAATTTTTCACCAGATTGGATTGTTTTTGTGACCTCATCAGCGCCACTGGTTGCTGAAGTTGTTTTCATTGTGTGACAGTCTCTATCTGTTGCTGAAGCCACAGTGTTTTTTTTTTGCTTCACATCCAGCGTTCCCCCAATCAGAGAGTGAACGTACCAAAATCTGAATTTGTTTATAATATTGTTGTTGATCCCCCAAAATGCTGGCAAAGAGACGTGGAAGGAAAGCTGGTTCTCGCCATGGCACTGCTGCCAGTAAGATAATCTATGGGTGTGGTAGTATGCAGTTGCAGAAGTGCATTGCTGATGTGAGGAAAGGTATTTCTCCTGCAATGTTTTTACAGCCCTAATCAGTAGCTTCACTCATAGTTGAGAAGATGATGTTTTCCCAGCCGGTGGTGTTAGTGTTAGTGGTGTTAGTGGTGGTAGTAATATTAGTATTGGTGCCTCAAGTTCAATTCTGACCAGTGTACAGTATCCAAAAATATAGTTGAGTGTGAAGCAGTGCAACTGAGTGGCAGTGTAGATGATGTCATACTTCCCAGTAACATCCCAGTAACTGAACCTGAGGATTCTGATGATGATGTCAACGATAGCATACAGTGTGATATTCCGTCCATCGTGGAGGTTAATGTCATGCATTTTCCATGCAGTGATTCACAGTGTGGTGAACAAATATCAGGTGATGGTGGTGTACATGATGATGATGAATGTGATGATGACGATGATGTTTCTGTGGTTGCAACATGCAGTCCACATGCCAGCATTCAAGCAGAAGATGTGAATGTGTGTGATGTTGTTGATGAATATGATGATGATGTAATTGACCCCAGTTGGGAACCAGAGAAAAAGAAATTCAAAGTGGCTGTGTCTGAGTCTGTTTGCAGAATCCCCCCCCCCTTAAAAACTTGTGATTTACCAGTTTTAGTTGATGATGATGACACAGTAATAATGACAGGTAGTCGTGGTGGTCACTTGCAGTCCAGATGTGCAGTGCCGAAACATCACGTGCCCCTCCCACTTCAGTGCTTAAAAGAACGGAGTTAAATATGCAGCATCATGGACATGTTAAAAGTAGAGCATCACAATCCCTTATTTGGGATTTTTTTTGTTCAAGATGCAAATGATGAGTCAGTTACAATCTGCCAGGTTTGCATGTGGGTGTGAGTAGAGGTAAAAAGGGGAGCCATCTGGGCACAGGAGGACAGCATACGCATCTAAAGAATAGGCACATGGCACTGTGGACCCAGCACAAGATGGCAGCTAATACCACAGTGGGGCATTCACCCTCATCTCCAGCAACCCTAACAAGTATGTTATCCCTGTCCATGACTGTTAAGTCCAGTAGTAAATTAAAAGTGTGCAGTAGTAAGGTAATAAGAGCAGAGGATACTATAGGCATTAAGAGGTGGAGGAGCATAATGACTTTGAAATGTTGTCTAGTGCTGGTGAGAGTAGCATTTTTGGTGGTGGCGGTGGTGGTGGTGGTGGTGGTGGTGAATGCAGTATGTCTAGTGCAAGTGGCAAATCTGGCAAAATAACTGCATTTCTGGGTTTGTCATCACCTGTGCAACTGCCTCATCAAACGTCCACACTCCACCCCTGCCAATGCCATTCATCACAGAGCACAACCATTTGTGATCAAACCCTATGTACAATATTTAAGTCAGCCCACATTACAGAGTGTTTTTAGCATAAACTGAAGTACCCCCAATCATACAGTGTCATGTGAACTTAATGCTGCTGTAGCTGAAATGCTGGCAATTGATCTTTTGCCCTTCTCCTTTGTGGAGAATTCTGGGTTCCAGTGGTTTTCTGCATGTACCTGTCCAAAATGGTAGTCCCATCCAGGACATACTTTTCTACCCTGTTGTCTCTGAATTGTTCCGCACTGTGTCTGACTCAATAAGTCATGCCCTTCAACATTCCTCCTCTCCATTCATCCATTTATGTATGGATATGTGGACAAGTGGCAAAACAGCGGTGAGTTCATATTTGTGTATAACTGCACACTGGACACAGGTGCCAGGGGTTGTTTGTGATGTTGGTAGTGTGAATAATCAGTGCAGTAAGGTGGATTGGTGTGGTAGCAATCTTCCAGGAGTTCGACAGCATGCAACAATTGCTATGCACAATGTGACCTCTTCACACACTGGTGAGAACATGTTGGACATGGTACTGACTGAAACTGACAAGTGGCTAAACCCCCTGCCCTGAGAGCTGGGTTCATAGCATGTGACAATTTGTCAAATGTGGTGAAATGCAATATGAATGGTGTTATTTTTTTCATGTTCCATTCATGGCTCATTGTTTAATTCTTGTGAAGCAGGAGTTTCTGCAGCACCATGATGTAAAGGAAATGCTGACCATTGCACGACGTATCTGCTCTCACTTTTCATGATCTGGAAAGGCCCATGACCAGCTGCGGCAGTTGCAGATACAAAACAACCTGCCTCAGCACTGCTTGAAGCTGGAAGTTGTCACCTGATGGAATTCCACTTTATACATAGGAGAGAGGTTGAATGAACAATACAAAGCCATCTCAGAATATCTTGTGATGCACACTAGCTGTTCCGGGGCCTCCACGTTTATGACGACTGAACGGTGGTGCCTCATGGACTCTGTAATAATAATTTTGCAGCCTTTTGAACATGCCACACAGGCAGTGAATGGCGAGTCTGCCTCCATTAGCCAATCAATTCCACTGCTGCAGGCGCTGAGGCAGACATTGATGAATGTACAACATGGCCCTGATGTTGCCGGAGACGGTGGTAGCAGTATGTTGCTACAACACATGCTGACAGTATTCGACCAGAATCATCACATTGTGAGCATTCAGTGTAGTAACAACTTTGCCATAGCAACAATGTTGGACCCATGATACAAACATGGAATTGCATCAGTACTGGAGGAAGGGCCTGAACAGGTAAAAAATATCAATGGTCAACTAATGTGCTTGGTTCATGGGGCACAGAAATCACGTGCTAAGGGCAGCAAACCTCAGCAGCATAATCCCGCTGAAGGTGTACCTGGAGGACTATCAAGCATATCCTGCAAGGGGAAGGGGACTGCAGTTCCAGGTGGTCTGTCATCCAAAGTGGCTGGAGACAACCTGCTTTGGGAGACTTTGTCCCAAGTGGGTATTTGTGAAATAAATGATTCGGGAGAACAGGATGATGCATCAACAACTGGACTTAGCATGACACAGAGAATGGATGAGTCATATTTGTCTGAATTCAGGCATCTAACAATAACTGAAGATCCTCTTTTGTACTGGAGTGGAAAGGTCAGTGAATGGCCAAAGCTGACTGCAGTGGCAGTGAAGTACCTCACATGCCCACCCTCTAGTATAAGTGCTGAGAGGGTATTCAGCTCAGCAGGTGCATAGTCAGGATCCGTCGGACAAACCTCTCTCCTGCAAATGTTAGTTTGCTAACATTCATTAAAATTAATGAGAGGCACATACAGCACAGACTGCAACCTCGGTATTCATACCCCAGCCTAGTCATAGTGGTTTGGTGATGTGTTAATGGACCATCCTGGTGGCACTGGCAGTGGCTGCCTGAAACAGCACACCACTGACGTAGATGATGACACAATGGAGAAAGAATTTCCAGTGGTCAGACTTCAGACATAGATGACTGTGAGGGTATCTTTCTTTATCAGGATGATGATGTAGTTAATGTTGGCAGGTTTTAACTGAAGTTGTTAAAAGGTGGTGTGCCACCCCAGACCACCACCACCACTGTGACTGATGTTAGTAATTGCCACCACTCATGAATCTGTCCACCCCGGACCCCCACCACAGGGACTGATGTTAGCCACTGCCACCACTGAACATGAGTCTATCCACCCTCTGGACCACCACCACGGGACTGAAGTTAGCTACACTGCCACCACTGAGCATGAGACTGTCCACCCCTCAGACCAACACCACCTGGACTGATTGAGCCACCGCCACCACTGAGCATGAGCATATCTGACCACCACATCCAACAGCCACAGACACAAAGCTTCTTAATATTTAAACCATAAAGTGAGTATGTGTACTCATGTTTGTCATGTATTTCACTTCCTTTAGCTGTATGTTTTGTTTTCTGTCATACCTGTACATGCTAATCATTTACAAAGTTCTATAACTAGTAAAAACTTTTTTTTTTTTTTACATTATAATACCAATAGGCTCTCCTAGAGTTATGTTATTGGTCATTAATCCCCATTGCTTATTGCTTAATAAACGAGATTAAAACATGATGACATTTTAAAATGAAAATTATATGGACTTTGTTTATGATATATATATCTCTTGGACAAGTTATAACAAACAGATCATGGAATTCTTACCTCATTGTAAATGTTTAGTATACCATTAAACTATACAAATAATAAGCAATGAAATACTGATATTTCATGCTAACAAACAATACAGCATACATTCAACATGAAGAACCTTGTTATACTTATATCAAGAATGATTAGTACTTTATTTAACACTGTGGCCTGAGAACAACACCTGGCATCTCCTCAATTATAAACTACAACTTCTAGAAGATCAAACATCATTTTTGTTGTTCACGTCAAAATTAAATACTAGGGACAACATACAGCCTCTGAAATGAAGTCAATCTCGCAAGCTTATACATGGAATCTTTAATGATGGAACATATTTATTACTTTCATTGGTGTAATTCCAGTTAAGAATATAGAATATTAAATCAAGTTCCTACTAGCATCTACCAAATCTTGGTTATGAAACCCATTTGTTGATATAGCCATTTCTGCAAATGGACACCTGTAATGCAACTTCAGACATAAGAGATATAAAAGTCTATAGTACAAAATATTTTGGGCAGACAGACAGTAGGAATGAACATTCTTCATATACAAATTTCTTCTGATGATAGGTGGCTTCTCTGTTTTTATTTCATATAACCTAAAAATAATTGAAAATAATTGGTTACAAAAATTACATAATCCAGCAGTCAGTATGATATTATACTAATTTCCAGTCAAGACACGCAACTCACGGGACACTGCACTTTATTTGAAGCGGAGGTACATCACACAACATCACGGGTTATGCCATGGGAAGCTACCACAGGCAACTAATATTTGCAAGTCATGGCCTAGTACTAGCAGCCCTCCTGCCCCCCTCAGGACACCACTGCAAAAACAGAGACATTTTATATGTGACCTCAGTGTGTGGGTATGCTGGTGGATTACTACTTCTTGGTTAAGTCACTAGACTGTGCCTCGTGACGAACCACAGCCGCAAATAAATCCACCGGACCCACACACACTGAAGGGTATATGTAAATAACACTGCCAAGAAAGGCATTTATAAAAACATACTTAAAACATTTTAAATTTATTTTACATGGATCAGTGTGCAATCACAATAAAATTCCAGAATGTGGATATTGGGGACCCATTTTCATGATTAAGTCACTCAGCTGAGCCACTTGACAACCACACAAGGTAAATCCCACATATCTGTCATGCATTTTGTTTAATTATGTATTATTGTTATACAACATTATATGCAAAATACTAATATTTACTTTTTATTGTTTATTATTTCATCTGCCTGCCTGCTAGTAACATTCTCAGATTCATACTCATGATGTCCAAATGTCAGTCTGGGTCCCTGTTCAATGTTATCTTCAATACCATACTTGTACACTCAAGATCATCATATTCAATTGAAGTACTGTTGTAGTAGCACAAGTTGCACTGTACTTGATCTTTAAATTGCACAACATAACTGCGGCCCTCTATTTGTGTAGATTTAGTTTTATACGGCGGTTTAACTACTTGAGTTGATTTACTTCTTCTCTTCACTAGACTCTGCTTGTTTTATAATATGTCCTTAAACAAAATTAATATTTCAATTGAATGGTCTGATATTTACAAACAGAGTAATGTCTTCAAGTGAACTAAAATCCTAATGATTATATACACAACAATGGTATCTCATATACATTGTAATGTGTCACTCGTAAAGGCAATTCATATTATACTTCCTACCAATGACTTTACCACACTTTACAGTTAACAACGCTACTATTTATTGATTCTTTGCTGATGGTCTGAGCTGTGGCGGATTAGGGAAG
Organism: Neoceratodus forsteri; assembly: GCA_016271365.2. NCBI lineage: Eukaryota > Metazoa > Chordata > Ceratodontiformes > Ceratodontidae > Neoceratodus > Neoceratodus forsteri. The sequence continues at coordinate 772,848,296 of CM057452.1, read as the reverse complement.
AGGTGGAAATTAGATTACAGAGGCTTACTAACACCGTATTAATTAGCGCACCAATTCTGACAACCTTCTTGAGCCTCTTGTTAGAGAAATGGTTTCCTACTAAACACGATTTGTGTTTCTTTTTGTGTTTTAGTTATTGGGACATCATATTCAAGACAATTTAATTTCTTGAATAAATCCATGATGGAACAGTTTGTATGTGTCTATTAATTAATACAGATACAGAAAATGAATCCAATATTCCATTAATATTTATCAAATTTATATCAGTTCATAATACTATCCATGGCATGGGTGTTCAGTACTTCAATACTGTACAACGACAAGTGATGATATAGCTACCGTAGTACACAAATTCATATATTATTAATTTATACCTGTATCAACATTGTAATACTCACTGTATAATATTTATCATGTATAAGTACCAGTCTTTTAATACTAACTTTTGATGAGTAGATGGAATTGGGTACACAGGTGAGATAATTTGACATGAATTCAATACCCTTGCATAGGGTTTCTAATACTGTGTTGCCTTTGGTGACTCCCCAAAGTGCGTTGTCAATTCCACAATCTTGCAGTTGACCCACTGTAACAATATCTTGTTCATTCTATAAAAAAAAAATTAAAAATGGTATCAGAATGCGTATATAATTTACAGTTAGGAGTCTCAGCAGCATCATATTTAAGTAATAAATCACAATAATGGGTGGTTATCAAATGACTTACCATGGATGGATGGTTTTCTACAAGGTGCAGTCAAGTGGGTAAATCAAACCAGCCATGGTAAATCTCCCAATAACCCACATCCTCAGTGTTTATATGATGTCTTCCTGACCTCAAGAGCCAAGCACAATAGGTCTCCCTGCTGTCATAGAAAACAAAAGTAGGAAGGAGTGACTAGTTGATTGTGATGCCATACAGTGTTATATGTAGTGTATGGTGCCCCAAAATACATTCTAAAAGCCTTATGTTAATCTTTTATTAACATACATCAAGAGCTTAACCATATGCTGACCATGGTTTAGTACGTAAACATAAAAACAGTTTCAGTATAACAGCAATAAGGCATTCCAGGGGTTATGTTAATGGTCAGTTAATCTACCTCTAGGGGCATGTGACACTCGCCTATGACTCGTGTCACCTTACCCCCAAGGGAGATTAACAGACCATCTTCATAACCACTAATCCTCTATGTGCATCTAATTCAAATTTAAATAGTTACATTAAGAATGGGTCTAGTCGTGCGGGGGTCGCGTGATGGCAGCCTAGGGAAAGCAGCCCTTTTAGTTGGCTCACATTTCAGACTAGTTTAAACCCTCATCACAAACAACTTAAGTACAATTTTGAGTGGGAAGTGTCAAGTAAGTCTCACAGAAGCTATTTAGATCTGTAGCTCCTCTTAAAATGGAAGCTTTTGTAAAGAAGCAACCTGCTAAACACATGCCACCTCCTTCCCCGGAGAAAGAGCAGGCCGCAAAGCGTCCTCGGCAAGGACCCAGCAAATCAACACCGGGGCTTTCAGCTCTAACAGAGGAACACTTCCTGGAAATAATAATGCCATTACAAAGCTCAACTGAGGAGATTTCATCTGAAATCCACTGTTTTAAGTCAGCGCTGGAATCCTTAGGCACCAGAGTGGGAGACAACGAAGTCAGAATAAGGTCTATGGAAGAAATTAGACAAGCAGATCTCGAGCATGTGTCGCTAAATAAAAAATTAAAAGATCAAAGTTAAACTCAAGGATCTGGAAGGAGAGTAGAAGAAATAATCTGATCATAATGAATTCCGGAGAAGAAAGAAAAGCATTACCCATTCAGTTTGTCAAAACTTCTTGAAAAATTAGTTAGCCCAATCCCCAAACAGTCCAAGTTATACTGTGGAGCGGCACACAGATCTTCCATCCCCTCCTCCCGATGCTCAGCAAGACCGATAATATGTAAACTGTTAAATTACCCGATAAACAACACATCACTGAACAAAATTAGAGCTTTGCAAGAAGTATCCTGGGAAGGCAGCGGATCAGGATCACACCATGACCTGCCTCAATCGGTGAAGCCAAAATGCCAAGACCTGCATCCAGTAGTCTCCAAGCTAATAGCTGTGCAAATACAGTACCGGTTAAATACCCGGCTTTACTACAAGTAAAATCAAGGATCAGTGGCTTTTCTACAGTGCAGAGATCCTGCAGCAAGAGCTCAAGAAATCCCTGCAGGAGTTATTTAAATGATGTGCAGTCTGATCAATAATAATGGAATAAATGACCCAACATTTTATTTACAAAGACGACTTGATTATGAAATGTTGGGAATGCTTCATGCTTGCGCTACCCCAGTCTGCCTACATGTTTTAACCTGTGGTATTGTCCTTGAGATCGCACCAAGGGATCTCTTCTCAGCGTCTGTAGATCTCTATCCTCGTTGAAGCAGTACTAATCAAGTTCCCTACTTCATAGCAAATCGGGCAGCAATCCCCTTTTCCATGGAAAGGTCAGCAACAGAAATAATCGGTAACCTGAAGTTCACACACCGAGGAAGCCAAAGTGGTACCCAGCTCAAATAGTGCTCATCAACGCTAAATTCAGAATTTCCTTTTAAGGTGAAATCTGAGTACCCTAGAGACTTATTTTCTTAGAGTCACCATGCGCACTTGCCCCCAAGCTATGGCATTGTCTCCGAGCACTCCTTTCTAGATCCTGGGGTGGGCTCAAGATGCTGGGTCCTGAGAATTCTTGCTTAAATAAAAATTCTACTCGAGAATTCGACTATCCCTGCAATTGTAAATACTCTTCAGTTTTTCTGCTCTGGTGATATCCTCAAAATGGGGAGTAGGAAGTAGATGTAATTCTTGGCTGACCTAATAATAGAGTGTGTAGTGACAAGATTAATCACTAAGTTTGATCACTTAATATGTTGAAATAATCTTTTGCCTTCGGTGCGGTTAACATCTAAAACTCAAATAGAGATCCGAGAGGAATGAACAGGGCGCCCTATCAGACCCAGTGGTGAAAATACTTCAGAACACTTAACCACTCACGTGGCAAGGACTGGGTCATGAACAAACCGACTGCCTGTGCCTCATCAATATTGAGGGACTTCAGTGGTTAAGGGAATATTACTGTGCTCCTACAGTGGTGTATGCATGGACCATGGAGATGACAAGTGGGCAGCCACAATAGTTTCATAATATAATCCATATGTTTTGTTGGGACTCTTCCTTCATATACCCACTAATATAGTACTACACTCTTCTCCCCACAAGAAGGGTAGAAGCTAGCAAATAGTTATTTTCTCTGCAATTAATAGAGGAACTAAGTGGTTGGGGAACTTAAATAGTAGGGTTGGAGATCAGTTAATACTTTTTTTTCTTAAGAACATTGGCAAATTCTTTCCACGAAGTCAGGGCTAATTTTGGAAGGAGGTAAAAGCTCTAAGAATATCGAGCTAAAATCATCGGACAGTTAATTTTGGTTAGGGATCAGATTAACAGAATTGGGTGAAATTAATAAGCACTATGACTGGACTTGGAAGTGGGTAAACTTTCATCTGGGTTGAAATAACATCACATAGTGAATTGGTTTGAGTGGTGCAGTTATAGAACTGGGAAGAGATAGTTGGATTTTTGGGGATTAAGACGTATAGGGAAAAGGAGGTGGGGGAGGTGCAGCATTTACTTACTTGGTTATGGGATGATAAGGACACTTCAGCTAACATGGTTGAAAGTACACGAGTTAAAAATCAGAAGGTAACCTACTATCTTGGTTCAGATGATGATATCAGGGGGTATTAACCATCTAAGCTGGCACATCAAAGGGGCTCGGGATAGATGCAAAAGACAAATAGTGTTAAAGCACCTTTCTGCTCTAAATTGTGATGTGGTCTGCTTACAAGAAACTCATCTCCAAAGAGAGGGTATTCAGTTATTTAATAAATATTGGGTGGGTCAAGTATTTGGTGCAGGTGCGTCCTCAAATAAAGGCGGACTTGCCATTCTATTCCATAAAAGAACACGCTTCCAACTGGAAAAGGAAATATGGGACACACAAGACCGATATCTCTTTCTGGTTGGAACATTAGTAGCAAAACAAGTGGTTATTGGGTCTATCTATGGCCCTAATGTGGACTCCAAAACAATGTTTCACAGTTCTTAGACTTACTAAACACCCATACATCAAAGATATTGCTAATAGGGATGATTGGAAGATAACTCCACGAGCTGCAATTTGATAGATCTGACAACTGATGAGGTGGGGTTATCTCCTGCTCAGAGCCCTGGAGAAGGAGTTAATGGAGGGCTTAAGCCTTATAGACATTTGGAGAATGAATAATATGGGGAGTTAGGCAATATACCTTCTTCTCAATGCCGCACAAAACGTGCTCCAGAATTGACTACTTTTTAGTTAGCATTAAATCACTTGCCTCTTTTATAGATGCAAGGATACATACCAGGGTTATATCAGATCACTCCCCAGTATCTATCTTATTTAAACCCAACCCTGGTATCAAGAGAGATTTCATGTGGAGACTCAACAATCAGTTATTACAGGATTCTTTTGCTTATGAACACCTGAAGGGTTTATATCCCATTTCTCCATAAAATGTAGCTCAGACTCCAATATTGATATTGTTTGGGCAGCTTTGAAGTGTGAGCTGAGGGGTGCATTAGAATAACTTCTACTAAGGCCAAGAAAGATAGGTCATGGCTAAATGAAATCGCTAATGCTATTAGGGCCATTAGAAACAACATCATCCGATATTCAACTGAAGCTGATTAAACACGCATCCAACTGCAAACTCAATATTCCTCAATTATGATGCAAAAAGCAGAACTAGCCCTCTGGAGAACTAAGATCAAGTATCTTGAATCTGGTGAAAACGAGCAAACTTTAGCCCTAAAGACTTAAACAGCTAGACTCCAATAAATTTATAGCTGCTCTACAAAATAATAGGGGGCGCCATAACCAGAGACCCTAGAGAAATTACCACAACTTTTCAGAGAATATTTCCCAAAAGGTGTACTCCCATTCCTACACTGCGGATAGAGCAGAATCTGAAGTAATTCAAGAGTTCCTAGATTCAGTTACCCTAGACTAAGATTACAAATCTAGAGGTGATTAAGTTAGGATCACCTATACAAGAATGGGAAGTGAAACAAGCGGCCCCAACTTACCTTGGATAAGTCCCTGGACCTGACAGTCTGACTACTAACATATAAAGCCTCATGAAGTAATTTGTCCTGTTCTGACCAGTATATAATTTTGGTATATGAGGGTCTTTTCGGAAGAAAGTTTCTTGGAGGCCTTCATAACTCTTATTCCCAAACGGAGTGAGACCCTGCTCTTCCTGCGCAGTTACACTCGATATCATTGTTGAATATTGATAATAAGATACTGGCAAGGTGTTAGTAACTGACTTAGTTCATTAATGAGTAAGTTGGTAAGTGATATACGAGTTGGTTTCATGAAGCGGTAGGGCGTCCAGTGATCATATAGTAAACAACTCACCTAATTGTACATGCACATAACATACAGACCCAGCAGCCCTAATAGCACTGGATGCCGAAAAAGCATTCGACCAGGTTTCGTGGGACTTCTTATTTGCAGTTCTGTCCAGGTTTGGTTTATCAGAAGGTTTTTTAAATTGGGTCTGAGTATTATATAGAACACCTAAAGCACGGGTGTGGTGTAATGGTATATTGTCGGATCCTTTTCCTCTCACCTGTGGCACAAGACAGGGCTGCCCATTCTCCCCACTCCTGTTTAATTTATATCTGGAACCCTGATTTGCAGATTACTGCAGCTCGGGAGATTAGGGGATTGCAGATGGAAACAGGAGATATTTAATTTCAGCCTATGCTGAGTGGCCTAGCTTTTGCACTTGAGGACCCAGAAACCTGTATACCAGCAGTTCTGCAAGAAATCACACAGTTCTCCAAAGTCTCAAACTACTAAACTTAACATGTTCCAAGATGAAACTTTTCCCATTAAATACCAGATGCTATCCTGAGCGTGCAAGGAATTGGGGTTAAGCTAGGAGCCAAAAGTATTAACGTATCTTGGTATTAAAATCACTAGAGGATAACCCACGATTGATTAGAAAATCTCTATAATTTAACTAAAATAATTAAGCAAGATTTGTGCAGATGGAGTTTACTGCCCCTGTCATTCAGAGCTAGAATAGAAACAGTGAAAATGAACATACTACCAAGGATTTTCTATCCTTTAAATATCTAGGGTCTTACCTACCCAAACTTGGTTCAGGACTTTGCAAAAATTACTTAATGCTTTTTTATGGAAAAGGAAGACTGTTAGAAAAGCCTAACTGAAACTCACAGGATCTAAGAAATCAGAGCTAACACTCCTTCTTTCTTTAAATACTATATAGCATCGCATGCCAGTAAACTAGTTTTTGGAACTGACCAACTTCCTTAATGGACCCAACTCCTATGTGCCTCCTGGGTCCCCATTGAGAGAAGACTAGTTCTCAAATATTCATTAACTTTAAACTCAATTGCTTATACCACTTTAAGACTCCTCCTAAATCATTAAAAATACACCCATTGGATGGTCAATAAAAGCTCCATCAAGCTCAGAAGTTCCTAAAGGTGAATTGGTAAATTCACCGGAGCATATGACACATAACATCCACTTTCAAATTCAACAACCCCGATCCTCTTACATTCTGAGAATCAATGGTCAGGTTCGCCTGGGGATCTGGCACGCAAAGGAAACTATTGTCCATATGGAACAAGCCTACTCTCAAAATTCCAGGAGTAAGAGACCTTTTTCAAATTCCGGCAAATTGGTGACTCCATAAAAGCTCACCTGCGAAGGACGAAAGTATGGGTTGAAAACAGGACCGAATTGTCCTGGTTGTTTAAGATTGCGGATCAACGCCACTCTGTTTCCAGAGTTTATCATGAATTGCAGAGGATAGATGAAGGAATACCCTCCAATGTTAGTCATTACTGGAGACAGAGATTAGAAATAAATGCAGACAAGGGAGTAAGGAACAAATATTGGAAAATAACCACTAATATATAAGGCAGGACAGATGCAAACTACAGCAATTCAATATTATACACAACTTGTACTACACTCCTGCTAAGTTATACAGGATGGGTAAATTAACATCACCCAATTGCGGCAGATGTAAGGCTGGAGAAGGGACCTATACCATGTACTGTGGGTATGCTCCAAGAGTCAGCCTTTCTGGAAGGCAATTTGAGCTTAGTTACCACCTATAATAGGTCTAGAGTCTTTTCACACGGAAATCTGCCTGTTGAGTGGTTCCCCAGAGACATGAGTAAGCAAAGAAGTTATACATGGCTAATATATCAGCTACAGCTAAGGCAGTCATCCTAGAACACTGGAAAGATGTTATAACACCTCCAGTGCTCAAATAGTATAAAGGAGATTATGTTGGCATTACAGCTGGAACTACATATAGCAAAAATGAATACTAGAATGCAATCTTATAGTGTAAATGGGGGCCTTCTAGATGCAGTTCTAGCCACCTAACAGACGTAATCTCCTTAGTCATAAAAGTACTCCTTGCCTGAAGCATCTCCTGAGTCCCTTGTTTTCCTAAGAGAATTCGGTGGTTCTCTAATTTAGTAAATGCTGCTGGGGATGAGGGTGTTGGGAAGTGTGGGGTTTTGGGTAAAAGATTTACTAGGCTACTATGTCAATAGATCATGTTGAATTTGTTTCATTCTCATTGTTACTGTTTTATCTAACATGTACTCATGATAATAGCCTGTTTGACTTACCAGTAAGCAGCCTAGCTAGGGCCGTAAATTTCATGTAACATTGCTGTGTTAATAAAGTAAATTGAATAAAAAAAAACTGCACTGCAGTTAGAAAAAAAAAGATAGGTCTAGTGCAAGCTCATAAGTGCATAGTAAAATAAATGAATATTCATCTACTAACAAAACTTTTTCATACTATGATACTTACAGTACTGATGCCGAGACATGTATCTTGGTTCACCTCTATATTATCAGTTGTCGACTGTTGATTTTGGAAAATGTCTTCTGGTGTGCAACTAAAATCTATCAATGCTAATGCTGCTTGTACCTCTTCAGTGCAGTAAATAGATGTTGACTTGATATCATCAATGTGCAAGGAAACTGAAATATGAAATACTCGTAATACATGTACTATTTTTTTTTTATTAATCTTCTCATTCTGCCCATCCCATCTATATCATCTACTCTATTGTAGTTCTTGGTGTCACACAATAACAGTCAAACCTCACCCTTCAGGCCATCTGCAATGTCACTGATGAAGATATTGAAGAGGTGTCTACCAGACCGATCCTGATGCACACCACTTCTGACTTTGCAACACTTCTGGTTGTATACCATTTACCACAACTCTGTTTACTTGCCTGTTGACCAGTTTGCCACACAGTTGACCACATCACCTATATTCCATGATCCATGTGGTTACTATTATCATATCAGTCTTATTGTAGGAAAGCAGCAGTCATATAGTTAATTAGGGACAGGAATGATCTGCTCATGTTCTTTGTACATCAGTGGACAATCATCAGAGATCACTATATGATGTTTACAGTTATCGTGTATAGGACCCGAGATAGACTGTTTTGCCCATCTACCCAAATAGGGTGTTTTCTTTTTACTTCTCATGTTTTCATTATCCCATGCCATGTGGATGGTACAAATACAGTGAGTACTGTACATGATACTATATCTACACAGCTATAGTGATAAAGTATTATGAGTAATATTACATTGGCCCCATAATCATCAGCACTTATGGAGACATCTATTTAATATAAAAAAGATACAATTGCATATTACCTGATGTTGACATTTTTTACTAGGTATGACTCCCCTTTTAAGACTAATTTTTTGAACCCACAGTATTTTGCCACATGTAGCAGGACTACAGAGTCTGTGTCTTGGAAATGATCCTCACATAACACTGTGCGAAAAGTCGGTTCCCATGAGGCAGGCCTGCTACAGAAGGAATTCCATTTCTCGCACAAACCATGTAACTTGGAGAACATGTAGAATGATTTACCAGACAATTTCACATTCTTGCAGAGTGGTGCTACACATCTCACCATCTATTTTTTGACAAATAAAATGATATTAGCATGTTTTAATAAAGTCACTACTTTTGCATACAATAATTTACACCACTGCCAGATAATAACTATTACTTTCTCATCAGTCTACTTTAGGTAGAGAAACTCCAGCTTCTCCTCAAAGGGCATCCTTACACTCACAGTATAATCTTGGTAGCCCTAATATGAACCCCATACAGAAATGCAATGTCCCTCTGTAAGTAGAGATGCCAAAAACTGCACTCAGTATTCAAGTTGTGGTATATCCAGGATATTGAACAGTGAGAGAATCACATCTCTACTCCCATAGGTTATCACCTTGGCTATGCACCCTGCAGTCTGCTTACTCAGGATGCTGCCCTTCTACAATAGTCTGAGGTATGTGTGCCCTCTCTCGCTCTGTCACTATCTCCCTCAGCGACCGACCAACCATCTGGCTCTGCCACCTATTCATCTGATCCCTTCCCACAGCTACTAAATAGGGTCATGAAACAATTGCCCATCTTCTGGACCTGCCACATCATATACTGTCCAGCTTATAATAGGACTTCAGCCACACTCTTTTTGGCCTGCTTGCCTGCTTTAAAGTCATCCATGATGGTAACCAGCATTTTTGACTGGTAAAAGACAGTACAACCAACTTCTGTCCATTGCTTTACACAACAGTGGCCAGAAGTAAAGTAACCAGTATTTCCCATACTATTTCTTTATGCACCTCTTGGTATGCATGTGATTCAAATACATTTACAATCCCTAATAATAGTATTAAACTAATCTGAGGGGCACCATACAAAATGCAGAATAGGGAACACGTTGCAGAGCCAGTGTGTTCTATCCATCAGGATATGATTCACAAGGAATACTTGAAATCTGCTAATGAGGTCAAGTGACAAATAAAATCAGATCCATGTGATGAAGAAGTCACTAATTATGTGTGGCAGTTGGATGGGAAGCCAAGTTTCAAAGAAATACAAAATCACACATGCCCCAACAATGCAAAGCAGCTTGAGCTGCATATGTAAATCACCACAGATTATTGTGCTGATCCAACTTTAAGCAGAAATGCATGGTGCTGAAAGGCCTCTCACACAGTTCTGTAAAGGGTACTAATAGAATATTCTGTGGTGAAGTGCATATGAAGCCCATGCTGCTTTGCGCTATAGAACATAGTTTTGTTCAACTTATTTCATTTACACACAATATTATGTTGGAAGATAAGATATAAACATCAACTTGTAAAGGGATTCCATGCTATGAATACTTTTAATTGCATTTCATACTAAGAAGAATATGATATCTGTATAAAGCATTCCATATACCACCGAATCATATCAATACAGACAGATCCATTTCCGAATAAGAATGTAAATATTTGGAATGAATTTATCAGTTATAAAAAAAATAGATAACTTGGCATCACACACACGTATAAAATTGTACGGCATGAAACAAATGAAAATAAGGCATCTGTTAGATGACAGTAACTTTATTAAATAAAATTATTACATTCTAAATGCAAATCTGCTAATCATCACAAGGCAGAAACATAGAACAATTTGCACACAAAAATCATTGATACAAATGCGAGGATACAATGAGCTTACAATGAAAATAATACTCAAAACGTGTCCTTATTTTGAAATAACTGAAAATACTTAACCTTATTGAAAGCACAGACCCAGAAACATGGTAATATAAAGGAAAATGTTTTCGCTTAACTGATATTTTGATTAACTCCCATTCCCACACACAAAAAAACACCGCTAACAGCATCAATTACCACGGGACCCTCCACCCTTTCTCAGATAGCAAGTTTAAACATTCGAGTACCTAAAATAGTGTAATTATTTAAATTAATAGGTTGACAAATTGAACAAACCAATGTGTGAAAGTAAGATAGCGGACATGTTACACATAGTAGCTGTATCAGATAAATTGGTGACGTCACAAAAAAATTATACATTTGGATAGGGTTTTGATGCAGTCAATAGATTGCAACTAGCACAGCAACCAATGAATTTAATCAGAGTCCAGAGGCTTGCCCTAGGTCAGTGAATAAGGGGCAAAAAGATCAGAATACATCAAGTATAATGTGGGTGGGTGGGGGTTGGAGAATGACATGGATTTAATGTTAAAAGAAATAAATGAAAATTGCACATTCTCTTTTTCTATTCTATAACAGCCCACAGTCATAGGTGACAAGCTGCATCTCCCACCACACCCACACCTCTCATCTCAGTCCTATCTTTACTGATGCATCAAGATTCAGGTGCAGTAACACCCCCCAACCCCCATCCTCATCATGGTACATGGATCAGGGACCACCTGCGAGAATACTACGAATCTCAGACTTGTCCACAGAACTAGACTAACACATTATATCAGCAGGACAACAAGGCACAAACACCCCACACCCCCTCTCCACAAGAACTCGGAGCACCCGATCATCTTCAGCTTGCAAATGTCCTGGTCTGCGAGCCTGTCATCATGCTATGAATCAGTCACTGCATAAATACTGAATGAACTCTCACAAGTACACACTTTGTCTTACAGCATGAGAGTGCAGCTGCTGATCCATTCACAGTAAGGAACTCATCTATCACAACACACTGCACTACATATCTCAAGTACATATTAGAAATGTCACAGTGTCCAAGATTCCTTTACGAGACCAACCTCTCCCGCCACACAACCATCCATCTATCTGTCACAACTGCACCCCCAATTAGGTATTGCAGAGATGAAAGAGAGTGATACCAAAATGTCACTGTCACTCTCCTACAGCAGGCTCCAACACATGATGGCAATAGTAAAAAAATAATAATAATTTTGTGGTAATTCCAAGTCTGGCTCATCACTAATTGATGATCCCGACCATCCAATCTGCCAGGTGACAGCAAACCCAATAAGCGATCTAACTTCATGCAGTCAGCAGCATTTGGATGGGCATGTGATGTTTCTAGCCTTGCTTGTAGAACAGAAAGCAGCTAACTAAACGAAGCTACATTTTCTTATTAATTAACACTTATATCTCAGCAGGAGTCAGGGTCTGTTGAGATTAAGCAGACAGATACTTTATTAGAAGTAGAAGGGGTCTTATTTAGGGTTAAAAAAAGAAAGAAAAGAAAGAAAGTCAGTGTGTGTTCTGTGCTGTGAAGGGTACTGTATCAACTTACTTTGCTAAACCAGTAGGAGGAGAGAAAGATTAATTGGGGGGGTGACACTAGCTTTGACACTATAAAAGCAGGTGACTCAAATTACAACTTCCTGTTGCTAGCCTTTTTTCTTACTAATTGCCCTCTATCCCAACCACCCTAAACCAGTTCTACTTTTATAGCCACTGGATTTGACTGTCAACAGGAACTTCCTGTTTGGCAGTAGGAAGGAAGGATCATAGAAACATTGGTTTTGTCAACCCTGTGTGGTACCATTTGCTTGTAACTGACTCTTCATTGAACAGCAGGGCACTGTAGGAACCTGGAGGACTACGCAATGGCTAGTATCCCTCTTACTCCAAAACAACATCTCTCTGATAAAAGCACTGTTGCCCTGGTGGTTTCTCTTGCCCTTTTAAGGGCTTGTAAACCTTCAACTCACAATCTTGCTGAATTTAAGTAAATATTGTTATTTTACTTTGTGCGAAACTAAGTGAACTGATGCTTACTTCTGGTTTTGAAACTAAAACCTGACCCTCTAGCAAGCGGGTCATTAAATGATAACGTGATACTGATACGAACCGGGTACTCTGGTGAGAGTAGATAGGAGTAGTCAGTTCACCAATATACTTTGATATACTATTAATATATTTGTTTTAACTGTTAGGTATTGTGTGGTACCATTTGCTTGTGACTGACTCTTCAGTGAATAGCAGAGCATTGTGGGAACCTGGAGGACTAAAATAGGCTAGTATATCTCTACCCCAAAACAACATCTCTCTGTTAAAAGCACTGTTGCCTGGTGGTTCTTTTTGCCCTTTTAAGGGCTTGTAAACCTTCAATTCACAAGATCTTGCTGAATTTAAGTAAATATTGTTATTTTTACTTCACACCAAAACCAGAAGTGAACGGATGCTTACTTCCAGTTTTTAGGCTTAAAATCTGCCCCTCTAGCGAGCGGGGCGAGCGTACATGAGGCCGTGCATGGAGATGCGTGCAGAGACACACGAGTTTGCGTATGTCTGCTGTGTCCGCTGGGCACGCTGAAACTGCTGGCATTAGACAAACTTGGATAAGATAATTTTAGCATATCCTCTACTTAGTAAATTTACATTTAATAATGGAAAAAGAACTTAGTAAGTATATGCAATGTTTGATGTATAGTGAGAGAAAGATGGGACCATGAGTATGTATGTATGTGCTATTGCCATCTGATTACTCCTCTTGAAGCAAAGATACCATTTCTGCTAATATTAAACCAGTTTCTACTGATATTAGGGAACTGGAAGTTACATTGATCTTATGGATGAGCAACTTCATTCTAATGAACAATTTCCTTCACATTTAGGTAGCATTTCTACTTGCCTCCTGATGAGAGACAACTATAACGACTAATACTAGTATACCTGTTGCCTCTGCCCCTCTTATAAGGTGGATGATTATCCGCCCTCTTCTCATGATAATGATGACTGGACTATTTTCACAAAGCCTCTTAAAAGGAGGGCGGTCAAATACAATAAGTACCCTATTGAAACTCATAATAGGTTTGAGCAATTGACTGTATCAAATAATGAAGTGCTACATGATTTATCCTGTGCATCAGCCTCTGTTGATAATAATGGTTTAAAACACTTTTCAATCAGGAGTCAATGCCCATGAATATTTGTCCAAGTAAGTCTCAAGCTACCAAATCAATACCTATTAAGTTAATCACTCCAGAGTGTATTTAAACAATCACCTGTTTCTGATTCTTATACCCCTACTGTCTCAAAATAAGGGTGCTAGTCTTGGGAGATTCAATCATTAATCCACATTGACAGGAAGCGGTATGCAAAAGTGACAAAACAACTGCACTTGTTCTAGCTTCCGATGGAGCCAGGGTATCTGACATTACCCTCCATGATGCCTAAAATTTTACAAAATGAAGGGAAAATCCACTGGTTATCATACATGCCAATGTTAATGATATAACAACACCCTATTTAATCAGTTACAACAGGACTATGTGGTGTTATGTAACCAGTTACTTGATAGGGGTGCTGTGTATGTACTGTATATCTGAAATTCTACTGTCCGAGTGACATCTACCATGACACAAAATTCAAAGCCCTAAATGAATGGCTGAAAAAGTGGTGTTTTAAGCAGGATATACCCTGTATTACCCACTGGGAATCATTTCAGATAGTTCTTCCTTGTTTTGCTGGGACAGTTTACATCTCCAGTCGTAGGGTAGTACACTTATGGGGAAAAGTATCACTAAAATCATAACTCATTGTTTAAACTAAAAACAATGGGAAAATAGATCTATTCCCAAGTCTCTGAATACTTGCAAAATATTATTACAACTAAATGTAAATTTCAGCTTTGAATGCAAGATCTTTAAACCAACTCAAATTAGAAGAACTCAAAGCCAAATGTAAAACTTTAAAATATAGGTGTGGTGGGAGTAACTGAAACTTGGTGGGCTGCATCCTCAATTTGGTCCAGAGAATTCCAGGTTATAAGTTATATCATAAAACAGATTAGCTAAGCAAAGGCGATGGAGTTTGTATATACGAGCATGATATTCCTTCTTTTGAATTGTGTTCTACCTTTGTTTTGGAAAGTATATGGGTTAAAATCTTATTAAAGGAGCAGTCCTATATAACTATTGTTAACATCTATCGACCTTCATCTGCAGATTCAGATTACACAACTGATATGTTTAAAGAAATTACACGTTTTTCAGAATCTCAAGATACTGTAATATTTGGTGACTTTAACCTCCCTCATATTAACTGGGACTCATGCTCAGGACAGTCCTATGCCAAGAAAGGACTAATAGCTGTGGTAGTTAGTACTGGAGTACAACAACTTGTTACTGAGCCCACTTGAGGTCCTAATATTTTGGATCTATTATTTACTAACACAGAGCAACAAATTAGCAATTTATAAATTTGGGATCCACTTGGGACCAGTGATCATTCATCTATTCTTTTTGAAATTCAACAGTTTAAAACTACACAAAGGAAGTTATACTGTACAAAAAATTATAATAAAGCAAATTTTTCTAAAATCAATGAATACTTACAAAACATAAACTGGGAATCTAATATTCTTAATTGTACAACACAACAAGCTTGGGACTTTTTTTAAAAATATTGTACATTATTTGGAAAATACCTTTATTCCATCTAAGAGGAAATTTAATAATAAAGGAAAAATTCCCCCTTGGTTCAACAAGACAATTAAAAATCAGATTAAAAATAAAAATTTTACTTTTTAGGAAACTTAAGAATAGTTCTGTTCCATTTAAAACTACTCTATTACATAAATACAGACTATTTGTGAAAAACTTAAAAAAATCTATTACATTGGCAAAAAATAATCTAGAATTTAAACTAGCTCACACCAAAGACTGTCACAAATCTCTTTTCTCCTATATAAATAGTAAATAAGGTGTATCAAGGACCACTGGTCCCATTATAACCAATGGCTCTTCTCTATCTGATACAGAAACCTCGAATCTCTTTAATAAGTATTTTTGTTCAGTCTTCTCTCAAAAATCACCTATGAGTACATTTAAAGTTTACCATGTAGATTATCATAGGTTCTATCCAACTGACATTATACAGGCTATCAAAAAAACTAAAAAAAAAATACTAGTCCGGGCCCAGACGGTATTCATCCATGGTTTCTGATCGAAACCTCCATAAATATTTCTATACCTTTGTCAATTATCTTCAAAAAATCCTTACAAGAAAGCATTGTACTAAATGATTGGCATTCAGCAATAGTTACTCCCATATTTAAAAAAAAGGCAATAGAGGTTCTGTGCAAAATTATCGTCCACTTAGCCTGACCTCAGTGGCTGGTAAATTAATGGAATGAGTAATGAAGTCTCTAATAGATCAAGATTGTAAAAAATTAGGAATTTATGATTCAAATTGGCATGGGTTTACTCCCAAGTATTCCTGCACCACCAGTCTGATATCTTTTTACAATAATATAAGTACTCTACTAGATGTGGGTATCCCTACTGATATAATTCTTTTGGACTTTAATATAGCTTTTGATAAAGTCTCACATGAAAAACTCATTACTAAAATGCACAATCTAGGTTTGTCACCTGATATTGTCAACTGGACTTTAAACTGGTTGACAAATCATTCTCAGAGAGTCAGAATTAATGATATCCTGTCTGATTCAGGTAGTGTGACAAGTGGTGTACAATAGGGGTCGGTCTTGGGACCAACATTGTTTAATCTCTTTATCAGTGATTTACAAACAGGGTCAAATAACTTCATGGTTAAGTTTGCAGACTATACTAAATTGGGGGGCAAGGTTAATAATCAAGAAAATATTTCTGCATTAAAGAAGGATTTGGAAAAAATTAACACTTTGGGCAAATTAAAATCATTTGCAGTTTAATCAAGACAAATGTTTAGTAGTGCATTTCAGTGTAAATAATCCAAAAACGATATATTATATAAATGGACTACCACTTCACTCATCAAACTGTGAAAAAGATTTAGGGATATATGTTAATAACAAACTTACATCAAATGATCACTGTGTTAGAACTGCTTGCATGACTAACAGACTTTTGAGGCAAATAAAACACACTTTGGTTAATCTCACTGAACAATGCCTTATTCCATTTTATAGGGCATACATTAGACCATATCTAGACTATGGCTCCCCTTTCTGGAATCCAAACCAAAAAAACAGACATAGCAGTTCTTGAACAGGTTCAAAGGAGAGTAACTAGAATGATTCCAAGATTAACAAATTTGGATTATCAGAACAGATTAAAAGCTGCTGGTCTCTTCTCTCTTCAAATTAGAAGACTAAGAGGTGATATGCTTATGGTTTTTAATTTAATAAATTCACCAGATCTAATGGAAAAATGTGGTCTAACACTCTCCAGAAGGAGACATGTTCCAAGACTGCATAATAAACAGCTTGAAGTAAAAACTTATAAGAGCATCCATTGTCTGCCACAAGAATTGGTAGAGGCAACTAGTGCCACTGTCTTAAAAACAAATTAGATGTTTGGTTGAGGGATAATAGATAAATAATGTCCCACATAGTGTGGGGAACAGTCTCGATGGGCTCTGGCCTTCTTCTGTTCTTTCATACCAAGTAATACCAAGTAATAGTTAATGGAGAGTGGGTGGAGGGTGTTGAATGGGTGAAAAAATCTGTGTGAACATTTTATTTTTTATTACTGTGGATCGTGTCACAAATTTGAAACTACTGCGGGAGTTTAAACATTTGGGAGAGGGAGACAGAGTGCCGTGATGGACATACTGTTGTGGAATGTACAAGTGGTGTTGGTGGGACTCGAAATTAGGGACAGACAATGGGTAAATATGACATGACAAGGATGAATTGATGATCCTGACAATCCCATCTGCCAGATGGCAGCAATCCCAGTAAGCGAGAACTCACTCACTAGATGAGCCATCTCCGACTAGATGTGATCAGTAGATATAACTTCATACAGTCAGCAGCATTGGGATGGACATGGGAATGGGGATGGGGCTGATGGAGAAAAATGCAAAAAAAACTTCTGTGTGTGAGATTTACTTTTTTAAAGCATGGTTCATGTCATCAGGTGAAATCTCCTGGTCTGTGAGCCTGTCAGCATGCGATGGAGTAGGTATTGCACAGTCTCCGAGAATCCTTTACGAGATCAAGTCCCCTCGCACCACACAACCATCCATCCATCTGTCACAACTGCACCCCCAATTGGGTATTGCAGAGATGAAAGATAGCAATACCAATATGTCACTGTCACTCTCCTACAACAGGCTCCCACAGATGATGGCAATGGAAAATAATAATAATAATAATAATTTTGTGATTAGTCCAAGTCTGGCTCGTCATGAATTGATTATCACAACCATCCCATCTGCCAGATGACAGCAATCCCAGTAAGAGATAATTCACTCTTTAGACAAGCCTATTCCGACTAGATGTGAGCAGTACATCAAACTTCATGCAGTCAGCAGCACTGGTATGGGTATGTCAATGGAGAGTGGGTGGAGGGTACTGAATGGGTGAAAAAAATCTGTGTGAGCTTTTTATTTTTTATTACGGTGGATCGTGTCACAAGGTCACAACTATGGCTGAACTTTGAACATTTAGGAGAGGGAGAATGAGTGCTATGATGGACATACTGTTGTGGATTGGACAAGTGACGCTGGTGGGACTCAAGATTAGGGTCAGACAATGTGTAACGATGACACTGATCTCAATGTGTTTTCATCCTTTTCTTGCGAGAGGCATAGGATAATTGACATTCGGTGAACTCACTAAACTTTTTTTTATCAGCATTCATGATAATACTCATCTCCTAACAGCATTCAGTTACCATGATCAGAATTCACATCACTCTTCACCACATCACCCATCAGATCAAATCAAGATAGTAGATGGAAAGATTTGTTACTTAATAATTAACATGCTTAATGCAATTCTATAATTAAATGAAAAAATAAAGCTCAATGTCTCACAAATGTATCAGCTAACTTCAAACTGACTGTGAAATACTGATCTCAAGATTCTTGTATGAATGAAACATAATTTCAAACTGTCATACTCAAAATCCAGTTTCATAATACATTTCGTTGATACTATTCTATTTAAAAACAGAAAACGATTTACCTTCAAAACCTCAAGATTTATTATCAACCTGAATACATTTAGGAAATGAAAGTAAAATTAGAAAAATAAGCTTCTGATTACACAGACCACAAGATTGATATTTTAACAGTTACGCATGTCTTATGGCAGCATGTGTAGCAGGGAGTTGTTGACGTCATCATACAGAATGTAAGGCTCGAGCATCATTTCCCTGTCCTAAGACAGACAGTGGTGAAAGCAGCCAATATATAGATATTATGGAATAAGTGAAAAAAGAGCAAAAATAAATTTTCACACATAAAATCAAAGCTTGACACCTAAAGGACACAACCACATAGCAATTTATTGATAAATCAATACATACTGACATTTTGCATCACCTTTAAAATTTAATTCTCACATTGCTTAGTGTGTAAAGGGACAAGATTTAAGTGATTCAGCTCCTCTGTGAAATCTTTGTGTGTGCCAGACTTTAGGCACCAAGGGAATACACATCCCTTTTATCCTGCAGATTTGGCTTTCCTGCTGATGCAGACAGTCTTTGTCCTTGGCCAGCTTTTAAAATGTGTGTCTGTCCCTCTCTCCCCAGCCATCTCCAGCTCTCCACGGGCTCTTTGCCCCACAGACACAAGCACTCGGACACCGGGCAGCCTGCACTTCCTCAGCCGCCGCCCAAGACCTTAAGCCCAGACTGCTGCAGCTGAAAGGTACAGCAAAAGCCGCTAATTTTACACCCACTCCCACCACTTATTAAATACACTATTTTCCCACCCACTTCTAAAACACACCTATGAAGGTCCTCATCACCCTCTGTAATTCGTCGGTTGTTTCTTGAGGAAAGCCCCAAAGTTTGTCAGACGTCTCCACGGACATCTTCTCTTGAGACCTTGTAATCTCATCCTGTAGTGCACAATCCCTAATTTTGTACAAAATGGGGGTCTGGATTCCACCCTTACGAAGGGATCACCACTATTATGAACACTGATCATCCTCTGCTGTTCTCAGGTGGCATTTAATCCCAAGATGCCAGTGCACACAGAGCCTGACCCCTCAGAAACTTGTTACTCATACATCGGTCTACCTACCAGCTACTTATGTGTTGTACAGTCTGGTCTTCTGTTGGAATTTAATCCAGAAATTTATCCAGTCAGTACGTGTGCCGAGCAGCCTCCTCATGCTAGTCCTTCTGTTCCTTACAGTGTTAGGCACCCTCTACACATCTCTGTTAGGGTGTTGCTTCATCTAGCACTTAGGTGGTACACCATTGGGGGTGGTGACAGGCACACACATCATGCCAAGAACCCCAAGTGTACCAGGACCAAGCTCCTTAGAAGAACACTAGCAGCCTTAAGAAAGATGCTACTTCTTCTACTAATTTGCTCAGGTAATATCGAACTCAACCCTTGTCCTATCTCCCACCTCACTTCTCCTTTGGATACAGCCACCATCAAAGGTATGAGCTTTTGGCACGTCAATATCTGCAGCCTAAAGGAGTTCACAGTGGTTCAGGCGTGGATCAGTCATACCCAACCCAATGTCCTGGTAATTTCTGAATCCTGGCTTAGGCCGGCTTCCCAGGACAGCAAGATCAACATCCTATCCTACCAGCTATTCAGAACTGACAGGCCTACTAGGGGAGGTGGAGTAGCTATATATGTTAAGGAAAGATTTGTGACGTCCCTTCTGGATTCAAGTACTGCTATAAATTAGTTTGAATGTCTTACTCTCAAGATTAATCTATCCTCCTCTCTGGCCATTAGCCTGACCGGATGCTGTAGACTCCCATCTGCAGGTAATCTACTCCTATCTCACCTTAATAACATCATTGAGAAAGAGAACCTGGAAACTATTATACTTGGGGACTGTAACTTTGATTGGCTCTCCAAGGCCACCCCACCATTAAATATCTTCTGTGACTCTTAGGGATTAGCACAACTAATACAAGAACCCACAGTTCTGAACAAAAATAACCCATGTAACAGCTCGTTTCTGGATGTCATTTTAGTTGACAAACCACATCTTTACACACATGCCGGAACTTTCTTCTCTGATGTCAGTGACCATTGCTTTATTGACGCAGTTAGGTCATTACATCACATAGGCACCGCATCTAAATTTATCACTAAAAGGACTCGGCGCAACTTTGATACAGCCGCTTATGCATACGAATTGGGACATTCACCACGCTGGCAAGATTTCTACCTAGCCACTTAGGTAAACACAGCCTACAATATATGTAATGAGATTCTTGTAGGAGCCCTAGACGCACATGCCCCGAAGGTAAAAATCAAAAAAAAAAGCAAAACCTGTCGATGGTTCACACCTGAACTGAAAATCACCCTGCTAGGCAGGGATAAGCTGTGGAAAAAGGTGAGACAAACAAAACTGGACCCAGATTGGTGCCAATTCAGAAAGGCACACAACACTTGCACGAAAATGATCACAGATGCCAAAGCATCATTTTACCTTAAGGAGTTAGACTCTGCTGCAAAGTGTTCTTCTAAATTCTGGAGGACTATTAAGGATATGTCCAGTCATACATGAAGTAATTACTTGCCACCTAAAATCATGCCTAGAGGAAAAATCATATGCGACAAACATGACATCCTGGAAGCCTTCAACAATCATTTCGCCACAGCTGGACTGGCCTTTGACAATTCCCCAGCAGCTATGGCCCACGCCAAACTATGTGTCCCCTGTGCTGACACCACTGCTCCAGTCCCTGGCTTCTCCTTCCAGCCTGTACAATTGAAGGAGGTTGAAGATCAGATACTGTGAGTGGAAGTAAAAAAGAGCACTGGAGCTGACTCTCTGGATCCTTACTTCATAAAAATCATGTATCATGTCCTTGCTGTTCCTATTACACACCTATTCAATCTATCTTTGGCACAAGGATCCCTTCCCATCATTTGGAAAACTGCCCTAGTTATCCCATTGCACAAATATGGTGATGCCTGTGACCTAAATAACTACAGGCCAATCTCATTATTGCCTATCTTGTCTAAGCTTCTAGAAAAAGTTGTTAGCAATTAACTCAAAGCTTATCTGGAAGTTAACAACTTACTAAACCCTATGCAATCGGGCTTTAGGTCCAAGCATAGCACCATTTCGGCACTCGCCAAAGTAATTAAGGACTGGTATAGTGACCTTGATAGCAGAAACTTTGTCTGCATAGTTTTCTTAAACCTTAGCAAGGCTTTTGATACTGTGGACCATAGCCTTCTAATCTCCATATTGAAGAGTATAGGTCTTGATCATCGATCCTTGCAATGGTTTACAGAATACCTGGTAGATCAGCAGCAACAAGCCAAAGCTGAGGGGGAGCTTTTCCTTCTCAAACCTTTGCTCAGGGGAGTACCACAAGGATCTATTCTGGGAACTTTGCTCTTCACAATTTATATCAATAACATCGACTGGGCATCAACAAGGCCAAAATACATCTGTTTGTGGATGACACAGAGGTCTATATAAGTCATTGTCTGACTGCCCAAGCCACCTGTGCAGATGTTCAGGAAGAATTTGACCTGCTCCAGACCCAGCTTCTCCATAAAAAGCTTCTCTTAAACGTGAAAAAGATGAAGGCCATGCTCTATATCCGAATGACTAATCCTGCCAGCTCCGGCACATTGCCCCTGATCACTACTTTTCTAGGAGAGAAATTGGATTTTTCCCCAAAGTTCAAATACTTAGGAGTGTGGCTCGACCAGAACCTTACATTCACAGAGCATGTTGAAGAACTGGTAAAGAAGTTAAGACAGAGACAGGGCCTTTTTTACAGAATTAGCCAATTCCTCACTGTGAGGACAAACAGAGACTAGTCCAATCTACTTTTCTCTCCCTAATCAACTACGGTGATTTTTTATACAGCCACTGTCCTAAAGCCTCACTATTTCACAGAGCCATCAGATACATTACCGGTCTTCCTTTCTCTACCCATCACTGCCTACTATACAAAGCCATAGGATGGCCATCGCTTACATTTAGGCGTGAAAGAAATGCAGTCATCTGGACTTACAGAGCTGTCCTAAAAATGCTTCCTCAATATATTACTGAATGTCTTCCTATGGTTGAGCTGGGACCATACGGTTTAAGGAGTTCATCGTATATCACTCTGTGCATCCCCAGAGTCGCTACCCACTTCGGTAGAATGGCCTTTAGCTTTTCGTTGATGACCCTATGGAAAAAAAATCAAAAAAATACTAAAACTAAGTCACATCTGCAGTGTGCATGCCTTCAAGGCACTATACTCCCAAAGCATGTGTGAATACTGCAATTGTCACCTGGCAACTGCTCACTAACTTCAGTTAGATTGCCCCAGAGCCTTGTTCTAATTATGTACAGTCATTCCCTAAATCACTCCTGTGCATGCATTATTAATCCTCATATTTTTGCTACATCTAGTCCCTGTACCATTGCATATTATATGTAAGTTTCCCCAAATTTTTCTGAGTTTCTTGAACCATAATAATATGTCATACCCCTGTGGTGGCTGTACCCTTGCAAGCCACCTTGGAGCTCTCCTGCCTGGGCTCTTCACCAACATATTACCGCTAGCGCCACCAACCAACTGGATCATGAGTGCCCTCTGGTCACTGCTTCCGTTTGGTTCCTGCAAATCACCTTGGCAATCTTCCATTACCGGCAATATATATTTAATGATCCACCGGACTCTGATTATCCAGCTTTCACCGTGTCATCCCATCATGATGAAATCCCTCCGTATGACTAAAGTGTTCTCAGTAGAAGTATAAGAGCTAGCCTTCCACATGGCTAAAGTGCTCTCACTAGATCTATAAGAGTTCAAGCCCCCTTTGAATCACAGACTGCATATGGCCACCGGAGCTGTAATGCTCGCATCCTATCCCTGTGGTCTGTTGGTATGATAGATATGGCAAATAGTGATAGTATCTAGTACTGGACTAAATATGTGGTAGAGGTAATTACACCTGTGCCCAGTACCTCGCTCATACCTCTCCACAGCATGCAGTGGCTCAGCTGGCCGCAGCCCCGATGCAAGTACCCATAGGATTGCAGTATTAGTACCCAGCAGGCTACCGGCACCTAACTACCTCCTAGTATAGACACCTGCCCACTCTTCCGTGAACTGGTCAAGAAAAGCTGCATCACTTACATCTTCCTGCCCTAACAGCATCATCTGGGACTAGCCTATCCTTCTTCTATGACAATCACAGTATTATGATCCATTCCTGTATCTCTCAGGTCTGCCTACTCCATCTGCTTACTGGTTAATGCCTATTGTATCACTGGTATTACTATGTGTGTATGTCTTTGATACGAGCTGTACTGTTTGTGTGCTTCTTGTTTTGCACTTCCACTATGTCTTTATCACCTCTGTAAATATTGATGTTGATGTTTGATGTTTGCTTTGTAAAATAATCTAGACTTAACCAGGTCCATCTTGCAAATGAGCTTGCTCAATGATGTCTCGCCTGGATAAATAAAGATTTAGATTTTTTTTTGATTGACATCACACTGGCAACCAGGCTCTATCAGTAGCACCTCCATGTTGTACAGATTGAGTGTCATCCAGTTAGAGAACATCCAGTCTTGGATCTCAGCCTAACATTTATTAAGCTCCTCCACAGTGTCGCTTGTCTCAGGAGCAAAAGACATATACAGCTGGGTATCATCTGCATAACAGTGGAAGCCCAAGCTACATTGTCTAATGATCTCATCCAGGGGAAGCATATACATTAGGAACAACACAGGCAACAGCAAAGAACCCTGGGGAACTCCACAAGGCAGGGGCATGTGAGATAGGACTCAAACCAGTTGATGAGAGTACTTTAGAGTCCACAGAACTCCATAAGTTCATCCAGCAGCACTACATGGTCCACAGTGTCAAAATCTAAGGAGAGCAAGTATTGACAGGCCTTGTCTATCTTTCGTCCTGAGTAGATCATTCTGCACCCTGACTAACACCGTTTTGGTACTATGCCATGACCTAAATCCAGACTGGAATTGCTTGTAGATGTCACAGGCTGCAAGGTGTGACTCAAGCTGCAGAGCCACCACTTTTTCAACAACCTTACCCAAGAATGGGAGGTTGGAGATTGGTCAATAATTTGCTAAGATGTCAGGGTCGACTGGTTGAGAGGTAGTTTCTTCAGGAGGGGGCTTTACCAGTGCCTCTTTCAAGGCATTGGGGAAAAATCACTCCAAAGGCAAACACTGGATGATCTCTGTGAACACTGGACTGATGGACTCAATACATCCCATTAAGAGATGAGTCAGGCCCAGATCCAGTTCACAAGATGTAGGCAGCAGCTTTGAGATTACTTCAAGACCTCTGCCAACCCCACCGGCCTAAACTCACCACAGACAATGGGAAAGCCTATGACAGCACATGGCCCACCACTGAGGGGTTGCTCGTGCCCCACTGGACAGAACCTGACCCTAATGGAGGACACCCTGTCAGAGAAAAACAGAGTGAAATCCCTGTACTGAGTGACTGAAACTGCCCTTTTCAACTGAAGATGGGCATGATGAACTAGCCTAGCTACAGTCCTAAAAAGCAGAGCCGGTCTATTCCTCCCTGCAGCAATCTCCCTGGACAGGGTTGACAGCTCATTGACATTCACCATAGTGAATTCTCACAACCAGTTTGTCCTCCTAAGATCGAGTCATCCAGCAACAATGTTCCAACTTCTGACCCCTGGTCTTCATCTCATTGAGAGCCCCATCAAGCCATGGGGGTCTCAAGTGAGAAGACCTGGATTGTATACAGATTGATGTGATGGAGTAAATTGCCTTGGAGACAGCAATATTATAGGCTTCCACCACCTCACTTGAACCCACATAACAGGCAGCACTAACACCAGAAAAGTCTACTGCCCCAATAGTCTAAAATTCTATGCCCAGATAAGTCCTTGAAATGGTACATCATGGGGCTTGGCGACCAGAGGACTGAAGGAGACAGGCAATGTGGGAGCATAAAATACATGTGGGGAAAAAAGTGATCCGTGGTTCTAAAGAGAAAAGAGTGAGCCTATAGTATTTTCAAGGACTGAGACACAAAAGTACTGTAACCTGCTTTGCTATAAATCAGGGGAACATTGTTTAACCAGGAGTAGCACACTAAGCCGAAGCTTGTTTCCAGATGCGACCTGGGAGCACAAGGAAGTTAAGTGACTTGCTCAGGATCACATAGTATGCACCTAGGTAGCTGTGGGATTCAAACCCAGGTCTCCAGATCTGCAGCTCAGAGCCTTAACTCACTGCGCTATACTGCCTCCTTCATATGTCATCATATGTGTGCCATCCCTTGGCACAGCAACAGCGTGCTGCCATGCTGAAAATCCAGATTCAAGAGTAAATTAGAAGTGGACAACCATGCTATGATACAATGCTGCTGACTGTAGTGATTCCCAGCCAGTGAGGGTTGTCACCATGTTCAAAAGGGGTCAAGGTTAATATAGTGGGAACAAAAAGGCACAGTTAATAATCATGTAGACAAAATAGTGAGATCAAAAACGGCACATCAGCAATACAGCGTTGAGTGATGACGTCCATCTTGGGGGGCCAAATTCAGGGGGGAGAAAGTTGGAGGGGATTTACTATAATACAACCTCCATGGGACCGAATGTCTGGGGGTTACTATTATAAACTCTGAGGGGTGGAACTTGGGGAAATTACTATTACAGATTCTGAGGCGGAACTCGGGAGTAGAAAGTTGGTGGGGGTCATTTACTATTAGTAACACTGGAACGGTGACAGTTGGGGGGGGGGACAATAACATCCCAACGCTGTTTTCTCCCATTCACTCGTTCTCCCCGACGCTATTTTCACTGCATGTATTGTTGCGGGACAATTATTTTCATGCTATATTGGCCGGATACCTTTATAAAGCAACTGAGGCTGATTAGAGTTTAGATTGTGAAGCTGGGAAAAATTAAGTCTACCCTGTAGTCCCAGAGTTGGGCCCCTGTCACACAGAAAAAGAAAACAGCAGACCAATGCTTGTCTTTCTAAAAAAAAAATATTTTTTGCACAAAATCAGGTTCAATGGCTTACGCAGCCAGTAAGTGTTATGCTTGTGCAACTGTGTACTTAGGTTGTGGCCGTTCGCACTCTATTACGGAGGAATTACCACCCTGTAGGTGTACAAAGGCAAGGAATCCTGTAGAGGATTCCACCTCTAGAGGTGCCACGGGATGCTTCCCTTGGCTAAAGGTAGCTTAGGAAGAAGCCCCCGGGAGAGAGGTGCTGCCACTAGAGGAGGAGGGGAGGATGGCAGAGCAAAGGAGAAGTGCTTCAGAAGGAGGCTAAGGGGAACAGCTTATATAGCTCAAGAAGTGGGAGTGGGTGGCTGTTTGTCCATCGAACCATAGGCAGAGCCTTCCAGGTCAATGGCCTATGCAGCCAATAAATTTTATGCTTGTGCAACTGTGTACTTAGGTTTTGGCCATTCACACTTTATTCCAGAGGAATTACCACCCTGTAGGTGTACCAAGGCAATGAACCCTCTGGATGGTTCTGTCCTTAGAGGTGCCATGGGACGCTTCCCTTGGCTAAAGATACCTTAGGAAGAAGCCCTAAAAAAGAAGGTAATATTATGAAGCATATGGGCAACGCAAAGAAGTAGTAAGAAACATATAAACAATCAGAAGTTGTAAGTCATGGTAATAAATAAGCATGAGGAAACTTGATCACTCAATGGGATAGCAGGGAAGCCATGGGATGAGTCCAATGGGTTGCAAAGGGAAGAAGGGACTTCCGAAGGAGAGAGGGAATGGCCAAGAAGGGACACCACCCCCCTCCATCCGACAATGGATTCTAACTAATGGAACTAGGAATTACTAACTAGGTATTATGACCTTTGGCATGGAGGAGAGAAAAAAACACCCTTTGAGGAGAAAATCTCTGGGGATCCAAGGCCTAAGTTGCCTTCCCTCCAGGAGTGGGATAATTTAATTAGTGATGGCTCTGCTACTGCAATTTGGAAGCCCCAAACAAGAAAGTGGAAAAATATTCCAATTTAGAGGGAAACTCTCACTCCATCCTTCTAACAGGAACGCCGTGGAGGATTGCTAGATGGTACCTCTGCAACTGATGTTACAAGGTTGGAGGAGGAGAGAAACGACCCTCCCAGGCATGCACCCAGCCAACTGATCCAAAAGAAAAAAACACAAAACAAAAAATAAAAGGTGAACTTGAGGGAGGGGTGTGGTGAATGCAGTGACGGTGCCTAGCCAGGGAACCACTAGAGCCAATAGACTATGTTAAAGTGGAATACTGGAGCTAAAGGAAATCAGAGATAACCTCCCTTCATGGCTGAGTCATAAATTCTACAACTTGGGGTGCCGTCGGTACATCTGATGACTAAAGTGCCACCCCGAACGAGAACATTCCCAGCTATGGACCAGGTGAGAAGGACCCTGCCATAAGCTTCACATGCCCATGCTGTGGACCCTAGGTGCAGAGTGAGACCATCGGCTGCAGGGAAACCCAGCACCAGAATGCTGCAGGAGACCTGCGAGAAGGGTAGTGTGGTGATTGTGGGGGACTTCAACATGCCAGGCGTGGACTGGAGTACCCCAACAACCAGGAACAGAAGAGAACAGGTACTGCTGGATGCCTTCCAGAACAGCTTCCTGCTGCAAATGGTCAGTGAATCAACTAGGTTAGGGGAATACCCTTGACCTTGTGCTGGCAAATTGGGGCTTTGTGAGAGAATTTACAGTGGAGGAACTGCTGTCAGGGAGTGACCACCACTCAGTATGGCTCACATTGGATATGGGCAAAGAAGGAGTAGAATCTGGCACAAGAGTGCTAGACTTCAGGAGGGCCAACTTTGGGAGGATGGGGGAAGTGGTAAAAGGGTACCTGGCCAGAATTCAATCTAGTATGGGCACTAACCAGAGGTGGGAGCTCATAAAGCTGGGGATAGTGGAGGCAACCAAAACCTGCTGCAAGGCCCAGAGCAAGAAGGCTAGACTAAGAAACCTAGCTGGTTGAGCAAGGAGGTCATGGAAAAAGTAAGGAGGAAAAGAGCTGCCTTTAGGAAGTACAAGAAAACAGGGTGAGGGGAGGACAGGGGAGGAGTACTTGATGGAATCAAAGGAGGTGACAAGTGCAGTAAGGGGAGCCAAGGCATCTACAGAACTCAGGCTGGCACAAGGCATTAAGAAGGGGGAGAAGGACTTCTTTAGGTACATCAGGGAGAACAGGAGCTGTAAGGACCATATAGTAAGGATTAGGATGAGGGGGATTGGGTTGAAGCAGGGTGCAATAAGGCAAAAGCACTAAATGAGTACTTCTGCTCAGAATTTACTAAGGAGAAGAGGGGGGTTGACACCCAAGGTGGGAGAAATGGCAGAAATGGGGGGAGGGGGTGACAGATGGGGGAAATCATGGAGGGCTGAGTTCGGGAGAGTTTGAAGGAACTGAGTGTGGATAAGGTGCCAGGCCCAGATGGCATCCACCCCAGGGTACTGAAGGAGCTGGCAGAGGTCCTTGCAGGAACTTTGGCAGACCTATTTAATGCCTCACTTCATTCGGGGCATGTACCTTAGGACAGGAGGATGGCTCATGTAGTCCCCCTCCACATGAATGGCCCCAAGGATGAACTGGGAAACTACAGACCAGTAAGCCTCACATCCATCTTGGGTAAGCTAATGGAGACTATCCTGAAGGAAAGGCTGGTGGCCCTCCTAGAAGCCAAAGGAGTACAGGACAGCAGACAGCATGGCTTCATATGGGGCAGATCCTGCCAAAACCAACCTGGTGGAGTTCTATGACTGGGTAACTAGGCAACTGGACAGGGGCCATGCAGTGGATGTCCTGTATCTGGACTTCAGTAAGGCATTTGACTTGGTGCCACATGGAAGGCTGGGAAGTAAGTTAGTAGGCACAAGGGCAGGTGCAAAGCTGGTGAGATGGGTAGGGAACTGGCTTCAGGGAAGGCAACAGAGGGTGGTGGTGGGTGGGGAGCTCTCACACCCAAGGGTAGTGACAAGTGGTGTTCCACAGGGCTCGGTGTTGGGACCAGTGTTGTTTGGGATATTCATTGCAGACATAGCATTGGACATCAAGAGCAAGATCAGTCTGTTTGCTGATGATACCAAGGTAGGAGCAGTGTGGATGACCTAGGGAGATGGCAGGGGTTGCAGGATGATCTGGCAAAGCTTGAAACCTGGTCAGACTCCTGTCAACTGGGGTTAATACCAAAAAGTGCAAGGTGCTTCATTTTGGGATGAAGAACCCAAGGAGGAGTTACCAGCTGGGGAAGTGCAGCTAGCCCAGACAGAGGAGGAGGAGGAGAAGGATCTGGGGTGCTCATTACAGGGTCAATGAACAACTCGGCGTAATGTAGGAAGGCAGCTGCAAAGGCCAACAAAATGCTGGGTTGTATTGCAAGGGGTATATTCTTGAGGAGGGAGGAGGTGATTCTGCCACTGTATAGGTCATTAGTTAGACCGTACCTGTAGTACTGCATGCAGTACTGGCGCCCGTATCTGAAAAGGGACATTAAGTTACTGGAGGGGGTGCAGCGCAGGGCGACAAAGATGATCAAGGGGCTGGGGGACTTATCATACAAGAGGAGGCTGAGGGAGTTGAACATATACTCATTGGAGGAGAGGAGGTACTGGGGGATATGATTGAAATCTTTAAGTACATGAAAGGAATAAACAAGACAAGTACAGAGGGGCTATTCAAAGTAAGGGAGGGGAGGGACACCAGGGGCCATGATATGAGACTAGAGGGAGGAAGGTTCAGGAGGGAGATGAGGAGACACTTTTTTACAGAGAGGGTGGTGGCTGGGTGGAATGTATTACCTGCAGAAGTGGTATCCAGTAGAACAGTGGACTGCTTCAAAAGGAGATGGGACAGGACAAGGGGGATGGTCAATGAAGGGGAAGGGTGGAAGGGAGGGAGGGGTAGCTGCAGAATAAGGGGTGCTAACTGCACATTCGAGCAGACTGGATAGACCTCTAGGCCTTTATCTGCTGGCAAATTTCATATGTTCATATGCTAAGGCTGGCTTGCCCAGGGACTGCTGAGGAACTGAAGAAGCATTGAGAGCTGAGAGCTTGCAGAAGGAAGATGGCAGGGAGCAGTGAGCAATAATGGCGTAAACCAGGGGTGATCCAGACATAGTTTAGAATAGCAGGGTAATTGTTCAGGGACGCATAATGATAATCAGACCTACACATAGGTCAGCAGTAGGAATAGTCAGACTGACACACAGGTTTGCAAAACATAGTAGCAATGGGAACATGAACGTAAATGGTGGCAGCATGATAGTGCGGCAAGCAAGTCAGGCATAGAAAAAACAAATCAAGGTGACAAATACTCAGGATTTTCGGTGGTGAAGGCAGGATGTGGAAAAAAATTAATTAGCCACATGGGGCCATGACTCCCCAAACACTTCCCAGTCCCTGCCATAGGACAAACAAGAAAGCAATGGAACGGCCGAGAACCACATGCAGATATTAAAGCTAGTTTAACAGCTTCAGCAGGAGCTTTAGCAGACCTCAGAGTAAAACAGCTGTGGATGAACAGGGGAATAGAATGATTGAACTGCATAGCAAAGTTCAGAGGGAGCATTAAATCAGGTGAAAACAATCAAACTTAATAGCATGGGGAGCAAGTAATCCTGTAGCATAGGAAACAGCATTGGATTGTGTAAAAACACAAGCACTGGGTACAATAGCAATGGGAGTAAATAAAACTGCAGCAGGGGCTGCACAACAAAAGTCCAAACTGGAAGGAGCAAGCAATGGAAGGACAATGGGTAACCCCCCCCCCCCCAAAAAAAAAGGAAACAAAACCAAGACACAAACAGAGAACAAGCAGGGAGAAAATAAAAGGAAGCACAGGCTGGAGGCATAAATACAAACCAAAATCAGAAGAACAAAACGCAGAGTCCAACAGAAAGAAGCAAAGGGGGAGGGGCAGGGCAGGTCCCAGCCAAGCAGAACAAACTGACAGAGCCTCCGGACAGCAAAGGAAAAGTGCTTCAGAAGGAGGCTAAGGGGGAACAGCTTATATAGCTCAGGAAGTGGGAGTGGCTGGCTGCTTGTCTGTCAAACCATAGGCAGAGCCTTCCAATTAAAAACTGCACCATCAAGCTGGCCCACTTTGAGGTACTATAGGCTGAGTCACTGGCTGCCTTGCCCTCTGCCACACCAGCAACCAAGGTTCGGGAACACACCAGGCTTGCTCAGATGCCAGCTAGGGGAGGTAGGATTGAGCATCCAGTGACAGATCTAATCCTCTTTGGTGTGGCGATAGTGACACTGATGACACCTAGTTGAGGCTAGGTATCATAGCCAATGGCCACCTCTCTGAAGGCTGGAAATAGTCACTGAGTTAGTGTTACATCTTCACATTGCACACCTATGATATTACACATGTGCCACTCGGGGAGGGGGGGGCAGGAGAAAAACATATCAACCAGCGGGATGAAGACAGGGACCGCACAGGCCCCGCAATCTCACCCATAGCACCCACCTAACCATGATGGACTGTAAGAGAATGAGGTATGTCCCAGAGTGGTGGATAGTGCAGCTGGGGGTCTCCAGTAGATGAGGGACAGTCATGGGATGAAAAAAAAATGGGTGCCACACAGCCAGTACCTGAACCACCATGTGGCATGTTGCTTTCTTGTTCCCTGTGATGGGGGCTCGCTCTTTGGGTATTATTGTCTCCATGTTCCACTAGTGCAGGGAGCCCTCTCAGTTGGTTGTGGTGCCTGCTGCTTCATGAGAGCGCACATACCTCCTAAAAGTCACTGCACAGTGTAAAAGTAACATAGGCATTGACAGGTATTTTTAATTTGCAGCTAACACACTTGTTTACATGCTTTTACAGTGCACCAGTAAATAACTCAGAATCCAGGTAACACTTTATTTACCAGTGTACTGAACAACATGTAAACTTACTGTATGGTAACTTGACTATGCAATTCTCCCTAGAGAGTAACAAGCAGAGACTAGTGTTACAGTCAAGTGGATCAAAGGTATCAGCAGCAGCAGTCTTTGGTCATTGAGAAAATGTTCTCATCAGCAAGAAATAATAGACAGAAGAGAGAAAAGGCTGCAGATTGCAAGCCTTTTTATCCTGCACTGAAACCCATTGGTGCCAACAAATCAGTTCAAAAGGGTCAATGGTTTTATGCTCTGTCCATGGAAGTACATGCTGGGGTCCACTGATATCACTAATGGTTTCTGTGGGATAAAATCTGGCTAATCAAGTGAATGGATACAGTACTACCATTCCCCCACCCCCAGTAAGCATGACCTATCCCAGAACCAGAGAATTATGGAGAAGCACAGTACTGAGCCACTGTCTCTCATATGCCTCTCACATCTTATTGGTTGAACTGTGACCTGCCTGGCTTTGCAGT
Source organism: Neoceratodus forsteri (assembly GCA_016271365.2). Lineage (NCBI taxonomy): Eukaryota > Metazoa > Chordata > Ceratodontiformes > Ceratodontidae > Neoceratodus > Neoceratodus forsteri. The sequence continues at coordinate 772,815,045 of CM057452.1, read as the reverse complement.
ACTTCACTTCCTGACCAACAGCCACTGTCAAAATACCCCACCCTGCAACTGTTTACACTATACAGTCCTGTGGCTCACTGTCATGACCTCCAAGATCCAGAATTATGTGTTAACCAGCAAATTTTCATAATAGCAAACACACTTAGAAATTGCACATGAATGGGCTTTTCCGCTGTCATGCTATTTTTTATGTTTATGTGATAGCTACCATAGTGACATATGTGGTTACCTCCAATGCCCTGCTATATTGCAATACAGTGCAGTAACATTAAGAGACAACAATAATTGTTCTTAATTTATATTTTACAGGCTTTATTAGTAAAACAAACTTACAACTTGGTCCAGACAGAGTACACATGCATGCTTACAATAATGCACTAAAAGTACATTACAATAGGAAGTGTGATGAAAACACCACAGGGTGTTACATTATGATGGCCAGTACTGCTTCGCTCTCGAGGTTCATAAGCTATTGTCTCAACCCCTCGATGGAAACACAGCCTTGTTGTGTATGGTTGACCATATTTGATTTTTTATAGTATATGTTTCTTTACACTAGAGTGACAGACCCTCACTGAAGTGAAAATAAAAAATCTTGCCATTTTTGTTCTACTCACATATCAAAATCACATTTCCAGACTTTGGAAAGGTAAAAGGTATGACTTTGAGCACTGGCTGGTTAGTAAGTAGCTATGTGTAAAATAAATGAGAAATTTAAAATTGTATGACCTTTGAACTGTGCATAACAACTGTTTGGAATGCGCATAACAGCACTTTTGCAATGCGCATGACAGTTTAGAATGTGCTTAACAAGGATTTTGAGCAGGCTGATTTTTATCCATAACAAAGGGTAACCATATACTGTAGTGTGTTACATCATGATGGCCAGTACTGTATATACCTGCAAGTAGATGTAGTAAGACTTTTATTATAAATATGGCCTGATAGCACCATACTACGGTGGCCCTGAAGTGTGTTTTGCACTTCAGGGCTACCGTATATGCCACTCCTAAGTTGGCTGCCAGCAGTGGTTGCAAACACCAGGTGACCCACATCCTTTCACTTCCTGGAGTCATACAATTCACCTTATGAAACACCAGAACACCATACAGGATGTTGGTGTGTGACTGCTTTCAATCTGTATGCCAGTGCCACTCCTTAATCAGCCAGCAGAATGTGTGCAAATATCAAATGATCACCTCCTTTTTCCCAAGGAGTCACACACCTTACATCTGTAATACTTCTAACCCCTAGCCAGATCTGGCATAAGATTACAGGGATTTCAAACAAATCCCAGTAACCAGCCGTCAGTTTAAACCACTGTGCTACCAGGTTGGACCTTTGCTAACTGTGTTGGCTTTTCAAGAAAGAATATTTAAAATACTAATTTGAAGAGTAAAAGTTCAGAAGATCATAGGTGGACTTAAGTTCTTACATAACTATATTATCTGACTTCAGGGAATCTCTTGCAGCAGGCCATACCTATGGAAAGAGTTTCAAGCAGTTCTGACACCAGGAAATACAGTCTGAATGGTAAGAAACTGATAGCCTAAGACACTATGCCCTGAAGAACAAGTAAGCTAAAACTGGCCCAATACCTAGAGACAATATCCAGACTGTAGTGTCTGGTAAAGGTGTGGGGCAGATCTCCAAGTGGCAGCATCACAGATCTCTGCAGCTGACACATTCCTGAAAAAGGCAGAGTATATGGCCATGCCTCTGGTGGAATGTCCACGAGCTACACCAGGAAGGTCCTTGTCATACTTCCTGTAGCAGTAAGTGATACAGTTGACCAACCATTTTGACAAGCACAGTTTTGGAACAGGAGCACACTCTTCCCCAGGGGTGAAAGAAATTCTTACAGTCCTTCATACGATGGGTATAGTAACGCAATGTTCTATGCACATCTAAAATATGGAGCAATGCTTCTCCTGGATTGGCATGCTCTGGGTTATAAACAGCAAGGAAGATGGATTGGTTTCAAGTGAACTCAGACACCAGCTTAGGAAGAAACGTAGGGCTGGTATGCAAAGATACCTGATTTTTGTGGAAAATCAAATAAGGCTGTTCATACATGAGCACCTACAGTGCTGAAATTCTCCTAGCAGAGGTAATAGAAACAAAAAAAAAATAACGCTTTCCACAACAAAATGTGCAGCTCGCATATTGCAGCTGGCTTCAAAGGAACCAAAGTCAGCTTTTCTAACATAAAATTTGGGTCCCTGGGTGGGACTAGATTGTGAATAGGAGGTTTCAGATGAAGAATGCCTCTCAAAAATGTGTGGGATACCTCCAGTTGTGCCACTGCGCATCACTAAACAGATACATAAAGGCGGAGATGTCACAAAATGTGTACCTTCAGAGAGGAGTACTTCAGAGCAGAGTCTAATAGGGACAATAAGTACTCCAGAATGTGATTCACTGGACAAGTGAAGGGATCTAGCTGGCATGAAGCAACCCACAGTGCAAAACACTTCCACTTCATAGAATAAATGGCCCTAGTGGAAGGCTCTCTAGCATACACTAGGACACCAGCCACCCTAGGTGACAACCCAGACCAAGCCATGGCTATGTCCTCAGGAGCAAGGTATGGAGATGCAGGGATTTGAGGTCCAGATGGACCAGGGTGGCCTGGTGCTGAGACAGAAAGCTGGTGCACAAGAGTAACAGGAACTGAGGACTCCACTGTCAGCTGTTTCAGCAAGGGGAACCAGATTTGGCAAGGCCTGAATGGGGCTATGAGTATCATAGTGGCCCTTTCCATCTGGAGCTTGACCTATGGAGCAGGGAGAAGGGAGGACATGCGTACAGAAACCTCACTTTCCAAGAAAGAGACAACATTTCTCACCAGAAAACTACAGGATCTGGACTGAGGGAGCAAAAAAGCAGCAGTTTTGCATTGAGTGGACATGCATAAAGGTCCAGCTCTGGATGACTCCACCTGATGAACAATTCACCGACTGAGCTCAGCAGCTCCCATTTGTGCTTTCATGACTGTGACCAGCTTAGGCTGTCTTCCAGGACATTTTGGGTGCCAGGAACATGGAATGCTGAAAATTCAAGACCATGACCCAGAGCCCAGTACCAGACGCTCATGGCATCCCGACAAAGAGGGTAGGAGTGAGTGCCTCCTGATAGTGGATGAAATGTACTACACTGATGTTGTCCATCTGCACTAGCAGAAGGCACTGGGATATCTGAGTCTGGAAGGCCCACAACACATAGAGCACTGCCCTCATTTCCAAAATATTTACATGGAGCGAGGACTCCAGATCAGACCAAGTCCCCTGCATTTGGTTGGACCCCAGATGGGCCCCCCACACAATCCCTGATGCATCAGTGGTGAGAATTTGCTGAGGAGGATGCATAAGGGGATCCCTCCCCTTAATAGGTGGCTGGGTTCCATCCACCAAAGAAAACCGTTTTCCCTGTAGAGGAGACCAGGACCTGCTGTTATAGATTGTCTATACGTTGGTCCCACTGGATCCTGACTGTCCATTGGGAAGCCCTTATGTGCAGTCTGGCAATAGGCACTGTAGGTATACCCATGGCCATCAGGCCCAGAAGCTTAAGGAAGGTTCTTGCTGAAACATAGTGGCTGTTGTATTCCAGATGAGCCTGGACTATCAGGTGCTCTTCTCTGTCTCAGGGCAGGAAGGCAATGCCCTGAGTTGTGTCCAGAACTGTCTCAATGTACTAAAGGTGCTGGCATGGAAAGAGAACTAGTAATCCCCAGATCCTGGTGTGTTCCAGAGTCTATATCAGGCAGTCCCTGGACTGAGCCTTGAGGATCCAGTTGTCCAGGTAGAGGAAGATGTAAAGGCCCTCCCTTCTGAGGGTAGCTGATACCACTGCCAGGAATTTGGTAAATACTCGAGGGGCTGAGGACAAACCAAAGGGCAAATCATTGAATTTGAAGTGTGGAAGAGTTCCCCCTGTAACTGAAACCTCAAGTACTGTCTGTGAGATGCATGAATCTTGATATGCGGGTAAGCATTTTTCATTTTGAGGGAGTGAATCCAATCCCCCTGGTGCAGAAAGGACACCAGATCCTGAAGTGTCACCATCCAGAACTTTTTGTACTGAATGAACAGACTGAGCTCTCAGAGATCGAGGATGTGCCTGAGATCACCTGTGCCTCTGGGAACTAGGAAAAAAGGAGAGTAGAACCCTCTGCCCTGCTGATCCAATGGTATGAGTTCCATTGTCCTCTCTTGCAACAGAGAGGAGATTTCCTCCTAGAACACAGGTATATGGTCTGGAGGCTTAAAGGACCAAATTGAAGCTTTTCTGGAGGCCACTCTAGAAGTTCCAGAGTGTGATCATCATCTGTAAGCTGTAGAACCCAATCATCATTGGTGATGTCCCTCCACTTGTCCAGGTGTAGGCAGAAGTGAACCCCAACAACCACCTCCTGATTTGTCAGAGGACAGTCAGGCTAGGAGTCAGGCTGAGATGGAGTAGGCTGCGGGGTAGCTGCACCACACCCTCTGGGAGCCTTCTCGTGGCAGTAGCAGGGGTAGGCAAGGAGGTGGGCCACGGTGCTTGCTTTGAAGTCTGGTGGAGGGTCTGGACTTGTTGGTCATCTAAAAAGGGCAGATGCTGTCCACTCTCAACTTGAGTGTGATACATAGAGTGAATGAATTTCAAAATGCATTCAGAGGCCTGTAGGGCTTTAAGGATTTGTTGCACATCAGCCCTAAAATTTATATTCCCTGAAGAGGCATTCAGGATAGATAGTTGAATGTCCTGCTCAGACCTGACACCTTCAGCCAGGAGTGGAGTCAGATGTCAGCACCCCTTCTGGCTGAAGCATTCAAAACATCCTAGGCTGAGTGCAGGAAATGTAGACCAGCATCAGCCCCCAACGTGAAGAGACTGCAAGATCTGTTGCTTCTTCTGGTAATCAGGAAGGGAACTGTCCTCTTCCTGGGCTTGATCAAATGCTGATTGAAAACTGGACCACATGGGTCATGTAGTTCATGACCCTGAAGGCCAGGGTGTCTGAGATGATGTTCCACTTTTCCAGGAAGTCCAGTCTCCAGTATAACTTGTCTGGGGAATGAACTTAAAACTGTTTTGGCCTTTTGGTGTGATCATGGGCTGCATTATGACCATCAAATCAGCCTGAGCCTGCTCAGTGAAAGAATGGTTTCCCGCTGGTGCATGTTGAAGTTTGTCCACTTCCTGGGCATAGTGGAGACAAATTATTGCTGTGTCCAGGCTGCCATGGTGGCATGTTCAAATGGTTCAATCAGAGGAGGAACCAGCGCGGGAGTAGTGTTGTGCAGACATAGGCACACAACTAACAGACATCTGCCAGGATCTTGCTCCTTTGTGTCAAAACTAGGGATAGGTGGACCAGAAAAAGTCCTGACCCTTATTATCAGGACAAGAATCCATGTCAGAGTCCTGATAAGTTCTGATTAGTTTAGTAATGGAACTTACCACCCAGAAGCTTTACCAGCTCTAACAAGCTTCTTTTTCCTGTTAAGTTGCAAAGAAAATAATGTTTGGATCTCAGTTTATCTACTACTGGGTGGTGAGTTCTGTGACTGAACTGGAGCATTCACTGTACAGAGTCAATGTGTAACACAATGTTGTAATGTTGTAATCTTGAAAAACCTTCACGTCAGCATAGGTTGCTCATCTGGGAACGTTTTCATTATTAGTAAAGGACCTTGGTCTACCTCAATGATCCTGCCCCCTATAAATATTTGACCCCCAGGTGGATCACATCCCTGTCAACGTGTCCTTAAGGACCACACCATCCTCATTTTATACAGGGAAAAGACAAAACCTCACTGTGTTCACATGAAGGTTAAATGTTTCTCCAATGCTCAAAGAGAAATCCTACTCAGGACAGCCCTTATGCTACTTCTGCTATTGGGAAACATTCATCCTAATCCAGGTCCTGAAGCACCTCCCACCTACAATGCACGCCCTAAACAAGGTACCAGTAAACTGGCCACACTTAATATGTGAGCCTTTTAAGCAAAATTGACGTCCTGAAAGTCTGGGTAACTCAGCACAACCCTGACATACTATCTATCATTGAGACATGGATGACCCCAAAATACCGGATTCTGCAGTAGCTATACCTGGATACACTGTTTTCAGGCTGGACAGGCTGACCAAATGTGGGGGTGGATGCGCTATATTTCTAAAAAATTCTCTAAAGGGGTATATTATGCTGCCAATTGATCTCAGTGGCAATACCCAGGCACTGGCGATAAAAGTGCTGCTGGGGGCTCACCATAAAACAATATCAGTACTCTCAGTCTACATACCTCCCAAAGACCAAGCCACTGGTTTCTTCAGTCTTCTTGACCATCTCTGCTCACAAAATCACCTCACAGAGATAATTATCATGGGAGATTTTAACATAAACTGGCTATCACCTGTGACCAACTCACTAAAGGATGCAATAACAGCCCTTCACCTAACTCAACTTGTTAATACTCCCACTAGGATAAACTATAAAACGGGGACTAGCACCATCCTCGACTGGATAATTTCTAACCAACCTAACTGTCTTTCCAATGTAACTGTGCACTCTGACTCCATCAGTGACCATTCCCCAATCACAGTTGGACTAATAAATTCCTTATCCCCCCTTCCCAAAGAATCTACAGCAGGTTTCTCAGAAGGGGCTACCTGGACCTCCTAAAACAACAGCTTTGTGCCCAAAATTGGAACATCCTGGACTCAACTAGTGATGTTAATGTAGCCCTCTGTCACTTTATAGGGTTTTCAACACTGCTTGTGATATGCATGCCCTCTAAAAAGATTAAGGTCTCTGGCATGGTTAACCCCTGGATCACTCCTGAGCTCCTTTCCCAATGAGTTTCAGGACCATCTCTGGCACTGTGCAAAAGCCACTGGTAAGCAACAGGACCTACAAGCTTATAAAGCTGCTAGAAACAACTGCATGAAGAAGACTCCCCAGGAAAAGACAAATACCATAGGGAGATGCTTACCAACTCCTGGGGTGATAGAAGAAGGTTCTGGTCTAATATAAATGATGTCACTGGCAAAAAACCTAAAGTATCGCCTACAATGCTAAACATAAATGGGACCCCTACCACTGACTCTCTGAAAATTGCTAATGCCTTTAACAATGCTTTTACCAATTTGAGCTGTGCTCTCCCACCTAACTTTTTCGTTGATGATGCTGCCCGCTCCACAAGCCACAGTGATAAAAATAGTCCTGAGCACCCCGCTTTTTATTTTAAAAGGGTATCATGCAACCTGGTTAGAAAACTACTAGTTAAGGTCCTAAGAAACGCAAGACTCAGTAGTGACGGATTAGACCTTAAGCTTATCATCCTAACCCTAGATGAAGTTCTCCTGTCAATAACTAAGATTCTAAACCTTTCTCTTACACTGGGACAATTTCCTGATGCCTGGAAAATGGCCATCGTAACTCCGGTGCATAAAACCGGTGACCGTTCCTTACAGGGTAACTATAGGCCTATATCAATTCTCCCTCCACTCTCCAAGGTGCTCGAGTGAATTGTTACCAACCAGCTTGGTGCTTATCTGGCCCCATACTCCGTCCAGTGCCCACAACAACATGGCTTTAGAAAGGGGCACAGTACTACCACAGAATTATTAGAATTCACAAGCTTCATACAACAGGCCATCGATCAAGGCAAGATTGTAGGTGCAGCCTTTGTTGACCTAACAAAATCCTTTGACACAGTGAATCACACACTGTTGCTTGGCCAACTTCTAAAATTGGTGTTGCCCCAAACACCCTGAAATGGGTGGAAGCTACCTCAGTGATAGACTGCAGAGGGTGAGGATATTAAATGTAGTTTCAGAGCAGAGGGCTGTCCAATTAATGGTACCTCAAGGCTCAGTCCTGGGTGCCTTATTGTTCAGTATTTTCCTGAATGACCTTCCAGCTGTCTGCATCCAGCATACTTTCTTCTATGCAGATGACGCAGTCATCTTTACTAGCCACCTGTATCCCAACGCTTTTGAAAACAGTCTTCAACAAGGCTTCACAGAAGCAGAGAGATGGTTTAATAATCACAAACTAGTGCTAAACTACAAAAAAACTAAAGTCCAGCTGTTTTCGTCCTCTCAGAATAAGTTTAAGGCTCATCAACTCACTATCACCAACAACCATGAAGACGCTCCTGAACAAACTCAGCTTTCAAATACCTAGGTCTAACCAGGGATAGTCACCTTACCTTTGTGCCTCACATTGAAAATGTTGCCAGAGATGTTAATACCAGAATTTGGCTCCTCTTCAGACACAGACAAAGTCTTACCCAAGAAGCCGTGAAGGTTGCAGTTCACAGCTCGGTCCTCAATCATGATTATGTTCTAATCATATACTGTGTTGCAAACTCCACATCTCTTAAATGACTCACAGTGGCCCTGAGCAAAGCCTGTAGGTTAGTTACACGTGCTGCATGCCTCACTCATACCTGTGAGTTATATGCTCAGTCTGGCTGGCTCCAACTAAATAGCAGGATCAAATATCAAACCTGCTTCCTGTCCAAAAAAGCTCTACTTGGATTACTACCCCCCAGCATTGGTTGCCTGCTAAACAAATCCCCTAAGAGCCAACACACACGTACCTCAGTTTCTGACCTACTTCTAGTACCCCACGGTCGGACTGCTCAATATCAGCGATCCTTTCAATACAGAGTCCCCCTGTGGTTTAATAATCTAAGTAACCAACTGAGCAGTCTTTCTAGTCTGTCCTAATATAAACTTATGCTTCATCAGCATCTCCTAACCAAAAGCGCTTGTGATTGTTACACCTAGTTTCCCATTTCTGCAGACACCCTTTTACCAGTTTTTTCACTCTCTGAAGCTCTTACTTGGCTTCCTGTTTCATTTCACTTCTCCTGACAGAACAATTTCCCCTTTCCCCCTGCCACCTCCTCCCTTACCTCACTTCCTCCTTGCTCTTATTCCACTGATCCCCCTCTTCCTGGACCTGCCAGGCCCTCTGGTCCCCACTCTATCTTCTTTCCCTTCATCTGCTCTCCTTTTCCCCGCTTTTACCCCTTCTCCCACCTTAGCCTCCCCTCCCTCTCACCCTATGACAAGGCCTCTGGCTGCCATACTTTCTTTTCCTTCTCTATCTGGACTCTGCCCTCTCATCTCCCCTACCCCTTCCTTACTTTTCCCCTCCCCTCCACCTCTGATTAGCAATGTTGCTTCAAATGTACCTTATGGTTTTCTATGCTTGCTTGTAATCTTGAGTGTGTGGCACTGTTCCCACTTATTTACCAGTTGACTTTCTGTGCTCTGATGATACCATGAATGTTGTCTGTACCTCCGTTGATACCATGAATGTTGTCTATACCTCCCTATCTTATTGTGACCCTTTCTTTTGATGTGGAACTTTTGTAAATGGGGTGCCTCAAGCTCAAAGACATTTATAATCTGAGATTTAAATAAGTAAAAAAACATAAAAAAGACCTGCTCCACATTGTGTGACTCTGACTTCCCAAGTTCTGATTAGTCCTGATTCAAATCAGAACCTTAATGGTAATGCCTAACAACAATCACAAAAGCATTAAAACATTTAACATACAATTGTTGTTTTTTCTTACACAAGTGTGTTGGCCTGTTTCTGACTCCATTCTGTGTACTCATCTGCTGGTTATATATTATCCACTTGTGTCCCTCACCCTCTGTGTGTGGCTGGAGCATGGTATCACTCCCTCATTCTGCCCCAGTAATTATTTGTATAGCTCGAGTCTGTCCCATTCCATGATAACTTCCCCCAATATGCAGCACATCCCTGAATTCCCATCCTATCTGCTAAAACATACACTTCCCCAGTATGAGTGATGAGGTACAAAACCTAACTATTTCTAACGGTGCTTCCAAGGGGATCAGAGAGTTGAAGCCCCGATGTATATAGCAGTCAGAGCTTCAACTTCCATGTAGTTCTCCTTTAATTTATTCTAAAACACAGACATTTGCCATTGATCTTTGAGTATAAAACACAACCTGTTGTAAATAGTAACCAGGATATACAGGGATACAACGTTATACAGAATACTACTACTCTCTGCTCACCAGGGCAAGATATTCAAATGTTGGCACAGGCTCTAAGAGGTGTTTGCCCACGCTAACTGGGTTTTGCACCTAGTTTGTGGATGGGTCTGCAACCACTGTGCTTAAACTTTACTGAAAACACACAGGGAAGAATGCTGGCTATAATAGGACTAAGAGAACACAGTGATTTTTTTTAAGCATGCTATAATGGTTTATTTAAAAGCTGTAATTCCTCATTATTATAAAAGTTAAACAAGCATTTGTTAATGCCAAATGTTTGTTTGCTGGTTTTAACACTGGAAGTGCAGGAGTTAGGCAGATGCAGAATAGGAATCGCAGTGAAGTATTGAACTCACGTGAACCCACCTACACCCTGCACAGATGGACAGGCATTGGGGTATGCCTTTGGGTCATCGGGCATAACGCTCATGCCATTTCACCTCATCCTATCCAGCAGACACCGACAAGTGTTGAGGTGCACCTTGGGGTGTTCGGCTTTACAGCCACACCATTCCATAAGGACATACTCTGAAATGGATGCAGTATAGAAGAATAGGGTGAACTCTGGGGTTGAAGAGTCCAAGGCACACCTCGATGCCTGTCACTGGATGCAGGATGGGGGTGGAATGGCATGAGCATTACAGTCAGCAATCCAAAGGCATGCCCCTGACACCTGTCAGCCCATACAGGGTGGGATGTTATGGTTAGAAACCATAATGCCCCGGGCTTTTGTTGGTATTTGCATTACAAATTTTCAGTATGGCCTTTTTGTGACCCCCATCTCATGAAATCATTGGGTACCTCTGCTCATGAACAGTGGCACTGTGATTTTGTTAATCTGTCTCGAACGCTGATTTCCCACAGTGACCACGCCATTGTATGCCACATGTGTGAAACCACATTTCAGGTAGGATGTGAAAAATGACAGCTGTACTGTTTATAAAGAAGTATGAAAAAATGTCAATAGTGAAAATATTAAAAATTCTTGGACTTATGAGCGTGCGTAGAAACTATACAATGCACGCTCATAACACAGTCATTTTTTGGAATTTTTTCACCAAATTTGCAACATAGGCTTTTTGGGAGCCCATCTCATGAACAGCAACTCTGTTGTTTTGTTACTCAGTCCAAAAAGGTGATTCTGTGCAGTGACTGCGAAATCACCTTTCAGGATTGAATTAACGATGACAGTGACTGAATTCATGAGGTGGGGGTCCCAAGAACCCCATGTTGAAAATTTAGTGCCAAATTTCACAAAAATGGCCACGATATCCACCTAAGTTGAAAAAAACGAATTCATGCCGATACACAGCTTAGCAGCATTTCTTCAGTTAGCGGTCAGCTTTTGAAGAGTGCAGATGTGTTCCTTGTCCACTGAAGATCATTGCGCCAGGCTCCGGAGGTAAGTATGTGGTGAGGGGGGGGGTGTGGGGATGTAGGGTGCACAGAGAGTAGGTGCAGGTTGGGAGAGAGGGCACCAGACACAACGAGAGATGGTTTTCTACTTTTCAGGTGAAAAAAAAAATTAAAACCATCACTGGAAGGTTTTTCTTTTTTACAGGTAGATTTGGTACACTGGAGTATGCTCCCAGCATGCCACATGCATGTTTTGAGGAGGGAGACTGAAGCCGATGGGGACTGGCCCCCCCGTTGGCAAAGAAAAAGGATCTGTGTTTGGGGGGGAGGGGAGACATGATGCCAAGGGGCATTTGGCACCCCCCTCGGCAAACAAAATGTATAGGGAGCATTATGACGATGGGGAGTGGGCACCCCTGCCGGCAAATGATCTGGACAGGGGGCATGCCGACAGGAGGATTGGTCACTCCCGTCAGCTTCCATTAGGACTCTGAGGTAGACAGCAACAGCTGTCACCATGTTAATTCAATGTTACACCAGGCAAGCACCGCCCTGAAATGAGGTTGCTCCTCATTGCAGTAGCAAATTCATTTCTAGTTGGTGGCATGCTTGTTGAACTAGTATCAGCAGCAGCGTGCCACCACATTGGGGAAAGAGGGCCAAGCCTCAAAATGCACTGGGGGCATTGGCCACCACACTGCCGCACCTCCAAAATCCCGCTTCTCTCCTAAGCTGTCACATAATGTTTCTTCCACGTGCTTGCAAGCAAACATAAAAATGGTTCACAGAATCTTTGCAGCTCCAAAACTTTCTTACTGCTGCAAAACAATTATAAATCCCCACATCTATGAAGCAGATTACTGAAAAAAAAATACTCACAAACTGTGCTACCATCTGAGTTCTCAACTATGCATGTGGACAGAAATATGCATTCTCAGCTGATGAAGGCAGGATGGTCCGAGGAGTAGATTTTACATTACACACACTGGTATGGTAATAGCACTATTAAGGTAGACAATTTGGCATGTGCAGAGAAAGATTGGAGACAGAGCCACAAAAAGTATATGGAGGCAAAATGTCAGCTTAGCTGGTGGGCTATGGTCCCCTTATAATGAATCCCATCAAACATACATCCCAGTACAAACACATTTAAATAGCACCAACCACTACAGAGCAAGTCACACATCCTTTTCTTGTGTGGATGTTATTTTTCAACGAGTCAAATGTGTCACTAATTAATGGAAAGCACTTACAATGGTAGTCACTTTTCAGTAATTAATGGCACTTTTGACTTGTGCAATAAAATGTGCACATACAAGCTCAAGAAAATGATCAGTGACCTTTTTCTTTGGTGGTCAGAGCTACTCCGAGAGTGTTTGACCCTGATATAGGCTGACTACCTTTGTAAGTGCTTTTCATTAATTAATGACTTTTGACTTGTTTGCAATAAAATATGCACATACAAGCACAAGAAAACTCTGCTAAGTAAGCACACATTCTTTAATCCATACATACTCATAATGAACATAACAAACTAGTAGCACTCAATAGAAGAATGAACCTGTCCCCTTTACTCCAACATCTTACTTCCCTCTCACTATGCATTATCTGGCAACTTAGTCATGCCCTACCTGTACACACACACACACACACACACACACACATATACATACATACACACACACACACTCCCCTCAACTCCCTCCTTACCTGCCCCTTCCCTCTTACCTTCTGTTTCATGCCAAAATGTATGCCTTACTATTGCTTTCACCATACCAGTATAATGTCAAATCGCTTACTTCTCAGACTGTCCTGCCTTCATCAACTGTGCATGCATATTTCTGTCACACATGCATAGCTGAGAACTCAGTTGGTTAGAATATATTTCCTGGAGGACTGCCATATCCTGCATACCCTGCCCCCTCAGCGCAGCAGAGGATTCAGTCATGGATTGGCATAGGCATCTGACTGGATGTCTGTTGTCCAGACTACTTTCACCCACCCCTGCCTCTCCACATGGCTCATGAGCAGAACCCAGAGACCAGGGAATAAGGATGCCATCTGCTACAGATAGACATGAGGAGGTACTGCCACAGCAAGGATATGTTTGATTCAATATATTCCTGCCACCACTGTTGATCAGCTCCATAGGAAGCAACCAGTGGTGTAGACAGCAAAAAAACAGCCGAGAGACTTACAAAAATATTGGAAATGTGTGTGTATGTTTTGGGGGAGGGGGTTACAGGGATAAGAAGATACAAGTGTCTAAATGAAAAGTAAACAGGGCTTTATGTAAAATGGGAAAACACAAAATAAAACATTGCACTGTAGGTTACAGAATGTTCTACGAAATGAAGTGCTCTGTGTGTCTTTAAAATATGATTTCATCTTTTTTCTTTAGCATTACAATACTGCCCCAAATATAAACAAACCTTGACCTTTTCTCCAAATGCCACACTCCTGTGCATGCTTAAAATGGCTGTGAAGTCCTTAGGTGATAACATGAATGGAGCAACAGTTCCCCAGAAAGATAATACATGTACATAGTGACTTGCTGTCTCATCAAATCCAATCACTGTGCATGTAGCAACCTTCACATGCACAGTAATGAATTTTGATGAGGATGCTTATAAAGTCCCTATACAGACTGTAGTATGAACTCTCCAGAGAACTGTCACTCCATTGACATCATAGCATAAGGATGTCAAGGCAGTTTAAGCACATACAGAATGTAGCATTTGAGGAGAAAGTCTGGGTTCATTTATGTTTGTGACAGTATTGTCAAGTTGATGAAAATGAACTAAATCACATTTTCAAGACACATTAAGCACATCATTCTGTAGGAAAGCCAATAACCTACACTGCTGTTTTTGGTTTTGTGTTTGTGCATTTTACTAAAAGTCTTTCTTACTTGTCCTTTAACTACTGGAAGACAAACTAACTGCCATTTGAAAGTAATAAAACTATGTTTTGCAAGTTTCAGCTGTCAGATGGTTGCTTTGCCTGTAATATATATTCACAGACAAGGAGTTTAAACCATACAGTCAAAACTAGACACAAATACAAAGTCTGAAGCCCAAAAGGTATATCCAGTCTTTCTCAAAATGCAGAAGATCCAGTATAGCCATTCTAGTTCTTTTTGATGATCAGGAAATAAATCCAATCAACAATATTTTTTTAAGACGTTCAGCTTATAAATTATCTACGCACGCTCACACAGAAACAACAGGGAGATAAACAGTTACAGCCCCCAGCTGAAGATGGTGCCAGGATGCTCATGAAGGGACCTGGTTGTTTTTATTTCCTGGAGATGGTGACTGCTACTTGAGTAAATTAATTACCGGAAGAAAGTCTAGCTGACCCCAGAAGCTGACAAAACAAAAACACTTCATCCTTTCAACTGTCAGTCACTTTGCCCATAATAAATTCCACAGGCAAGATCAGAGATATGGACTTCACAAATGTTTTTGTTTTTTAAGTAAGAAGTTCAGTTTATAAATTAACTACAGTGCATGCACTCACACAAAATAGTAGTAGGGAGATAACAGTTACAGACCTCGGATTCAGAGTGTCAGAACACAGATGAAGGAACATGGATGTTTATTTTCTGGAGATGGTAATGGCTGCCTTTGTAAATTCGGAGAGTTGATGACTGCTGAAGCTGACAAAATGAAATGTTTATCTTTTCAGTTGTCCAATAGTCGCTTTCACGTAATAAATTCACACAGACAAGATCAGGGAGACAGAGAATCAGAGTCTGCTGTTGAGTTCAAAGCCATTCATCAGAGAAGAAATACCCCTTAGAGGCCTATATGCTTGATGGCAATTCAAAGCAAATCTTGAGAAGTAACATGATTTCATATTACACCAAGTGAACTTCAGTGTTTGACAGTTCCTTCGAGTTGAGTGTGTGTGTGTGGGGGGGGGGGTGGCATCTGGAAGCAGACATGAAGGATGAACAAAAACACACTTCTTCCACTGAATGAATAGAAAAGACCTTAAATAACGTCATAGAACCCCAGGGATGCCAGCATTAAATCCAGTGGGCTCATGTGGACCAACTATGGGCAATAGCAGCATGAACGTCACTCACTCCTCCACTTCATGACTGTGTGCCTTGCAGATGCAGATGGCACTCAGACAAGTGCTAACATGGTTTGTCACTTTTCTTGACTGATAACAGTGATGCCAACCTCTATTGCTGGTGTTATTCCCCCCCTCCCCCGGAGAACACTCTCACAAACACAGATGCAAGGTGCTGACTATGTAGGACACTGACCTGACCGTCCTCCTGATATGCTGAGCTGAAGATTCCCTGTGTCCTAAACACATGCACATTGTTCTTGTGTTTCTGACTTTCATTCCATGGTACTCAGCAGCTGTACACAATACACAGTGCCAGATGCTCAGTACTGTGAAAAACTGATGCAGATCGCAAGTCATCGTACAGTTTTTCTCTCCCCCTCCCTCATGTGACTATTAATTAGTGTTCCCGCTCTGTCTGTCTGCTCTCTCTCTCTGTTATGCAGGTCCTACTGCTCTCTTTCTTTGTCTGCTCGCTGTCTACAGTAGTTGCAATCCTTTGTCACTAGCTTCCATGTGCTACTCACTGAGGCTATGTGCTGGGCGACTCAACAAAGATTCCCATTCTGCCTCCTGAGGCAGAGCCAAAGCAGAGTTGAGGGTGTCACCACTCAGTCAGTATTAGTGTCTGACTTCTCCACTACCCTTGCCAAAATAACTTCTGTTACCAGTTTTTTGGTTGCTCTTTTTTTTTTGGATGTGTCTACTGTTTTTAAAGTTGCATATAAATTTTTGGGTGATTGCTGTTTTCCTTTTTTGGTGCTACACATATATCTTATCATTTTATTGGTCTCTCACATTTTCACTTGTGTTAGGGTTCTTTGTTTGCATTTACTTTGTAGTTGTGATATCCTTTTTGTTTGCATTAACGTTTTAGTTGTGTTGTAATTTTTTATGTTTGCATTCACTTTTTAGTTGTGCTGTGCTTTTTTGTTTGCATTGGCTTTTTAGTTGTGTTTTTTTTGTTGTCTTTCATTTTGTTTTGGCATTAAATTGTTTGTTGTTGTTTTTGTTGTGTTGTGGGCTTTAGTTTGCATTCACTTTTTCTGTTGTGTAGTAGGTATTTGTTTGCATTCACTTTTTTGTTTGCATTCACTTTTTGTGCTGTGATCTCTTGGGTTTTAGTTTTTTGTTTGCCTTCACTTTTTGTTGTGTTGTGCTTTTTGTTTGCATTCAAATTTTACTTGTGTTGCACTTTTTGTTGTGTTGTGCTTTTTGTTGTGTTGTGTTTTTTTGTTTGCATTCACTTTTTGTTGTGTTGTTGTTTTGCTTATATTACTAATTAGATTGCATTTCACTTTTTGGTGTCTTTGTACTTTTGCACTTCAGGGCCACTGTAGTGAAGCCCTCTCAGCTGTACTGCACTCCCTTCTGGGAGATCTCCTGTTTTGGCAGGCTACCAGTCCTATTTATACTCTCTATCCAGACCTCTCTAATTGGATGATGCAGTCCTGGGTAAATTCATTGACCTACAATCTTTTCCCAGTAGGCCACAGTGTTTTGTAGTCCTGTGGGAGCTGCCATCATAGAGTACATAAATCTTTAATTTATTTATTTATTTATCAAGTCTAGGATTACAAATACCTTTGAGCCTTGGCTCTTTTACAAAGGTTCCACGTCAGAGAAATACAAATTATGAGGAACATCAGGACAGACATTACAACTATGTGGACATTGCAAACAGAGTACAGATTAATACAATTCAAGGGTAGCATTGTAACAAGGCAGCCAGCGGCATTTGTCAGAGAAAATAGACAACAGATAAGAAGTGCCAGAGTCATAGGGAGAGGGAAAAGAGGAGGGGGGGAGAAGGAATTTAGGAAGGGTGGGGAGAGGGTGAGAAGTGCGGCATTGGATATACCAAGCTGTGAGGGTAGAATCCAGTGAGGAGGTGGGGATCACTAGAGCAGGAAGGGAAGGGAAGTGGAGAAACAAGGTTAAGTTGGGCAGTCACAGGAGCTGTTGGTAGTGAGATAGTCCCGGAGCCTAGTTTTAAACATACCAATTGTTGGGGCAGAGGAGATGGTGGGGCTGAGGCCATTGAACCAGAGTAGTGCTCGATAAGCAAAAGAGCGTTGTCCCTGTGAAGTGTGACATTGGGGGACTTTCAGTAGCTGTAGCGTGGATCTCCTAAGGCACCATTTGTTAATTCAGTGTTGTAACAGAGTTGAGACCCCAGAAGGTGTAAGGCCAAGGTAGATTTTTTTCGCCATGAAGCAGGTGAAAGCTTTATGTGGTTTGATAGTTGGAGCCAGCCGGTCTGAGTGTACAGGTCACGTGTGGGTGAGGCGGTGAGCACCAGTGATGAGCCAACATGCCTTATTTAAAGGCAGTTGAGAGAGAGGCGTCAGGGTTGTGGTTGTGGCCAAGCCATAAATGATGAGACCATGGTCTATTACAGAGATCACAGAGCTGAGGACTGCAACCTTCAAAGCTTCTTTTGTGAGGTGTGGTCTGTGTTTGTAGAGGAGACCAAGCCGTGTAGTAGCAGCTCTAGCTACATTATCTACATGAAGTCCATAGGAGAGATTAGGGTCAAGCTGTATCCCTAAGTATTTGAAGGACCCCACCTGATCTAGAGTGTTCCCCTGGGTGGTGGAGATTACCAAGTGGTGTAGCTTATGCTGGTTATGAGAGCTGCAGGAGAGCATAGATTTGGTTTTCTTGTCATTAAGGAACAGTTTATGATTAAGAAACCATGTCTCTACAGAACTGAAACCAAGTTGAAGGTTGTGTTGAAGAGCTGCAGGATCTTTGTGAGTGGAAAATACAACAGCATCATCAGCATACAGTATGATCTGCTCAGAGCAGTGGTAAGGGAAGGAGTTTAAGAAAAGGCTAAAAAGAAGGGGGCCCAGTATGGATCCCTGTGGGACACCCGAGCGAACAGGCAGGGTGTCAGAAAGAGCATCTGCAATTTTTACTCTCTGCGACCGGTTTTCTAAGTAGCTTTTAAACCAGAGAGAAGAGTTAGGTGATAGCCCAGCATTCAGTAGTTGGTGAATTAGTAGTCCATGGTGTACTTATTGAAGGCCTTGAGAGGACTTACTAAAACAGCCCTGTGAGAAGGCCGTTGTCAAGGGATTTCTGCAAAGCCCAGTGAATTCAAGAAGGGCTGTGGTGGTGCTGTGACCTTTCCGGAAGCCATATTGTTGTGGACAAGGTATATTATATTTATCCAAGTGATTGGTAAGTTGATCAGCCACGATGCGCTCGAGTGCCTTAGAGAGTGGGGGCAGTATGGAGATAGAAACATAAAAACATAGAATTTGACGGCAGATAAGGACCGCTTGGCCCACCCAGTCTGCCCATTTCCCTACCTAATGGATAAGCTGCAGATCCTAGTTAACCAGCAGCCTACTTCTTCCTACCCCCACCCCCTAGAATTGCCTTATGACTGTCCCATGCATGCTTGAATTCCACCACTGTTTTTGACTCCACAACCTCCTCCGGAAGGCCATTCCATGCATCCACAATCCTCTCTGTGAAAAAATACTTCCTTAAATTACCTCTGAGCTGCCCCTCTCTATCTTCAAATTGTGCCCCCTTGTTCTTGCACACCTCTTTTTTTGAAAGATGCTACCCTCTTGGACTTTGTTGATTCCCTTGAGGTACTTGAAAGTTTCTATCATGTCCCCCCTCTCCTCCTTTCCTCAAGGCTATACATATTAAGCTCCTTAAGTCACTCTTCATGATGTCTTCTGGTGCAGACCCTGCACCATTTTAGTCCTCCTCTGGACAGCTTCCATCCTGTCTATGTCTTTGTGGAGATTGGGTCTCCAGAACTGCATCAGTACTCAGATGGGGTCTCACCAGCTGTCTGTACAGAGGGATAATAACTTCCTGTTTTCTACTGGTGATGCCTCTCCTATGCATCCCAGTATCCCCACAGCCCTCCTTGCTGCCCTCTCACATTGCTTGCCCACCTTTAGGTCATCTGATATGACTACCCCAGGTCCCTTTCCATTTTGTTGTTTTAAGTATCTCACCCCCATTGTGTACTCTTCCCTGGGTTTTTGTTTCCCAGGTGCATTACCTTCACTTCTTAGCATTGAATCTAAGCTGCTATACATTTGACCATTTCTCTAACCTTGCCAAGTTCCTTCTCATCCTTTCCACCCCACCTTGTGCATCAACTCTGTTGCAGATCTTCGTGTCATCTGCAAAGAGACATCTTTTCCTTCAGTCCCTCTGCAATGTAACTATAAAGACATTGAAGAGGACCAGTCTAATACTGATCCTCGCGGGTACCCCACTAGTAACCCCCTTTCTTCAGAGTGGACTCCATTTACTATTACCTCTGTGTCCTATTTTCCAGCCAATTCTTTACCCAGGCTGTCATCTTGGGACCCACTCCCAGGCTGGCTAACTTGTATATTAATCTTTTGTGTGACTGTGTCAAATGCCTTGCTAAAGTCTAGGTAGGCATGTCCACAGCCCTCCCTGATCTACTACTTTGGTCACCCAGTCAAAGAAATCTATCAGATTTGTCTGGCATGACCTTCCCACTGTGAATCCATGCTGCCTTGGGTCCTGTGCCCCTCTGGCCTCTAGATACTGACAATTCTTTCCTTCAGAAGTGATTCCATCATTTTCCCTGCCACTGAGGTTAAACTAACAGGTCTGTGTTTCCTGCTTGCCTTGCTCCCACTTTTGTGAAGGGGAATCACATCTGCCCTCATCCAGTCCTCGGGTACCACCCCATCGTCCCATGATTTGTTAAAGAGGGTAGTCAGTGGTGTCACTAGTTCTACCCTTAGTTCTTTTAGAATTCTGGGATGAATCACATCATGCCCCATTGCTTTGTCCACCTTCAGTTTTAAGAGTTCTTTCAGAACCCTTTCTTCTGTAAATGGGCTGGTGTCAACTTCTGTATCCAGAGTGTTTCTACTGTTTGTTTTAGGTACCTCCCCCTCTTCCTTTGTAAATACTGAGCAAAAATATTTGTTTAGTATCTCTGCCTTTTCACAGTCACCCTCTTCCCACCCTCTCTCCCCTTTATTAAGCCTCACTATCCCTCCCTTGGTCTTCCTTTGCTCCTGATGTACCTATAAAGGTTTTATCCCCTTCTTAACTGAGTTGGCTATCTTTTCCTCAGTTTGGGCCTTTGCTGTTCTGACTGCCTTCCCAGCTTCCTTTTGCTTTAACTGATATAGTTCTCTGTCCTGCTCCTTCTGTGAATCCTTGTACTTCCTGAATGCTTTCTTTTCTCTTGAACCATCACTGCCACTTCCTTTGAGAACTATAGTGGTTTCTTACATCATTTTGTTTTGTTTATTTGCTTCACACAAGGCTTGTTACCTCTGTGATGCTAGTTTATTATTCCCCATTGTTCTTCCACTCCTCCTTCCTGCCCATTTGCTAGTGCATTCCTTAGGCACTCACAGGGCAATAATTTGAGTGATTCGTCTTATCCCCACTTTTATGGATGGGTGACACACGTGGCTGTTTTCCATAGGTCCAGGAATTTTCCACAGCTGAGAGAGAGGTTTAGGATTTTTGTTAATGGATGAATTACCTCATCGAGGGTGAACAACAGAAGCTTAAGGTCCAGGGTGTCACTACTAGATGTACATTTAGAGATAGCTGCAGTAATATAGTGGTGAGCTTCATTCAGCCTTACTTCCTGAAGTAGAAGAGGGATGGTTAGACTGAGGGCTGAGTATTTGGGGAGTAGGCCCTGTTTTTGACAAAGTCATGGGGTAGAACAGCACTAAGGTCTGAAAAAGCTGTGTTAAAGGTGTTTGTGATCGCCTTGGGGTCAAGGGTTGAGGATCCATCAATCATTAACATGGCCAGAGAGATTTTTGACTGCTTCCCTGTGACATCCTTGATATTGTCCCAGAAAGCATGACCATTTCCCCATGTATTGGTGAGATTGTCTTTGTAATAGGTGGATTTCATTAGCCATATGGCTTGTGTGCAGGCATTTTGTGCTTGTTTGTAATTTTGTATGTCCAGTTGTTTGCCAGTGGCCCTGGCAACTGCCCAGAAGTGATCCTTAGTTTCAGCTGTGAGAGAAGAGCAGCAGTGACCCATGAGTTAGAGAGAGATTTTGTTTTCGTCTTTTAGCAGGGGCAAAGAGGTTGCAGGCTTTGTTGAAAATTGAGATGAAGTGATCAAGAGCCAAGTTAACATCTGTTGCTTCATAGATGGGTAGCCAGTCTTGTAGAAGCAGGTATTGTTTGAGATGTGGAAGTTTTCCATGAGGAAGGACTCTGCTAGTGATAATTTTGGGAGGGGGCTTAAGGAATTTATTAGACCATGCACACGTGACTGGAGAGTGGTCACTGAGAGAGTCTAAGAGAACGGTCATAAGAGAAATCCTTGTGGGGTGAGTAGTGAGGACCCAATCCAAGAGGGTACTTGTTCCAGTCTTGTAGTTAATCCTAGTAGGGGAGTTTACCATTTGCGTGAGGTTAGCAGCTGAGATGGATTCTTTATAGGCACTGGCGCTCGATGCTAACCAGTTTATGTTGAAATCACCTAGTAGAATAAGTTCAGCTTCAGGAGGATGAGAGTTGATAAAGTTTAGGACGTCGTTGAAGCCCTGTTTAGGGTCCCTGGGTGGGATGTATACAGAGACAATAGTCAGGGCTTTATGGTTGGGACCTAGGATGATTTTTATTGACAGAATCTGTGCCGAGGCAGAAAGTAATGGAGTTGCTACAGGGTGCCAAGACAGGGAGTCTTTGATATAGATTGCGCAATCACCGCCTTTTTTGGATATCCGGTCCAGCCTGTGGACATTGTAGCCCTGTATTGTTACTGCTGAGTCAGGAACTTTAGGTGTCAGCCAAGTTTCCACCACTGCAAGGATGTCAGGGTTGTGTTGGCATATGAAGGCTTAGAGTGCATCCAGCTTTGGTAGTAGGCTGCAGATATTAATGGTTGCAAGGATAAGGGCACCTGGAGTTTGTGTGTGGCCTGAGCTTCTAGGGCCAGGATTGGGATGGACGCTGCCTGAGATGAGAAGGAGGAGGAGTAGGAGTTTTAAGGAGCAGAGTCGCAGCTCTTTGAGAGATAGTTTTGATCGTTGTTTCCAGGAGTAGAGGTTGCAAGGTTTCAGGCGGTATCCCATATGGACTGTAGGTGGTACACTGTGTAGAGGTGGCCACACTTGTTGAGAGTAGTGGTCGGGTTAAGTAACCAGGAATATCCAAATGGTGCACCAAGCATAAGTCTCGAGTGGAAGTGGAGTTCCTTGGAGAAGCAGTGGAAACCAGGTGAGCGGTGGCGGGGTGGGGTGGGTGGCTGGGACCAGAGAGAAAGAAGAGGGGGTCAGGGAAGAAGGAGAGAGGCGAGAAAAGGCAGAGAGAACCCACATGGCTTACGATTAGATAGAGATAGAGATATAGCCTCTAGTGGTGAGAGAATATAATCTGCTAATGGAAAAGCTCAAAATTCACTTCTAATATCAACTCAGAACTTAAAATGACTGTACGGATTAAACAAATTCTTAAACCCTGGAACATAAATTCAACTAGAGACACAGAGGGAGATACAGTAGTTAGAGATGTGTTCAGCAGGAGATAGTGTGGGCCACTTCGAAATCAGCTTCCACTGGTACCAAATTCAAAAGTCAGGGCTAGTACCTTGCAGTACAGAGGATTTCTGAAAACTGTTTAGGTTCCAGAAGTTGAGGGGTCCATGGCCTGGTAAATCTTAAAAGCAATGCAGTCAATAACTATTTACACAGAACCCCTTAAAAGAACATAAACAGTATCCCCAGCACCTGGAGGTGCAAATACACTGTTTGGGGCTCAGCCCATATCCACATCTGGGGTAAAACATGAGTCAGATGCTTACCTCCATGGAGGCAGTTACAGGACTACTGAGTCAGAGCCCACCCAGAGCCACTGATGGGCTGCTGACAAAGGAGCGATGTGGCCTCAGTCCTTACAAGGTGTTTCCATTTGAGGGCTTACACTTAATACTGCAGAAGTGTCGAGATGCATCCCCTGTCAGCTATTCTCTATGGAGGCTATGGTCCCTTGTCTTCAGTGTATAATACAAGATCAGCTCCAGTAGAATCCTCATTGTTTAGCAACCTATCAGGAGTTCCATCTCTAATTATGTGCTAAGTGAATGTCTTCTTCATACAAGCATATTTAATAAAAAAATGCATAAATAAACAAGTCTACAGTAATAACCCAGGACATCTAAAACAAGTTTTGTTGTACATATTTCTATATTTGTTTCTACAAATTTACCCATTTCTACAACAGATAAAATTGTAATTTGCATTATGTTAAATCCACCAATTTGTGTGACATACTGTATCTAATCATAGGCCCAGCTCCAGCTGTCTGAAAGGAAGGTACCAATACCCTCACTGATCCATTACTTCCTATTCCAGGACCCAAGTGTTCTATCCCCTCCACTTCTCTGTATGTTTTTCTTCTTGTAGATATGATTTGGCATTTAGTGATTCCATTACCTGAGCTTCTTGTACTCTCCTTAACCAGTTCCTTTGTGTAGGAGTCTTATATTGTAATCATCTAGCTGTTATATTCTTCAGTGCTACCATTATAAGTTAGTTTCATTTCATGACAGTCACCCTTTAAGCGGGTCACCCGGGGGAGACCAAGAACCCACTCTGAAAAATGCAATGGGATCTGTGCCCCACTATTTTCTGTGTAGTTGTGCTAACCTGACTCCAGAAATTTTGTAATTTTTATAGTTCAGAAAATGTGCCAGTGGGATCCTCCTTCACAGTTTCTCCAGTACCTCCATGAACTAGTCTATCCATGTTTTACCTCATCTCAGAACCCCCAACATGCCACTATTCTCCATATACTTTTGATACCCTTTAGCTCTTGCTTTCTCACCCATCTTTGATATCTGCCCCACAAACTTCCAACATTCACTGTAATTCACATACGCTGCTCTGCATCACTTGGTCTATATCCATCCTTCCTCAATCTCTGCCCCAAAACATACTAACATTTTCCTATGCATTATCCACTCTGAGGCATTTGTTCTTACTTCATCTCCAATCTCTGCTCACCCAAACGCTTCTTTCCACTTTCATTCATTAGTCTATTTGCAGTACTTGCTTTCCATTCCTCTCCTCAGCCCTCCCCAAAAAATGCCAGCGCTGTTTCTACACATTAGATACTTTATGGCAGTTACTCTCTCTCTCTCACCAACCCATAAATGTCTTGCTACTCATGTAATTCATATTACCCATTGTTTGTCATTTGCTCTTCATTTCTCCCCTCTCTAATCTTCCACACCAGCACCCACCATTCTCCACATACACAATATGTTCTCTGCATCTGTCACTGTTCTATTCCATCTGTTACCCACCTAACATGACATCATTCTCCATATACATTAGTTGCTCTTTGCCAATTGCTGTCTCCCGACTTCCTTGATTTCTGTCCCCCTGTGTGAACCATTCCCCATCATTCACATTATCTGGTCTGTAGCATAGGCTCTCTCCCCTTCCCCTGTATCTGTCCCTCAAAACTGTTGCTATTCATCATAATTCACATTAGTTGTTCAGCATTAAACAATGGCAAAAAGAATTCCTGGCCTTGATTGGTCAGACTGGAAATGGACCCATGATGTGATCCCAGCAAAACATCATGGCTCTAATCCCAGTACACTTATGACTACATGAAATGCTAAAAAGACTGCTCCACAGCCATCCCTACAAGCAACATCAACAGATGATCCCAGCTCAGCTTGAATTGTCACTCCTTACCCTGCTCAGAAACAGTGCCCCACCACACTCAGAAATGGCACCCCACACACAAACAAAAGCCATCCATTATTTCCTAATTCATTCCCTCAAACCCCAGTTGCCACTTTAGTTTTTAACAAAAAAAAAGAATCGAGTGAAATGGAAGCCAATGCCGTATATTGCTTCACAGCAGTCCCCTGCCGTAGGGACAGTCCGCACTTACTGAACAATTAAGGATCATTCTTTTTGTACTGAAAGAAAAAACATGTGTGTTTTCAAAGATAATATGGTCACTACATCCCACTCTAAAGACACTGCCACTCTGAAACATAATAGTGTCACATGGTCGCATAGTAACTGAGTGTGCAAGCTGAGCATGTGTATAACCCCATGCTTCACTTCCTTACCCTTACTGTTTTCAGCCTCCAGTCCTTTCTCCTGGTAATGATAAAAGCTCTACTGGGAGAACACAGCTGCAAAAGTGAGATGGAGTGCTGGAGCCATTTCTCCAACTTCCATGCTACATACCAGTACCAGGTGGCAGCACTCTCACAATGGGGGTGGGGGGGAGGAAACTATGTCTCACTTCTACACACGGCGGCTAAAACAGCAAAGGACAGTAAAGAGAGAGGGAAGTAAACATAAACTGGACTTTTAAAATGGGTGTGGGATTGGCAAGCAACAACAGATACAAACGTTAGTGTTGGAGAGTGCAGAACCAGAGAAACAGAAGCTCCAACAGAAATTAGAGTGATTGCGTGCACAGCCACAATAAGATATAATAGATCTCTCTAAACACCTCCCAGCTCACTCATGTCTCACAGCCGCCCTTTCCCAATCTCATTCCCTCTGGCACTGGGCTTTCTTGTGACTCTTTCCCTTCACATCTCCACTAGTATAAGACATTTTCCACCGCCATTGGACAGTGGCCCATTAGCCTGCCAACTTCCTCCCGGTCGCATGCCTGCAATACTAACTGCCTATGGTGCCCTCTATCTCTTATTGTTACTGAGCCAGCTGCCTACTCAAGCTGCTCGCTTTATGAATATTATCTCAAAGTATGTTATAACTGAGTATCTTTATTTTTTCTTTCAGTTGTTTTGGTTGTTTATTGTGCATTCTTTTACTACCTCTGTATGTATGTTGACCCTCATCCTTTGATGTGGAACCTTTGTAAATGAACAGTTTCTGCTCAAAGGTATTTGTAATCTGAGAATTTAATAAATAAATAAATAAAAAGATCAGCTCAACCTGCTGGTCAAAACAGTAAATCAGCACTATTTTTTTTTTTAAAAGTAAACCTACGCATTAAATAAACAGCAAAAAAATCTTTTAAATAATGCACTCCAGAGTGTGTGTCATGAAAGGATAATGTCACTTCTCGGGTACTGGACACACTCGGACTGTGACCTCATGCTCAACCACCCAAGGTGTGATGTTATCCTTGCATGGCACACACTCTGTCATTTATTATTCCTTTATCATTTGCTCGGTTCTATGTGATAATAGTGCCTACAAAACAGCACCAACAAAAAACAGCTACTGCACATCACCAAAAAGCAAAATGGCAATGAACACTGCAGTGTCTGGAAGAAACAGCAACTGATGCTTACTTTCTCTGCGTGGGGGTGATGTGAATTTATTTTTTATGTGAAGGGTTAAGCCCCCAGTACCTCACTTTGCTGGGGACTTTGCCACCGCACCCCCCATATATAATATAATCATCAACGGAGAGGATGATAATGAGGAACAGGGGAAAACTCAGGAGGGGCAGACATTAGCAGTGGGAGAACACTGAGTGGGGCAACCTACAGGTGGGGGGGGCAAAGTTGGGAGAATGTGGAATGGGAGGTCAACAACAGGAAAAAAAATATTAAACATGAAAAAAATAAAATAAAAAGTATCCCCACAGGCAGTCCCAAACCCAGGTCTGCTAGCGACAGAGGTAGTGGCTATAACCACAAGACCAGATGGCCAGCTCAGAACAGGCCTGATGAGCAAAGCACTATAAACTCTATAAATAAGAACTCTGTACAGAAATGAAAGCACTGAACTTACAATGTTCTATTAAGAGCACATAACTGATTTTTCAAGTTGCTATTTTCACATCACCAAAATTGGCCAGCTGAAAATGACTCACTGTATTCACAGGATGCCATTTGCTCACTATCCACCCTTTCCCGCTATTCCACTCTTCCCTGATCCATCTCTCTCTCTCTCTCTCTCTCTCTCTCTATTCTACCCTTCTCTGTTCCCTCACCAAACATACTACCATTCTTCATATCCTGTTATACCCCATTTCTGAATCTCTAACATGCTGCCATTCTCCACATACAATTATCACTCTGTGGCACTTGCCATCTTCTCCCTCCCTGATATCTCCCCCCAACATGCCTTTAATTCCCCATCATTCACATTACATGCTCTGTAGCACTTGCTATCTTCCCTCAGCCATATTTGCCCCTAAATATCTTCCACTCACTGTACTTCAAATTAGCAGCTCTGTGCCACCTCTTTATATCCATCCCTCCCAATACATACCCCCAAAATGCTGGTCTCATTCTATACTCATTATCTGTCCCACCACCATCAAATGTCTTTACTTTCAGAACTTAATATTTGCACTGTGTGCCATTTAATTTCTATTCCTCCTTCCATTCTCCATATGCTATTATACTGCCATTCTCCACATACATTTGCTGGAGGTCTGGCACTTGCTCTTTTCCTCCTCACTGATATCTGCCCCCCCAAACACGCCCCATTCTCCATTATTCACATTACCTGCTCTGTAGCACTTGATTTCACCACTTCCTTGATAGCTGCCCCCTAATCTGCTGCCATTCACCATAATTCCATTAGCCGCTGTGCACAACTTGCTCTATATCCATCAGCTCCCCAATATCTGCACCCTCACAACATGCCAATATGTTTGCTACTCATTGTCCCGGATTCCCCCCTTTTCCCTCACAAAAGACAGAGACCATTGTTTGTTGTTGTGCTCAGATTGGCAATTAATTTATTATATATCATAATCCCATTTTCCATCTCATAATCTTTTATTATATCTTTCACAATTGTATTTTATTGCTTCCATGTATCAATCTCTGATCATCCCTCTTTCTTCCGCTTCTTGCTCCCCCAGGTGAGAACCTGGGTGGGTGCCTTGTTCTTCTCTTTATTTTGTTAGGTAACGGTGAGGACCAAGACTGCTTTTCCTCCTTCAGCTTCTTCTTCTTTTCATCTTATTCCTTTTTCTTTCCCCCCTCCCCCTTCCCTCCTTCCCCCCTTTTTTCCCATTAGCTAGTCTTCAGCTTGCATTGGATGACTGGCTTTCCCCGCAATTAGGATATTGTCTCACCACTTAGGGGACCGCCTTCCTTTTTCTTTTCCTTTTTTTTTTTTATATTCCATGTCTCCTCCATGCTTCTATAAAACCTATAGTTTCTGTAGTAAACATGTCTATGGCCAAATCCAATAGGTGCATGCCATCTGACCTGTAGAAATCCTCCACCCACTCTTCCACACCCCGCAGTATTACGTGCCCCCCGTTTTCCTTATCACTGTTCCTACCCTTCTATTCATCTTTCTCCTGGCCCCATCTACTGCTCTATGACTGTGTTCATGTCTCCATACCCTCCTTGGGATCATATCTGACCAGGCGAGGCATACCCCCAGCCACCACTACTGTATTTTCTCTAGATCCCTTTTTACCTGCATGTATGTGTCCATCCATGGCTTTTCCCCAATGTCGTTACCCCCTAGATGTACAATAATTAGGTCTGGAATAGGTCATCACTCTTTCATTTCTTTCAGGGTAGGAAGCAGTTGCGCCCATCTCATCCCACGGATGCCACGCCAAACCATCCTACATTTTCTCACATCCTGGTACAGCTGTTTTCCCCCAGCCTTTTTCTCAGCTCTATTTGCCAGAACCCCTTCTCCAACATATTAGTCACTGTCTCACCTGCTGCTGCCCACTGTGAAGCAGCCTCTATCCTTAAGGAGTGAGATGAGTAATTGCATGGATCCTCCCCCAGAAATTGCATGCCTTTTTTGAGCATGTCCGTGACTTGATAACTTGTAACCTTTTTCCCATCTCCATGCACAAATAATCTCCCTGTCCTGCTCCCATGCTCTGCGGCTTAAGCCCACAAAGCCTTTACTGGGCACACTGAGTCTTCTATGTGACCTTCAGGGTTACCAGTGCAACCCTGCCCTTTGATCCATCTTGACCTTTTGATCGTGATTTGTAACTCCTCCAGCCTCCAGCTTATATCTTCCCATTCCAACCCCCTTCTTCATCCTTACTGCGTGGTCCCACAGCCTCACTCACTCTCATGGCCCCTGCAAACATTACCAGATAAATTGTGTGGAATAGCTGGGCCTCGGCTTTCGATCTGCAGATTGCTGGTAATACCCCTTTTAATTTCACAAGCCACTGCTCCCCTATTGGTCTTCTATTATCTGTAGCTCTCTGTTTTAACCTACCCCATCCCTGCATCATTTTTCTAATCAATATGGACTTCGTCAGGTCCTTCCAACCCTTCAGGCTACAAACTAAGCTGATCCCTGCTAAATAGACCCCCATCATGGTGTGTGCTGTTCCTTTCTGCCATTGTTCTACTGTGAATTTTCCTAACTGGTCCTCTGTAAGTGGCCTACTTACCTCCATGTGGTGTGTTGTATTGAATGTTAGAAACCCCCGCCAGGACCCCTTGTAGGCCCTCAGCATCTGTGGTGTCCATGAGCTGTGAAACAACAGTTCTGCTTCCTCTTGCCAATGTCCCAGATGTTCGTTGATATGGGTGTCTTTCACTCCTCTACTGTAGTTGCCAGCCTCCGGAAATGATCCAGCTGCAGATGGGAAAGGCTGTCAGCCAGGATATTGTGTATCCCTTCTATGTGTTTGGCCCTGAATGACATGTTCAGTTTTAAGGCCCTTAATATTAACTGTCGCAAGACCCCCATGATCATTTCTGACCTGGCTTCTCTGTTGTTTAAAGCTTCTACTACTGCCGTGTTGTCGCACCAAAATGTCACCTTCTGATTCTGCAGCTTTTCCCCCTACACCAGGGTGCAGGCCCAAATTGGCATGATCTCCAACAATGTGATGTCTTTAACTTTCCCGTCCCTCACCCAGTCTGCAGGCCATGATTCCGAGAACCACCTGCCCCCCAAATAACCACCATACCTAAGCCCCCTGCTGCATCTGTGTAGAGATCAAGGTCTGTGATATAAACCCCCTCCTCCTGCCAAAAGGAACAGCCATTATAGGTGCTGAGGAACTCCTCCCACACCCTGAAATCTTCCCTAACTCCTTTTGTTATGTCTATCCAGTGGTGTGGTCTGGTTACTCCTGCTGTGGCCCTTCCTAGCCTTTTGGTGAAAGCCCTTCCTGGTCCAATTGCCTTGCATGAAAGTTTAGGTGTCCCAGGACCTGTTGTATCTGCTTTAGTTGCACTCTTCTTCTACTGGTGTTTACCTGAATCAGCTCCTTCAGCTTCAATAATTTTTTGTCTGGCAATCTAAAGACCTCTTCCAGGGCATCTATTATAATACTCCGGAATTCTAAAACCTAACTGGGACCTTCCGTGTTTTCTGGTGCCAATGGGACTCCTAATTCTCTGCATAAATCTTGGAAGCGGGCCAACGTGCTTTCCGTCTCTTTCCTTCCACTGCTTATTAACAGAAAATCATCCAGGTAGTGTATGACAGTCTTTTAACTAGTTTTCTCTTGAAATATCCACTGTAAGCAGATGCTGAATGCTTCAAATGTAGCACATGCTATGGAGCATCCCATGGGCATTGCTTTGTCAAAGTAGTACTGCCCCCTATCTTAAAATCCAACAGGTCCCAATCTTCCCTCCTAACAGGCAGTAACCTGAAAGTGGACTCTTTATCTGTTTTTGCCATCCAAGGATCAGAAGACACTTGGATGATCCTGAATGCCTCTTCTAATGTGGCATATGACACTTTGCTATGTTCTTCGCTTATAAAATCATTTACCGAATCCTCTGCTGGGAATGACAGGTGGTGAATCACCCTGAATTCTCCCTGTTGTTTTTTGGGGACCAAACCCAAAGGGGAAATTCTCATATTCTGAAATGGTGGAGTATCATATGGACCTTCCACTCTACCAGCTGCCTTTTCCTTCTCTATCTTTTGCCTTAAGATTTCTTCCTTCCCTTTTACTGAACCCAGATTGCTCGCCTCCCTCACTTGCCGCAGGCCTTCACTTTGTAAGGAGAAGCCTGTTAGAAAACCTTTACTAATTGTATCTGCCATCTTTCTATTCAGGTATCTTCTTAACCAGACTGCCAATGCATCTATCTTGATGGGAGTTCTTGCTTCCTGAAATTGGCCCCTTGCCCTTACCCTGTCCCTTCTGACATCCCCCCCAATGCTCTTTCCTTGGTCCTGATGGTCACTAATTCTGACTCTCTCTGCCTGTGTAGCCCCTGCCCCTCCCTCCTCTATTCCGTGCCTGTCCCTTATGCCCCTGACCCTCTCAAAAAAACTGTTGACCTGCTCCTTGCATTCCTGGCCCTTGGCCTCCTTGTGCCCATGTTGTTCTGCATCTGCTCACCTGGTGCGATCCCCCACTTTTGGAGCATGCATGCCGAAAGCGGCATTTTGGCTAGGAGTAAAAAGCCCTATTGTAGCCCCAACAACACCTCTGGGGTGTTGTACCCTTCTTCCCTATCTCTCCTTCCAGTGTGGACTGATTGGTAACATAATTGGTCCACAAGTCTAATTGTTTCATGTCCCATCTTACGTCCCCATACATCGCCATCCTCTGCTGAAAGAATTTGTCATAGTATATGCACCCCACCCCTCCCTTTGCCTTCACCCTCCTTATTATCAGGGAGTGCATGATGAATGGAATGCCCAGCTCTGGTTTCTTCTCCAGCGCTATCACTGAGTATGTGGCCTACAAACCATCCATCCCAAGTCTTCCCTTTTATAGATTTGTCCTCCTCTTTCTTCCCCAATAGGACTACCACTGCTGCCATTTCTCTCTTTCCTATACTTTCTGTTTCTTCATATTTTGCTGCCGCTTCTTGGCTTACTAATGCAAAAATATCCACGTACTCCACCTTCCATATTTTTTCTTTTATGGCAAGCGGAACATGTTCCCCTACTCTCATTCCTGGTGTTCCTATCTCCCTTGTTCCTTTTCCTTCACTCTCCATCCCTTTATCCCCTTCCTTCGTCACCTCTTTATCTGACCTAATCTCTGCCAGTGCTGACTTCATCTGCCTCAAACGCCCTGCACTGAGTGGCGAAATAATCTGGCTTATATATTCCTTGATACTTCCTCCCACCGAACTGGGTATCTTACCTGTGGCCTTGTCCATTCCTTGTGGCCTGCTGTCCTCTTGATGCTCTAGTATGTTCCCCTGTGGCTGATCGGCTGGTTGCAATAAGACTGGCTGTGGAGGAATCACTGTGCTCAGGGGACTTGGTCTGGGCTCCCCCAGTGGAGCCACTACCTGGTCCTGGGGAAGAACTGACGGTACAGGGTCAACAGTCTGCAAATGTACTGGACCAGCTGCCCTGGGAGGTACCACCATCGGTGTTGGACTGTGTGGCCTCCCTGCTGGCACGTTTCCTTCTGCCCCCTTTACCCTGCCCTGCTTTCCGTTTTTCCCTGGATCTCCCCAGGTCCTCCTCCTCCACCTTCTGCCACATTCTGTTGGCTTTGTCTGCCAGCTCCACAATAGCGCTGTAAGCGTCTTCTTTTAAGAGCCTGTTCTTTTTTTGGTGCCATGTTTCCTATTTCTTGTGGCAAAACTGTGAGAACAACTGAGATATTTTTTCCATTAAACCCTGTTAGCAGTCCTCTAGTATGGCCAGGTCCACATTCCCTCTGTTTACTTCCACCATTGTGCATTGGAAACAGTCCCCTTGTATGTCCCCTTTTTTTTTTTTTTTCTTCTTTGCACCTCCCCCGTTGCGGCCGCCTAGGCCTCCTGCTCCAATTTTTGAAGCCTCTGACACTCTTTCCCTGCCTTTCCAGGCTTATTTGTCTTGTGGCCCTTTGTGTCCTGGGTTGCTATGCTTCTTTATCTCAGCCCAACTGCCTGTTTCCCCAAAACTGTGAACCCCCCCAGGGCCATGATCCCCTTCTGTGGCTGACCCCTCCCTCTGGGCCTTCTGCTTCCTTTTTTCCTCTTCCATAACCCACCCCTGCTCCCTGAACATCCCTTTTCCTGTGCCCCTTTTCATTGCCTAATCCTCCTGGCGTGTGACATCATGGCACATGACCAGGCCCTTCTTCCCAGGCCTCTGGCCTGCTCCTCTTCTTCCTTACCTCGTGGCACCCCTGTGTTCTCTCCTTCCCACCCAGTAGGGTTGCTGCTTAAACTTCCGTTCCTGCTGGGCTGCCTGACCCCTTTAAAATGGGGAAAAAGATACACACTGCCTGTATTCCAAAACAAACCCTTATTCCATCCATAAGGCAACCTTCCCCTGCCTCCGAAAATCTTCCTGCTGCTCGCATTTGTCCTCTCCCCATGGTGTGTGACGTCACGCCACATGGTCCCTCGTCACCCCCTCACCCTCCTGCTAGGCCTTTCCCATAGGCCACTCCTCGCCCTACTTGCTTTTGATACTGCCCATCCTCCTCTGAAGTGCTAGGCCCATTAAAACATTCAGCCTGCCCAACATGGAGAGACCCACTTGCAGGCCACGTGGGTCCCACTGTATACCTATAGGGTGGCAAGATTGATGCTGGCTCCAATCCATCTCCTCAGTGAGGCAAGCTAGGAGGTCCCCAGAAAGGGAGATGTAATCTCCACTTGGAGACACGAGGATGTGGCGTGCCTGGGGGAGGTTTGTTTTTAGCGTGTGGTAAAGGCGCATGGAAATGCTCAGTGGTGAGCTGCTCATCCTATTGAGCAGGGAAGCATTTAAGGAGTGTTTTTTCCCAGGCTTACAATTTTGAACCTGTTAGGGAAAACGAGAGCCAAAAACTTTGTGCAAGGAGGCAGTGATGCTCCAGTGTACCCGTGGCCCAGGGCTTCTTCTCCTAGCACAACCAGTTGCTGCGCCACTGGAAATATCCACCACGATTTAAAATCTGCATACCAACACAGTAGAGCTTCACAGCTTGTTCCCACCAACTAAAACAAAGTCCACTCGAACAAGCTATGTTAAAGGCCAGTGTAGGCCTAATCAAGACCACTTTCTACACAATCTGCATTTTAAAATAAAACCATCTCAGGGTTTTAACCAAATGCCCATTTCTAGACCCAAAACACCTTGTAACAACCTCGCTCACTTTATCTAATTGCCTCATGATTCAAGGCCAGTGCATGCCAAACCAGTAAAGCTTCCATTTTTGTTCCAACCAACTACAAACAAATTTACTTGAATAAGCAATAGTAAAAAGCCAGTGGAGCCTAGTTGAGACAGCTTCCTAAAAAGGTTTACTTTCCAAAAGAAAACTAATCTCAGGTTTTTTTTTTTTTTTTGAAAATCGACTCACAAAGATTTAAATGCTCAGCATTTCAGTAACCTCTAGACCTTGTCTAAAGGATCTTCCCACAAATGTTCCCAACACACCATCTCCATACCAAGTTTCATTAAATGCTATAATAACATTTTTTTAAAGATCTTTCTGGCCTAAATGCTAGTTTTCTTACCTGCTGTATGCTTAGTGCACAAACCTTTCAAACGATATGCCAATCTGATGTGTTGTAGTTTCTTGTAACTCAAAACTTCAGCAAAAGTGGCTGAACCACTCTTGTGCTGTCCATTATGTACCTCCATTTGTCCCTCCCTGTTGCCTGCCTATTGTTCTGTTTTCCTACGCCTCCCCTTCCCTTCTCCCCTCTCCTTCTGAGCACACCATCTTCATATCAAGGGAAGGGGTGCACCAGGACAACTTGGCCTGCACCTTAAAGTGCAAACTCCATTAGACACTTTGTGGACATTGCTTCCCCCCCTTCTCCGATCTCTGTCCCCCAAAATGTTACCATTCACTATCATTCACATTAGCCAGTCTTCAACACTTATTATCTAGTCCTCTCCTTCCCGATATCTGCCCCCCCAAACAGCTGAAAGTTTCTCTACATATTAGCCATTCTGCAGCACTTGATTTCTCTCCTCCTCCATGATCTCTGCCCCACCAAACCTATCACCATTCACCATCATTCATATTAGCCATTCTGTGGCACATGCTCTTCAGTCTTCTCCTCCCCTATATCTACCCCCCCCCCCATGAATGTCGGCATTGTCCCTACTTATTAGCTGCTGTGCGGCTCTTGATCTTTCTTCTCCTCCCCAATGTCAGCCCTTTACCTAAATTTGCCACCCTTCATTGGCATTCACATTAGGTGTTCTATAACACTTGCTCTTTATCTTTTCCTCCTCAGTTCCTGCCCCCAACATGCTGGCATAGTTCCTACAAATTTGCTGCTCTTCAGCACTTGCTCCTCCCCTTCTAAACTCTGCCCCCAATATGCTGCTCTTCACTGCCAGTCCCATTAGGCGGTCTGTGGCAGTTGCTCTCCAGCTCTCTCCTCCCCAATATCAGCCACACCAACATCCCCATAATATTTCTATACATTAGCTGCTTTGTGGCACTTGCTGTCTCTCTGCTCCATTTCTGCCCCTTCAGAGCATTCCTTCATTCACCATCTTTTACATTACCCACTCTGTGGTACTTGGTTTCTATATCTTTGTGCCTCAATTTCTGCCCCCAAAGCTGACACTGTAATTACATTAGCTGCTATTCTGAACTTGCCCTAAGCCTCAGTCCAATCACTACCCTCCCAATATGCTGACATTCATCATCACTGCCATTAGCTGTTCTGTGGCACCTGCTCTCTGTCCCTCCTCTCCCCGATCTCAGCACCCTAAATATGCATCTAGTCTCCCTATGGGATAGCCAGTTTTGTCAGTTCCTCTTTTCCCATTCATTATCTTTGCACTTGCTCTCTCAAAGATCTGTATTCACCCCTTAATCTGATGCCATTCATCATAATTCACTTTAGCCATTCTGTTGCACTTTGTCTTTATCAGTCCCCTCCCTTATCTTTGCCCCCCTATGCTGCCATTGATCATGTACATCACCTGTTGCTTTCTATTGCTTGCTACTGTTATTGGTAATATACCACATTTCTACTGCTTACATTCCTTTATTTCCCCATACCTTTCCTCATACAGCACCACCAAATACTTATTGTCTTTGGGTATGCCATTTTTCATTTCTATCAACATTTCTAATGTTGCCCCAATTAATTTGTTCTCATTTGGTACATTTCTACGCAAATCATCTTCATTTATCATATTTAACTATTATGTTACTGTTTCTGGAACAATGTCATACTCTACACTTCTTTTGTCATACTATGGAAGATAAACTAATTTTGCTCATTAGTACACTGGCAACCCAATCCCTTCCACTACAAATTAAAACAAAGACAAAATAAATAAGGGTGCATGTATTTCAGCTTTTATTGCTACACCACATCTCTCAACCTTTCCTTCTATCTTCTGCTTCTTACTTTGCCATAATATTCCTAGTGCTTCTTTGTAACAAGTTTGTCATGAACTTGCATCAAAAGCCCTGTTTACACTCCCAATTTTGCAATGCATCAACCCATGCACATGGGCTGATGCACTACAAAAATTAATGCTACTATAGAAAGTATATAAGGTGATTAAATCAGATAAATTTTTTGAACCAACTAAGATGTGGGATCAGTAGAAGGAGTGAGCACATTAAATGCAATGTGAACACTTTACTGCGCTCGCTCTGCTACAAAGACTATTTTATCTTCAGCCTTCAGTGCATTCTCAGACCCTCCTCGGAGTGTCCTGCAGCACTGTGAAGGTGGGCTGTGTAAACCTGAAAGCAGCCGGTGAACTGGGAAGGGAGTGACACACATTCCACAGTGATCCCACCGTGTAAACATGGTTAAAGTGTCCCAGAACAAACTTGCAACACACCACTAGTATGCAGTTTAAAGAACTTTGCATTATTTCAGTGATTCAGTCCCAATGCAACTAATTTCATTCTTGTGTGCCGTGTTTGTTACTGAATATAATCACCATACAGCCACCACGGTTTCTACATTACTTCTCATCATTTACATGTCCTGTATGTAAGCATGTATAATCCCCTAGGAACACAGTTATACTAATAATATGATCACCTTCCCTCATTAGATATAGTTTGATTATTTTAAAAATAATGACTACATCAGTTACATCACCATTGAAGTGCATCTTTCTGCTTTTTTAACTATATTCTGCACCACTATATACATTCTTACTGTGCTCTTGATGTAGAAATGCTACTGGCATTCTCACAAATTACATTTTTACTTTGTTGTTATTTCTTTTTGTACATATGCTCAAAAAATGTATACTGTGCATATCCATTATATGAATTCACATTATCCACTGTTCACCACCTGATCTCTATCTTTCTCCTCACCATTCTGTAATACCCCCAAAATCACTGCCATTATCCCTTAATTTAGCTGCTTTTCCAGCACTGCTCTCCCCCTCCCCAGTCTCACAGTCTCCCCAACATACTGCCATTCTCCATTCTCCAGTATTCTCAGTCTGTGCGTGTTCCTTACCTCTACCCACAGTGCTATTCCTCTTGCCAACATTTGTCAGTTTGTTGCACTTAGTTACTTCATTGTCTGTACTTTTATGCTCCCATCAATTTATTCCCACATATATGTGCCCCACCACCCTTCAGGCATGCACCTTGTTTTATTTTTCTTTCTCTCACTACTCTCTGTTTATAGTTTGTTAGCAATAATCACAGTTCACTATACCAAATTATATTGTTGTGTACTCCAGTGTACCTTCAACTCATGTATTGTTCACATTAATGTTCCCTCTGATCTTATGTTAATGCTGTGTGTTATCTCTGTCTGCATTGTAAAGGTCTACTGATTGTACTCTCCTGGGCCATGCCTTATCATAGACAAATGTATGCCTGCCACACCTTACCCTGTAAACAAAAACTGAATAAAATAAACAAATATTCATCTCAATCTTTTAGGCAGTTACTGTCTCCACCACTCCCCGATTCCTAACCCTCCTGCCATTTTTCATACTTCACATACCTGCTCTATGCACTTCTTCTCTCCCTCTACCATCTGTGCTCCATCCTACCAGTTTCAACACTGCTTCACATTATCCTCTGTGTTCCACTTCCTTGTTATTTCTTCCTTCCTCATTTCTACCTTTAGCCCCTAAAATGCTATTATTGTCACTATACATTAAGCACTCTCAGTACCTGCTTTCAACTTCACTTCTACCCCATCTGTGAACCCCCAACTTTCTGCCATTCTCAGTCTTTCCAGCCTTGTGTCATGTGTTTTTTCTTCCCCTCCCTGAGCTCTGCTTTTGAAAACCTTAGTCATTCATCATCATTCCCATTAACTGCTCTCCTTTATTTGCTTTCTGTCCCTCCCTATCTCTCCTGTCAAAATTCTGGAATTGTTCATGCATTTACATTCCCAAAAATATGAAATTCACACTGGTATACCTAAATATAAGAAACATATATTGCCCAAAACAATTCAAACTCTGCACTGTTATTCTACAAAACAAAATACAACACTAGATCCAGTGCAATACCCTTAGTCGATTGTACAGTTTTCATTCATTACATGTTCATGTTTATTAAAATATTAATTTGTTTTCATATTTATAAGGCTACTGTTATCTTTTTACTGTTTAAATAGGTATAAAAGCATTTTTGACTTCATCTATACAGGTCACCACATTTTCATTTGCAGCCCTGTCTGCTCCATTTGAATCTGCCATTGACGATAAACAAGGAGTGACACTGAGTGAGGCAACTTGCATGAGATCAACTGTCCTTAACAGACAGGTCCTGATAACTGTGATGCTTTGTGGAGTACATATACAATACTGTGATTCTTTAAAAACATATACAGTATACTGTTGTTTTAGACTATTAGTGCTGCTTCTTGTTCACAGTGTGACTACAACTGTTAAGACCCCTCTTCATGAGACCTCAGTGTTTTGTAAAGACAGGGCCAGGC
The DNA here is from genome assembly GCA_016271365.2 of Neoceratodus forsteri. Taxonomy (NCBI): domain Eukaryota; kingdom Metazoa; phylum Chordata; order Ceratodontiformes; family Ceratodontidae; genus Neoceratodus; species Neoceratodus forsteri. Next base: position 772,775,841 of record CM057452.1, on the reverse strand, counting down.
TATTCAAAGGCCATGTGATGTACGGTGCATCCAGATACACCGCCCAAAGAAATGGGTTGGTACAAAAAACATATATATTCAAACAAGATGTGTGATCCCAACAGATCGTACATCCTGTCTGATGATAGCTACTGGTGCAGGCGGCACAAATGGTGGCAGTCAACGATGAGCCAGTGCATCCCAGGGAATGGGCTTAATACCACGAATAAGGATGTGTGGCACATCCCCAGATGAGTCAGTCTCAAATTCCCAATATTCAGCCCAAATATGACACATGCAAATGGAGCCATCAGGCATGCAGGGCACAAATGAGCCATTTGCATGCTCATTATGGCCCCATTTGCATGCATTAAGAGTGCTACACCCAGCATGTTTTACCAGGCTAGACCACCCTCAGCCCTGGTCCCCAATGCCTGCAACTGACATCGCAACCCTCCATCCCAAAGTGCAGGTACCCCCCTCCCAGCCCATACCCCGGTCATGCAGACCCAACCCAAATCCCAAGTTCTGGTGTGTAGGGACCCCCTCCCAGCCTGATCCCCAAATGATGCCAGATACAGCCCATCTCCAAGGTCCATTGTGAAGTGACCCCCACTTGGTCCACAATCCCTGATCATTGTATGCAATAGCCTGACCCCATCACATGTCTGTGTAGTGGCCCCCACACAGTCCCCAATCCCCAATTGGTGTGAGGAATTGCCTGACTGGAGCATATCACTGTGTAGTGGCCTCCCACCTTTATACCTCAATCCCCATTCAATGTGACAAGTAACTCCAAAGCATTCCATGTAGCAGTCCCCCATACCTGGGTGGGATCACACGGTCACCGTCGCAACCAGGCCGCAAACCATTTTCCATGAGTTTAGCGGCCACCACCCTGTGAGGCATGACACCTTCCCCACCCCCCTGCGCACCTTCCATGCTGGTGACTGGCATAGCCCTCCACTCACCACGATGGCCAGCCACTGACTGAACAGCCCAGGAACAGTCCTGTTCAGAGTATGTGCTTATTGGTTGGTCACATCATCTGAACAGAACCATTTCTCAACTGTTCAGTTGGCAGCTGGCTGTAGTGGTGAATGAAGGGCTGTGCCAGTCACCATCACAGGAGGTGTGGGGGAGTGCAGGGAGGATGTCATGCCTCATGGGGTGGGGGGCTGCTACACTATGGAAAATGGTTAGTGGATGCTGGCTGCAGTTGTGACAGAAGATCCTGACTCAGGTATGGAGGGGGGGGACTGCCACTATGGGATGCTTCAGAGTTACTTGTGACATTGAATGAGGATCAGGCCAGTGGAGGTACCACTACACTATGGAAATGGTGTGGGCTTTCTGCATGGGACCAGTGGGGATTGAGCAAGGGGACATACATCCCACAGTGTGCCACGGGACTGAGGGAACTTGACACCTAACATGGGGATCACTGAGAAACACTGACCCTTCAGCTGGTGACACATCCTACCCATGGTGCTGCAGGCTCAGGACACTGTGGACACCATTACATTACAGAGTCCTGTGGATCTATGCAGTATGTAGCATCTGCACTATTATTCATTTCTGCCTTCACAGTCTGCCATTACAGCACATTCACTGTGTGTGCAGCACATTTTCCTTAATGACAGACTGAGGGATGGGCATTTTGTGGCTTACAGTGAGGATGTCCCTCCTCATGTGGGAGACTTGAGTGTGTATGTGGGCGGGTCCACTAGGCTACCAGGGCTGTGGCCGCTATGCTGCTAGAAACATAGAAACATAGAATTTGATGGCAGATAAGGACCGCTTGGCCCACCCAGTCTGCCCATTTCCCTGCCTACTGGATAAGCTGCAGATCCTAGTTAACCAGCAACCTACTTCTTCCTACCCCCACCCCTGGAATTGCCTTTATGACTGTCCCATGCATGCTTGAATTCCACCACTGTTTTTGACTCCATGATCTCCTCCGAAGGCCGCTCCATGCATCCATAACCCTCTCTGTGAAAAAATACTTTGTTAAATTACTCTGAGCCACCCTCCCATCTTCAAATTGTGCCCCTTGTTCTTGCACACACCCTTTTTTGAAAGATGCTACCCTCTTGGACTTTGTTGATTTCCTTGAGGTACTTGAAAGTTTCTATCATGTCCCCCCTCTCCCTCCTTTCCTCTAGGCTATACATATTAAGCTCCTTAAGTCTCTCTTCATATGTCTTCCAATGCAGACCCTGCACCATTTTAGTTGCCCTTCTCTGGACAGCTTTCATCCTGTCTATGTCTTTATGAAGACTGGGTCTCCAGAACTGCACACAGTACTCCAGATGGGGTCTGACCAGCTGTCTGTACTACCACAGCCTGCCTATGGTGGCAAGAAGTTAGGAATGTTTTTTCCTTGCCTAACATTGCACTGCCAATCTCCTGCACTTGGACAGCCCTTCTGCTCTGAATATCCCTTTGTGTGGGATATTCACAGGCATGCCCTCAATTTAGGCCACATATATTAACTTTGGGGCCATGGCCCATCTCAATGTGCGTGGCCTATCTCCATCCTTTGAATAGGGGAGTGCACAGCATATTTTGAGATGAGTGGCTCATCTCCACTTGTTCCAGGGATGCCTCGCTCATCACTTTTGAAAATGTATGCCTAGATATTGGTGTAAAGAAACTGAAAGATAAGTGTTTTAATCTAGGTCTACGAAATAAATAAAGCACCTAATCTATTTTATATTCTACTGATATTGTATATGAACTGTTCCACAAATCATCACAGTCATCAGGACTTTGCTGGGAAAAAGACTGATCAGCACGAGCAGTCTGTTAAAAACACTTGATCTCACTTGACATGCCACAGTTAACCTCACTTCTTGTTTTACTTTCTGAACAAAATGTAAATTTTTTATCCCATCTCATGAACAAGGCAGGTGACCTTTTCAAATGCCCTTCCAAATCCTGTTTTCATGGTCATTACGCAATAATCACACTTCCGGTGGCATTTTTTTAAATGACACCTTTTATGTGCATATGCTGGGGTAATAAAAATAATACCTTGACACTTTACAGTCACAGTCTAAGGAAACAGCAATATTACAGTATTTGTGAACTCCTCATTTCCAAGTCATAACAATTTCACTATTCCAACTCATGTTATTCATTTGTTCATTTTAACTGCTGCACCATCTATGCCCATCAACTACACAGCAAACAGAAGCAAGCAAGCATTTGGCTTTGGCTGATGCTTGTTTTTACTGGTTGCGTTTTAAAAGAAAAAGCTGGCCAATGTTTGTTTTTACATATGCCATTGCTATGGCAACAATTTTACTGTGACTGACACTACAGCAACAACAATGACAGGTCACTGTAGTGTCGGTGCAGGACCCTGGCACTGCTTTCTGGGGGTCTTGCACCCCCTCCTTGAATCAGTTCTGGCTCAGAGTTGACTATTTTAGTTATGTGGTGTGGGGTGGCAGAATCCCCTGTATGTGGGGTTGGGGAGGCAAAGTTCCCCTAAGAAAACACAGTCTCAAGTGACTGCGTTTATGCCGACCGCAATTGCGGTCAACATAAAGGTGTAGCTGTAACATCGGTCGACAATAAATTGGTTGACCAACCATCATGGATCTTTATTTTTACTGGTCTCTTTAAGAAAACAAATAGCTTTGGAAAGGGGTTAGCCAATCAGGATTCAGTGTTTTACATACCACTTTTCTAAGCAAGAAATAAGAACCCTCCTTAGTTCTTTGGAGAGGGCTCAAGTAATCCATTACACTCAAAGATAGTCACTTAAAGATTAATAGGCAGCAAGTGTTCTATCTGCATATAGTTGGACATGAGTCTAAACAATTTGCAGTGAAATGTATGACAGCAGCTTTGATAAAACTGATATTGGAGAGGAAAAATCTACACAATTTATTGTAAAGTAAATCCAGAAATTGGAGAACCATTTTTTAATCCCATAACCAGGAATTGGTAAAAGGTAGTGAGACTTCTTGTTTCCTAACCTACCTTCTGACTTTTGTGGAATGATAAGACCTCGCAATTTGTAAGACTTTTATCACTGATTATTTGGATTAGTAAGTTATTTGTGTGCAGTAGTAAGCCAATGTATCCCTGTTTCTTAAAGATTAATAATGCAATGAGTTGGGGGTGTCAGGAGATGTCAATGTATTCACCTATTAATTTTTTTTGCTGTACTTTAATATATCATTAAATTCTAGAGGCAGGCTTTTCAGATGATTTATAGCAAGGCAGTGTTGTTTTCACTCCAAATTATGCCTGAAGGGAATCTTTTTTCACCCAAATTTGCACCTTGCAGGACACAACAATTATGTAACCCTCTTGCACTGCACAGAATCTAATCATAAAAGAAATTGGTAGGTGCAATTTGTGTTTCAAAAGGTACAGTAATTTTTTTTTTGTAAAGAAACCTGAGGTTTTAAAATGTGGCTATATTATCTAAAGCTTGTAAAAGGTATCCCTAATATCAAAGTAGTGTACAACAAAATATTTTAAACAAATATATTTGCCCACTGATAGCATTGTATAGTCTGTGGCTACAATTAAAACATTGATTCTTACATATGTAGCCCACAACTTAGATGATTATTTGCAAAGCAATCCTAAAATTTACAAAACTGTGTCTGTATTCTTTCTTCATAAGGAATATATTTTGAAACAAAATTACAAATGTGTTTTACTTAAGAAAAATAAATATAGTTTTAGCCCACAATTTAGACGATTACTTGCAAAACCAGTCCCATATTTTGCAAAATGGTGTCTGTATTCCTTTGTTATAAGGAATACACTTTGGAAAAAAAAGACAAATTTATCTATGAAAATGAAATATTGTTTGTTTTTCATTAGTAGTGTTTGTATTTTTTTCCCTTTATTTTTGCTCCCTGACCCCAGGACCCCAGCAGACATGTGCTTGCAATCACATGGAGGTGCACACTCATGCCGGGTACTGGCTTGGCCCTTTCTGGCCCACCCCTGGCAATTGCTGCCACCCCCTCCTGTGTACGCTACCCAACAGACCACCACCCGATGGGAGCAGAACTACAGAGGGGTGGACAACCACCCAAGGAGGGGAGAGCTGCCTTCTGGCCTCTCAGTCCTGCTCCCTCACCCACCTGCTGGCTCCCCAATGACCTGAGGTCATTCTCAAACAGAGGTCACTGGCACAGCACGAGGTAAGGTGTCCAGCACCTCTGCCCCCCAGTTCCACCAAGTGGGCAATGAAATATGCAGTAGTTTTAAGTTTCAATCAATCAATCAATCAAGTCTTTATTTAACCAGGCATTCATCGTTGAGCAGAAGCTCATTTGCAAGATGGACCTGGGTGGAGCATGAACAATTGTATATACAGGTCAACACAGGTATTTACAAGGCAATACAGATAATACTCTTTACAGAGAGGAAGAAAAAGAAGTTCATATGTACATAGAATTATACAGATATTGTACAGATTACATGGTATTTACATACATAGAAGTGTCTATAGGAAGATAAAGCAGGTTATCTAAGGTTGCAGGAGGAAGTAACGGAAGAAAAAAAAATAAAAATATACACCAGGTAGAGGTGAAGGTAGGGGGAAGGAGGGAGGTAGGGGAAGAAAGGCTAGGAGGGCACGGTGCACAGAGAAGAGTTGGTAAAACGGGATGTGGAGAAGGTGGATGGAGAAAAGGAGTATGTGTGAGCCTCAGGATTGAATGCTATAAAGTACGGGGCATGGTAGGATGTCACAACCCAGGGTAGTGAGCTCCTATCCGAGGTTGGGAAAGGAAGAATAAGGGGATGGACGGGCCTAGTGTTGATAAGACAGGGGGATAAGAGAGAGAACAATTAGGCTGGTTTAAAAAGTTTAAAAAGTATCTTGCAAGTGCTTGACAACCTAGAGGTGAGCAAAACTGTTAACTATGCTGACAACACAGGTTGATGCCCTGAGCTGTGTCATTGCTGATTTGGTGAAAGAAGCAGGGCTAGGTTTCTGAATACCTCTTTCTGTGGAAGAGAAAGCAGAACCTCGACTATACAAGTGACTCCTGGTGGCCTAGCAAAGATGTGATTGTTTGTAGTGATGTGCAGGTTGTTTTCCAATTCTGATGAGTCTGTTTAGATCTATTTAAATAAAACAAAGACTGCACGGGGAAATGGATGCTTAACAACAGCAACAGTTACTTTTAAAAAATAAACAAAAGTTGGGAGCTCACCACACTTGCTTCTGGAATAATATATGCTGCTTCTGGAGGTTTGTTGTGAAAGTGTTCAGTTTTTAAAAGGATTGTTTGTATAATCTGAAATGCATTGGGCATCTCACTTACAGTATGTGGTCATGCATGGCACCTTATTGGAAGGCTATAGCCTGTAGTTCAAGGGGGAGGTGCAACTGACCACATCCCATTTTTTGCCTATTTAAGAGCTGCTCTCCTCACTCCACACACAAGCAATTTTCCTTGCATCCGGAGGCTCTGTTGGTCTGCATCTCTCCTGAGGCCTACTAGGGCTTTGCCCTCCCACCTGTGCATGCTTGGACTCTGCTTACTTTGTGCTGGACTCCTGTTTTTCTGCTTTTGGTTTGTATTACTCTGTGCTTCTGTGTGTGCAGGTTCCATTCCTGCTCCTGTCATTGTGTTTGTCCTGTTTGTTTATTTTGGGCTTTCTTGTTTTCTAGTGCCCTGTCTATGCATTGCTACTTGTGCTTCAGATTATGCTCTGTATTTCATTGCCTAATGCTACCTTGTGCCTGTACCCCAAGGCTCCATTTCTCACCTACTATTGCAGCCCTCTGTTCACTGCATTGTTTGCCGTATGCTTTAGCTGACACTGCTTTCTGCCTAACAAGTCTCTGTTCCTGCTATTGTCATTGTCTATTTCAGCTCACACTACAATCTGCTGCCTTCTTCCCCTTAATTGATTACACCTGTTCATGACTTTGCTGCCTAGCTAACAACTTCCCTGTTTTACTTCTTCATTATAACCCAAGCAACCTAGTCCATGGAACTCAATCCTGCTACTTGAACTTATACCAAGCAAATATTGCTGCTGTTTTCAGTGCAATATCTTTCCTACAGTTTCTACTGCCTTTAGATTGCTACCCTACAAGCTATAGTTAATTGCTGCTGGATGCTGCTCAATTACTTTTGCAGCCCTACTGCATTACTCCTCACTTCTATGTTTGTGTTATTTAGGCTCATTTATTGCTACTCCCGCCTTTACCAAACCTTCCTCATACCAAACTCTCAGCAGTTTGTTTCTGCCAATATCCTACACTGTGGAACAAAAAGTGCTTAAAGTCTCCTTACTTTTCCATTAATTGTCCCCTGAATTTAGAATCTGCCCTTAATTTAAAATTAAAAGTGCCTTAAAAATAAGTTTGTAAAACCCAAACCCTTTAATTATCCTTAATTGAACAGAATATACTTAATTAATATTAAGGTACAAATTAATGAAGTCTTTTGTTCTTAATTTAAAATAATCTGAATATTAAGACTAAAAAAAGCTGCTGAATTGAAATGCCCTTGGAAATTCTCTTTCTCCTTAATTTTAGCTAAAGGTTGCATTACAAAAAATTATGCAGAATGCAAATTATGAGAAAACAGTGAAAGTATGCATACAAAGAATACCGATATACATTAATAACAAAGGTGACAGTGCACCAACAGGTGGAAAGTATGCACCAGAGATATGTACCCCACCTGCGCAGCTCCACAGCCGAGGTGTGCACATGAGGCTGGTACTCACCAATGGCCACCACCTGTCTCAGGACCCACCCCCGCATGCAGGTATGCACATGGCAGATGGGTGTGAGTAGCAGACCCAGGCAGGCAGCCAATTGGATGCCCATCCTGGATCCCTGTGCATGCCAGCATGGGACCTGGTAACTGCATCCACACAGGCACCCCAGAGAGGATGGTCCCCATTGGCAGTAGAACCGCCTCTGCCAAAACCTGCCCCTGTGCCACCACCCATGGTCCAGTGCACAGCTGCCCACCACACATGACAAAGCACCTGCCCGGTCCCTGATGCCTGCCCACTGCCACCGCACACAGCAGAGCCCCATCCCCTGCAATGCAGCCTCTCCCAAACACACATAGAGACACGGCCCCATGAATGCAGACAGACCCCACAACATATGTAGGGCAACAACCCCATGAATGCAGACACCCCCAACTCACGTAGAGGAACCCGACCCATGAATGTATTAACCCTCCCCACACACACACATACTGTACAGGTGTCCCAGACCACACTATCCAGATTCCCACCCCAGTACCCTCACTTCCTCTTTGGTGTTCAGTGGCCTCCCCCCACCCCTCCACCCACCACGGCACTGACAACACGCTGACCTCTGTACCTGCCTGTCATTACTGCAGCAAGGGACTGCCAGCAGTACAGACCTCTTCACACCTCTTCAGCCGCTAACAGTCCAAGTGATGCTGGGAGTATGCTGCCTATATATAGGGGTGTGCTCCCAGCATCACTTGAACAGCCGATGGCTGAGGTGGTGTCAGGAGGGCCTTGCCACTGGCCATCCCATGCTATGGCACCAACAGAAAGGTACGTGGTTCAGGGGGGTTGTCAGTGCCATGGAGGGGTGAGGAGAGACCACTGAACATCAATGACGGGGTGGGGATGCCAGTGACAGGGGGTGTATGCTCTTCACTGCACCAGACAAATCACATTAGGACCCTTATTGGGGGGCTCAGGTACCTTGGGGATGGGGCACTGATGTGACTTGGGGAGGAGGAGTGGGTACCACCACTGCAGGACAGGGCACGGATGTGTGGCGGGGGGTTTCTGCACACTGATGGGGTCAGGGCAGAGCTGTGTGGTGGGGAGGGGCCTTATATGGTAGGGAACAGGACAGTGATGTGTGGTGGGAAGGATTTGCAGCATGGATAGGGATGGTGCACCAATGTGTGTGTGTGTGTGTGTGTGGTGGTGGGGCACTGCCAGTTGGAACGGGGGAGATTGGCATGTGGAAGGCCTGTACTGTATGGCCAGGACTGGGCCAGTGTCCTGTGTGCCACAGGCTGAGTGCACCCTGCTACACCCCCTAGTGCACAGCACTTCCCCTCCTTAGTGAATGGCATGTAGTCTGGGCCCACCCCTGGTACTTCACTGTCCACGCAGGCAGGGGACCGGATGTATATGAAATGCACACCCTTTTCTTGCATTCCACGCAGGGGGCACAATGAGTGTGGGGAGCTTATGCATCACTAATCCGCAGCATGTTGTCACTCCACACATCTGTGCATAGCACCCAAAGTGTTTATTTAAAATTTAGGAAAATTGTATAGGGATTATTTTCATAAATATTAAAACTGATAAAAAGCACACTGTTGTAAACAGTTAAATCAAGAATATTCAATGTGCCCAAGTTTCCACAAAACATTTCAAATATTTTTTTATATGCGTCACATTTACACATTATCAAATATTTTATTGTAATACATTGAGACACACATTACCAAAAGTTAGAAGTAAACTCTTGTGTATCAAACATAATACAATAATTAATTCTGTTTAAATGGTTGTTCAGAATTTGAATGGATCATTTTAGTCTTTGCAATACTAGAGAATAAAAAGCTGACAGGAAAAATTCATGCACCATGATCGGGCTCATGACAGTGTAATAGAGAGTAATGTAGGCTGTTGAAATGCAAACAGCCAGTCAGAATGTAACACTTCCAATACCATTGTTTTTACTTTTTTCATATAGTTTTTGTACGATGCTGGTCTCTGGTTGTCATCTCTCTTGGGGATCCCAAGGTACTTACTGACTATCCTCTCAATGCCAGCTCTTCATACCCCTCTGTAGAGCAATGGTTCCCCCCAACCCCAATGCAGAGTCAATGGCAGGGAATGTATCCCTGAATTCTCACAGGTTTATCAGATGGGCAATGTGATGAATGCTGCGAGGGCCTGGATTACCAGGATCCTCTCACCTGTAGCTTCCAGGACTGTTCTTTTAATTCGTTTCTACCCCACTTGATGATGACATGCAAAGGAACAGGGGTACTCACTCAAGACAGCATGAGGTGCACAAACCAGCCATCATCCAGACCCTAGCCTGCTTATCTCCATTGCTCTACCACCCATGGTCACCTAAGTGGGAGCAGTGCAGTGGGAGGCAGTGACCCACCCTCCCTGGAGGAGGAAAGCATCATCTGGGATGCTCAGTCCTCCTCCACAGATAACCCCTGATTCTCAGGGTTTGTTTATGAACTCAGGTCCCTGGCATTATAAATGGTAGCACTACCGCTGCACTGCTAGGCCAGCTCCAAGACCAGTTTTCCAATTTATTTTGTTGTAGTATGTTCATCTATCTGACAACCACATTTATCTGTTCTCTCACAACAAAGAAGTTCTCAGGGCAGCCGGCCCAGTAGTGTAGAGGGCTGAGGTGCCTCGAGCCTTACCTCTTACCACGCCTGTGACCCAAGGTCAGGAGTGAGCCTGGGTTGCTGGAGGTTGGTTGGGGGAGAGAGAGGCCAGAGCATCCTGTGACAGCTATCCTCTCAAGGATGGTGTGGGCTGTGACCCCCTGCCACCAACGACTCCCAGTGGAGACTAGGGGTACAACAACCAGGTCATGTTGGGTCTGTGAGGATGATGCAGGGGACACCCAAGGGTTGGGGCTGAGCACGCCCATTCCACACTGGACATCATTGCATGTCCTTGCCTCGGGGGGGTACATTCACGTTCATGCAAGGAGAAAAACATTGGTTCCTGAGGGAGACAATGCACCAGCCCCATGCCCACTATCTAACCTGGCCATCCCTGGTCCCAATATCTTCTGGCCTGCACCATGCTGACAAAGACTGGATTCAAACAGTGCCCAAGGTAAGAGGAGGGTGGCCTTGCCTTCGGGGCACAAGTCCGGGGGGGGGGTTCTGGTGGGATGAGGTGTCAGGTTGGGGTTCCAGGGAAACCTAGAGTTTGGGGGATCTCAGGCCGTGCTGGACAACCAAGCAACATCTCAGGGATGCCTCCAGACTGGTGACCAGAGAGAAAAAGAAATAAAAAAAAAAAGAAGTTCTCAGTGGCTGTAGTGAGTGAAAAAGGGTAGCAAGAATTATCAGCTTGTGTCTGTAACATGGAAAGTAAGTATCTACACTTTTGGGAATTGCAAAAGTGAAAGGTACACATACTGTAGTACATCTCTGTGTGTCTTGCATATGCAGTGGAAGCATCGTGCTGTTGCATCAGCATAGGAAGGACAATCAGAGGATAAAAGGCTGGGTCTGTGCAGGATCATGCTTGCTGACCTCAGATCCTGCTCAACTGAATTTGGTCTTCAAAGAGGGCCTGCAACAAATTGACAGCCCTTATGGAGGGTGTCAGAGATGGAGGTAAGACCCAGTGGGCAGTGGCTGAATGGGGTTTAGAGATGTATAGGAAAAAAGTAAATATAAAAGAACATGTGGGGCACAGCACTACCACCATAGTGTCCACCCCACCCACATGACCCTCAAAATTGTAGCTTCATATTTATAGCAACAATAATAAAGCCTGGAATCTACATCTGCATGGCTGTAGTTCTCCAGCATTTTGTAGTACTTATTTTGATGAAAAGACTGCATTTGTCTATTTTTGTGTCATCCTTTATTGGCATGTTTGTTACCATGTTTACAACTGCATAGTGTAATTTCGGATCTATGATCGATCATCAACAAAAATTTTGTCAAATGACCGTACAGCGAAACTATCATGTCGACTGCATTTGCTGTCAGCATACAGTTTCTAACTTACTGACATCTTTTCTCCAGGGCCTTGTACCCCACTAAATACAATTAACTCTGAGTCAGAGCTGATTGGGGAGGGGTGCAAGACCCCAGAATACAGTGCCAGAACCAGCACTGACAATACAGAGACCTGGTGCTATAGTCACTGTAGTGCGATCACTGTTGAAATGTTGCTGTCGGAGGGTATACTGTCTGGTTTCAATTATTATATGCTATATGTCATACATTTACAAACACAGTAAGAAAGAAACCAACACAGTAACCCCAAACTATAAAATGTACAAAATTATATTTCATCACTAATGAACTCATTTTGAACTGAATATATGTTTTTGTCTTATGTCAGTAGAATTATCGCACGGTATATTTATAGGTCCTGGTTAGTGCCCACTAAATGAGGGCTATGCACAAATGGGATGGAAGGTACATGCCAAAGGTGTGTGCCCTACCCTAACAGCTCTGCCACCCCGGACAGGTGCAGGGTGCAGAGTATTCACTACTGCATGCACCCATGGGGCACCTGTCTGTGGGCCCCCCCCCCGGGTGCAGGACTGCACAGGGCAGCTGGAGTGGAGTAGAGGATCCAGGCATGAATCCAATCGGATGCCTGTCCTGGGCCTCGTAGTGAATCACATGCATGTGAAGGCACTGGTCTGAATGTGTGAATAATCAATGCAGGCACCCAGACAACTGGGACCATACCCTCTTGGCCAGAGGACCCCCCCTGGCCGCACTGCTGAACCGCCCACCAACACACATCTACTCTATCCCCCTTGTAGCAAAGTATACCCCCAACACACGAATGTCCCGTCCCTGTAGTTTCAATTAACCCCCAACACATGACTGTCAATGCATCACCACATCACATGTCTGCCTCAACCCCAATTTAGCAATGCACCCCTGCAACACATGTTTGCCACATCACGGTGAAGAACATGGCACCTCACACACACACGGTGTCCTGGTCCACACAACCCCGACCCTGCACCCTGTGCCCAGCAGCATCATTTGTGGTCAGTGGATCCCCCACAGCACTGACAACCCCCCTACTCCAAGCCCATACTTTTGAGATGGTACCACAGGCATAGACTGCTAGCTGCACATCCTTCCTCACACCTCCTCAGCCACCAGCCACCCAACTGATGCTGGGAGTGTGCTGCATATATATGCTTTTGTCTTTGAATGTCTGCAAGCTAAACTGGAACATAAACTGACTGAGGATTGATGCTCAGATGGTGGAAGGACTATCTAAATAAAAAACAGGTATAATTAAACAAAAAATAAATGAACAACTACTATGAATATGTTTTATTTACATTGCTAAAAAAGCAATAAGGTTCTCCCAGGGGTTGCATTATCTGTATGTTAATCACACCCTAGGGACATGTGGCACTTGACTTTGCCTTGTGCCACTTTACACCCCAAGGGTGTGATTTACAGGATTCCCTATTGCTTAAATACCGTTTATCAGGCCTGCCTCAGTAGCTTCTTGTTCAGATGTGACCATATTTGATCTCCCTAAGCTCTATTCAACTTCTGAAATTGAATAAAAAACAGGACTTCACTGAAAATGAGATCCTTCATCATCATTTGTGACAATCTTGGCTAAGTAAATGGTCAAATAAAGTCAGTCCTCTAAGACACACTCTCATGTAATCATCCTTATAACCCCATTTGTTTGAATAAATAATTTGGAACACCTTGAAAAACTAACATATTTTACTTGTCTATTGCCTTAAGATCTACTCAGAAAAAAATGTCATTTCCCATAACCCCCTGATTTCTTGGCAGGATATGTTGCCTGTGGGTGACAATTCCTAGTTCACTCCCAGTGTGAAATCATAGACTTGGGCAGTTGGGGTCGTTCTCTTTAGATTTGTCTAAAGAAAGGATTCTGTACAGGTATTCAGGAATTTTTTTTGCAGTTTTGTGAGGAGTTTAACTTAGAAAGGTGCTTATTAATCTAGGAATAGTTCTAGAGAGTCTCTTAGCTGAATACATTAAATTTATGTGTTTTAGATTTCTGACTACTGTGCTTGATCAGATTGCATCATATTCATCACGTGTTGCAATGTTTAATTAGTGCATCTTTTGTTTTTACTGCATTTTTTAAAGTTTTATCTAACAGAAACTGAACTTTCAGAATGAGAATTGTTTGTGACTGCAATTAGTTGAATGTATAACACATACATACCAAGGACTACTACCCTGCCTATACTTCTAACAACAGGTTGAGGGCCTGGGTTCAAAACTGAAAAGTACCAGGGTTTCCAAAACCTCAGTAAAAACAATATTTTGGTGCCTCCACCCAGAGTAATAATTACATGAGTTCCTATCTAAACTGGTATAGCCCTCTGGGAAGCTATAACCACCCATACTCCCATCTAGTGACCAATTACCTTGATATAGACAATGACCTGTAAGCAAACAATAACACCTGACGAGTGGGTTTATCTCTAATGAAACACATGAGTGCGTTGTTAGGCACGAGGCGCCTGGCGCTGAGTGCCTTATGCACTCTGGGCGGTTTATCAGGAGATAACCCACACCGGAGTGTGTCATTGCGCTATAAAATGGGCCCCTCACCCCCATGAAAAATTAGTGGGTAAAACAAAAAATATCAGAAATTTGAAAAAGGAGATTTCAGTACCTCAAATTGTAAAAAAAATAGTCCTCCATTAAGTTTAGTTGAAGTGTTTCATTAGCAGTACAGTGTCTGTATATGTTCATGAGGTTATCTGTGTATCACTGTTGTTTTACGAGTTTAGATCTGCCTGTCACGTTGTGTTTTTTCTGTTTAAATTGTGACAGCAGTCGTTTCTTTTACAGTGAGCATGTAGTTTTATTGACAGCTGCAGCCGTGTTTGGTGATGTTGCTGCATCTCAGTGCCCCCACCCTATAGTCAGAGTCAGAAATGTATAGTGGCAGAAAGAGAGTGGTTATTTTGCACAGTTTAGGTTTTGTATGAATTTTTTTTTTTTACAGGTAGAGAGTACGTCCAGCAGTGGAAGTGATCCAGTTCACCATTAGCTGGGCAGACAGTGAGGGTCTGAACTGTGCCACTGGAAAGAAAGTTTTGTGTGGATTAAAGAGGCTCAGAAACTGATCGAGGGTACAGAAGTTAGAAAATATATTTTCTAAAACAGTCGTTGAGTGAGCCGGCCGCTGAAGTGACCTTTGACCCCAATACCCCTCGCTACACTAAACATTTGACCCCACTTCCCCTCACTGCGCTAAACATTTTATTTATTTTGTGTGTGTTTTTTGTAAAATTTTCCCACTTTTCCCTTTTCTGCCTGGTTCAAAAAGGGGATATATTTTTTTGTTTGTCACAGTTGGTGACCACGGTTGATGGAGACCGCCGCTACAGAGTTATTTCTGGTTCTAAGATGAAATTAAGAGATCACAGTTGGCACTGTGGTGAGGTTTTCAAATATTATTAATGCTGGTATGGTTTTTAATAAGGAAAAATCATGTTCTGGATTGTGTTGGCTGAGGGAAGAGGGTCACATCGGGGAGTGCTGTGTAGACTACAGGAGTACTGTGCAGAGTGGTCTTATGTCTGTTTACCGTGTCACGGAGCTGCAGGATGATTTTTTTAACAGGATGGTGTTGGGACAGTGATATTTTGTGTGGTAAGGCTGAGGTTGGTAGAATTAGTGTCGGTTGGCACAATACATGCTGATGAGGACACGGCTAAAAGTACATTTTAGCCAATCAGCATCCTGGATTTTTTTTGCCCATTTTATAACAGCATTTAACATACAGTTTCTAATAAGTATTAACAATATGCTCACAGTTGTCTCACTTTCCAGCAGGGTCTCAGGTCCCAGTGTGTGCCCTGCTGCTCCCTGTAAAAACAGTTTGCAATACAGCATGCACTTTTAACACATTCAGTCAAGAGCGTATCACTTTAAGTCAGGTAATAATGTGCTCACAGGCTAGATTTATAGTAACTCAGCAAATTAGGTTAA
Source organism: Neoceratodus forsteri (assembly GCA_016271365.2). Taxonomy (NCBI): domain Eukaryota; kingdom Metazoa; phylum Chordata; order Ceratodontiformes; family Ceratodontidae; genus Neoceratodus; species Neoceratodus forsteri. The sequence continues at coordinate 772,760,152 of CM057452.1, read as the reverse complement.
TTAAAGGGATGTGAACAAGTAAGGGGAGCAAATCTAGGCAAATGATTACTGTTTTAAAAACCAGGTTAATAAACACCATTAATTTAGTCTCTATGATGAGCAGTAACTTAGCTACTGGGTACCCAGGATCTATGCTGGCTGGCCAGAATCATTGCCCGGGGTTGCAGCTGATGTGACCCTTGAAGAAAATGATTATTAAGTTATGCAAGGCAAAACAAATTATTTGTATCCATGGCTGGCTGGCCTAGTCTATAAGAAACCAAAGAAATTAAACTGTGAACAATTAGATGATATCATAGGGAAATTAAGATGCCTCTTGCAGGGAGCTACCCTGGATTTACTCACTGAATCAGTTGATTCAGGATAGCCTGGCAAAATGAAGACCTGAGACTGGAAGCTGCTGCACATGGGGAAACTGGGCTGTCACGACTCACCTCCACTTTCCTGAAGGTGGCTACAACCTGTGATGACTGCACAGGGGCTGGATCCCTGAAGCTGGTCCCTCGCTAGTAACACTGGAGCTGGCACAAGAACAGACGGCATGGGCCAGGTTGAACAAAGGCCCAAATTCAACAGACTATCTCTGGAAAAGTTTAGTTTATTTGCTGGTGACCCCTCCAGCTGGTAGACAGTTCAGTCACTGGTAAAGGCAGGCTCCTCTCTGGCAGTCAGGAGTCCCTGGATGGTAGGCTTTGACCCGCAATAAGCATTTAGCACATTTACTTCTGGAAACATCAAACGTTATGATTTCGCTTTTGGCTCCTGGCCGGTTTGCAATGTCAGCTGATTTGCTGAGCAAACATCTTATCTTGCAGTCAGGTAGTTCCTGACAATTGATCCCCACTTTGGGACCCAGGATGCACACCAGGAAAACTAGACCTCTCACAGGCCAGATCCCTGCAGAGCCTACAAGTTCCTCAGTGGTTCGAGCTGGAGTCTCTCAAAATCTCTCTTAGAGTGCCCAAAATTCAAACTGTCCTTCTTACATAAAGGCAAAATTCTTAAGCTTTGACTGGCTGCCCCAGCTGTTTGCAACAGTTCTAGTCCTCTCATTGGTTACTTTCTAGGTGCCAGAAATTAGTCTCTGATTGTCTCTCAGTGTCCTTAGTACATTCCCAAGAGTCTCTGGCTGAGATTCCAGTTCGTGATTGGCTAGCCGGGCTGCAAAATGGTGGCTGCAGTTAAAGATTCTGTACAGTTTATGTAGTTCCACACTTTAGAGTTCTGCTGCAGCCAAACAATAAACTTTATTTTAAATCCCCACAGACATGTAGCCCCACAATTCTCTGTTGAATTAGCCCATTTATTAACATTTATGTGTTATTTTTTGGCTGTCACTGAATATCAATGAGGCTTATGCATATTTATGAGCCCCAAAATGCCCTGATTTTAAACTTCATTTAAAAGGCCCTGGGCAGCTTCTCCACTGCAGCATTTAGGTCACTGGCCCCCCAATGGACTGAGGAGGGGCGCCGGGGCCACTAAGTACCTCCTGCAGACTGCAAAATCTGGTGGTCAGAAGATCAAAGGCACTGTTTGCACCTGCATGATTCCCACTTGCACCTCGGTGCAATTTCAACAGCGGGAGATCGTGGTTTAAGCTTTAAGCACAAACTGGGCTAAAATAACAAAATGGGCTGCTTTGGGGACATGGGAGCTCCAAGGGAACTCAGACTGCAGCAGAAAAGGAGCAGGACTCCAGCAGGTAACAGGAGGAAAATGCGAGAAACTAGAGGGGTATTTAAGGTAAGCCCCCGAGGGGGTTTACATCTCTCCCCTGCCTGAAATGCTTGGTGTCCATGTCAAGACCCTAATAAACTAAGATGTATGATAACACTTTTACAATATACACATTTACAATGTTAGGTCTTACACATAACACAAGTATTTACACAGTGTAGCATGCTATAACTTTAAATGGTACCTTCTAGAATACTTTACTTAGGTTTAATTACTAGCAATTTCTCATGACATTTTACATATAAACGTACACCCTTCTGAATTGGGTAACCACAGGAACATTTGACCTTTTGCTTTAACCCTTTGATATTAAACCTTGTTTTACCATAAACCAGACTTTTTTTAACTGACCCTTTTTACTTTGTAAGAGTGACCCCTAGCATATTGGGTAGAAGGCTTGATTAATACCTTAGAGGAGGCAGTGAACGCTAGCTTGGGAAGGGAATTTGCTGTGACATGTACCCCTTTGTGAACTACATTCATTGACAAATCTACAGGCTTTCCTGGTGAATCGTATATAAGTCATATCACAGGTTTCACAGCTCTTCTAGATCGTCTAGGCATAAAGGGCATTAGAACTTGGCTTTCCACATTAGCATTCGGGTTGGCTTCTCCCAGCTTATTGTCCACCAATAAGACAGCCTCTGATGAAGGGGTATCTCTGCACTCTCGTAAGATTCAGGATGGGTTGTAACACTTGTATTTGGTATAGCACTTGAGTTTTATAGTTTTGGAGACTCAGGTTTATTTGAAGGATGTGTTTCAACTATGTTTGAGTCACGTTATATACTGTCAGCATCTGCAGGAATAGTAAAACTTTTGAATTCAAGATTTGGTTCACTAGGCCCACTTATTTCAGCATTACTTAAAGGTTCACTGGTAGGTTCACCAGCTTCTTTATCAGAGTCAGCTACTTTGAGTTTTAGACAGTTCCACAAGACACAAAGAATCAGCTACTTTAGAGGTTATACTTTGAACATCACTGTTGAAAGGTGCTGGATCAGTCGAAAGGGCAAGGTTATCTGGCATTTCTGTACTGTCTACACTATCTCCTATATTACACAAAGGGTTGCCTTGGAATAACTGTGCTAGCTCAAAGGAAGTATAATACACCCCTCCATATTTACTCTCACTAGACTCAGAATTAGTATCATCATTAAATGCTTCACTTGGAACAGAAAGTTCTGGCTGTTGGGCGGTAGCAGGCTGAGGCTTTTTCTTGTTGCGAGCAGCAGAACGAGTGACAGGGCCTGTAGGAACAGCATTTGGAGGTGCAGTGTCTAGAATTATTTGTCCAGTGGGCAGAAGGTGATTTCAGTGAATTGTGTTTACAGCTTTAGGATCTCCTTCTGGATGTACTTTATATACTGGCAAATCATCCAACTTGCTTATTACAACGTATGGGGTGTGGCTCCACCGGTCAGCTATTTTAAGTTTTCCTTGGAACCCAAGATTTCTCATCAGTACTCTAGCTCCAGGTTGCAACTCTTGAGCTTTTACTCTTTTATCATGCCTGACTTTGTTAGCTAGGTTTCTCTTGGCACCCATAGTGTGTGCAAGGTAGTACACATGATTAAGTTGCGCTTTTAACTTTTTAACATAATTGTCAGCCTTGGCTCCATCAGGTGAAACTCCAAAACAGACATCTACTGGCAAGCAAGCTTCGAAACCAAACATGAGATGATAAGGGGAGAAACCTGTTGCATCATTTTTTGTGCAATTATAGGCATGCACTAAAGTACTTATCTGCTGACTCCATCTCGACTTGTCTTTTGGGTGGAGTGTGCCCAGCATGTCCAGCAACAGTTTATTAAACCATTCAGTTTGCAGATCCCCTTGTGGGTGGTATGGAGTGGTTTTTGACTTTCTCACGTCCCAGAGAGATAGCATTTTTTTGATTAGATGACTTTCAGAGTCCCTTCCTTGGTCGGAATGTATCTGCTGTGAAGCACCATAATGTGAAAAAACTTTTCAACAAGTACTTTGGCTACAGTTGAGGCCTTTTGATTCTTTGTCGGATAAGCCTACTCATATCTGGTGAAGTGATCTGTTACAATAAGTACATTCCCAATATTTTTGGAATCAAGCTCCAGACTTAAAAGGTCAAGGCATATAAGCTCCATGGGTGCATTAGTGCCAATGTTAACCAAAGGTGCTGCTCTTTGTGGTTGGGCTTTCCTTTGGTGGCATCTGCTACAAGTTTTTATATATTGGTCAATGTCTTCACCCATTTTGGGCCAATAGAAATGGACATGGGCTAAGTCCAAGGTTCTTTCACTGCACAGGTGTCCCGTTTGGTCATGGAGAGCTTTTAAGACTACATTCTTAAACTTTGAAGGTAACACTAGTTGTTTCCTTACAACATTTTCCTGACTATCTGTTAGTTCTTGATATAATAGTTTCAGAGCTTGACTTTGGGACCCTCTCTACACAGTAAGGCAGTTCTCTGATCATTTGATCACAGTTTTGAAACATCTTCCCCTTTGTACAAGGCATTTAAGACTGGTCTAATCACGGGATCCTGATTTTGTTCTTTTTGAATGTCAGCTGAGGGGAATTACAGTAAGGCACTCAGGTCTAGTGCTGCAAAGTTGCAATAGGCTACAGGCACACAGGTATCTGGAGGTCCCAGGCAATCAGCTAGACAATTTACAGTCTTAGCAGATATATGCTCATCTCTATCAAACTTATGGCACAGGGCTTTCACTGACTGTTCAGACATTTTGTACCCACTCTAGATTTGAGGCAGGCCTCCTGGAGAAAGCATCAGTGTCAATATGGTTTAGGCCTGGACGGTACTCCACTGAATAATCATATGTTGAAAGAGCAGACAGCCACCTGTGTCCAGTTGCATCTAACTTAGCAGAGGTTTGAACATACATGAGAGGGTTATTATTGGTTTTGACCAAGATTTTGGCGTCACTCAAATACTCATGAAACTGGTCGACCATGGCCCATTTCAAAGTGAGGAATTCTAATTTGTGAACTGGGTAGTTCTTTTCAGATGGTGTTAAGCTTCTGCTACAAATGCCACAGTGTGCAGTCCCTCCTTATATTCTTGATAAAGTACAGCTCCAAGGCCACCTCGACTGGCATCTGTGTGGAGTACATATGGCTTGGTTGGGTCAGCATATGTAAGTATTGGAGCATGGGTTAGCGGATAGATAATTTTTTGGAATGCTGCATCGCAATCTGAAGTCCAACTCATCCCAAAGGATTCATTTGGCTTAAAATAGACCTTGTCTCCTTCCTTTACAGTGCCCCTTCTGAACATTTGGTTGGTAGGAGGGTATCCATGTGTTAGATTTAGCAATGGCTGAATTACCTTTGTGTAGTCCTTTGCAAAGCTGCGATAATATCCACAAAAGCCTAGAAATTTCTGAAGCTCTTTGAGGTTATTAGGCCTTGGCCAGGTGGTTAAAGCTTCTACTTTACTTGGGTCTCTCTGGATGCCTTCAGAGGATACAATGTGGCTTACATACTTTACAACTTTTTGGAAAAACTGGCACTTGTCTACAGATAGTTTTAGCCCAAATTCCTCCAATCTGTCCAAAACTTTAAACAGCCAAACTTCATGCTCCTCAAGTGTTTTGCCAAACACGATGACATCATCCAAGTAAACAAGGAATTCAAGGAGGCTCATGTCTCCTATCGCACGCTCCATGAGTCTTTGAAAAGGTAGCAGGTGCTCTAGATATGCCTTGGGGCATATGTAAGAATTCATAGAAGCCCAGGGGACAGATAAATGCAGTTTTCTCTCTATCCTCTGGTGCCATCGGAATCTGGTAATATCCGGTTCTAAAGTCTAAAACAGAAAACCATTGACATCCGTTGAGACATCAAGGGCATCCTGGATGCAAGGCATTCTGTACTGATCTGGTATGGTTCTTCTATTAAGTGTTCTGTAATCAGCACACATCCTCACCAAGCCATTCTTTTTTTGGACCACCACAATTGGTGATGTGTAAGGGCTGTGTGATTCCTGGATGATTCCAGCTGCTAACATTTCTTGAAGATGACAGCTGACATCATCAATGTCTGCAGGTGCTAAACCGCGTGATCTCTCAGAATGGTCTCTCATTGTGAAGCCTGACATGGTGTTCAGGGCTAGTGACACATCCAACATTCCATTCTTTTTATGGAAATACTCTGCTCTGCTTCACCAGCTTGTGGCTGATTCTGTCTTTCCACTCACTGGGGATGGGAGACTCTCCAAAGTCGAACATATCCGGGGATACTTCATCGTCTTCCTTTCTGCGGCACTTGGTTGGCAACATTGCAGTATTGGCACAGTATACTTTGGCCAGAGTACATCCCCACACAACTTTAATGTCTCTGTCCGTCACATTTCAGAGCGGCATCACCACTCTTTTGGCGTAGGCATGAGCATAGACTGGCAGCACACTTGGTTTAACTAAAAGTCCATCAGGCAGCCTTCCCTCTTCTTGGGCATCCAGCATGAGAATCTTATTTGTTACGTCTCTTTTAATACATACCTCTCCACTGACATGACACTGTGCATTAGGTTTCAAGACAAGTGGTGATGGGTCCCTTTTCCATACATACCCCACTGGCTCATCCTTATCATTCTCTTTGCACTGCATTTGCATCTCAAAAGCTTTCTGTACCATTGCATAAATGTATAAAGCTCATCCTGCTTTTTGGGCTTGCTTTTCTTGTTATATCTGTGCTAGGCAGCTGGACATGTAGACGTTGGTGCTGATTAATGTGGGCATTCCATTATACAGGACAGATGGAGGCAGACTAATGCAATTGTCTCTACTGGATCTCTGACACCTGCCACAAGTGAGGGAAATGAAAGCCACACTTGAAGATAACCAAGATAAGGATATGATTTGTCACTTAGCCCCCAAACATGTAGTCCTTCAAGGGGTTGTAAGGGATGGTCAGACACGTGTTGATCATACCAGTCCTTGAATATTATTGTGACTTGAGACCCACTGTCAGGAACAGCTCTAGCCAGGATACCACCTATGTGCACTGTAGTCTCCATAGAGGGACCAACCACTTCGGACAAGTCAGGAAGAGCATCATTGGTAGGGTAGTGCACAGTCATTTTGGATACAAATGTCTTGCAATTGGGTTGATCTGGGGTGCTCCTGGAAGTACTCTGCTTTGGGTGCTTTTCTGCAAGCAGTCTATCACCCTGTCTGGGTCCTTCCAAAACTGGCAATCTCTTTTTATATGCCCATCCTTCCCACAGTGGTAGCAGAACACACCATCTCCGGGATGTCTGGGCTGTGACGATGCATTGGGAGTTGGCTGATATTCACGGTTAGGAAGTGGGGAGGAATACATATTTGGCACTTGAGCAGGGACACTGACAGCAGAGGGTCTTGGTTCAGCTTCTTTCTCTCTTAAACAAGCCAGAGGCTGCACACTATGTTCCATCAATTTTTTCACCATGGCAGACAATTCATTTAGTTCAGTCTTTATGCTGGTATCTACAGGGGGCGCCTGATCATGCACTTCCACTCCCATGGCAGATGCGGTTTGACAGGTATCTTGGTCTTTATCAGCGGAGGCAGCCTTGGTGGTGGCACCAGATTTCAGTTCCCTAATTTCTTTAAGTATTTCTGTCAATTGTGGAGCATCCCTAACAGTCTCTTTCTCACTAGACCCTCCCAGCGTTGAAGCTACTCTAGCAGCACCTGCACAAGGATCCCAAACTTCTTCCTCACCATCAGCCTCTGAGTTCCTATATTAGCTCACAATAAGCAGGGAGATCATTCCTCCTATCCTGGAACTTTAGCTTGAGAATTAGCAAACTAGAATATTTGGCAGATTTGAGTATGGTCTAGTTTCACACGATTTAAGTCGCTGGCCAATACCCCTTTTCTGTGAGCTCTCTGTAGGGCCCTTTCCAGCCAAGTGACATAATCGGACACATGTTCATCTTTCCACTGTTTGATGGATTTGAATTCCACATTAAATCTTTCCCAGATTCAGTACTACCAAAGACACCTTGTAGTGCAGACAAATACTCTTGGGCCAAAGCATCAGGGTTTGTGGACCTCAAAAATCTAATGGCTTTAAGAACATGACCCCTCAGACTTTTCATGAGCCTTATTTGCTTTTTTGCTTCTGCGCACTGCCACTCTTGGACTGGGGGGGGATGCATAATCCATCCAAGTCTCTAAATTATCTTCCCCCTGGGGTGTGGAAATAGCAGCAGAGAACATACTTAACTTGCAATAATAATCATGACTGACTGAAGGCACAGGCATAGGTGTCGGCACAGGAGCTGGTGCAGGGGCCAGAGTAGGCACAGTAGTTAATGTGGGTGCTGGAACAGGAGCAGGCACCAGGACAGGTGAAGGTGTTGGGGGAGGGGTACTCTCAGGAGGCTTAAATAACTCTTCCAAGTCCTCGAGGGTTTGACTCTCACCCTGTAACCATTTTGCAAGTTTTTCTTCAAAACTTTACATACAGGGGTTGGGGTTCTGGCTCTGAGAATCTCTCACCATCCTTGGTTACCACCCTCCAGGCTGATGGAGACCCATCAATAGTAATAGTTTTAGACACCTTAGTATTGTTTACGGGGTTACTACATTCCATGAGACAGAACCATTAGTGTTTGGGCTGTCAGGTCAGCATGTCCATTTACTACCACAGCCTAGCCAAGACAGTCAGTTTTTGAGATCACCCCCTCAATAGTGTCCTTACCAGTGCCCAGGGGTATATCAAGTAATAACAAAGCATTCTGGGGGTCACTTTCACTTCCCGTACACCAATCCAATAAACGAATGCACGGTCATTTCTTCAGTGGTACCCATAACAATTTTGGTTGCAATTTTTCATTCTGGCCACTAGGGGTGCAGATCCCAGTGATGCCTCCAGAGATGTAACCGCTAGGCAGCACTACTCCAAGGGCTACTACCCCTGCCTGTCTGTCTAACAGGTCGAGGGGCCTGGGTTCAAAACTGAGAAGTACTGGGGTTTCCCTACCTTCAGTAAACACAATATTTTGGTGCCTCCACCCAGAGTAATAATTATGTGGGTTCCTATCTAGATTGGTATAGCCCTCTGGGAAGCTATAACCACCCACACTCCCACCTAGTGACCAATTACCTTGATTCAGACAATGACCCTTAGCAGCATTTACCATACAGTTTGCAATAACCATTAACAATATGTTCACAGTTGTCTCACTTACCAGCAGGGTCTCAGGTCCTGGTGTGTGCCCTGCTACCCCCTGTAAAGGAGTTTGCAATACAGCATGCACTTTTAACACATTCAGTAATGAGCATATCACTTTAAGCCAGGTAATAACATGCTCACAGGCTAGATTCACAGTAACACATCAAATCAAATAGGAGGCAGTATAGCGCAGTGGTCTAAGGCTCTGAGCTGCAAATTTGGTGACATCCAGCAGACCAGACCTGGGTTTGAATCCCACAGCTTCCACTTGCATACTGTGTGACCCTGAGCAAGTCACTTAACCTCATTGTGCTCCCAGGTCACTCCTGTAAAAAAGCTTTCAGCTTAGTGTGCTATACCTGGTTAAAACAACTAAATAAAAAAAAAAAATCAGGTTTATTAAAGGGACATGAACAAGGAGGTAGAGCAAATCTAGGCAAATGACTACTGTTCTAAAAGCCAGGTTAATAAACATCAATTTAGTTTCAATGATGCGCAGTCCCTTAGCTACTGGGTACCCAGGATCTATGCTTGCTGGCCAGAATCATTGCCCGGGGTTGCAGCTGACATTGGAGCCCTTGAAGAAGATGATTATTAGGTTATGCAAGGCAAAACAAATTATGTGTATCCATGGCCAGCTGGCCTAGTCTACTGGAAACCATACATGTAGCCCCCCCCCCCACACCAATTTGGGGCTTACCTTAAGTGTCTCCCAGGGCTCCAGCAATGCCCACTGCCAGACAGACATCCTGTAGAGATAGTAAATGCATGGTTATTTGGTAATCCTATTGATCTGTGTCAGAGTGCCATGATGTGCCTCTGTGCCTGTCCCTTTAAGGCTATAGCCAGTATGTGTACAGTAAATGGTCTGGGTTGGGTCCGAGTGCTTCAAAGTTTGCGACTGGCCAGGCACCTTCCTGATTTGCTCCACTTTGCAGTCAATAGTAAAGCAGAGGGAGTTCTAACTAGTGCTGTAAATATTTACTTCTAATCCATTATTATAGTTATATTAGAGAGCTTGTTTAACCTGCCTTTATTGCAGCTTAGTCATCCAAATGGGAGTCACCATGTTTGGTCTGGACTTCCAGGAATTTGGACCAATTGGGACACAGGGAACCTCGAGAGGTCCTTAGTTCAGGAGCCTCATGGGAAAAAGCTGTAGTTCTTGTAGTTTTACAGGCTGGTGCCTTAACTGACAAATGGGAGCACCAGAACTGTGACTGACAGCTCCCCTAGCCAACTGAAATCCAGGAAAACCAGACTAGTTCAAGAACTGTTAGAAAAAGTAGGCAGTTGCTGTTAGAGTGGAGAGAGTGATCAGCTCGAGCCATCAGGAAGGAGCTCCAGAAAAGAGCTGAGGAGAATTGGTAGTGAGAGGCCTAATTTGGCTCCCTGTTATGATTTCCAGCATTGGACTGCCTGATAACAATAAAATGGACTAATCCGAAACTAATCTTTAAACTGTGGCAGTTAGCCCCCAGATTCTGAGGAGCGCAGCTCAAGCTATTGGACTGAGAGGAGCTTCTATGGAGCATTTGGCCCAAGAACTGTGATCAGAGACTGTTTCTACAGGCTAGAAGGTTTGCTCAGTGAACTGACTGCAACTGCGAACCGGCCTGAAACTGATCAGAGAGGTAGAGAAGTGAACGCTGTTTCAATTAAATGTGCTGAATATTCATGGTGGGTCACGGCCTACTGTTTCTGGAACTCCTGATTTCCAGAAGGGAGCCCATCTTTGGCAGTGACTGAACTGCTTGCCAGCTAGAGGTTTTCACCAGCAAACAAACTGAACTTTGCCAGAAGTCTTTTTCCAGCCTTGGGCCCATGCCAAACCTGGCCCAAGCTGCCTGTTCTTGCACCAGTTACTGACTTCTCAAAGAGAGACCAGCTTGGAGATCCAGCCCCTGCACAGCAAGGAATCGCAGGTTGTGGCCACCAGAAGGAAAAGGCCGTGAAGTGAAGGTGAGTCATGCAGGCCCATCTTCCCCATGCTCTTCAGTACTCTACAATAGGTCCTCATTTCACCAGGTCATCTTCTACCAACTGGTGTTGTAAGTAAACTCAGGGTAGCTCCCTGCAACATTTCTTTAAATCATTTTGTGGTACCATCTGATATCGTCAGTGTATTACAGGGTTACATTTGACTGGGCCAACCGGCCGAGGATACAAATAGCCAAAGTCTTTGTCATTGCGTGTTTAACTGCCTTTCTTTCCACCAAGGGCCCCAACAACAGCTGCTACCCCTGGCAATGATCAGGCTAGCCACCAACAGTCTGGGTACCCAGCAGCTGCAAACTGTACAGCAGGACTAAATGCATGCAAATGTGCCCTGGTTTAAATACAGTATAGCAATCATTCATCTAAATCTGCCCGTTCCCTTGTTCAAATACCCTTTAATAAATAGATTGGTTTGTTGCATGGTTACATTGCCTCACGAATACCTCATTGTCTGGATGAAGGTTAATGTGTTTGAGGGAAACAGGTTCAAAAGTGTATTCCTGTTTTAAATACTGTTTTACAGGGGGTTCCAGGGGATTGGCTGAAGACCAGATCCTGGTGGTCAGTGCAAAGGGTGTGTGTATATTGTTAATGTTCTTTTTTAACTGTGTATTAACTGCAGTAAAGAGTTGTTCCCCCTTACAAGGTAAGTGGTCACTAGGTGGGCTTGTGGGTGAATATATCTTCCCAGAGGGCTATACCAGTCTAGACAGATACCCACGCAATCCGTACTCTGGGTGGAGGCACCAAAGTATTAAATCCAGGCCCCTCAACCTGTTGTCAAAAGAACTGGCAGGGGTAGTAACCCTAGAGATTACTGCTGCCTAGGAGTTACATAGAAATTAAACTATGAACAATTAGATGATACCATAGGGAAATTAAGGTGCCTGTTGCAGGGAGCTACCCTAAATTTACTCACTGTACCAGTCGATTCAGGATGGCCTGGTGAAATGAAGACCTGATGCAGGAAGCTGCTGCACATGGGGAAACTGGGCCATCACGACTCACTTCACGGCCTTTCCCTAAAGGTGGCCACAACCTACAATGACTCTTTGTGAAGGGGCTGGATCCCAGAAGCTGGTCTTCCGTCACTAAAACTGGAGCTGGCACAAGAACAGGCGACATGGGCCAGGTTGAACAAAGGCCCAAATTCAACAGAATGTCTCTGGTAAAGTTTAGTGTATTTGCTGGTGACCCCTCCAGATGGTAGACAGTTCATTCACTGGTAAAGGCAGGCTCCTCTCTGGCAATCAGTAGCCCCTGGACAGTAGGCCTTGACCCGCAATAAGCATTCAGCACATTTACTTATGGAAACATCAAACTCTCTGATTCCTCTTTTGGCTCCTGACCAGTTCACAATGTCATTCGATTTGCTGAGCAAACCCCTTATCTTGCAGTCAGGTGGCTCCTGGCAATCGATCCCCACTTTGGGACCCAGGATGCACACCAGGAAAACTAGGTCTCTTGCAGTCCAGATCCCTGCAGAGCCTACAAGCTCCTCAGTGGTTTGAGCTGGAGTCCCTCAAAATCTCTCTCAAACTGCCCAAAATTTAAACTGTCCCTCTTAAATAAAGGCAAAATTCTTAAAGGGGAAACTAACATGTAGGATTAAATTAATCAATATTGTTACGAGTGGAAATCTTCTTTACATAAGCTAGTGACCGAACCCATAAAACTTTTAGGACCAGAATTATAACTCATTCAGTTACTGCTCCCTTTATAGCTGTAAGCATCCATTTTCTAACTCACAGGCACAGGAAATGACATCACATCAGGGGAAAACACAAATAGTTTTAATTGTTTTAACCAGGAGAGGCACACTAAGCCGAAGCTTGATTCCAAGTGTGACCTGAGAGCACAAGAAAGTTAAGTGACTTGCTCAGGGTCACACAGTAACGCAAGTGGGGACTGTGGGATTCAAACCCAGGTCTCTAGGTTTGCAGCTTAGAGCTTTAAACCACTGCGCTATACTGCCTCCTTAAAGGTAAAAGGAAAATAAATAAATAAATGTTTTTACCCAGTCCCTAGGGATGTGAACTTGTCTCTAATTCTGAAGGAGTTGGGCCTCTTGATGAGCTGTCACAAACAGTCACTTAATAATTTAGTGATTACACCTGAACAATGGAAAGCAAGAGCACCAGGAATTGTGTGGTGCTATGTATTCAAGACAACCAATATACACAAATAAGCAACAGCTTAAAAGGGCACGCTACAATGTTCCAGCGTTTATATTCATCGCAGCAATGTATATGGACAAGAGATAACGTCATCTAGTCTCTGCTAGGCTTCACTGTAGTTCTAGCAGAGACTAGGTGAAACGTAATTTGTCTGCTTGTCCTCCATATAGCATTTGCTGCACGCTGATATTAAACGCTGAACATTTTTGTAGCGTTTTGCCTTTTTTCTTAAGCTGTGTGGGTGCTTATTTGTGTATATTAGTGATTACACCTGCGAGCATCGGGGAAGTTAAACGATTTTATCTCAAAAAGAAAGGGGCTACTGGAGATTATCTGCTTGAAAGACAGAGTGAAACAGTTGGAATTATGAAATGAAAAACAAATCTGCTGTGTTTTTTGATCTTTTACTCAGGTGAAAGAAAACCTATTTCTGGATGGTGTTCAAATAAAGATTTTTCTTTTATTTTGCAACCTTCAGAAGGAATAATGCTGGAACATGAGGAAAAGTGAGTGTGTATATGTATATGTGTGTGTGGGGGGGGGCACTGTAGTAATAAGAGATCATGATTGCTTCCCTTCTGACATTGCAAGCATTAAAGGGGTACTTTGAATGCTCATTGGCAAAAGTGTGTGTATGGGGGGTGTCCACCCCACACACCTATAAGTTTCTGGCACCTATGTTCAGAGGGGTCGTCTACTGACAGCCATCTATCCTGTCACACACCAACACAAAACAATTACTTTTTACAACTTATTTACCTAGGATAGTCCAGCTGAGATATGCCAGCTAATTTTCAGTGGGGTCCTGCTGCTATTCATTTCAGCTGCTAGGTAGACAAGAGCACTGGGGGTTATGTGACTTACTCAAGGACAAACAGTATTTGACTTTACTGAGGTATGAAACTCTCATCTCCTGGGCCTCAAGCTTATGCTCTAGCCACTAGATCATACACCTGCAAATGACAGAACATGATGCTACTTCAGTGCTAGCAAGTACTGGAACTAAATAGGTACAGGAATAAAAATGATTTACAGTGTTACCACAGTAGCAGAAAATTCTACAAGTCACACAGGCACTAAACATTTTACTAAACCGAAATGTCACAAAACATTGTACAAAGCAATAGAACTCCAAAGGAGCTCTGAAACTGTTAGCACTGGCAACACAAAACTTTTGTTTATAGCAACCCCTTCAAGATTAAAGACAAGTTCACATCCCCATGGATGGGGTACAAACATTTATTTTTTTATTTTCCTGTTACTTTCATGGAGGTACTATAGTGCAGTGGTTTAAGGCTCTAAGCTGCAAACCTGGGTTTGAATCCCACAGTCTCCACTTGCATTACTGTGTGACCATGAGCAAGTCATTTAAATTTCTTGTGCTCTGTGATCACACCTGGAGTCAAGCTTTGGCTTACTGTGCTTCTCCTGGTTAAAAAAAATGTTTCGGTTATATGTGTTTTCCCCTGATGTGATGTCATTTCCTGTGCCTGTGATTAAAAAATGGATAACTGCAGCTACAAAGGGAGGAGCAACTGAATGGGTTATAATTCTGACCCTAAAAGTGTTACGGGTTCGGTCAATAGCTTATGTAAAGCAGATTTCCATTATTAACAATATTGATTAATTTAATCCTACATATTAGTTTCCCTTTAAGCTTTGATTGGGTGCCCAAGCTGTTTGCAACAGTTCTAGTCCTCTCATTGGTTACTTTTTAGGTGACAGAAATTAGTCCCTAATTATCTTCCAATGTCCTTAGTAGATTCCCAAGAGTCTTTGGCTGAAATTCCAGTTTGTGATTGACTAGCTGGGCTACAAAATGGTGGTTGCAGTTAAAGATTCTGTACAGTTTATGCAATCCCACACTTTTAGAGTTCTGGTGCAGCCAAATAATAAACATTGTTTATTTTAAATCCCCACAAACATGTAGCCCCAACAATTCCCTGTTGAATGAACCTATTTATTAACATTTATGTATTATCTTTTGGCTTTCCCTGCCACTGAAATACTCTCCCCAAGGTGGCAGGCAGCAGCTCATGAATATTAATGAGGCTTATGCATATTTATAAGCCCTGAAAATGCCCTGATTTCAAAGTTCATTTAAAAGCCCCTAAGAGGCTTCTCTGCCACAGCATTTAGGTCACCAGCCTCCAATGGACTGAGGAGGGGCACCAGTACTGCTGCAGTACATCCTGCAGACTGCACAAACCAGCAGTTGGGAGATCAAAGGCATCGCTTGCACCTGTATGATCCCCACTTGCACCTCGGTGCAATTTTAACAGCGGGAGATCGCAGTTTAAGCTTATGTACAAACTGAACTTAAATAACAAAATGGGCTATTTTGGGGACATGAGAGCTCCAGGGGGACTTGGACTGCAGCACAGGAGGAGCAGGACACCAGCAGGCAATGGGAGGAAAATATGAGAAACAAGGGGAGGTATTTAAGGTAAGCCCCTGAGGGGGGGGGTTACACAAGCTAAGCAATCCATATGCTCCTTTCAGGTATACTAATTCAACATGGCGGCTGATTATGTATATTGCTTATGTGAACATACATTTGGCTCTAGTCACTTCAGACCTTTCAGCCCTGGGTAGAAGAGCCAAAAGAAGGAATCTCATGGCAAATTAAATCATTTATTATGATTAAAGGCCAGAGAAACCTAGGAAGAGAGTGTGGGAATAGGAGAAGGGAGTATGAAGAGCTGAAGCAGACTAAGGAAGAGAGGTCTGGGAGCAGCTGCTCTATAAAGTTGCAGAGGCAGGAGCTAACCAGCAACTCTAGTAAGCCATGAGCAAGCCTTTAAATTCAATGTGACTGCTGACTAGGTATATAGTATTCATGTGAATAAACATTTGGATTTACTGTCTTTAAGTATATCCACCTTCAGTAGACATGCCAAGAGAAGGCTCTCTTCAAATATTTCCACCCACAGTAGATATGCTGGGAGACTGGGAGAGGGGATCTAGAGGCTAAAGTAAGTAAACACTTAGGTTTGAAGGCCAAATGTTCAGGGTATGGAAACAGAAACTGAACCACCTCCTTCAACTCATGGAGTGAAGACCTAATGCATTCAGGAGAGGAAAACCACTCAGTGAGGGAAACATTGGTGGGTCAGCCTTCCCTCAGTCCTTATGGGAAGGATATTTGCCTATGCTTGCCAGACAGAAATAATTATAGGTAATGTTTCATGCTGCACACATAAAACTGCCCATGTGATATTCATGCTGCAAGCATGATTTAGATGTTAAATTGGAACCAACTGCATGCATGTGGCATGCACACAGCAAGCAAATGTGGAAAGCATACTTTTATGTTAAATTGGAACAGACTGCATGCATGTGGCATGCATACAAAAAGCAAGTGGTCACTGATAACTGCACAAATAAAAGTAAAGTGACTTGTTCAGGGTCACACTATATACAAGTTGGGGTTGATGAGAGTCAAACGCAGGTCTTCAGGTCTCCAAGTCTGCAGTTCAGTGGCTTTAACCACTAAGCTATACTGCCTGCTCACATAAGGCTCGCTTGTACTGCAATAGAAATCTGGATACATCTGCACGCATGCAGCATGCTAGTAGTCACTGTTATACTTTTTAGTTTTTTTGTCCTCTCTCATCTCAGCTGCACAGTTGAACTGTAGCAGACATTCCAATGGAAACACAAGTGGTTTCTCCTACCCCCAATACACATAGTTACCCTCAAAACTACTTAATTACTTCTGTCTGGCCTGTACTCCTACTATTTTCTCTCCATAGTTTTGAATGCTTCCATGCAAACAGAAATTAAGGGGTAAACATAAAAGTAGCAATAACTCATCACCCACCCACATGGCTAGCCCCCTTCCCCCATGCACACATACTGCAGCAGGTGCAGCCATGCTGCTACAGACAACCCACCAAGTACAGATATAAGCTGAGAGTTTCTTACCTGAGTACTAGGGAGCCACAGGCAGGAATCTTTAAAAGATGATGTCCATGGGTCAAAGTGCTGGGGCATAACCCCTTGAAATAAAAGTTCTTCTTTATTATTATTTTATGCATTATGATGATGAGTTGGAGAATAATGAAGGCCACCATTCTACTAACTAGGCCTTTAACAAGCAACTAACAGTCAAGTGGAGGCCTTCATTAATCTCCAACTCACCATCAATAATGTATAAAATAGTAATAAAAAAATACCCCCATTCATTTCAATGGTGCATGCCCCTGCAGTCTCCCTTGCCCTATGTCATAATGTGCCTGAGCATGGGGATGTGATGGTCATCTTCACTGGGGGGGGCATACGCCTGACCATAGTGGGGCTCCAATAGTCTGTATATACCATACCACTCAACTAACCCTGAATGCAAGGGACAGCCCTCATTTTACCCCTGAAAACTGCTCTGCTCCTCATCCATCTCTCATGGGAAACATGCTGTTCACACAGAAAATGCCCTTTAAATTTAGACTTTATGGTAGGGACACCAATTCATATTTCAGTGGGGGGGGGCGCCAACAACCAGTGGAGGCCAGGTTCTAGTTAGCCTGTAGGCGAAAAGCTCTAGAATGTCTGGAACATCTCTAGAAGCTAAAACTTATTTGTTGTGACTGAAAAGTGATATGCAAAATCAGGAAAAATTTAAATGTATAAGATTCATCTGTCTATACCCCGGAGCAGTGCATCAGATTTGGGTTTAAACCCACCCAGTTGCTAACCAATTTTTTGGGGAGGCTGAAGTTCTGAACCCCCCACAAAAGAAACTGTCTCAATTTCACTTCCTGACACCATTCCATTCAATACCCTTCCCATATGGGTTGTGAAGTCACCCAAGCGCACAGAAACATGAAAAACACATCAATATTTTAGCCTTTTCTCCTTCCCCAATCCCCCTTTTAAAACAAAATATTTACTTTTACTTACATTGCCATCTAGCCAGAACCAGCAGCCTGGCCCAGTGTGCCACCAGCCCAGTTTTCAGTCCACTACTCCTCCGTCCTTCTGCCAAAAGCTGGATGCTAGAACAGACCATCTCAGGTCCGCAGTGTGGTCTGTGACCAGATCGCCTCATCAAATGAACCCACTCAACCTGTGTTTCTTGCTTCTTGCTTGGCTGCTGCCATGGCTGCTGCTGCACTGCACTGATCAAGGCCTATGAGGGCTGCTCATACTGCTGTCACCACTGCAGCTAGGTCTAGCTTGCTGCCACAGGGGGTCCTGTGCTGTTTTTTTGTGTGAGGCTAGCCTAGTAGAGTAAGTATGTAGCCTAGTCTTGCGTTTGCTTCTAGCTCACCCTCTGCCCTTCAGCCACCAGAGGAGATGGAGACTCACTAAGAGTAGACCAACAAAAATATGCTGCCACAACACTGCTATTGAGAGTTCAGTGCTTATCAACTCCTCCAAGCTGTAGTATGCAGCCTGTCTACTCTATGGTGGGAAAGACAGTGTCTCACTCATATAACTCATGTGCTCTTGCTTGGCTGGAGCACCTCCATGTCACATGTGATGGCACTGCCACTAATAGGTGGAGAGAATGGACGACACAAAACAGACACAATCAAGTCAGGATTGCACCTGCAGTGTGAATGCACACAGGCCAGAGGGTAATTATTGTGCAAAAGATTAAATCCAAATTTAATGCCATTATTGCCACAGCATTAGAACAACCTAAGAACAAATGCCAGAGGGGGGACCACTGCCCCCATCTGCCCTACCTAAATGGCACCCCTTCTTTATGGTAGAAATTCATTCTTAGGTGCTAATATCGGTACAAGTAAATACAATGATTTCCACTGTATTCTGAGGTACCGTATTCTCCATGTTTCAGGATTTTTCCTGATCATCGTGAGGGTAAGTGTCCCATTGCCCCTCATTTTGAGTGTCCATTTCCCATATTTCAGTGACATAATGTGAGGTACGGTGCATGCTTCCAAGACCCTACTCAGCACAAACAGTGCTGAGCATGGCCATAGTGTATCTGCTCAATACAGAATGACAAATGGAAAGTAAGTGAGCTGAAACAGTCATAGAGAAACACATTTGTAGCATTAAATATGCATAAGAGGATTTGCATGGCACAAAGCAAAAATGTCAGGCTTCACAAAACTGAGGCCCCTCTTCGTACATCTGGAATGGGGGATGTTGACTGGCTATATCCTAGGCATTTAATGCATTAAGCAAACAATATTTTACAAATTAACAGAAATTTAATTACAAAAATCAAAAGCCATTAAACAACTTGCAAAAGGATCAGAATTAGTGAGTTTACCTAATTTTAATGGGATATCAATGAAAAAAATATATTTTAATGGCTGTAATTGCTAGCAGTAGTATGAGAAATAGAAACTGTTGTTTTTTCTTTTAAATGAGATTTGCACCAGCTTAGTTGCTGCACACATGGCAAACGTGCAACATGTGAACCTAATGTGATTTTTGAATGATGCTCACACCAGAACAGACTACCAGACAGAGTGGTGGGGACTAAATCTGTGGAAGAATTCAAGAGGGTATGGGACAAGCATATGGGGCTGAGAATTGGTGGGAGGGTGGGGCTGGCAGGGGGGAGGTGTGGGGTGGTAAAAGGGCAGACTAGATGAGCTGGTATGGTCCTTTTCTGCCATCAATCTTTTATGATTCTATGATCAGCTTAACTGATGCACTCATATCAGGTGTGTAACACGTGAACATGATGTGATTTTTAGATGATGTTTGCACCAGCTTACCTACTGTACACGTCAGGCTTGCAGCATGCAAACCTGATTTGCTTTTTAGACATGGTTCACTTTGTGTAGTTACTTTGTGTATGCGACCCGCATACAAACATTGCACAATTAAGCATGTGGCATGCATTCTGCATGTACATAATACATTTATATTTATGTAAGGGATCAAGTTATGTTAATGAATCTGATATATATAGTAACTCATAGAGAAATGAATGACAATTGGTGAGCAGTATGGAAAGGTGAAACCAAATGCCAGACAGAAACATAGATTTTGTTGGCAGAAAAGGACATTTAGGCCCATCCAGTCTGCCCCTTGTCCCTGCCTATTCCATCACCACTGACCTTGTTTGGTCATACAAGTTACTGTCTTTTCCCGTTCCTCTACCTAATATGCCCCTGTGCCTACCCCACACATGCTTGAAGCTCCCCACAGCCTTTGTCCCCACTACCTTCTCTGGCAATCTGTTTCAGTCATTCACCCTTTCTGTGAAGAAGTATTTCTGCACATCTCTTCTAAACTTCTCCCTCTTAGCTTCATGGCATGCCCCCATGTTCTAGTGCCTTCTTTTCTCTGAAATAGACCCTCCACTTGCACCTTGTTCACTCCTGCAAAGTACCTGTAGGTTTCAGTCATGTCCCCTCTCACTCTCTTCTCTTCCAGGAAGTACATGTTGAGCTCCTGTAGCCTTTCCTCATATGGCTTCTTGTGCAGCCCCCTCACCATTTTGTTGATCTCCTTTGTATTGCCTCCACCCTTTCAACGTCCTTGCAGAGGTGCAGCCTCCAGAACTGGATACAATACTCCAGGTGGCTCCTCACCAGTGACTGATACAACAGCAGCACCACCTCCCTCCTCCTACTATAAATCCCTATCCCAGTGCACCCCAGCATTCTGCTAGCCTTTCCCAACATTTTGTTATACTGCCCAGCTACCTTGAGATCATCAGATGTAATGACCCCATGTCTCTTTCTTGCTTGGTGACTGTTAGCTCCACTCCCCATGTCTTACACACAGCCCCTGGGTTCTACAAGCATAACCTTGCATAGTAACATAGAATCTGACGACTGATAAGAACCACTTGGCTCATCCAATCTGCCCATTTCTCCCTACTTACACTATTTCCGCAGACTGTGTCCAGTCTACAGCACTTTCTCCCTCCCCACTTCCTTTCCAGTATGATTCTCTTGTGCTTATCCCATGCATTCTTAAACCCCAACACTGTCTTTATCCCCACCACCTCTACTGGAAGGCTGTTCCACGAACTCACCACTCTTTCTGTGAAGAATTACTTCCTAACGTCTCTCCTGAATCTACCCTGCTCTAACTTCACATGTCCCCTTGCTCTTGAGCACCTTTAATTCTGAAAAATACTTCCTCCTGTACTTTATTTATCATTGTGAGGTATTTAAAGGTCTCTATCATATCCCTCTCTCCCTCCTGTGTTCCAGGGTGTATATACTAAAATAGTTTAGTCTCTCTTCATAGTGCTTTTGATGCAGATCCTACACCATTTTAATTGCTGTCCTCTGGACTATCTCATCTGTATCAAAGTTCTTTACAAGGTGTGATCTCCAGAACTGGACACAGTACCCTAGGTGGAGTCTTATCAGCGAACTATACAGAGGTAATACCACCTCCCTCTTTCTGCTGGTAATATCCCTCCCTATGCACCCCAGCATCCCACTCTTCCTCCCTACTGCCTTGTTGCACTGCTGGCCACCTTTAGGTTATCTAATATGATTACCCCTAGGTCTCATTTACAAAAATCTGCAACAGGGTTGACATGCAGGAAGAGGTAAATAGAATGCAAATGGGGTCTGAGGAAACTATAGGAATAGTCTAGGGGGTGGCACCTATGTTTCAGTGCACTGTCTGGCATTGAAACCCAGTTGCCACCTCTGAACCATTCCTCTAGATTCCTCAGATCCATTTGCATTCTCTCCACCCCTGCCTGTCAACCTTGTTGCAGATGCTCGTGTCATCCACAAAGAGACACACCTTACCATCAAGCTCCTCCAGAATGTCGCTTATGAAGACAATTGAAGACTGGTCCCCACATCGAACGCTGAGGCACCCCACTAGTCACTATCCTATCACCCTGCATTGCTACCGTTTATCACCACCCTTTGCCTCATATCCCTTAACTAGTTTGATACTCAGTTTGTCATGTTCTCCCCTACCCCTAGGTTGCTTAGTTTCTTAACTAGCCTCCTGTGCAGCACAGTGTCAAAAGCCTTACTGATGTCCAGATAGGCCCCATACACTGCTCTCCCTTGATCTACCTCTCTGGTAACCCAGTCAGAGAAATCTATGAGATCAGTTTGACATAACCTCCTCCCTATGAAACCATGCTGATAGTGGTCCTGCAGCCCTTTTGCCTCCAGGTGCTCCACAAGCCTCTCCTTCAGTAGTGTCTCCATTAACTTGCCCACCACTAATGGGAGACTGACTGGCCTGTAGTTGCTGGCATCCTCCATGCTGCCCCTTTTTTACAGAGAGACCACATCAGCCCTCGTCCACTACTCTGGAACTTCCCCCCTGTCCTCGGAGGTGCTAAAAAGCACTGCCAAAGATGAGGCTAGCACCATACCCAGTTCCTTTAGGACCCCTAAATGAATTCCATCCTGCACCATCACCTCGTTCTTCTTTAGGGCTCCCAATCCCTTCTAGACCCTTTCCACTGAGAATGAACTTGGGTCCACTTCCCCTCTCCTGGTGCTTACTGCAGTATAGTGGTCCATTCCCGCCCCCCACCATGAAGACCTAGCAGAACTAATTATTTAGTATTTCCACTTCCTCTTGATCTTCCTCTGCACAGTCCCCCTGCCCTCATGATTCTCACTATCCCTCCACTTATCTTCCTCTTTCCCCACATACCTGAAAAGGGTCTTGTCCCCTTTTTTGACCTCCATGACTATCCTCTCCTCTGTTAGTGCTTTAGCTGCCATCACCCTCCTTCCTGCTTCCCTTTTGTTTTGCAGATATACTTCCCTGTCTTTATTCTTCTCGGTCTCCTTGTACTTTCTAAATTATTTTTCCTTCTCATTCACTGCTTTGCCACCTCTTTAGAGAACTATAGCAGCTTAGAAAACCATAGCAGCCTCTTCCTCCTCTTTCCCTTACTCACTTCCTTCAAACAGCATGCTGTTGCCTGGGCTATACCCTGTTCATTTTTCTCCATTGAGCCTCCATTCCCTCTTTGCCTCTCCCCCTCAAAGCATTCTCTGAGGCAGTTTTCCATTTCTTTAAAATCTGCCCTCCTGAAGTTCAGAACACTCATCTTTTTTTTTATATCATACTTTTTCACCCAGCTGCCAGCCCAGGCTTAGTGATAGCACACTGCCTGTCTGCGGCACCCATTCCCCCTGTTATGGGGATCATGCTGCTCGGCGGTGGGGTAGGGATTTTTTATGTGGTTACTATCAGTGACTTCTGTGATTCCCTAAACTACGGTGGCCCTGAAGTGCAAAACACAAACCAAAAAAGTGAAAGGCAATCAAATAAGTAATGCAACAACCAGAAAATATAATGTAAACAAGAAACGTAAAACAATATAACCAAATGTAAAGTGTGTTGCTACAAAAATAATGTAGCACAGCAAAACCAAATGTAACTTCCAACCAAAAGAAATGACAAATTTAACATAAAACAGTGAAGTCCATCTACAAATGATGAAGTTATAAAAATAACATAGAATAACATAAAAGTGAATACAAACAAAAAAGCATAGCACAACACAAAAGTATATGGAAGCAAAATGTGAATCAAGAATCCAAGAACTGGCTGGCACCTCAAATAGCTGGTCCAAAAGAGTAATTGCACATGAATTCATCTGGTGCCAAGTATTCACTGATGTTCACTGGCACCCTCCACACTTACCCCATCACTTGCCAAGGACACACTACTTGTCAAGGAATCTTTAGTATGCAGAGGCAAGCTGTTCCTGTCCCAAGCCAGTTATTTCCTGTTGCCCAGTGGCACACACCCTCCTCAACCCCATCTCCATGCCAAGCAATTCCTAGTGTCCAGTGACATCCTCTACCACATTTCTGTTCTGTAGCAACCATTCATTGCATGCCCAGTAGCACCACCTCCTTCTTTCTATCATCTGGCAAGCATTCACTAGGGTCCTAGTGCTACTCCTTGACCCAATTCCATGCCAAACACACCTTGGTGTCTAATATCAGTCTCCTCCATTACCTTGTATATGGCCAAGCAGTCCATGATGTCCAGTGGCACTACCTTCATTTACACTATACCATGTGAAGCATTTCATGGTTTCCAGCCACACCTCCTCCCTCCCTCCTCATCCTGCACCAATAACTCCCTGTTGTTTACCGGCACCCCTTCCCCATGCTATGAACTCTCTGGTACCTGGTGACACCCCCACCTTCCCCCTCATCCAGTGTTAAGCACTACCTAGTATCCACTGGCACCCCCTTCCTTGCCAAACACTCCCTGGTGTCCAGTGGCACTCCTCCCTTCCTCCCTCATCCCATTCCATTCAAAACATTCCCTGATGTCCAGTAACATCCCTTACCATTCTTCATCCCATGCCAAACCCTTTCTGGTAACCAATGGCCCCCTCCATTTCTCAGACCCATGCCAAGCGGTCCCAGGTATCCAACTGCACACTCATGCTCACCCTGTCCCATGCCAAGTGATCTCTAATGTCCAGTGGCACCCCTCCTCAACTCATCCTATGGCAAGGACACCATGGCGTGTGGAATGTCATTCCCTCACCCCAAACACACACATCCAATGCCCCTTACCATATTCTATGGCAAGCACTACTTGGTGTCAAGTGGCCCCTCCATTTTACACACAATGGCTGAAATTCACAAACGGGCAGGTTTTCCTGTGCAAAATGCTTGTAACCCGCTTACACGACTCTGCACCCATGGAAAGGTGTGCGGTGGCCATCATTCATGATTACCATTCACTGTACGCCTCCTATCCACAGACCCTCCCCCTAGTGTGCTAGTGCATTGGGCAGATCAGCAGACACAGTCAGCCAGCCAATGGGGTGCCCATACCCGGTCTGCTAGTGGATCCCAGCCCCCTACAGTGTGGGGGTCTCTGGTAGCAGAGTACTGCATCCATGCAGGGACATTAGGTGAGTGCCTGGATGGCCAACCCCAGACCCTTCTCTGGTCCATGGGGATGGTGGTATTGTGAGGGGGCCAGCAATACTTTGCCATTGCCAGCAGCAGCACCATTGGGGGCATAACAACTAGTCCTGTGTCCCTCCCGGCATTGGAGACGCAGCCTGGAATGGTGCGTAGTAGGTTTGTGAATTGGTGTCACATGGGGCACCCTCCCGGCATGCCCCATCCCACCCCGGCATTGTACCCTGTGGCAGACCAGGATCCCTTGCAAAGGGCACCAATGCACCCATTAGTAAATGTTGTGGGGGGTGCACATGGCACCATGCATGGCACTGGGTGTTGGGAATGCCTACATCCTGCCCTTGCATGGTGCAAAGGCATTCGTGAATTGCGGCCAATATGCTGGCACAGCCAAAGAACTCTTTTCACACATGATTTTCAATCACCATTAGCATATGGTTCTATCTTACACATTAACCTTTGACACACAGGGCAGCTATCAAACATGTCATTACAATCAGTAATACAAAAAAAAAAGACCAAACAAAAGTACACTACAAAGATTTGAACTTTGTTCTCACATAGAAGAGAAGTGCCAGTCACCAGTGCTTTTTCTTGCATCGCATAAAGTCTCAGTGAAATCTGCACTCACTTAATGACTAACTGACCGACACTCACACTCACTGATGACCCAATAAATTATTGACTGACCCGCTCACTCAGTGACCAGCCAACCTATTCACACACTCAGTCACTGACTGATCAACTCACTCAGTCACTAACATCCCACTCACTCAGTCACAGACTGACCCTTTCATACGCCCAGTTATAGACTGACCACTTATACACTCAGTCACAGACCTATCCACTCACATACTTATTCACAGACCTACTCACTCACTAACTCACTCACTCACTCACTCACACTCCTTCCTACTCTCAGTAATAGCCCAAGCAAATATATAGTACGACACTCAGAACATGCTTTGACTGTGGTTGTTGACCATTGTAGTAAGCAATTGTCAGCCTAGCTTTGTCAGGGCATGGCCCAGAATGGTCATCACAGAATGTTATTAAATGATGGTTGACCTTGCTGACGTCTGATGTCACTTCTAAGTTCTAATTACCTGGCAGCTGGAAAGGGAGCAAACAAGCAGCTGTGAAAGTAAGAGATTATGTGATATGTTTGCCTGCATCGGGGCGGGATTAGTACATTCAAGTACATCAAGTACATTTCAAGGTTGTCCCACATATTAGTGCAGAAAACTTTACAGGTATGTCCTCCTACACATTAAATATTTTACATTGCTCCACCATCATTATAAAGTCCACTCCCTCCTCTCATTTTAAGCATACTTCACCACATTCCCTCCACTACATCTTAAATATATTTCCCCCCACTCATTTTTATGTTTGTAGACCATAAGCAAACAAAACATGTTGCTACCAGTGCAGGGGGACTGGGAGAGTGAATAACATTAAAAAGCATCCATTCTGTAATATTTATCATGGTATTATATTGTTGCATGGAACTGTGCCATGCAGGCACATAATAGGGATTGGCAGTACCACTGTAAGTTCTCACCCAGCTGCTCTTCTAAGCACAGATTTAGACTGGTGTTCAAATAATCTTTCTGGTGGTCTTGTGATCCTCCCAGGTAGTTGATTGCCCCCACTCCTCATATTCTAAGAACTACCTGGCATCCAGAGATACTCCTCTTCCTAGCCACAGGTCCTTCTTTGCATGGTCTGCCAAATGCATGGAGCCTCCTTCTTGGTCCCTTGCAAGCTCTCACTCAACAGTTTGTAACTTTGTAACAGTACCAGCACCTAACTAAAACTTGTGTTTAAACCTGTACTGTTTGCTTATTTCTAGTGTTAAAGATAACGTTTGCTACTCCTCTAATTAGCAGTGGAAGTGGTTGAGAAAATCCAGTAGCTTCATGGCCATTCCACTAGCCCCAAATTATTAAAATATTACTGCCTCCAAAACACTCTAGCAGGGCTAGTGAAAGGAATTTTTACAAGCCTAATAAAATTATTCTACTGGTGTTTGGCTGGTGGGCTTGTGCCTTTCTTGCCTTATATGGCCTGTCTTCCACCGCTTACCTTCAGCACTACTTCCAATGTCACAGCTTGCTCCTTCCCTTCCTGACCATCATGGTGGGGCATGAAGGTCAAGGGTCTCCTTCCAAGCATAGGCAAGTGGGAGCAGCAGGAGGTTGTGCAGGGCCAGTGTGTTGGGTATCATTCTATAGAACAGGCTGTTTCCAACTTTTTGTTCTTGCTCCTAGGACACTGGCAGATGAGACTCCAGTGTATGCATGTGCATAAGTCTGTGTACCAGCTATACCAGCAAGCAGCATTACCTGACGTCTTCCTTCCTCAAACTCTGATGCCTGCGCTACGACATGTTGTCAACAAGGTCCTTATAGTTGAGATGGGTGCTTTGAAGGACAGCTGTGTCCTAGAATTCTCTGCTCTGCAAGAAACAAGGGATCCACAGAGATGCCAATAAAATAAGTAAATAAATTCTCTGATCTGCAAGAAACAGGAGATCCACACAGATGCCAACATGAGCAGTAGATCTGATGACTGGTATCAAGCCTACCTCCGCCCCTGAATGCCCTCTCTCTCCACATGAAGCTCTGCTTGTGTGGATCTGGGTAACTTAGATGGTGGATTTTACCATGTGTGGCTGAATCAGCAGGTGTGGGAATCTGCACACATATCTGGGGTCAAGTCCAGAGTTTGGGAGTCAGAAATGTTTTCTTTAATATGCATTTGAAATGAAAGGGAAAAGACGTGTGTTCTCAGGCTTTTGGAATGTGCTGAACCAGCTGTAGCTTAGATAAATTAGACCATCTGAGAATGTCAGTGAGGATGAAATGGAAGTCAGGTATGCCACTGTGCTAGTTGGGGCGGGGGGATTGGAAAACAGTCTAAAGGGGTGTAGGACTTAATTTTTGTGAAACTGTCCCGTTCAGGTAGGGAAAGGGATGATATGTAAGGAATAACATGACAGGGTGTGCAGTTATAAGGTAATAATGCATGCCTTGGGTGGTTGTTAGGCACAAGATGTAGCTGTGTGAGTGCCACAGCCAACTGAGAAGTGCCTTATTCCCTTATGACCTTATATCTTGGTGAGTGTTATCCCACTTCTAAAACATGCTTTTATTTGTAGTTCAAGTGAGGTGTGTGACTGTCAGAAAAGAACAAAAGGTCATGTGACATGTTCTGACTGTAACCCATCCAAGTGTGGGCTTACCTGGGGAACCTCAAACTGGACCCAATAAGCTGCCATTTTCCATTTGACTCCTCTAATCCATGAGACCTGATTTACATGAATGACGGCCCAGCAGGAGATGGCAGGACCCAGCAGAAACTGTGGTTCCTCAGTGGACCTTGTGCTACACAGCTTGTTGCCCTTTTGCCATACCTCAAAGGCAGGTGGCCACCACCGATGAAGGATAACCTGAAATTCTTCCCCACCATGACCGGAGACTTTTCTGCACCCCTGTTACTTAAACTAGGGGGGTGAGGAACTTGAACAAATACAGGAGCCTTCAGGTGGAAGAACATTTGGGCAAATGTATCAGCACTGTATGGGAATGGTCATCTTCAGGAACCCTCTCCCTAGGAATAGCCAACCAAAGAGAGCAGAAGAGTGGAAACTGCACTTTTCCTGTATCCCATAATGTGGATTCCATTCAGTAACTAGATGTATCAATCAATGCTTTCCCAAAGTCGTGTGTGTAAGTGGGGGACTTTATTTGATGTTGGCAGATCTGGCAAAGATTATCGGAGGGACAGAACCTGCTCTCGGGGGAGGGGGGAGTTGAGCTGTGCAACTTCAGGCTTTGCATCTGGTAGACAAACAGTGAAGGAAGCTGATGAGCCCTGTGCAGAAAGGAGTGACATTCTCATGTTAGCCAGGACAAGTGATGACACTGAAGTGACAGTGGACTATAGCAACCAAAGCTGGGGCAGTTGGTACAGATCATGTAGCAGGCATCATTCTCCATGGTGAGGTACCATGCATTTCTTTTCTTTTGGGTATTAACCTCTCTTACTGCTGGGTGAGAAAATAACCCCGGAGCCACTGCAAACATTTAAGGCAGCCTGATGGCAGTGTGGGGTGGTGGTGCTTCAACCTCTTAGTAAATTGGAAGGGACATCTTCCTTACAGGGGCCATATAGTAATTTTACCACAAGGCTAACACCTCTCCTCTCCCTTAAACTATCCCCATCAAATAATCAACACACACCTAACATGCTTTTTGCTATGTTACTCTTATCTTGACAAAGCAGAGTTCAGGGGCACTGCATCCTCATTCATCCCTTGCTAGTGGCCAGAATCCTCTTATTTACATCATGGGGTAAGTGGCTATCTGTGTCACCATCCTGTTTTTACTTAACTGCGTGACTATGGAACTCATAAGGGCAGAGAATGGAGTTCAGAAAAGAGCTCACAAGAGATGTCTGAGTGGTCTGAGGGCTGGGGAAGTGCTACAACACAGTAGCACTCCCAACCCGAAGAGGAAGGTCTTTCCGTTCTGCCACACTAGAGACCCCTGTGGTGGGCCAGGGATCCTGCTCCACTGCATAGGAAATCAGTAGCATGACAAAGCCATCTGTGGACTGCACCTGATGTTAGGGATGTGGGTGGACAGAAAACCAGAAAATCCACCACTGGCAGGATGATAGTTCTGTTCGCCACTGGTCCTGCACCATCACCAGGCCCTAGACCTATGTCTGCATTGTGTCCTGGGAGAGAATGACCTCACCAAGGGGGGTTGGGAATTCATAAAGAATTAGTAAGTAAGCAAGTAAGTAAAAGTTTATTTCCTTAGCTCCCAATCCCTGAGGCTCTGGGCACTGCACAAAAAGGTAAAGGTGCAATAAATAAACACAATAAAACAATATACAGATCATGACAGATCACAACAAAACTCAATAAAATAAAATCTCTATAAAATAGCAATGCAGCAGTACAAATCTTGCCTATAACGGGGTCCCAAATGCTTCTCTGAACACATGTGCCTTCAGACCCCACTTGAATGTCTCCACTAACAAAGTCTCCCTCAAAGATCTTGAGAGCGAGTTCCAAAGGGCTGGGTCAGCCACTGAAAATGCACAGTCTCCCAAGGTTTTCAACTGGGCCCTTGGAACCGCTAGGAGGCCCTCAGTGGAGGAGCAGAGTGAGTGCACAGGGCAGACAGGAGTCAGGAGGTCACTCAGGTAGCCAGGGCCTGAACTGTATTGGGTCTTATCAGTGAGCAAGCCCACCTTGAAGGTGATTCTCCATCTCACCGGCAGCCAGTGCAGGTCAACAGGACCAGGGTCACATGGCAGGACCTAGAAGGCCCATCAGTAACCTGGCCACTGCATTCTGCACCAACTGCAGGCAATGGAGAATTCCTCCACAGACCCTGAAGTACAGAGCATTACAGTAGTTGAGCCTCGACATAACAAAAGCATGCACCAGTGAGAGCAGGTCGCCAGGAGGAATTAAGGCTTTGATACGGGCAACATTCCTTAAGTGGTTAAAAAACACTCCTAACAATGGATGACACCTGAGCCCCAAGCGTCAGTCTGTCGTCAAGGATGATGCCTAGATTCTTCACCTTAGTAGAAGGTGTCAATGGGATGGGGCCCAGGAATAACACTGTTCCCATCCTGGCAGCAACCACATAATGCCGGTGACCAGACTGTATCACTAGTACCTCCATCTTGCCCAGACTGAGTGTCAGCCAATTAGAGGACTTCCAGTCTTGGATCTCGGCCAAACATTTGTTAAGTTTTTCCACAGCATCACTTATCCCAGGAGCAAAAGACATGTGTAAGCATGCCAAATTGGGCTTACCTGCAAAGAGACCAGGGAAAAAGAGCACAAATGGAGAGAAGGGGAACAAAGGAGAGAGGACTGAGAGGTGGGAGAAAAAGACAAATGAACTGGGACCAAGAGAAAAGGCAGCTACAAAGGCTGCCTGCTGGGATGTAGGCTCTCTGGATACCCCTCCCCCCCTCCAAAAAGGCTGCCTGCTGGGTTGTAGGCTCTCTGGCTACCCCCCTCCCAGGAAGAAAGAGGAAAGACTGAGCCAGTGACAGAAGGGGAGGAGG
Organism: Neoceratodus forsteri; assembly: GCA_016271365.2. Lineage (NCBI taxonomy): Eukaryota > Metazoa > Chordata > Ceratodontiformes > Ceratodontidae > Neoceratodus > Neoceratodus forsteri. Next base: position 772,729,143 of record CM057452.1, on the reverse strand, counting down.
AGGTTTTCCTGAGGGGACTAGGGCTGACTGACTGGACTGGAAGGGACAGTTAAAGTGAGCCTCAGGCTTTGGGGACTGCTTCATGCAGGGGTCCTTGAATTCCAGCCAGTGGAGAGCCCTGGAAGCTGGGTGTCCACTAGCCCAGGTCTGGCTGAGGGGAAGTTGATCTGCCCTTTGTCTTCAGAGTGAATCCGCTGCTGCAGTAGAGACCAGAGAGACAGAAGGACGAACAGGTCTGCCTGGTGAATACTGTATACAAAGGCCCTCGGGTGAAGCTGGAAAGACCAGGCAGGTGAAGAACAGTGCCTCCTACACCCTCCGTGCATATCCTTGAATCAGGGAGACCATCATCCTCCTGAAGAAGCTGTGAGTACCCCAAGCTGCAGCTCTGGGGATTCTTTGTTGCATCAGCTAGGAGGGTTGAGGAAGAGCTCCACCCCCAATGACAGACTGGTTTTCTTTGAACCTGTGCTGATCTGCAAGAGCCCCAATGAGAGACTGCAGACCTGCAACTGAGAACGGTGAGGTACCCACTGCCTGGGATTGTTCTGGGTGCACCCGGGGAGGGGGAAGAGCTCATACTGGGTTGTATATCTGATTTTATGGGGGTTCAAGGGAGTAGCCCTCACCTCTTCTGTCTTAGATCATTTTAAATAAAGAGGGATTATTGTTTGCCATCTTACATAAGTGTTTGTGCTTTGTTATCATTATTGTGGGGTGGGAGTGTTGATCTAACTGTGCCAGAGGGGTCAGTCACTAAGGGGCTATATCATTGTTTCTGGGGGGTGGTTACCTGTCTTGCCCACAGGAGGATGTACCATTGCCCCAGGTGGAGGCACCAAGTCACCACTGGTGATCCGTCCAGGACTGAGGCACAGCCCCCTTGGGGAAGTACGTTGAGGACCCCGAGGGCTCTGGGGCAGCCCAAGTGAGTGAGACAAAAGAGGCTGTTACACATATACAGCTAGGTATCATCTGCATAACAGTGGAAACCCAAGTTGTATCATCTGATGATTTCATCCAGGGGAAGCATATGCACTGTGAACAACACAGACAACAGGACAGAACCCTGTGGAACTCCACAAGGCAGGAAGAGAAATTCCCCATCACTACCCTTTGCATCCTGCATGTGCGATAGGACTCAAACCAGTTGATGACAGTACTGGAGAGTCCACAGAGCTCCCTAAGGTCATCCAGCAGCACTACATGGTCCGCTGTATCAAAAGCTAAGGAGAGATTGTGGAGAACAAGTATTGACAGGTCTTTCTTTATCTCTCATCCTGAGTAGATCATTCTGCACCCTAACACCGTTTCAGTGCTATGCTATGCCATGACCTAAATCCAGACTGGAATTGCTTGTAGATGTCACATGTTGTAAGGTGTGCCTCGAGCTGCACAGCCACCACTTTCTCAGCAACCTTATCCAAGAATGGGAGGTTGGAGATTGGTCGATAATTTGCTAAGATGACAGGGTCTACTGGTCGAGAGATGGTTTCTTCAGGAGGGGCTTCACCAGCATCTTTTTCAAGGCATCGGGGAAAATCAGTCCAAAAGCAAACACTGGACAATCTCAGTGAACACTGGACTGAAGGACTCAACACATCCCATTAAGAGATGAGTCGGGTCCAGTTCCAGTTCACAAATGTGGGCCGCAGCTTTGAAATTACCTCAAGACCTCAGTCAACCTCACCGTCCTAAACTCAGCACAGACAATGGGAATGCCCACGACAGCGTGCAGCCCACTACTGTGGGGCTGCTCATGCCCCACTGGGGAGAACATGGCCCTAATGGAGGACACCCTGTCAGAGAAAAACAGAGCAAACTCCTTGCACTGAATGACTATAACTGCTCTTTTCCGCTGAAGACAAGCAGGATGAAGTAGCCTATATACACCCCCTACAAATGGGGGTTCCTAAATTGTCTTCCTGGGCTTGCCCAAATGCCAACTGCCAGGCTGGTGTTCTATGTTCCAACCGTTTAAAGTGTCTGCATGTGAGTGCCTTGCTAGCCTCCATGCCTGTCTCTTTAAGAGCTATCATTTTCATAGTGTATAATTAATCTGGGTGGGGACCGAGTAATTTTAGGCTCTTCATTCTGCCATCGCTAATTGCTCAGAGGGAGCCCTACTGGAATCTGTGATTGTTTATTGCTTATCTGCTTTAGTAATAATAATAATATCGTAGTTTGTCTAACCTGCCTTCCTTTGTAGCATGGACTTTCTGTTAATCACCACAATCTTGGTTCTGGACTGCCAGTTTGAACCAATCAGTATCTTTGGGGACCCTAAAATAGAGACTATCCCCAAAGGCTTTATGAAAGAGAATTTCTGTAGGAATTGTAGTTTTCATCCTTTGGCGCCTAAATGGACCAGGAGGAGGAGCCCTTGCAGTGACAGACAGATGGATGAACCAACGGAACCTTTTGGATCACTGGGAAACCCCAGAGCTGCCTGCAGCAGTGGGTCAGTGTGTAGTTGGAGTTGACAGAGTGAACAACTTGAGTAATTCGAGCAGCTGCTCCTGCATAGTGGCACGGGGGAATCGGTGGGAAGGCTGTGTCTGGCCTGCTAGCTGCCATCTTCTCGAGTGAAAAAGTCTGCATTAATATCTCAGATTTTACCTGAATTTGCTGTGATTGTGACCAGAATCCTGAAATGTGACCAAGTGAAATTTGCCTGGTGTGGACTAAAGACTTGTCTCAGTGCATTTGGCCTGTCAGGACTTGAGAAAACCGCACAGCATACGGTTTGCACAGACACTGTTGATTGCAACCAGACTGTCATCCGAACTATGGTATTTGCCTATCTTTTACTATAATTGTGTTGAATGTGCAGTGTGGGTCGTGATTTGGTTCCCTGCATTGCTTGAATGTGTCACGCTAGCTGGAAGCTGTATCCAGCACTTCACCAGACTGTATCCGAACTGTTCACCTGGCCTGGGTCTCACCGTCTCGGCCTAGATTGCAGTTCACAAAGCAGAGAATCATTCGATGAAAAACCTGCTTGGGGATTTGGCTCTCTGCTCAATGTCATCATGCAGGACTAGACCACCATGGTGCTTCGTGTGGGCCCTGCTTCCCCTGGCAAACCAGCAAATCATCCTGAGGTCTTCATTTCATCCATCCTGCATCCTGGTCTGGGTAGCGTGAGTAAACATCAGGGTAGCTCCCTGCTACAAAGCTCAAATCAAAGTGTGTCACCTGATTTAATTGTTTTGATTGATCATTATGAACTGAGCCCTTCAGCTCTGGAATATAAATTGTGGGTTAAAGTGCATGTTGTGTTTTTTCCTTCCTAAGGACCCCAACAACAGTTGCAATGCCGGCCTACCCCAGGCAACGCTTCATGCTAGCCTGCAGACCAACTGGGTACCAGAATGTGTGTGACTGGATTAGAGGGACTCTTAGAGGCATGCATGCTTAGCCTGATTAAATCAGATCCAGAATCAAACACCAGATTACTGCCCCTCCCTTGTTCACATCCCCCAATAAATCAGATCTAAATCTTTTTGCATTTACACTGACTACTGTGTACCTTTGTGGTGGGGATACTGTGTTGCTATTGTCTTTCTCCATTGCTGATTCAGACCTGGTGGTAAGTGTGCCAAGTGTGGGTATAACATTGCATTCTGGTGTTTATTGTAACTGTCTAATTGCTGACCAGTATAGGCCACTAGAGGGGTTAGAGGGGGAGTATCAGTGTCCCAGAGCAGCTACGCTACCCTTAAACCAACCCTCCGGGTGGAGGCACCCGTTCACAGAACTCAAGCCCCTCAACCTGCAATTGGTCACACAGGCAGGTGTAGTATCCCTTGGGATAGCGCCACCTAGGGGTTACACACCATAGTGAATTCTCAAAGCCAGTTTGTCCTCCTCAGATCTAGTCCTCCACCAACAACGATCCAACTTCTGACCCCTGGTCTTCATCTCCTTGAAAGCCCATCAAGCCATGGGGATCTCAAGCGAGAAGACCTAGATCGTATACAGATTGGTGCAATGGAGTAGATTGCCTTGGAGACAGCAATATTATAGACTGCCACCACCTCACTTGAACCCACAGAACAGGCAGCACTAACACCAGAAAAGTCTACTACCCCAACAGTCTAAAATTCTATGTCCAGATAAGTTCCTGAAATGGTACGTGATGGGGCTTGGTGACTTGAGGACTGAAGGGGACAGGTAATGTGGGAGCATAAAATAGATATGGGGAAAAAAGTGATCCTTGGTTCTAAAAAAAAAAAGAGTGAGCCTACAGTATTTCCAAAGACTGAGACGCGAAAGTACTGTAAGTTGCTTTGTTATAAATCAGATGTGTGCCATCCATTGACACAGCAACAGCATGCTGCCATGCCGAAAACCTAGATTCAAGAGCAAACTTGAACTGGACAACCATGCTATGATACAGTGCTGCTGACTGCAGTGATTCCCAGCCAGTGAGGGTTGTCACCATGTTCAAAAAGGGGTCTTGGTCATTATAGCGGGAACAAAAAGGCATAGTCAATAAGTGTGTAGACAAAATGGTAAGAGCAAAATGCCAGATTGGCAATACAGCACCAAGCGATGATGGTGCATCGGGGCAAATTCAGTGGGGAGAAATTTTGGGGGGCTTTACTATTATACAACCTCAGGGTCCAAATGCAGCGGAGGATTTACTATTACAAACTCAGGGGTATTGGAACTTGGGGGAGAAAGTTGGAGGAGGATTTACTATTACAGACTCTAGGGCAGAACTCGGGGGGGAGAAGGGTGGTGGGGGGTCCATTTACTATTAGTAACCCTGGGAGGGTGACAGTTGGGCTGGCGCAATAACATCCTGATGCTGTTTTTCTCATTCACTGTTTTTTCTGATGCTATTTTCACTGCATGTATAGTTGCAGAATGATTATTGCCATGCTATATTGACCAGATAGCTTCAAAAAGCAACTGAGGCTGATCAGGGTATAGACTGTGCAGCTGGGAAAAGGTAAGTCTAAACTGTAGCCACAGAGTTGGGACCCTGTCACACAGAAAAAGAAAACAGCAGACCAGCACTTGTCTTTGTAAAAAAAACTATTTATTACATAAAATCAGGTTAAAAACTGCACCATCAAGCTGGCCCATTGTGAGGTAGGCTGAGGCACTGGCTGTCTTACCCTCTGCCACACCAGCAACCAAGGTTTGGGAATAGACCAGGGTTGCTCGGATGCCAGCCAAGGGAGGTAGGACTGAGCATACAGCAACAGATCTCCTCCTTTGTGGTGGGGGGATAGTGACACTGATGACACCTAGTTGAGGGTAGGCATCATAGCCAGTGGCCACCTCTATGAGGGTTGGGCATGGTCGCTGAGTGAATGTTACATCTTCACATTGCACATCCATGATATCGCATATGTGCCAACCTCGGGGGGGGGGTGCGGACAGGAGGAAAAACACCTCAACCAGCGGGATAAGTACAGGAACCCCACAGGCCCCGCAGCCTCACCTGTGGCACGCACCTACCCATGATGGAATGTAAGAGAATGAGATATGTCCCAAAGTGGTGGATAGTGGGGCTGGGTGGTCTCCAGTGGATGAGGGACAGTCATGGGAATCAGGTGGATAAACAGCCAGTACCTGAGCCACCATGTGACATGTTACTTTCTTGTTCCCTGTGATGGGGTCTGGCTCTGTCTCCATGTTCTGCTAGTGCAGGGACCCCTCTCGGTTGTGGTGCCTGCTCCCTCATGAGAGTGCACACACCTCCTAAAAGCCACTGCACACTGTAAAAATGACATAGGTAATGGTAGGTATTTTGAATTTGCAGCTAACACACTTGTTTACATGCTTTTACAGTGCACCAGTAATTAACTCAGAAACCAGGCAACACTTTAGTTACCAGTGCACTGCACAACATGTAAATGTACTGTATGGTAGCTTGACTATGGAATTCTCCCTAGACAGCAACAAGCAAAGCATGGTGTCATGGTCAAGTGGATCAAGGATATCAGCCTGGGGTATCAGCAGCAGCAGTCTTTGGTCATTGAGAAAATCTTCTCATCAGCAAGAAATAAGGGACTAAAGAGAGAGAAAAGGCTGCAGATTGCAAGCCTTTTTATCCTGCACCGAAACCCGCTGGTGCCAAAAAATCAGTTCAAAAGAGTCAATCGTTTCATGTCCTGTCCAAGGAAGTGCATGTTGGGGTCCACTGACATCGCTAATGGCTGCTGTGGGATAAAATCTGCCCAACCAAGTGAACGGATACAGTACTACCATCCCCACACCCAGCAAGCATAACCTATCACAGAACCAGAGGATTAGGAAGCAGCACAGTACTGAGCCGCTGTCTCTCTTATATCCCCTCATCTCATTGGTTGAACTGTGACCTGACTGGCTTTTCAGTAGTTCACATCTTGACCAATAACTACTGTCAAAATACCCCACCCTGCAACAGTTTACACTATACAGCCCTGTGGCTCACTGTCATGACCTCCAAGATCCAGAATTATGTATTAGCCAGCAAATGTTCATAATAGCAAACACACTTAGAAACTGCACATGAATGGACTTTTCTGCTGTCAAGCTATTTTGTGTTAATGTGATAGCTACCATAGTACCATATGTGTAATGCCCCAATGCCCTGCTATATTGCAGTACAGTGCAGTAACGTTAAGAGACAACAATAATTGTTTTTAATTTATATTTTACAGGCTTTATTAGTAAAACAACTTTTTTTTAATTAATTTAGTTTTGTTGACCAGGTAAGTGCACTAGACAAATTCTGCCTATTTTCAGGCATGACCCGGTAGAGGACACTACAACTTGATCCACACAGAGTACAAATGCATGCTTACAATAATGCACTAACAGTACATTACAATAGGAAGTGTGATAAAAACACCACAGGCTGTTACATCATGATGGCCAATACTGTATATACCTGTAAGTAGCATGTAGTTGGGCTGTGCAAATAACGGATATTATTTCCGAATACCACGAATAATGAGCACTATTCGTCCGGTATTCGGGAAACACTTCCCAAAAAGCTAAAATCGCCCCTCACTCTCCTTCCTAGCCAGATCTGGCAAGATAAAAAAGAACCCCCCTTCCCCCCACCCTCAAATAGCATCCAAATCCCCTCCCCCCCAGCCAAGTCGTAATAAAAAAAGAAAGATTTAAAATCCAACAGGCAACCCCACAACCCCACCCGCCTCCACGGCGGCTGCCAAGTTTAAATACTCTTACACACACACACACACACACACACACACACACACATATCCCCATCCTGTAGCCAGTAGCAGCACACACCCACCTGCAATTAAAGCAGTAAAAAAAGTCAGTGAGAGTTCGCCTTTCTCAGCTTTGTGAATGAATTATTCACTTGCTGGCGCCATAGAATGAGCTGATCATCACGCGATCAGCTGTTCTACTATATAAGTGCAAGCAAGTGAATGATTCATCTCACGAAAGGCAAACCTGCCGAGGAGGAGGACGGGCCGCGCTGGCTGCCTTTCTATTACTTTGCTTTAACTGTAGGCTGCGGGTGCGTGCCGCTACTGGGGTGGAGGATGGGTGGGTGTGTGTGTGTGCTGGCAGATGTGTGGGTGGGGGACAGTATTAAACTTGTGGGCGGCCGTCCATGGAGGCGGGTGGGGCTGCTGCCGGTCACTGGATTCTTTTCTTTTTTTTTATTGTGACTTGGGTTGGGGGGAAGAGGGGTTTGGGTGCTACCTGAGTGGGGGAAGGGGGGTCTTCATCTTGCCAGATCTGGGTAAGGGAAGAGGGTGGGGCGATGTTAGCTTTTTACTGTAAAGTGGCAAAGTGTTCGAATATGAACATTTGGCCGAATATTCGGATGCATGAGCTCCGAATACTGAATATTCGCCAAATATTCAAAAAAAGTATTTGCACAGCCCTAGCATGTAGTAAGACTTTTATTATAAATATAGCCTGATAGCTGATATTATTTTGCAGCTCTGAAGTGTGTTTTGCACCTCCAGGCTACCGGCGCCACTCCTAAGTCGGGTTGTCAGCTGTGTTTGCAAGCACTGGTGGCCCACATCCTTTCACCTGGAGTCATACAACTCACCTTATGAAACACCAGACCACCAGACAGGATGTTGGATGTGTGACTGCTTTCGATCTCTATGCCAATGCCACTCATTAATCAGCCAGCAGGGCGTGTGCAAATACCAAGTGATCACCTCCTTTTTCCCCAGGAGTCACACACCTTACATCTGTGATACTCCTGACTCCCAGCCAGTTCTGGCATAAGATTCCAAGGATTGCAAGCAAATCCCAGTAACCAGCTGTCAGTTTAAACCACTGTGCTACCAGGTTTGACCTTACTATCTATGTGGGCTTTTCAAGAAAGATTATTTAAAAAATAATTTAAAGAGTAAATGTTAGGAGGTCATAGGTGGCCTTAAGTTCTTACATAACTGTATTATCTGACTTCAGGGTATCTCTTGCAGCAGGTCATGCCTATGGAAAGAATTCCAAGCAGATCTGACACCAGGAAATATAGTCTGAATGGCAGGAAACCAATAGCCTAAGACAGCAGGCCCTGAAGAACATGTAGGCTAAAACTGGCCCTACACCTATACACAATGTCCAGAATGTAGTGCCTGGTAAAGGTGTGGACAGAACTCAAATGACAGCATCACAAATCTCTGCAGCTGACGCATTCCTGAAACATGCATTTGTCAATGCCGAATGTTGGCTTGCTGGCATTGGCATTGGTAGTGCAGGAGTTAGAGAGATGCCTAATAGGAATGGCAGTGAAGTATTGAACTGATGCCAACTCACCCCCATGCTGCAGAGACTGACAGGCATTGGGGAGTCCCTTTGGTGTTGGCCATAGTGCTCATGCCATTTCCTCTCCTTATCCTGCAGACACTGACAGTGTGCATTGGGGTCTTCAGGCTTTACGCTCACCCCATTCCATAAGGAAATACACTGAGATGGGTGCAGTATAGGACAGTGGGGTGAACTTTGGAGCCAAAGCGTCCAAGGCACATCTTGATGATTGTCACTGGCTGCAGGGTGGGGGTGGGGATGGAATGGCGTGAGCATTACGTCCGACAATCCCAAGTCACACCCCTGACACCTGTCAGTTTCTACAGGGTAGGGCGTTACGGTTGGAAACCCTAATGCCTGAGGCATTTTCACTTCAATATTTCAACATGGAGTTTTTGTGACCCTACCTCATGAACAGTGGCACTATCTGTTCGTTAGCTGAAAGGTGATTTTTGCACAGCGACTGTGCCATTTGGCACCACAGGTGCGAAAACACATTTTGCACAGGATGTGAAAAATGACAGCTGTACTTTTCATGAGGAGGTACAAAAAAATGGCAATGCTGAAAATATTAAAAACTGCCAAAGTTACGAGCATGTGTGGAAACTGCAAAACACACACTCGTGACACAGTCATCTTGGAAAATCTGGAGTGAAAATATAAAAAATTGAAGTCATAAGCATGATAGAAACTGGGCAACACATGCCTGTAATGCAATTATTTTGGAATTTTTAACCAAATTTTCAGCATAGGCATTTAGGGACCTCTGCTCATAAACAGTAGCACTGCAATTTTTTAATCTGTCCCGAAAGTTGATTTCCCACAGTGACTGAGCTATTGTGAGCCAGATGTGCAAAAACACAGTTTGGGCAGGATGTGAAAAATGACAGCTGTACTGTTCATAAGGAGGTGTGAAAAAATGGCAATGTTGAAAATCTGGAGTGAAAATATTAAAAACTGCTGAAGTTACGAGCATGTGTGGAAACTGCAAAATGCACACTCGTAACATAGTCATCTTTTGGAATTTTTTCACCAAATTTGCAATATAGACTTTCTGAAACCCCACCTCATAAACAATGGCACTGTCATTTTGTTAATTGTTCAAGAGATGGGGTCCCAAGAACCCCATGTTGAAAATCTGGAGCCAAAATTCAAACAAGCATTTGTCAATGCCGAATGTTGTCGCGCTGGCATTAGCTTTGGTAGTGCAGTGCAGGAAAACATTTTGGGCAGGATGTGAAAAATGACAGCTGTACTGTTCATAAGGAGGTGTAAAAAAATGCCAGTGTTGAAAATGTGGCATGTAAATATAGCAAGTTTGCGAAGTTACAAGGGTGCGTGGGAAATATGCAATGCACACTTGGAACACTGCCATTTTATAGGCGTTCAGCACCAAATTTTCAACATAGGCATTTTAGCACCTCTGCTCATGTACACTGTCACTGTTATTTCCTCAAAGTGTCCCAAGAAGTGATTTCACACAGCAACCACGCTATTCTGCGACGGAAGTGTGAAAACACATTTTGGGCAGGATATGTGAAATGACGGCTGTGCTGTTCATCAAGAGGTGTGGAAAATGGCAATGCCGAAAATCCAGAGTGAAAATATTACAAATCACGATGGTATGGCGTGCATGCAATCTGCTAATGCGCTTCATTAACACAGTCATTTATGAGTATCATCACCAAATTTTCAACATAGGCTTTTAGGACCTCTGCTCATGAACTGTGTCACTGTCATTTTCATAATCTGGCCAAAACACTGATTTCCCACAGCGACTGCGCAATTGTGCGCCAGAAGTGGGGAAACACATTTCGGGCAGGATGTGGAAAATGACAGCTGTACTGTTCATAAGGAGGTGCACAAAAATGACAATGCTGAAAATCTGGCATTAAAACATTGTGAATGCACAAAGTTACGAGCCTAAGTAGCAACTGCACAACACACGCTCGTAAAACAGGCATTTGTTGGATTTTTTCCACCAAATTTGGAAGATAGGCTTTTTGAGAGGCCACCTCAAGAACACTGGCACTGTCATTTCGTTAATGAGTCCCGAAAGGTGATTTCATGCAGTGACTGTGAAATCACCTTTCAAGGCTGATTAACGCCATGACAGTGATAGAATTCATGAGGAGGGGTCCCAAAAACCCCATGTTGAAAATTTGGTGCCAAAATTCCAACAAATGCCCGAGATATGCAGCCAAGTTGAAAAAACCCTATTCGTTACATTATACAGCTTACCGGCATTTTCTCAGTTCGGGTCGGCTTTGAAGAGTGCAGACGTGTTCCTTGTCCACCAAAGATCGCCGCACCAGACTCAGGAGGTAAGTATGGGGTGAGGGGTTGGGGGTGGAAAGGCAGGGTGTGCAGTGGGTGGGTGCGGGTGGGGGCAGGAGACTACGTGGGACCTTTTTGTTACAGGAAGAAAAAAAAACTAACATGTGAGGCAGTTTTTCTTCAGGAACCTGGCATGCTGGTGGGCTCCCAGCATGCCACCTAACTGTTTTTGGGGGTTGCTGCAGCTGACGGGGATTGGGCACCCTCATCGGCAGACAATGGGGGTGAATTTATGCCGACGGGAATGGGCACCCCGTCGGCACACAATGACAGCCAGGGAGGTGAGGCAAGAGCCGAGGGGATTGGGCTCCTCCTCAGCATATAAGAAATTGCGGGGCTGATTTATGCCAGCGGGGAGTGGGCTCTGCTGTCGGCACACAATGAAAGTGGGGAGGCAAGAACCGAGGGTTGGGCACCCTCCTTGGCATATAGGAAGTGGGCGCTGCTGTATGCCGACGGGAGTGGCTCCCCGTCTACCACCAAATTGTACCGTACAGAAAGCCAGCTGGGGATTGGACACCCCGGTTGGCCATATGGCCGACCGCCATGTTGCTAATGGCGAAAGCACGCAGGAAGGGTCCGCTGCATCTGACAAGCTTTGCTTGGATTGCAGCGGACTTTCTTAGATGTGCTCACCACATTAGCATGCATGGTATGGCGCCGGCATGCAGGCTAATTGGGGAATGAGAGACGCACCTACTGATGCATATCTGCACTGTCCCAAGATGTTGACTTGCGCGCAAGCGCGGCAAGCCAACATAAAAAGCAGAGGAAGTGGCCATGCCTCTGGTGGAATGTCCATAAGTGACACAAGGAAGGTTCTTGTCATACTTCCTGTAGTAGTAAGTGATACAGTTGGCCAACCATTTGGACAAGCACTGTTTTGAAACAGAAGCACACTCTTCCCCAGAGGTAAAAGAAACAAAAAACTGTTTGGACTTCTTACAATCCTTCATACGATGGGTATAGTAACGTAAAGTTCTATGCACATCTAAAGTATGGAACAATGCTTCCCTGCATTGGCACACTCTGGGTTATAAACAGCAAGCAGAATGGACTGGTTTGAAGTGAACTCAAACACCAGCTTAGGAAGAAACTTAGGGTTGGTATGCAAAGATACCCGATTCTTGTGGAAAATCAAATAAGGCTGCTCATATGAGCATCTATAACTCTTGAAATTCCCCAGCAGAAGTAATCAAAACTAAAAATAATGCTTTCCACAACAAAAAGTGCAGCTCGCATATTGCAGCTGGTTTAAAAGGAACCAAAGTCAGCTTTTCTAACATAAAATATGGGCCCCAGGGTGGGACTGGATTGTGGATAGGATGTTTCGGATTGAAGAATGCCTCTCAGAACTGTGTGGGACACCTCCACTTATGTCACTGCACATCACTCAACAGGCAAATGGAAGGCAGAGATGGCAGAAATGTGTACATTCAGAAAGGATTACTCAGACCAGAGTCTGAAAGGGACAATAAGTACTCAGAATGTGGTTTACTGGACAAGTGGAGGGATCCAGCTAGCATGAAGCAACCCACAGCGCAAAACACTTCCACTTCTTAGAATAAATGGTCCTAGTGGAAGGCTCTCTAACATACACTAGGACGCCAGCCACCCTAGGTGACACCCTAAACCCAGCCATGGCTATGTCCTCAGGAGCAAGGTATGGAGATGCAGGAATTTGAGGTCCAAATGGACCAGGGTGGCCTGGTGCTGGGACAGCAAGCTGGTACACAGAGGAAAAGGAACTGGGGCTCCATTGGTAGCTGTTTCAGCAAGGGGAACCAGATCTGACAAGGCCAGAATGTGGCTATGAGTATCATAGTGGCCCATTCCATCTGGAGCCTGACCTCTGGAGCAGGGGAAGGAGACATGCATACAGAAACCTCCTTTCCAAGAGAGAGACAACATGTCTCACCAGAAAACTACAGACCCTGGACTGAGGGAAAAAAGCTGCAGTTTTGCATTGGTGGGCATGCAAAAGGTCCAACTCTGGATGACTCCACCTAATGAACAATTCTACGACTGAGCTCAGCAGCTCCCACTAGTGAGTTCATGACTGTGACCAACTTAGGCTGTCTTCCAGGACATTTTGGATGCCAGGAACATGAAAGGATGACAATTCAAGACTGTGACCCAGAGCCCAGTATCAGATACTCATAGCCTCCTGACAGAAAGGGTAGGAGTGAGTGCCCCCTGATTGTGGATGTAATGCACTACACTGATGTTATCCATCTGCACTAGCAGAAAGCACAGAGATAGCTGAGTTTGGAAGTCCTGCAACACATAGAGCATTGCCCTCATTTCTAAAATATTTACATGGAGAAAGGACTCCAGATTGGACCAAGTCCCCTGTGTTTAGTGGAACCCATATGGGACCCCACACCATCCCAAATGCATCAGTGGTGAGAATTTGCTGCTGAGGATGAGTAAGGGGATCCCCCATTAACAGGTGGCTGGGTACCATCCACCAAAGAAAACCTTTTTCACTGTAGAGGAGGCCAGGACCTGCCGTTATAGGTTGTCTATGTGCTGGTCCCACTGAACCCTGCGTGTCCGTTGGGGAGCCCTTATGTGTAGTCTAGCAATAGGCACTGTGGGTATACTCGCAGCCATCAGGCCCAGAAGCCTAAGGAAGGTTCTTGCTGAAACATAGTGGCTGTTGTATAACAGGCGAGCCTGGGCTATCAGGTGCTCTTCTCTGTCCCAGGGCAGGAAGGCCATGCCCTGAGTTATGTCCAGGACCGTCTCAATGTACTGAAGGTGTTGGCATGGAAGCAGAACTAATTTGAGCAGGTTCACAGTGATCCCCAGATCCTGAAATAAGCAGGTGGTGTGTTCCAGGGTCTGTTGCAGGCAGTCCCTAGACTGGGCCTTGAGGATCCAGTTGTCCAGGTAGAGGAAGATGTAAGGCCCTCACTTCTGAGGGAAGCTGATATCACTACCAGGCATTTGGTAAATACCCATGTTGTTGAGGACAAACCAAAGGGAAAGGTGCTGAATTGAAAGTGTGGAAGTGTTCTGTAACTGAAACCTCAGGTACTGTCTGTGGGATGCATGAACCTTTATATGCAGGTAGACATCTTTCATTTTGAGGGGCAAATCCAATCCACCTGGTGGAGAAGGGACATTAGATCCTAAAGTGTCACCATCCAGAACTTTTGTACTGAATGAACAGACGGCTCTCAGAGATGGAGGATGGGTCTGAGATCCCTGCAATTGGGGACCAGGAAAAGAAAAAGGAGAGTAGAACCCTCTGCCCTGCTGATCCAATGGTATGAGTTCCATTGTCCTCTCTTGCAACAGAGAGATTTCCTCCTAGAACACAGGTATATGGTCTGGAGGCTTAAAGGACCAAATTGAAGCTTTTCTGGAGGCCACTCTAGAAGTTCCAGAGTGTGATCATCATCTGTAAGCTGTAGAACCCAATCATCATTGGTGATGTCCCTCCACTTGTCCAGGTGTGGTAGAAGTGAACCCAACAACCACCTCCTGATTTGTCAGAGGACAGTCAGGCTAGGAGTCAGGCTGAGATGGAGTAGGCTGCGGGGTAGCGCACCACACCTCTGGGAGCCTTCTCGTGGCAGTAGCAGGGGTAGGCAAGGAGGTGGGCCACGGTGCTTGCTTTGAAGTCTGGTGGAGGGTCTGGACTTGTTGGTCACTCTAAAAAAGGGCAGATGCTGTCCACTCTCAACTTGAGTGTGATACATAGAGTGAATGAATTTCAAAATGCATTCAGAGGCCTGTAGGGCTTTAAGGATTTGTTGCACATCAGCCCTAAAAATTTATATTCCCTGAAGAGGGCATTCAGGATAGATAGTTGAATGTCCTGCTCAAACCCTGACACCTTCAGCCAGGAGTGGAGTCAGATGTCAGCTGCACCCCTTCTGGCTGAAGCATTCAAGGCATCCTAGGCTGAGTGCAGGAAATGTAGACCAGCATCAGCCCCCAACGTGAAGAGACTGCAAGATCTGTTGCTTCTTCTGGTAATCAGGAAGGGAACTGTCCTCTTCCTGGGCTTGATCCAAATGCTGATTGAGAAACTGGACCACATGGGTCATGTAGTTCATGACCCTGAAGGCCAGGGTGTCTGAGATGATGTTCCACTTTTCCAGGAAGTCCAGTCTCCAGTATAACTTGTCTGGGGGAATGAACTTAAAACTGTTTTGGCCTTTTGGTGTGATCATGGGCTGCATTATGACCATCAAATCAGCCTGAGCCTGCTCAGTGAAGAATGGTTTCCCCGCTGGTGCATGTTGAAGTTTGTCCACTTCCTGGGCATAGTGGAGACAAAATTATTGCTGTGTCAGGCTGCCATGGTGGCATGTTCAAATGGTTCAATCAGAGGAGGAACCAACGCGGGAGTAGTGTTGTGCAGACATAGGCACACAACTAACAGACATCTGCCAGGATCTTGCTCCTTTGTGTCAAAACTAGGGATAGGTGGACCAGAAAAAGTCCTGACCCTTATTATCAGGACAAGAATCCATGTCAGAGTCCTGATAAGTTCTGATTAGTTTAGTAATGGAACTTACCACCCAGAAGCTTTACCAGCTCTAACAAGCTTCTTTTTCCTGTTAAGTTGCAAAGAAAATAATGTTTGGATCTCAGTTTATCTACTACTGGGTGGTGAGTTCTGTGACTGAACTGGAGCATTCACTGTACAGAGTCAATGTGTAACACAATGTTGTAATGTTGTAATCTTGAAAAACCTTCACGTCAGCATAGGTTGCTCATCTGGGAACGTTTTCATTATTAGTAAAGGACCTTGGTCTACCTCAATGATCCTGCCCCTATAAATATTTGACCCCAGGTGGATCACATCCCTGTCAACGTGTCCTTAAGGACCACACCATCTCATTTTATACAGGAAAAGACAAAACCTCACTGTGTTCACATGAAGGTTAAATGTTTCTCCAATGCTCAAAGAGAAATCCTACTCAGGACAGCCCTTATGCTACTTCTGCTATTGGGAAACATTCATCCTAATCCAGGTCCTGAAGCACCTCCCACCTACAATGCACGCCCTAAACAAGGTACCAGTAAACTGGCCACACTTAATATGTGTAGCCTTTTAAGCAAAATTGACGTCCTGAAAGTCTGGGTAACTCAGCACAACCCTGACATACTATCTATCATTGAGACATGGATGACCCCCAAAATACCGGATTCTGCAGTAGCTATACCTGGATACACTGTTTTCAGGCTGGACAGGCTGACCAAATGTGGGGTGGATGCTTATATTTCTAAAAATTCTCTAAAGGGGTATATTATGCTGCCAATTGATCTCAGTGGCAATACCCAGGCACTGGCGATAAAAGTGCCTGGGGGCTCACCATAAAACAATATCAGTACTCTCAGTCTACATACCTCCCAAAGACCAAGCCACTGGTTTCTTCAGTCTTCTTGACCATCTCTGCTCACAAAATCACCTCACAGAGATAATTATCATGGGAGATTTTAACATAAACTGGCTATCACCTGTGACCAACTCACTAAAGGATGCAATAACAGCCCTTCACCTAACTCAACTTGTTAATACTCCCACTAGGATAAACTATAAAGCGGGACTAGCACCATCCTCGACTGGATAATTTCTAACCAACCTAACTGTCTTTCCAATGTAACTGTGCACTCTGACTCCATCAGTGACCATTCCCCAATCACAGTTGGACTAATAAATTCCTTATCCCCCCTCCCCAAAGAATCTACAGCAGGTTTCTCAGAAGGGGCTACCTGGACCTCCTAAAACAACAGCTTTGTGCCCAAAATTGGAACATCCTGGACTCAACTAGTGATGTTAATGTAGCCCTCTGTCACTTTATAGGGGTTTTCAACACTGCTTGTGATATGCATGCCCCTCTAAAAAAGATTAAGGTCTCTGGCATGGTTAACCCCTGGATCACTCCTGAGCTCCTTTCCCACATGAAGTTTCGGGACCATCTCTGGCACTGTGCAAAAGCCACTGGTAAGCAACAGGACCTACAAGCTTATAAAGCTGCTAGAAACAACTGCATGAAGAAGACTCCCCAGGGAAAAGACAAATACCATAGGGAGATGCTTACCAACTCCTGGGGTGATAGAAGAAGGTTCTGGTCTAATATAAATGATGTCACTGGCAAAAAACCTAAAGTATCGCCTACAATGCTAAACATAAATGGGACCCCTACCACTGACTCTCTGAAAATTGCTAATGCCTTTAACAATGCTTTTACCAATTTGAGCTGTGCTCTCCCACCTAACTTTTTCGTTGATGATGCTGCCCGCTCCACAAGCCACAGTGATAAAAATAGTCCTGAGCACCCCGCTTTTTATTTTAAAAGGGTATCATGCAACCTGGTTAGAAAACTACTAGTTAAGGTCCTAAGAAACGCAAGACTCAGTAGTGACGGATTAGACCTTAAGCTTATCATCCTAACCCTAGATGAAGTTCTCCTGTCAATAACTAAGATTCTAAACCTTTCTCTTACACTGGGACAATTTCCGATGCCTGGAAAATGGCCGCCGTAACTCGGTGCATAAAACCGGTGACCGTTCCTACAGGGTAACTATAGGCCTATATCAATTCTCCCTCCACTCTCCAAGGTGCTCGAGTCAATTGTTACCAACCAGCTTGGTGCTTATCTGGCCCCATACTCCGTCCAGTGCCCACAACAACATGGCTTTAGAAAGGGGCACAGTACTACCACAGAATTATTAGAATTCACAAGCTTCATACAACAGGCCATCGATCAAGGCAAGATTGTAGGTGCAGCCTTTGTTGACCTAACAAAATCCTTTGACACAGTGAATCACACACTGTTGCTTGGCCAACTCTCTAAAATTGGTGTTGCCCCAAACACCCTGAAATGGGTCGGAAGCTACCTCAGTGATAGACTGCAGAGGGTGAGGATATTAAATGTAGTTTCAGAGCAGAGGGCTGTCCAATTAATGGTACCTCAAGGCTCAGTCCTGGGTGCCTTATTGTTCAGTATTTTCCTGAATGACCTTCCAGCTGTCTGCATCCAGCATACTTTCTTCTATGCAGATGGCGCAGTCATCTTTACCTAACCACCTGTATCCCAACGCTTTGAAAACAGTCTTCAACAAGGCTTCACAGAAGCAGAGAGATGGTTTAATAATCACAAACTAGTGCTAAACTACAAAAAACTAAAGTCCAGCTGTTTTCGTCCTCTCAGAATAAGTTTAAGGCTCATCAACTCACTATCACCAACAACCATGAAGGCGCTCCTGAACAAACTCAGCTTTCAAATACCTAGGTCTAACCAGGGATAGTCACCTTACCTTTGTGCCTCACATTGAAAATGTTGCCAGAGATGTTAATACCAGAATTTGGCTCCTCTTCAGACACAGACAAAGTCTTGCAAGAAGCCGTGAAGGTTGCAGTTCACAGCTCGGTCCTCAATCATGATTATGTTCTAATCATATACTGTGTTGCAACCCACATCTCTTAAATGACTCACAGTGGCCCTGGCAAAGCCTGTAGGTTAGTTACACGTGCTGCATGCCTCACTCATACCTGTGAGTTATATGCTCAGTCTGGCTGGCTCCAACTAAATAGCAGGATCAAATATCAAACCTGCTTCCTGTCCAAAAAAGCTCTACTTGGATTACTACCCCCCAGCATTGGTTGCCTGCTAAACAAATCCCCTAAGAGCCAACACACACGTACCTCAGTTTCTGACCTACTTCTAGTACCCCACGGTCGGACTGCTCAATATCAGCGATCCTTTCAATACAGAGTCCCCCTGTGGTTTAATAATCTAAGTAACCAACTGAGCAGTCTTTCTAGTCTGTCCTAATATAAACTTATGCTTCATCAGCATCTCCTAACCAAAAGCGCTTGTGATTGTTACACCTAGTTTCCCATTTCTGCAGACACCCTTTTACCAGTTTTTCACTCTCTGAAGCTCTTACTTGGCTTCCTGTTTCATTTCACTTCTCCTGACAGAACAATTTCCCTTTCCCCTGCCACCTCCTCCTTACCTCACTTCCTCCTTGCTCTTATTCCACTGATCCCCTCTTCCTGGACCTGCCAGGCCCTCTGGTCCCACTCTATCTTCTTTCCTTCATCTGCTCTCCTTTTCCCCGCTTTTACCTTCTCCACCTTAGCCTCCCTCCCTCTCACCCCTATGACAAGGCCTCTGGCTGCCATACTTTCTTTTCCTTCTCTATCTGGACTCTGCCCTCTCATCTCCCCTACCCTTCCTTACTTTCCCCTCCCTCCACCTCTGATTAGCAATGTTGCTTCAAATGTACCTTATGGTTTTCATGCTTGCTTGTAATCTTGAGTGTGTGGCACTGTTCCCACTTTATTTACCAGTTGACTTTCTGTGCTCTGATGATACCATGAATGTTGTCTGTACCTCCGTTGATACCATGAATGTTGTCTATACCTCCTATCTTATTGTGACCCTTTCTTTTGATGTGGAACTTTTGTAAATGGGGTGCCTCAAGCTCAAAGACATTTATAATCTGAGATTTAAATAAGTAAAAAAACATAAAAAAGACCTGCTCCACATTGTGTGACTCTGACTTCCCAAGTTCTGATTAGTCCTGATTCAAATCAGAACCTTAATGGTAATGCCTAACAACAATCACAAAAGCATTAAAACATTTAACATACAATTGTTGTTTTTTCTTACACAAGTGTGTTGGCCTGTTTCTGACTCCATTCTGTGTACTCATCTGCTGGTTATATATTATCCACTTGTGTCCCTCACCCTCTGTGTGTGGCCGGAGCATGGTATCACTCCCTCATTCTGCCCCAGTAATTATTTGTATAGCTTCGAGTCTGTCCATTCCATGATAACTTCTTCAATACAGCACATCCTGAATTCCCATCCTATCTGCTAAAACATACACTTCCCAGTATGATGGTACAAAACCTAACTATTTCTAACGGTGCTTCCAAGGGGATCAGAGAGTTGAAGCCCCGATGTATATAGCAGTCAGAGCTTCAACTTCCATGTAGTTCTCCTTTAATTTATTCTAAAACACAGACATTTGCCATTGATCTTTGAGTATAAAACACAACCTGTTGTAAATAGTAACCAGGATATACAGGGATACAACGTTATACAGAAATACTACTACTCTCTCTGCTCACCAGGGGCAAGATATTCAAATGTTGGCACAGGCTCTAAGAGGTGTTTGCCCACGCTAACTGGGTTTTGCACCTAGTTTGTGGATGGGTCTGCAACCACTGTGCTTAAACTTTACTGAAAACACACAGGGAAGAATGCTGGCTATAATAGGACTAAGAGAACACAGTGATTTTTTTTAAGCATGCTATAATGGTTTATTTAAAAGCTGTAATTCCTCATTATTATAAAAGTTAAACAAGCATTTGTTAATGCCAAATGTTTGTTTGCTGGTTTTAACACTGGAAGTGCAGGAGTTAGGCAGATGCAGAATAGGAATCGCAGTGAAGTATTGAACTTCACGTGAACCCCACCTACACCCTGCACAGATGGACAGGCATTGGGGTATGCCTTTGGGTCATCGGGCATAACGCTCATGCCATTTCACCTCATCCTATCCAGCAGACACCGACAAGTGTTGAGGTGCACCTTGGGGTGTTCGGCTTTACAGCCACACCATTCCATAAGGACATACTCTGAAATGGATGCAGTATAGAAGAATAGGGTGAACTCTGGGGTTGAAGAGTCCAAGGCACCTCGATGCCTGTCACTGGATGCAGGATGGGGTGGAAATGGCATGAGCATTACAGTCAACAATCCAAAGGCATGCCCCTGACACCTGTCAGCCCATACAGGGTGGGATGTTATGGTTAGAAACCATAATGCCCTGGCTTTTGTTGGTATTTGCATTACAAATTTTCAGTATGGCCTTTTGTGACCCCCATCTCATGAAATCATTGGGTACCTCTGCTCATGAACAGTGGCACTGTGATTTTGTTAATCTGTCTCGAACGCTGATTTCCCACAGTGACCACGCCATTGTATGCCACATGTGTGAAACCACATTTCAGGTAGGATGTGAAAAATGACAGCTGTACTGTTTATAAAGAAGTATGAAAAAATGTCAATAGTGAAAATATTAAAATTCTTGGACTTATGAGCGCTGCGTAGAAACTATACAATGCACGCTCATAACACAGTCATTTTTTGGAATTTTTTTCACCAAATTTGCAACATAGGCTTTTGGGAGCCCATCTCATGAACAGCAACTCTGTTGTTTTGTTACTCAGTCAAAAAGGTGATTCTGTGCAGTGACTGCGAAATCACCTTTCAGGATTAGATTACGATGACAGTGACTGAATTCATGAGGTGGGGGTCCCAAGAACCCCATGTTGAAAATTTAGTGCCAAATTTCACAAAATGGCCACTTATATCCACCTAAGTTGAAAAAACGAATTCATGCCGATACACAGCTTAGCAGCATTTCTTCAGTTAGCGGTCAGCTTTTGAAGAGTGCAGATGTGTTCCTTGTCCACTGAAGATCATTGCGCCAGGCTCCGGAGGTAAGTATGTGGTGAGGGGGGGGGTGTGGGGATGTAGGGTGCACAGAGAGTAGGTGCAGGTTGGGAGAGAGGGCACCAGACACAACGAGAGATGGTTTTCTACTTTTCAGGTGAAAAAAAAAATTAAAACCATCACTGGAAGGTTTTTCTTTTTTACAGGTAGATTTGGTACACTGGAGTATGCTCCCAGCATGCCACATGCATGTTTTGAGGAGGGAGACTGAAGCCGATGGGGACTGGCCCCCCCGTTGGCAAAGAAAAAGGATCTGTGTTTGGGGGGGAGGGGAGACATGATGCCAAGGGGCATTTGGCACCCCCCTCGGCAAACAAAATGTATAGGGAGCATTATGACGATGGGGAGTGGGCACCCCTGCCGGCAAATGATCTGGACAGGGGGCATGCCGACAGGAGGATTGGTCACTCCCGTCAGCTTCCATTAGGACTCTGAGGTAGACAGCAACAGCTGTCACCATGTTAATTGCAATGTTACACCAGGCAAGGCACCGCCCTGAAATGAGGGGTTGCTCCCTCATTGCAGTAGCAAATTCATTTCTAGTTGGTGGCATGCTTGTTGAACTAGTATCAGCAGCAGCGTGCCACCACATTGGGGAAAGAGGGCCAAGCCTCAAAATGCACTGGGGGCATTGGCCACCACACTGCCGCACCTCCAAAATCCCGCTTCTCTCCTAAGCTGTCACATAATGTTTCTTCCACGTGCTTGCAAGCAAACATAAAAATGGTTCACAGAATCTTTGCAGCTCCAAAACTTTCTTACTGCTGCAAAACAATTATAAATCCCCACATCTATGAAGCAGATTACTGAAAAAAAAATACTCACAAACTGTGCTACCATCTGAGTTCTCAACTATGCATGTGGACAGAAATATGCATTCTCAGCTGATGAAGGCAGGATGGTCCGAGGAGTAGGTGATTTTACATTACACACACTGGTATGGTAATAGCACTATTAAGGTAGACAATTTGGCATGTGCAGAGAGAAAGATTGGAGACAGAGCCACAAAAAGTATATGGAGGCAAAAATGTCAGCTTAGCTGGTGGGGCTATGGTCCCCTTATAATGAATCCCATCAAACATACATCCCAGTACAAACACATTTAAAATAGCACCAACCACCACAGAGCAAGTCACACATCCTTTTCTTGTGTGGATATTGTGTTTCAACGAGTCAAATGTGTCACTAATTAATGGAAAGCACTTACAATGGTAGTCACTTTTCAGTAATTAATGGCACTTTTGACTTGTGCAATAAAATGTGCACATACAAGCTCAAGAAAATGATCAGTGACCTTTTTCTTTGGTGGTCAGAGCTACTCCGAGAGTGTTTGACCCTGATATAGGCTGACTACCTTTGTAAGTGCTTTTCATTAATTAATGACTTTTGACTTGTTTGCAATAAAATATGCACATACAAGCACAAGAAAACTCTGCTAAGTAAGCACACATTCTTTAATCCATACATACTCATAATGAACATAACAAACTAGTAGCACTCAATAGAAGAATGAACCTGTCCCCTTTACTCCAACATCTTACTTCCCTCTCACTATGCATTATCTGGCAACTTAGTCATGCCCTACCTGTACACACACACACACACACACACACACATACATACATACACACACACACTCCCTCAACTCCCTCCTTACCTGCCCTTCCCTCTTACCTTCTGTTTCATGCCAAAATGTATGCCTTACTATTGCTTTCACCATACCAGTATAATGTCAAATCGCTTACTTCTCAGACTGTCCTGCCTTCATCAACTGTGCATGCATATTTCTGTCACACATGCATAGCTGAGAACTCAGTTGGTTAGAATATATTTCCTGGAGGACTGCCATATCCTGCATACCCTGCCCCCTGCGCAGGCAGAGGATTCAGTCATGGATTGGCATAGGCATCTGACTGGATGTCTGTTGTCCAGACTACTTCACCCACCCCTGCCTCTCCACATGGCTCTGCGTAGCAGAACCCAGAGACCAGGGAATAAGGATGCCATCTGCTACAGATAGACATGAGGAGGTACTGCCACAGCAAGGATATGTTTGATTCGAATATATCCTTGCCACCACTGTTGATCAGCTCCATAGGAAGCAACCAGTGGTGTAGACAGCAAAAAAAAAACAGAGCAGAGACTTACAAAAAATATTGGAATATGTGTGTGTATGTTTTGGGGGAGGGGGTTACAGGGATAAGAAGATACAAGTGTCTAAATGAAAAGTAAACAGGGCTTTATGTAAAATGGAAAAACAAAACAAAACAGCACTGTAGGTTACACTAATTCTCTACAAAATGAAGTGCTCTAGTGTTTTTAAAATATGATTTAATCTTTTTCTTCAGCATTACAATACTGTCCCAAATGTAAACAAACCAACCTTAACCTTTTCTCCAAATGCCACACTCCTGTGCATGCTTAGAATGGCTGTGAAGTCCTTAGGTGATAACATGAATGGAGCAACAGTTCCCCAGAAAGATAATACATGTACATAGTGACTTGCTGTCTCATCAAATCCAATCACTGTGCATGTATAGCAACCTTTTCACACATGCACAGTAATGAATTTTGATGAGGATGCTTATAAAGTCCCTATACAGACTGTAGTATGAACTCTCCAGAGAACTGTCACTCCATTGACATCATAGCATAAGGATGTCAAGGCAGTTTTAAGCACATACAGGAATGTAGCATTTGAGGAGAAAGTCTGGGTTCATTTATGTTTGTGACAGTATTGTCAAGTTGATGAAAATGAACTAAATCACATTTTCAAGACACATTAAGCACATCATTCTGTAGGAAAGCCAATAACCTACACTGCTGTTTTTGGTTTTGTGTTTGTGCATTTTACTAAAAGTCTTTCTTACTTGTCCTTTAACTACTGGAAGACAAACTAACTGCCATTTGAAAGTAATAAAACTATGTTTTGCAAGTTTCAGCTGTCAGATGGTTGCTTTGCCTGTAATATATATTCACAGACAAGGAGTTTAAACCATACAGTCAAAACTAGACACAAATACAAAGTCTGAAGCCCAAAAGGTATATCCAGTCTTTCTCAAAATGCAGAAGATCCAGTATAGCCATTCTAGTTCTTTTGATGATCAGGAAATAAATCCAATCAACAATATTTTTTAAGACGTTCAGCTTATAAATTATCTACGCACGCTCACACAGAAACAACAGGGAGATAAACAGTTACAGCCCCCAGCTGAAGATGGTGCCAGGATGCTCATGAAGGGACCTGGTTGTTTTTATTTCCTGGAGATGGTGACTGCTACTTGAGTAAATTAATTACCGGAAGAAAGTCTAGCTGACCCCAGAAGCTGACAAAACAAAACACTTCATCCTTTTCAACTGTCAGTCACTTTGCCCATAATAAATTCACACAGGCAAGATCAGAGATATGGACTTCACAAATGTTTTTGTTTTTTTAAGTAAGAAGTTCAGTTTATAAATTAACTACAGTGCATGCACTCACACAAAATAGTAGTAGGGAGATAACAGTTACAGACCTCGGATTCAGAGTGTCAGAACACAGATGAAGGAACATGGATGTTTATTTTCTGGAGATGGTAATGGCTGCCTTTGTAAATTCGGAGAGAGTTTAACTGACTGCTGAAGCTGACAAAATGAAATGTTTTATCTTTTTCAGTTGTCCAATAGTCGCTTTCACGTAATAAATTCACACAGACAAGATCAGGGAGACAGAGAATCAGAGTCTGCTGTTGAGTTCAAAGCCATTCATCAGAGAAGAAAATACCCCTTAGAGGCCTATATGCTTGATGGCAATTCACAAGCAAATCTTGAGAAGTAACATGATTTCATATTACACCAAGTGAACTTCAGTGTTTGACAGTTCCTTCGAGTTGAGTGTGTGTGTGTGGGGGGGGGGGTGGCATCTGGAAGCAGACATGAAGGATGAACAAAAACACACTTCTTCCACTGAATGAATAGAAAAGACCTTAAATAACGTCATAGAACCCCAGGGATGCCAGCATTAAATCCAGTGGGCTCATGTGGACCAACTATGGGCAATAGCAGCATGAGCGTCACTCACTCCCTCCCACTTCATGACTGTGCTTGCAGATGCAGATGGCACTCAGACAAGTGCTAACATGGTTTGTCACTTTTCTTGACTGATAACAGTGATGCCAACCTCTATTGCTGGTGTTATTCCCCCTCCCCCGGAGAACACTCTCACAAACACAGATGCAAGGTGCTGACTATGTAGGACACTGACCTGACCGTCCTCCTGATATGCTGAGCTGAAGATTCCCTGTGTCCTAAACACATGCACATTGTTCTTGTGTTTCTGACTTTCATTCCATGGTACTCAGCAGCTGTACACAATACACAGTGCCAGATGCTCAGTACTGTGAAAAACTGATGCAGATCGCAAGTCATCGTACAGTTTTTTCTCTCCCCCCCTCCCTCATGTGACTATTAATTAGTGTTCCCGCTCTGTCTGTCTGCTCTCTCTCTGTTATGCAGGTCCTACTGCTCTCTCTTTCTTTGTCTGCTCGCTGTCTACAGTAGTTGCAATCCTTTGTCACTAGCTTCTCCATGTGCTACTCACTGAGGCTATGTGCTGGGCGACTCAACAAAGATTCCCATTCTGCCTCCTGAGGCAGAGCCAAAGCAGAGTTGAGGGTGTCACCACTCAGTCAGTATTAGTGTCTGACTTCTCCACTACCTTGCCAAAATAACTTCTGTTACCAGTTTTTGGTTGCTCTTTTTTGGATGTGTCTACTGTTTTTAAAGTTGCATATAAATTTTTGGGTGATTGCTGTTTTCCTTTTTTGGTGCTACACATATATCTTATCATTTTATTGGTCTCTCACATTTTCACTTGTGTTAGGGTTCTTTGTTTGCATTTACTTTGTAGTTGTGATATCCTTTTTGTTTGCATTAACGTTTTAGTTGTGTTGTAATTTTTTATGTTTGCATTCACTTTTTAGTTGTGCTGTGCTTTTTTGTTTGCATTGGCTTTTTAGTTGTGTTTTTTTTGTTGTCTTTCATTTTGTTTTGGCATTAAATTGTTTGTGTTGTGTTTTTTTGTTGTGTTGTGGGCTTTAGTTTGCATTCACTTTTTCTGTTGTGTCGTGGGTATTTGTTTGCATTCACTTTTTTTTGTTTGCATTCACTTTTTTTGTGCTGTGATCTCTTGGGTTTTAGTTTTTTTTGTTTGCCTTCACTTTTTTGTTGTGTTGTGCTTTTTTGTTTGCATTCAAATTTTACTTGTGTTGCACTTTTTTGTTGTGTTGTGCTTTTTTGTTGTGTTGTGTTTTTTTTGTTTGCATTCACTTTTTTGTTGTGTTGTTGTTTTTGCTTATATCTACTAATTAGATTGCATTTCACTTTTTTGGTGTCTTTGTACTTTTGCACTTCAGGGCCACTGTAGTGAAGCCCTCTCCAGCTGTACTGCACTCCCCTTCTGGGAGATCTCCTGTTTTGGCAGGCTACCAGTCCTATTTATACTCTCTATCCAGACCTCCTCTAATTGGATGATGCAGTCCTGGGTAAATTCATTGACCTACAATCTTTTCCCAGTAGGCCACAGTGTTTTGTAGTCCTGTGGGAGCTGCCATCATAGAGTACATAAATCTTTAATTTATTTATTTATTTATCAAGTCTAGGATTACAAATACCTTTGAGCCTTGGCTCTTTTACAAAGGTTCACGTCAGAGAAATACAAATTATGAGGAACATCAGGACAGACATTACAACTATGTGGACATTGCAAACAGAGTACAGATTAATACAATTCAAGGGTAGCATTGTAACAAGGCAGCCAGCGGCATTTGTCAGAGAAAATAGACAACAGATAAAAGTGCCAGAGTCATAGGGAGAGGGAAGAGGAGGGGAGAAGGAATTTAGGAAGGGTGGGGAGAGGGTGAGAGTCTGGCATTAGATGCCAAGCTGTGAGGGTAGAATCCAGTGAGAGGTGGGGATCACTAGAGCAGGAAAGGGAAGGGAAGTGGAGAAACAAGGTTAAGTTGGGCAGTCACAGGAGCTGTTGGTAGTGAGATAGTCCGGAGCCTAGTTTTAAACATACCAATTGTTGGGGCAGAGGAGATGGTGGGGCTGAGGCCATTGAACCAGAGTAGTGCTCGATAAGCAAAGAGTTGTCCCTGTGAAGTGTGACATTGGGGACTTTCAGTAGCTGTAGCGTGGATCTCCTAAGGCACCATTTGTTAATTCAGTGTTGTAACAGAGTTGAGACCCCAGAAGGTGTAAGGCCAAGGTAGATTTTTTAAGCCATGAGCAGGTGAAAGCTTTATGTGGTTTGATAGTTGGAGCCAGCCGGTCTGAGTGTACAGGTCACGTGTGGGTGAGACGGTGAGCACCAGTGATGAGCCAACATGCCTTATTTAAGGCAGTTGAGAGGCGTCTAAGGGTTGTGGTTGTGGCCAAGCCATAAATGATGAGACCATGGTCTATTACAGAGATCACAGAGCTCAGGACTGCAACCTTCAAAGCTTCTTTTGTGAGGTGTGGTCTGTGTTTGTAGAGGAGACCAAGCCGTGTATTAGCAGCTCTAGCTACATTATCTACATGAAGTCCATAGGAGAGATTAGGGTCAAGCTGTATCCCTAAGTATTTGAAGGACCCCACCTGATCTAGAGTGTTCCCTGGGTGGTGGAGATTACCAAGTGGTGTAGCTTATGCTGGTTATGAGAGCTGCAGGAGAGCATAGATTTGGTTTTCTTGTCATTAAGGAACAGTTTATGATTAAGAAACCATTACAGAACTGAAACCAAGTTGAAGGTTGTGTTGAAGAGCTGCAGGATCTTTGTGAGTGGAAAATACAACAGCATCATCAGCATACAGTATGATCTGCTCAGAGCAGTGGTAAGGAGGAGTTTAAGAAAGGCTAAAAAGAAGGGGGCCCAGTATGGATCCCTGTGGGACACCCGAGCGAACAGGCAGGGTGTCAGAAAGAGCATCTGCAATTTTTACTCTCTGCGACCGGTTTTCTAAGTAGCTTTTAAACCAGAGAGAAGAGTTAGGTGATAGCCCAGCATTCAGTAGTTGGTGAATTAGTAGTCCATGGTGTACTCTATTGAAGGCCTTGGAGAGGACGACGAAAACAGCCCCTGTGAGAAGGCCGTTGTCAAGGGATTTCTGCAAAGCTCCAGTGAATTCAAGAAGGGCTGTGGTGGTGCTGTGACCTTTCCGGAAGCCATATTGTTGTGGACAAGGTATATTATATTTATCCAAGTGATTGGTAAGTTGATCAGCCACGATGCGCTCGAGTGCCTTAGAGAGTGGGGGCAGTATGGAGATAGAAACATAAAAACATAGAATTTGACGGCAGATAAGGACCGCTTGGCCCACCCAGTCTGCCCATTTCCTTAATGGATAAGCTGCAGATCCTAGTTAACCAGCAGCCTACTTCTTCCTACCCCCACCCCTAGAATTGCCTTATGACTGTCCCATGCATGCTTGAATTTCCCACTGTTTTTGACTCCACAACCTCCTCCGAAGGCCATTCCATGCATCCACAATCCTCTCTGTGAAAAATACTTCCTTAAATTACCTCTGAGCTGCCCCTCTCTATCTTCAAATTGTGCCCCTTGTTCTTGCACACCTCTTTTTTGAAAGATGCTACCCTCTTGGACTCTGTTGATTCCCTTGAGGTACTTGAAAGTTTCTATCATGTCCCCTCTCCCTCCTTTCCTCAAGGCTATACATATTAAGCTCCTTAAGTCACTCTTCATATGTCTTCTGGTGCAGACCCTGCACCATTTTAGTTCCCTCCTCTGGACAGCTTCCATCCTGTCTATGTCTTTGTGGAGATTGGGTCTCCAGAACTGCACGAGTACTCCAGATGGGGTCTCACCAGCTGTCTGTACAGAGGGATAATAACTTCCTGTTTTCTACTGGTGATGCCTCTCCCTATGCATCCCAGTATCCCCACAGCCCTCCTTGCTGCCCTCTCACATTGCTTGCCCACCTTTAGGTCATCTGATATGACTACCCCAGGTCCCTTTCCATTTTTGTTGTTTTAAGTATCTCACCCCCCATTGTGTACTCTTCCCCTGGGTTTTTGTTTCCCAGGTGCATTACCTTGCACTTCTTAGCATTGAATCTAAGCTGCTATACATTTGACCATTTCTCTAACCTTGCCAAGTTCCTTCTCATCCTTTCCACCCCACCTTGTGCATCAACTCTGTTGCAGATCTTCGTGTCATCTGCAAAGAGACATACTTTTCCTTCAGTCCCTCTGCAATGTCGATTATAAAGACATTGAAGAGGACCAGTCCTAATACTGATCCCTGCGGTACCCCACTAGTAACCCCCCTTTCTTCAGAGTGGACTCCATTTACTATTACTCTCTGTGTCCTATTTTCCAGCCAATTCTTTACCCAGGCTGTCATCTTGGGACCCACTCCCAGGCTGGCTAACTTGTATATTAATCTTTTGTGTGACTGTGTCAAATGCCTTGCTAAAGTCTAGGTAGGCCATGTCCACAGCCCCTCCCTGATCTACTACTTTGGTCACCCAGTCAAAGAAATCTATCAGATTTGTCTGGCATGACCTTCCCACTGTGAATCCATGCTGCCTTGGGTCCTGTGCCCCTCTGGCCTCTAGATACTCGACAATTCTTTCCTTCAGAAGTGATTCCATCATTTTCCCTGCCACTGAGGTTAAACTAACAGGTCTGTAGTTTCCTGCTTCTGCCTTGCTCCCACTTTTGTGAAGGGGAATCACATCTGCCCTCATCCAGTCCTCGGGTACCACCCCATCGTCCCATGATTTGTTAAAGAGGGTAGTCAGTGGTGTCACTAGTTCTACCCTTAGTTCTTTTAGAATTCTGGGATGAATCACATCATGCCCCATTGCTTTGTCCACCTTCAGTTTTAAGAGTTCTTTCAGAACCCTTTCTTCTGTAAATGGGCTGGTGTCAACTTCTGTATCCAGAGTGTTTCTACTGTTTGTTTTAGGTACCTCCCCCTCTTCCTTTGTAAATACTGAGCAAAAATATTTGTTTAGTATCTCTGCCTTTTCACAGTCACCCTCTTCCCACCCTCTCTCCCCTTTATTAAGCCTCACTATCCCTCCCTTGGTCTTCCTTTGCTCCCTGATGTACCTATAAAAGGTTTTATCCCCCTTCTTAACTGAGTTGGCTATCTTTTCCTCGGTTTGGGCCTTTGCTGTTCTGACTGCCTTCCCAGCTTCCTTTTGCTTTAACTGATATAGTTCTCTGTCCTGCTCCTTCTGTGAATCCTTGTACTTCCTGAATGCTTTCTTTTTCTCTTGAACCATCACTGCCACTTCCTTTGAGAACTATAGTGGTTTCTTACATCATTTTGTTTTGTTTATTTGCTTCACACAAAGGCTTGTTACCTCTGTGATGCTAGTTTTATTATTCCCCATTGTTCTTCCACTCCTCCTTCCTGCCCATTTGCTAGTGCATTCCTTAGGCACTCACAGGGCAATAATTTGAGTGATTCGTCTTATCCCCACTTTTATGGATGGGTGACACACGTGGCTGTTTTCCATAGGTCCAGGAATTTTCCACAGCTGAGAGAGAGGTTTAGGATTTTTGTTAATGGATGAATTACCTCATCGAGGGTGAACAACAGAAGCTTAAGGTCCAGGGTGTCACTACTAGATGTACATTTAGAGATAGCTGCAGTAATATAGTGGTGAGCTTCATTCAGCCTTACTTCCCTGAAGTAGAAGAGGGGATGGTTAGACTGAGGGGCTGAGGTATTTGGGGAGTAGGCCCTGTTTTTGACAAAGTCATGGGGTAGAACAGCACTAAGGTCTGAAAAAGCTGTGTTAAAGGTGTTTGTGATCGCCTTGGGGTCAAGGGTTGAGGATCCATCAATCATTAACATGGCCAGAGAGATTTTTGACTGCTTCCCTGTGACATCCTTGATATTGTCCCAGAAAGCATGACCATTTCCCCATGTATTGGTGAGATTGTCTTTGTAATAGGTGGATTTCATTAGCCATATGGCTTGTGTGCAGGCATTTTGTGCTTGTTTGTAATTTTGTATGTCCAGTTGTTTGCCAGTGGCCCTGGCAACTGCCCAGAAGTGATCCCTTAGTTTCAGCTGTGAGAGAAGAGCAGCAGTGACCCATGAGTTAGAGAGAGATTTTGTTTTGCGTCTTTTAGCAGGGGCAAAGAGGTTGCAGGCTTTGTTGAAAATTGAGATGAAGTGATCAAGAGCCAAGTTAACATCTGTTGCTTCATAGATGGGTAGCCAGTCTTGTAGAAGCAGGTATTGTTTGAGATGTGGAAGTTTTCCATGAGGAAGGACTCTGCTAGTGATAATTTTGGGAGGGGGCTTAAGGAATTTATTAGACCATGCACACGTGACTGGAGAGTGGTCACTGAGAGAGTCTAAGAGAACGGTCATAAGAGAATCCTTGTGGGGTGAGTAGTGAGGACCCAATCCAAGAGGGTACTTGTTCCAGTCTTGTAGTTAATCCTAGTAGGGAGTTTACCATTTCGTGAGGTTAGCAGCTGAGATGGATTCTTTATAGGCACTGGCGTCGATGCTAACCAGTTTATGTTGAAATCACCTAGTAGAATAAGTTCAGCTTCAGGAGGATGAGGTTGATAAAGTTTAGGACGTCGTTGAAGCCCTGTTTAGGGTCCCTGGGTGGGATGTATACAGAGACAATAGTCAGGGCTTTATGGTTGGGACCTAGGATGATTTTTATTGACAGAATCTGTGCCGAGGCAGAAAGTAATGGAGTTGCTACAGGGTGCCAAGACAGGGAGTCTTTGATATAGATTGCGCAATCACCGCCTTTTTGGATATCCGGTCCAGCCTGTGGACATTGTAGCCCTGTATTGTTACTGCTGAGTCAGGAACTTTAGGTGTCAGCCAAGTTTCCACCACTGCAAGGATGTCAGGGTTGTGTTGGCATATGAAGGCTTAGAGTGCATCCAGCTTTGGTAGTAGGCTGCAGATATTAATGGTTGCAAGGATAAGGGCACCTGGAGTTTGTCTGTGGCCTGAGCTTCTAGGGTCAGGATTGGGATGGACGCTGCCTGAGATGAGAAGGAGGAGGAGTAGGAGTTTTAAGGAGCAGAGTCGCAGCTCTTTGAGAGATAGTTTTGATCGTTGTTTCCAGGAGTAGAGGTTGCAAGGTTTCAGGCGGTATCCCATATGGACTGTAAGGTGGTACAGTGTAGAGAGGTGGCCACACTTGTTGAGAGTAGTGGTCGGGTTAAGTAACCAGGAATATCCAAATGGTGCACCAAGCATAAGTCTCGAGTGGAAGTGAGTTCCTTGGAGAAGCAGTGGAAACCAGAGTGAGCGGTGGCGGGGTGGGGTGGGTGGCTGGGACCAGAGAGAAAGAAGAGGGGGTCAGGGCAAGAAGGAGGAGAAAGCGAGAAAGCAGAGAGAACCACATGGCTTACGACTAGATAGAGATAGAGATATAGCCTCTAGTGGTGAGAGAATATAATCTGCTAATGGAAAAGCTCAAATTCACTTCTAATATCAACTCAGAACTTAAAATGACTGTACGGATTAAACAAATTCTTAAACCCTGGAACATAAATTCAACTAGAGACACAGAGGGAGATACAGTAGTTAGAGATGTGTTCAGCAGGAGATAGTGTGGGCCACTTCGAAATCAGCTTCCACTGGTACCAAATTCAAAAGTCAGGGCTAGTACCTTGCAGTACAGAGGATTTCTGAAAAACTGTTTAGGTTCCAGAAATTGAGGGGTCCATGGCCTGGTAAATCTTAAAGCAATGCAGTCAATAACTATTTACACAGAACCCCTTAAAAGAACATAAACAGTATCCCCAGCACCTGGAGGTGCAAATACACTGTTTGGGGCTCAGCCCATATCCACATCTGGGGTAAAGACATAGAGTCAGATGCTTACCTCCATGGAGGCAGTTACAGGACTACTGAGTCCAGAGCCCACCCAGAGCCACTGATGGGCTGCTGACAAAGGAGCGATGTGGCCTCAGTCCTACAAGGTAAGCCCATTTGGGGGCTTACACTTAATACTGCAGAAGTGTCGAGATGCATCCCCTGTCAGCCATTTCCTCTATGGAGGCTATGGTCCCCTTGTCTTCAGTGTATAATACAAGATCAGCCTCCAGTAGAATCCCTCATTGTTTAGCAACCTATCAGGAGTTCCATCTCTAATTATGTGCTAAGTGAATGTCTTCTTCATACAAGCATATTTAATAAAAAAAAATGCATAAATAAACAAGTCTACAGTAATAACCCAGGACATCTAAAACAAGTTTTGTTGTACATATTTCTATATTTGTTTCTACAAAATTTACCCATTTCTACAACAGATAAAATTGTAATTTGCATTATGTTAAATCCACCAATTTGTGTGACATACTGTATCTAATCATAGGCCCAGCTCCAGCTGTCTGAAAGGAAGGTACCAATACCCTCACTGATCCATTACTTCCTATTCCAGGACCCAAGTGTTCTATCCCCTCCACTTCTCTGTATGTTTTTCTTCTTGTAGATATGATTTGGCATTTAGTGATTCCATTACCTGAGCTTCTTGTACTCTCCTTAACCAGTTCCTTTGTGTAGGAGTCTTATATTGTAATCATCTAGCTGTTATATTCTTCAGTGCTACCATTATAAGTTAGTTTCATTTCATGACAGTCACCCTTTAAGCGGGTCACCCGGGGGAGACCAAGAACCCACTCTGAAAAATGCAATGGGATCTGTGCCCCCACTATTTTCTGTGTAGTTGTGCTAACCTGACTCCAGAAATTTTGTAATTTTTTTATAGTTCCAGAAAATGTGCCAGTGGGATCCCTTCCCTTCACAGTTTCTCCAGTACCTCCATGAACTAGTCTATCCATGTTTTACCTCATCTCAGAACCCCCCAACATGCCACTATTCTCCATATACTTTTGATACCCTTTAGCTCTTGCTTTCTCACCCATCTTTGATATCTGCCCCCACAAACTTCCAACATTCACTGTAATTCACATACGCTGCTCTGCATCACTTGGTCTATATCCATCCCTTCCTCAATCTCTGCCCCAAAACATACTAACATTTTCCCTATGCATTATCCACTCTGAGGCATTTGTTCTTACTTCATCTCCAATCTCTGCTCACCCAAAACGCTTCTTTCCACTTTCATTCACATTAGTCTATTTGCAGTACTTGCTTTCCATTCCTCTCCTCCCAGCCCCTCCCCAAAAAAATGCCAGCGCTGTTTCTACACATTAGATACTTTATGGCAGTTACTCTCTCTCTCTCACCAACCCATAAATGTCTTGCTACTCATGTAATTCATATTACCCATTGTTTGTCATTTGCTCTTCATTTCTCCCCTCTCTAATCTTCCACACCAGCACCCACCATTCTCCACATACACAATATGTTCTCTGCATCTGTCACTGTTCTATTCCATCTGTTACCCACCTAACATGACATCATTCTCCATATACATTAGTTGCTCTTGCCAATTGCTGTCTCCGACTTCCTTGATTTCTGTCCCCCTGTGTGAACCATTCCCCATCATTCACATTATCTGGTCTGTAGCATAGGCTCTCTCCCCTTCCCCTGTATCTGTCCCTCAAAACTGTTGCTATTCATCATAATTCACATTAGTTGTTCAGCATTAAACAATGGCAAAAAAGAATTCTGGCCCTTGATTGGTCAGACTGGAAATGGACCCATGATGTGATCCCAGCAAAACATCATGGCTCTAATCCCAGTACACTTATGACTACATGAAATGCTAAAAAAAGACTGCTCCACAGCCATCCCTACAAGCAACATCAACAGATGATCCCAGCTCAGCTTGGAATTGTCACTCCTTACCCTGCTCAGAAACAGTGCCCCCCACCACACTCAGAAATGGCACCCCACACACACAAACAAAAGCCATCCATTATTTCCTAATTCATTCCCTCAAACCCCAGTTGCCACTTTAGTTTTTTTAACAAAAAAAAAGAATCGAGTGAAATGGAAGCCAATGCCGTATATTGCTTCACAGCAGTCCCCTGCCGTAGCGACAGTCCGCACTTACTGAACAATTAAGGATCATTCTTTTTGTACTGAAAGAAAAAACATGTGTGTTTTCAAAGATAATATGGTCACTACATCCCACTCTAAAGACACTGCCACTCTGAAACATAATAGTGTCACATGGTCGCATAGTAACTGAGTGTGCAAGCTGAGCATGTGTATAACCCCATGCTTCACTTCCTTACCCTTACTGTTTTCAGCCTCCAGTCCTTTCTCCTGGTAATGATAAAAGCTCTACTGGGAGAACACAGCTGCAAAAGTGAGATGGAGTGCTGGACCATTTCTCCAACTTCCATGCTACATACCAGTACCAGGTGGCAGCACTCTCACAATGGGGGTGGGGGAGGAAACTATGTCTCTCACTTCCACACGGCTAAAACAGCAAGGACAGTAAGAGAGGGAAGTAAACATAAACTGGACTTTTAAAATGGGTGTGGGATTGGCAAGCAACAACAGATACAAACGTTAGTGTTGGAGAGTGCAGAACCAGAGAAACAGAAGCTCCAACAGAAATTAGAGTGATTGCGTGCACAGCCACAATAAGATATAATAGATCTCTCTAAACACCTCCCAGCTCACTCATGTCTCACAGCCCGCCCTTTCCCAATCTCATTCCCTCTGGCACTGGGCTTTCCTTGTGACTCCTTTCCTGCTTCACATCTCCACTAGTATAAGACATTTTCCACCGCCATTGGACAGTGGCCCATTAGCCTGCCAACTTCCTCTCCCGGTCGCATGCCTGCAATACTAACTGCCTATGGTGCCCTCTATCTCTTATTGTACTGCAGCCAGCTGCCTACTCAAGCTGCTCGCTTTATGAATATTATCTCAAAGTATGTTATAACTGAGTATCTTTATTTTTCTTTCAGTTGTTTTGGTTGTTTATTGTGCATTCTTTTACTACTCTGTATGTATAAGTGACCCTCATCCTTTGATGTGGAACCTTTGTAAATGAACAGTTTTGCTCAAAGGTATTTGTAATCTGAGAATTTAATAAATAAATAAATAAAAGATCAGCTCAACCTGCTGGTCAAAACAGTAAATCAGCACTATTTTTTTTTAAAAGTAAACCTACGCATTAAATAAACAGCAAAAATCTTTTAAATAATGCACTCCAGAGTGTGTGTCATGAAAGGATAATGTCACTTCTCGGGTACTGGACACACTCGGACTGTGACCTCATGCTCAACCACCCAAGGTGTGATGTTATCCTTGCATGGCACACACTCTGTCATTTATTATTCCTTTATCATTTGCTCGGTTCTATGTGATAATAGTGCCTACAAAACAGCACCAACAAAAAACAGCTACTGCACATCACCAAAAAGCAAAATGGCAATGAACACTGCAGTGTCTGGAAGAAACAGCAACTGATGCTTACTTTCTCTACTGAGGGTGATGTGAATTTATTTTATGTGAAGGGATTTAAGCCCCCAGTACCTCACTTTGCTGAGACTTTGCCACCGCACCCCCATATATAATATAATCATCAACGGAGGATGATAATGAGGAACAGGGGAAAACTCAGGAGGGGCAGACATTAGCAGTGGGAGAACACTGAGTGGGGCAACCTACAGGTGGGGGGGGCAAAGTTGGGAGAATGTGGGAATGGGAGGTCAACAACAGGAAAAAAAAATATTAAACATGAAAAAAAAAATAAAAATAAAAAAGTATCCCCCACAGGCAGTCCCAAACCCAGGTCTGCTAGCGACAGAGGTAGTGGCTATAACCACAAGACCAGATGGCCAGCTCAGAACAGGCCTGATGAGCAAAGCACTATAAACTCTATAAATAAGAACTCTGTACAGAAATGAAAGCACTGAACTTACAATGTTCTATTAAGAGCACATAACTGATTTTTCAAGTTGCTATTTTCACATCACCAAAATTGGCCAGCTGAAAATGACTCACTGTATTCACAGGATGCCATTTGCTCACTATCCACCCTTTCCGCTATTCCACTCTCCCTGATCCATTCTCTCTCTCTCTCTCTCTCTCTCTCTCTCTATTCTACCTCTCTGTTCCTCACCAAACATACTACCATTCTTCATATCCTGTTATATCCATTTCTGAATCTCTAACATGCTGCCATTCTCCCATACAATTATCACTCTGTGGCACTTGCCATCTTCTCCCTCCCTGATATCTGCCCCCCCCAACATGCCTTTAATTCCCCATCATTCACATTACATGCTCTGTAGCACTTGCTATCTTCCCCTCAGCCATATTTGCCCCCTAAATATCTTCCACTCACTGTACTTCAAATTAGCAGCTCTGTGCCACTTACTTTATATCCATCCCCTCCCAATACATACCCCCAAAATGCTGGTCTCATTCCTATACTCATTATCTGTCCCACCACCATCAAATGTCTTTACTTTCAGAACTTAATATTTGCCACTGTGTGCCATTTAATTTCTATTCCTCCCTTCCATTCTCCATATGCTATTATACTGCCATTCTCCACATACATTTGCTGAGGTCTGGCACTTGCTCTTTTTCCTCTCACTGATATCTGCCCCCCCAAACACGCCCCATTCTCCATTATTCACATTACCTGCTCTGTAGCACTTGATTTCACCACTTCCTTGATAGCTGCCCCCTAATCTGCTGCCATTCACCATAATTCCATTAGCCGCTGTGCACAACTTGCTCTATATCCATCAGCTCCCAATATCTGCACCTCACAACATGCCAATATGTTTGCTACTCATTGTCCCAGTTCCCCCTTTCCCTCACAAAAGACAGAGACCATTGTTTGTTGTTGTGTCTAGATTGGCAATTAATTTATTATATATCATAATCCCATTTCCATCTCATAATCTTTTATTATATCTTTCACAATTGTATTTTATTGCTTCCATGTATCAATCTCTGATCATCCTCTTTCTTCCGCTTCTTGCTCCCCAGGTGAGAACCTGGGTGGGTTCTGTTCTTCTCTTTATTTGTTAGGTAACGGTGAGACCAAGACTGCTTTCCTCCTTCAGCTTCTTCTTCTTTTCATCTTATTCCTTTTCTTCCCCTCCCCTCCCCTCCTTCCCCCTTTTTTCCCATTAAGCTAGTCTTCAGCTTGCATTGGATGACAGCTTTCCCCGCAATTAGGATATTGTTCCCCCACCACTTAGGGGACCGCCTTCCTTTTTCTTTTCTCCTTTGTTTTTTTTTATATTCCATGTCTCCTCCATGCTTCTATAAAACCTATAGTTTCTGTAGTAAACATGTCTATGGCCAAATCCAATAGGTGCATGCCATCTGACCTGTAGAAATCCTCCACCCACTCTTCCACACCCCGCAGTATTACGTGCCCCCCGTTTTCCTTATCACTGTTCCTACCCTTCTATTCATCTTTCTCCTGGCCCCATCTACTGCTCTATGACTGTGTTCATGTCTCCATACCCTCCTTGGGATCTATATCTGACCAGGCATACCCCAGCCACCACTACTGTATTTTCTCTAGATCCTTTTACCTGCATGTATGTGTCCATCCATGGCTTTTCCCCAATGTCGATACCCCTAGATGTACACATAATTAGGTCTGGAATAGGTCATCACTCTTTCATTTCTTTCAGGGTAGGAAGAAAGGCTTCATCTCATCCCACTGGATGCCATTTCAAACCATCCTACATTTTCACATCCTGGTACAGCTGTTTTCCCCAGCCTTTTTCTCAGCCCATTGCCAGAACCCTTCTCCAACATATTAGTCACTGTCTCACCTGCTGCCCACTGTGAAGCAGCCTCATCTTAAGAGTGAGATGAGTAATTGCATGGATCCTCCCCAGAAATTGCATGCCTTTTTGAGCATGTCCGTGACTTGATAACTTGTAACCTTTTTCCCATCTCCATGCACAAATAATCTCCCTGTCCTGCTCCCATGCTCTGCGGCTTAAGCCCACAAAGCCTTTACTGGGCACACTGAGTCTTCTATGTGACCCTTCAGGGTTACTGTGCAACCCTGCCCCCTTTGATCCATCTTTGACCTTTTGATCGTGATTTGTAACTCCTCCAGCCTCCAGCTTATATCTTCCCATTCCAACCCCCCTTCTTCATCCTTACTGCCGTGTCCCACAGCCTCA
The DNA here is from genome assembly GCA_016271365.2 of Neoceratodus forsteri. Taxonomy (NCBI): domain Eukaryota; kingdom Metazoa; phylum Chordata; order Ceratodontiformes; family Ceratodontidae; genus Neoceratodus; species Neoceratodus forsteri. The sequence continues at coordinate 772,689,477 of CM057452.1, read as the reverse complement.
CTCACTCTCATGGCCCCTGCAAACATTACCAGATAAATTGTGTGGAATAGCTGGGCCTCGGCTTTCGATCTGCAGATTGCTGGTAATACCCCTTTTAATTTCACAAGCCACTGCTCCCCTATTGGTCTTCTATTATCTGTAGCTCTCTGTTTTAACCTACCCCATCCCTGCATCATTTTTCTAATCAATATGGACTTCGTCAGGTCCTTCCAACCCTTCAGGCTACAAACTAAGCTGGATCCCTGCTAAATAGCCCCCATCATGGTGTGTGCTGTTCCTTTCTGCCATTGTTCTACTGTAGAATTTTCCTAACTGGTCCTCTGTAAGTGGCCTACTTACCTCCATGTGGTGTGTTGTATTGAATGTTAGAAACCCCGCCAGGACCCCTTGTAGGCCCTCAGCATCTGTGGTGTCCATGAGCTGTGAAACAACAGTTCTGCTTCCTCTTGCCAATGTCCCAGAGTGTTCGTTGATATGGGTGTCTTTCACTCCTCTACTGTAGTTGCCAGCCTCCGGAAATGATCCAGCTGCAGATGGAAAGGCTGTCAGCCAGGATATTGTGTATCCCTTCTATGTGTTTGGCCCTGAATGACATGTTCAGTTTTAAGGCCCTTAATATTAACTGTCGCAAGACCCCCATGATCATTTCTGACCTGGCTTCTCTGTTGTTTAAAGCTTCTACTACTGCCGTGTTGTCGCACCAAAATGTCACCTTCTGATTCTGCAGCTTTTCCCCCTACACCAGGGTGCAGGCCCAAATTGGCATGATCTCCAACAATGTGATGTCTTTAACTTTCCCGTCCCTCACCCAGTCTGCAGGCCATGATTCCGAGAACCACCTGCCCCCAAATAACCACCATACCTAAAGCCCCTGCTGCATCTGTTAGAGATCAAGGTCTGTGATATAAACCCCTCCTCCTGCCAAAGGAACAGCCATTATAGGTGCTGAGGAACTCCTCCCACACCCTGAAATCTTCCCTAACTCCTTTTGTTATGTCTATCCAGTGGTGTGGTCTGGTTCACTCCTGCTGTGGCCCTTCCTAGCCTTTTGGTGAAAGCCCTCCCTGGTCCAATTGCCTTGCATGAAAGTTTAGGTGTCCCAGGACCTGTTGTATCTGCTTTAGTTGCACTCTTCTTCTACTGGTGTTTACCTGAATCAGCTCCTTCAGCTTCAATAATTTTTTGTCTGGCAATCTAAAGACCTCTTCCAGGGCATCTATTATAATACTCCGGAATTCTAAAACCTAACTGGGACCTTCCGTTTTTTCTGGTGCCAATGGGACTCCTAATTCTCTGCATAAATCTTGAGGCGGGCCAGCGTGCTTTCGTCTCTTTCCTTCCACTGCTTATTAACAGAAAATCATCCAGGTAGTGTATGACAGTCTTTAACTAGTTTTCTCTTGAAATATCCACTGTAAGCAGATGCTGAATGCTTCAAATGTAGCACATGCTATGGAGCATCCCATGGGCATTGCTTTGTCAAAGTAGTACTGCCCCCTATCTTAAAATCCAACAGGTCCCAATCTTCCCTCCTAACAGGCAGTAACCTGAAAGTGGACTCTTTATCTGTTTTTGCCATCCAGGATCAGAAGACACTTGGATGATCCTGAATGCCTCTTCTAATGTGGCATATGACACTTTGCTATGTTCTTAGCTATAAAATCATTTACAGATCCTCTGCTGGGAATGACAGGTGGTGAATCACCCTGAATTCTCCCTGTTGTTTTGGGGACCAAACCCAAAGGGAAATTCTCATATTCTGAAATGGTGGAGTATCATATGGACCTTCCACTCTACCAGCTGCCTTTTCCTTCTCTATCTTTTGCCTTAAGATTTCTTCCTTCCTTTACTGAACCCAGATTGCTCGCCTCTCCTCACTTGCCGAGGCTTCACTTTGTAAGAGAAGCCTGTTGAAAACCTTTACTAATTGTATCTGCCATCTTTCTATTCAGGTATCTTCTTAACCAGACTGCCAATGCATCTATCTTGATGGAGTTCTTGCTTCCTGAAATTGGCCCTTGCCCTTACCCTGTCCCTTCTGACATCCCCCAATGCTCTTTCCTTGGTCCTGATGGTCACTAATTCTGACTCCTCTGCCTGTGTGCCCCCTGCCCCTCCCCTCTATTCCGTCCTGTCCCTTATACCCTGACCCTCTCAAAAAACTGTTGACCTGCTCCTTGCATTCCTGGCCCTTGGCCTCCTTGTGCCCATGTTGTTCTGCATCTGCTCACCTGATGCGATCCCACATTTTAGAGCATGCATGCGGCGGCATTTTGGCTAGGAGTAAAAAGGCCCTATTATGCCCCAACAACACCTCTGGGGTGTTGTACCCTTCTTCCTATCTCTCCTTCCAGTGTGGACTGATTGGTAACATAAATTGGTCCACAAGTCTAATTGTTTCATGTCCCATCTACGTCCCCATACATCGCCATCCTCTGCTGAAAGAATTTGTCATAGTATATGCACCCCACCCCTCCCTTTGCCTTTACCCCCTTATTATCAGGAGTGCATGATGAATGGAATGCCCAGCTCTGGTTTTTTCTCCAAGCTTATCACTGAGTATGTGGACCTACAAACCATCCATCCCAAGTCTTCCCTTTTATAGATTTGTCCTCCTCTTTCTTCCCCAATGAGACTACCACTGCTGCCATTTCTCTCTTTCCTATACTTTCTGTTTCTTCATATTTTGCTGCCGCTTCTTGGCTTACTAATGCAAAAATATCCACGTACTCCACCTTCCATATTTTTTCTTTTATGGCAAGCGGAACATGTTCCCCTACTCTCATTCCTGGTGTTCCTATCTCCCTTGTTCCTTTTCCTTCACTCTCCATCCCTTTATCCCCTTCCTTCGTCACCTCTTTATCTGACCTAATCTCTGCCAGTGCTGACTTCATCTGCCTCAAACGCCCTGCACTGAGTGGCGAAATAATCTGCTTATATATTCCTTGATACTTCCTCCCACCGAACTGGGTATCTTACCTGTGGCCTTGTCCATTCCTTGTGCCTGCTGTCCTCTTGATGCTCTAGTATGTTCCCTGTGGCTGATCGGCTGGTTGCAATAAGACTGGCTGTGGAGGAATCACTGTGCTCAGGGGACTTGGTCTGGCTCCCCCAGTGGAGCCACTACCTGGTCCTGGGGAAGAACTGACGGTACAGGGTCAACAGTCTGCAAATGTACTGGACCAGCTGCCCTGGGAGGTACCACCATCGGTGTTGGACTGTGTGGCCTCCCTGCTGGCACGTTTCCTTCTGCCCCCTTTACCCTGCCCTGCTTTCCGTTTTTCCCTGGATCTCCCCAGGTCCTCCTCCTCCACCTTCTGCCACATTCTGTTGGCTTTGTCTGCCAGCTCCACAATAGCGCTGTAAGCGTCTTCTTTTAAGAGCCTGTTCTTTTTTGGTGCCATGTTTCCCTATTTCTTGTGGCAAAACTGTGAAGACAACTGAGATATTTTTTTCCATTAAACCCTGTTAGCAGTCCCTCGTATGGCCAGGTCCACATTCCCTCTGTTTACTTCCACCATTGTGCATTGGAAACAGTCCCCCTTGTATGTCCCCCCTTATTTTTCTTTTTTTCTTCTTTGCACCTCCCCCGTTGCGGCCGCCTAGGCCTCCTGCTCCAATTTTTGAAGCCTCTGACACTCTTTCCCTGCCTTTCCAGGCTTATTTGTCTTGTGGCCCTTTGTGTCCTGGGTTGCTATGCTTCTTTATCTCAGCCCAACTGCCTGTTCCCAAAACTGTGAACCCCCCAGGGCCATGATCCCTTCTGTGGCTGACCCTCCTCTGGGCCTTCTGCTTCCTTTTTTCCTCTTCCACCAACCACCCCTGCTCCCATGAACATCCCTTTTCCTGTGCCCCTTTTCATTGCCTAATCCTCCTGGCATGTGACATCATGGCACATGGCCAGGCCCTCTTCCCAGGCCTCCGGCCTGCTCCTCTTCTTCCTTACCTCATGGCACCCTGTGTTCTCTCCTTCCCACCCAGTAGGGTTGCTGCTTAACCTCCGTTCCTGCTGGGCTGCCTGACCCCTTTAAAATGGGGAAAAGATACACACTGCCTGTATTCAAAACAAACCCTTATTCCATCCATAAGGCAACCTTCCCTGCCTCCGAAAATCTTCCTGCTGCTCACTTTGTCCTCTCCCCATGGTGTGTGACGTCACGCCATGTGCCTCGTCACCCCTCACCTCCTGCTAGGCCTTTCCCGTAGGCCCCTCCTCGCCCCTACTTGCTTTTGAGACTGCCCATCCTCCTCTGAAGTGCTAGGCCCATTAAAACATTCAGCCTGCCCAACATGGAGAGACCCACTTGCAGGCCACGTGGGTCCGACCGTGTTACCCTATAGGGTGGCAAGATTGATGCTGGCTCCAATCCATCTCCTCAGTGAGGCAAGCTAGGAGGTCCCCCAGAAAAGGGGGAGATGTAATCTCCGCTTGGAGATGCGAGGATGTGGCCGTGCCTGGGCGGGGTTCATTTTTTAGTACGCGGTAAAAACGGGCGCATGGAAATGCTCAGTGGTGAGCTGCTCATCCTATTGAGCAGGAAGCATTTAAGGGAGTGTTTTTTTCCCCAGGCTTGCCAATTTTGAACCTGTTAGGGAAAACGAGAGCCAAAAAACTTTGTGCAAGGAGCGAGTGATGCTCCAGTGTACCCGTAGCCCCGAGGGCTTCTTCTCCTAGCACAACCACGGTGCAACGCCACTGAAATATCCACCACGATTTAAAATCTGCATACCAACACAGTAGAGCTTCACAGCTTGTTCCCACCAACTAAAACAAAGTCCACTCGAACAAGCTATGTTAAAGGCCAGTGTAGGCCTAATCAAGACCACTTTCTACACAATCTGCATTTTAAAATAAAACCATCTCAGGGTTTTAACCAAATGCCCATTTCTAGACCCAAAACACCTTGTAACAACCTCGCTCACTTTATCTAATTGCCTCATGATTCAAGGCCAGTGCATGCCAAACCAGTAAAGCTTCCATTTTTGTTCCAACCAACTACAAACAAATTTACTTGAATAAGCAATAGTAAAAAGCCAGTGGAGCCTAGTTGAGACAGCTTCCTAAAAAGGTTTACTTTCCAAAAGAAAACTAATCTCAGGTTTTTTTTTTTTTTTTTTGAAAATCGACTCACAAAGATTTAAATGCTCAGCATTTCAGTAACCTCTAGACCTTGTCTAAAGGATCTTCCACAAATGTTCCCAACACACCATCTCCATACAAGTTTCATTAAATGCTATAATAACATTTTTTAAAGATCTTTCTGGCCTAAATGCTAGTTTTCTTACCTGCTGTATGCTTAGTGCACAAACCTTTCAAACGATATGCCAATCTGATGTGTTGTAGTTTCTTGTAACTCAAAACTTCAGCAAAGTAGCTGAACCACTCTTGTGCTGTCCATTATGTACCTCCATTTGTCCCTCCCTGTTGCCTGCCTATTGTTCTGTTTTCCTCGCCTCCTTCCTTCTCCCTCTCCTTCTGAGCACACCATCTTCATATCAAGGGAAGGTGCACCAGGACAACTTGGCCTGCACCTTAAAAGAAACTCCATTAGACACTTTGTGGACATTGCTTCCCTTCTCCGATCTCTGTCCCCAAAATGTTACCATTCACTATCATTCACATTAGCCAGTCTTCAACACTTATTATCTAGTCCTCTCCTTCCCGATATCTGCCCCCCCAAACAGCTGAAAGTTTCTCTACATATTAGCCATTCTGCAGCACTTGATTTCTCTCCTCCTCCATGATCTCTGCCCCACCAAACCTATCACCATTCACCATCATTCATATTAGCCATTCTGTGGCACATGCTCTTCAGTCTTCTCCTCCCCTATATCTACCCCCCCCATGAATGTCGGCATTGTCCCTACTTATTAGCTGCTGTGCGGCTCTTGATCTTTCTTCTCCTCCCCAATGTCAGCCCTTTACCTAAATTTGCCACCCTTCATTGGCATTCACATTAGGTGTTCTATAACACTTGCTCTTTATCTTTTCCTCCTCAGTTCCTGCCCCCAACATGCTGGCATAGTTCCTACAAATTTGCTGCTCTTCAGCACTTGCTCCTCCCCTTCTAAACTCTGCCCCCAATATGCTGCTCTTCACTGCCAGTCCCATTAGGCGGTCTGTGGCAGTTGCTCTCCAGCTCTCTCCTCCCCAATATCAGCCACACCAACATCCCCATAATATTTCTATACATTAGCTGCTTTGTGGCACTTGCTGTCTCTCTGCTCCATTTCTGCCCCTTCATGAGCATTCCTTCATTCACCATCTTTTACATTACCCACTCTGTGGTACTTGGTTTCTATATCTTTGTGCCTCAATTTCTGCCCCCCCAAAAGCTGACACTGTAATTACACATTAGCTGCTATTCTGAACTTGCCCTAAGCCTCAGTCCAATCACTACCCTCCCAATATGCTGACATTCATCATCACTGCCATTAGCTGTTCTGTGGCACCTGCTCTCTGTCCCTCCTCTCCCCGATCTCAGCACCCTAAATATGCATCTAGTCTCCCTATGGGATAGCCAGTTTTGTCAGTTCCTCTTTTCCCATTCATTATCTTTGCACTTGCTCTCTCAAAGATCTGTATTCACCCTAATCTGATGCCATTCATCATAATTCACTTTAGCCATTCTGTTGCACTTTGTCTTTATCAGTCCCTCCCTTATCTTTGCCCCCTATCTGCCATTGATCATGTACATCACCTGTTGCTTTCTATTGCTTGCTACTGTTGTGGTAATATACCACATTTCTACTGCTTACATTCCTTTGTTCCCCATACCTTTCCTCCTTAGCACCACCAAATACTTATTGTCTTTGGGTATGCCATTTTCATTTCTATCAACATTTCTAATGTTGCCCCAATTAATTTGTTCTCATTTGGTACATTTCTACGTAAATCATCTTCATTTATCATATTTAACTATTATGTTACTGTTTCTGGAACAATGTCATACTCTACACTTCTTTTGTCATACTATGGAAGATAAACTAATTTTGCTCATTAGTACACTGGCAACCCAATCCCTTCCACTACAAATTAAAAACAAAGACAAAATAAATAAGAGGTGCATGTATTTCAGCTTTTATTGCTGCACACCACATCTCTCAACCTTTCCTTCTATCTTCTGCTTCTTACTTTGCCATAATATTCCCTAGTGCTTCTTTGTAACAAAGTTTGTCATGAACTTGCATCAAAAGCCCTGTTTACACTCCCAATTTTGCAATGCATCAACCCATGCACATGGGCTGATGCACTACAAAAATTAATGCTACTATAGAAATTATATAAGGTGATTAAATCAGATAAATTTTTGAACCAACTAAGATGTGGGATCAGTAGAAGGGTGAGCACATTAAATGGCAATGTGAACACTTTACTGCGCTCGCTCTGCTACAAAGACTATTTTATCTTCAGCCTTCAGTGCATTCTCAGACCCTCCTCGGAGTGTCCTGCAGCACTGTGAAGGTGGGCTGTGTAAACCTGAAAGCAGCCGGTGAACTGGGAAGGGAGTGACACACATTCCACAGTGATCCCACCGTGTAAACATGGTTAAAGTGTCCCAGAACAAATTGTAACAACACCACTAGTATGCAGTTTAAAGAACTTTGCATTATTTCAGTGATTCAGTCCCAATGCAACTAATTTCATTCTTGTGTGCCGTGTTTGTTACTGAATATAATCACCATACAGCCACCACGGTTTCTACATTACTTCTCATCATTTACATGTCCTGTATGTAAGCATGTATAATCCCCTAGGAACACAGTTATACTAATAATATGATCACCTTCCTCTCATTAGATATAGTTTGATTATTTTAAAAATAATGACTACATCAGTTACATCACCATTGAAGTGCATCTTTCTGCTTTTTAACTATATTCTGCACCACTATATACATTCTTACTGTGCTCTTGATGTAGAAATGCTACTGGCATTCTCACAAATTACATTTTTTACTTTGTTGTTATTTCTTTTTTGTACATATGCTCAAAAAATGTATACTGTGCATATCCATTATATGAATTCACATTATCCACTGTTCACCACCTGATCTCTATCTTTCTCCTCACCATTCTGTAATACCCCCAAAATCACTGCCATTATCCCTATAATTTAGCTGCTTTCCAGCACTGCCTCTCCCCCCCTCCCCAGTCTCACAGTCTCCCCAACATACTGCCATTCTCCATTCTCCAGTATTCTCAGTCTGTGCGTGTTCCTTACCTCTACCCACAGTGCTATTCCTCTTGCCAACATTTGTCAGTTTGTTGCACTTAGTTACTTCATTGTCTGTACTTTTATGCTCCCATCAATTTATTCCCACATATATGCCCCAACTCTTCAGGCATGCACCTTGTTTTATTTTTTCTTTTCTCTCACTACTCTCTGTTTATAGTTTGTTAGCAATAATCACAGTTCACTATACCAAATTATATTGTTGTGTACTCAGTGTACCTTCAACTCATGTATTGTTACATTAATGTTCCTCTGATCTTATGTTAATGGTGTGTTATCTCTGTCTGCATTGTAAAGGTCTACTGATTGTACTCCTGGGCCATGCCTTATCATAGACAAATGTATGCCTGCCACACCTTACCCTGTAAACAAAAGCTGAATAAAATAAACAAATATTCATCTCTAATCTTTTAGGCAGTTACTTCTCCACCACTCCCGATTCCTAACCCTCCTGCCATTTTTCATACTTCACATACCTGCTCTATGCACTTCTTCTCTCCCTCTACCATCTGTGCTCCATCCTACCAGTTTCAACACTGCTTCACATTATCCTCTGTGTTCCACTTCCTTGTTATTTCTTCCTTCCTCATTTCTACCTTTAGCCCCTAAAATGCTATTATTGTCACTATACATTAAGCACTCTCAGTACCTGCTTTCAACTTCACTTCTACCCCATCTGTGAACCCCCAACTTTCTGCCATTCTCAGTCTTTCCAGCCTTGTGTCATGTGTTTTTTCTTCCCCTCCCTGAGCTCTGCTTTTGAAAACCTTAGTCATTCATCATCATTCCCATTAACTGCTCTCCTTTATTTGCTTTCTGTCCCTCCCTATCTCTCCTGTCAAAATTCTGGAATTGTTCATGCATTTACATTCCCAAAAATATGAAATTCACACTGGTATACCTAAATATAAGAAACATATATTGCCCAAAACAATTCAAACTCTGCACTGTTATTCTACAAAACAAAATACAACACTAGATCCAGTGGCAATACCCTTAGTCGATTGTGTACAGTTTTCATTCATTACATGTTCATGTTTATTAAAATATTAATTTGTTTTCATATTTATAAGGCTACTGTTATCTTTTTACTGTTTAAATAGGTATAAAAGCATTTTTTGACTTCATCTATACAGGTCACCACATTTTCATTTGCAGCCCTGTCTGCTCCATTTGAATCTGCCATTGACGATAAACAAGGAGTGACACTGAGTGAGGCAACTTGCATGAGATCAACTGTCCTTAACAGACAGGTCCTGATAACTGTGATGCTTTGTGGAGTACATATACAATACTGTGATTCTTTAAAAACATATACAGTATACTGTTGTTTTAGACTATTAGTGCTGCTTCTTGTTCACAGTGTGACTACAACTGTTAAGACCCCTCTTCATGAGACCTCAGTGTTTTGTAAAGACAGGGCCCAGGCTATTCAAAGGCCATGTGATGTACGGTGCATCCAGATACACCGCAAAAGAAATGGGTTGGTACAAAAACATATATATTCAAACAAGATGTGTAGTCCCAACAGATCGTACATCCTGTCTGATGATAGCTACTGGTGCAGGCGGCACAAATGGTGGCAGTCAACGATGAGCCAGTGCATCCCAGGGAATGGGCTTAATACCACGAATAAGGATGTGTGGCACATCCCCAGATGAGTCAGTCTCAAATTCCCAATATTCAGCCCAAATATGCACATGCAAATGGAGCCATCAGGCATGCAGGGCACAAATGAGCCATTTGCATGCTCATTATGGCCCCATTTGCATGCATTAAGAGTGCTACACCCAGCATGTTTTACCAGGCTAGACCACCCTCAGCCCTGGTCCCCAATGCCTGCAACTGACATCGCAACCCTCCATCCCAAAGTGCAGGTACCCCCTCCCAGCCATACCCGGTCACTGCGACCAACCCAAATCCCAAGTTCTGGTGTGTGGGACCTCCCAGCCTGATCCCAAATGATGCCAGATACAGCCCATCTCCAAGGTCCATTGAAGTGACCCCCACTTGGTCCACAATCCCTGATCATTGTATGCAATAGCCTGACCCCATCACATGTCTGTGTAGTGGCCCCCACACAGTCCCCAATCCCCAATTGGTGTGAGGAATTGCCTGACTGGAGCATATCACTGTGTAGTGGCCTCCCACCTTTATACCTCAATCCCCATTCAATGTGACAAGTAACTCCAAAGCATTCCATAGTAGCAGTCCCCCCCATACCTGAGTGGGATCACACGGTCACCGTCGCAACCAGGCCGCAAACCATTTTCCATGGTTTAGCGGCCACCACCTGTGAGGCATGACACCTTCCCCACCCCCCTGCGCACCTTCCATGCTGGTGACTGGCATAGCCCTCCACTCACCACGATGGCCAGCCACTGACTGAACAGCCCAGGAACAGTCCTGTTCAGAGTATGTGCTTATTGGTTGGTCACATCATCTGAACAGAACCATTTCTCAACTGTTCAGTTGGCAGCTGGCTGTAGTGGTGAATGAAGGGCTGTGCCAGTCACCATCACAGGAGGTGTGGGGGAGTGCAGGGAGGATGTCATGCCTCATGGGGTGGGGGGCTGCTACACTATGGAAAATGGTTAGTGGATGCTGGCTGCAGTTGTGACAGAAGATCCTGACTCAGGTATGGAGGGGGGGGACTGCCACTATGGGATGCTTCAGAGTTACTTGTGACATTGAATGAGGATCAGGCCAGTGGAGGTACCACTACACTATGGAAATGGTGTGGGCTTTCTGCATGGGACCAGTGGGGATTGAGCAAGGGGACATACATCCCACAGTGTGCCACGGGACTGAGGGAACTTGACACCTAACATGGGGATCACTGAGAAACACTGACCCTTCAGCTGGTGACACATCCTACCCATGGTGCTGCAGGCTCAGGACACTGTGGACACCATTACATTACAGAGTCCTGTGATCTATGCAGTATGTAGCATCTGCACTATTATTCATTTCTGCTTCACAGTCTGCCATTACAGCACATTCACTGTGTGTGCAGCACATTTTCCTTAATGACAGACTGAGGGATGGGCATTTTTGTGGCTTACAGTGAGGGATGTCCCTCCTCATGTGGGAGACTTGAGTGGTATGCTGGGGCGAGTCCACTAGGCTACCAGGGCTGGCAAGCCGCTATGCTGCTAGAAACATAGAAACATAGAATTTGATGGCAGATAAGGACCGCTTGGCCCACCCAGTCTGCCCATTTCCCTGCCTACTGGATAAGCTGCAGATCCTAGTTAACCAGCAACCTACTTCTTCCTACCCCCACCCCCTGGAATTGCCTTATGACTGTCCCATGCATGCTTGAATTCCACCACTGTTTTTGACTCCATGATCTCCTCCGGAAGGCCGTTCCATGCATCCATAACCCTCTCTGTGAAAAAAATACTTTGTTAAATTACCTCTGAGCCACCCTCCCATCTTCAAATTGTGCCCCCTTGTTCTTGCACACCTCTTTTTTTGAAAGATGCTACCCTCTTGGACTTTGTTGATTTCCTTGAGGTACTTGAAAGTTTCTATCATGTCCCCCCTCTCCCTCCTTTCCTCTAGGCTATACATATTAAGCTCCTTAAGTCTCTCTTCATATGTCTTCCAATGCAGACCCTGCACCATTTTAGTTGCCCTTCTCTGGACAGCTTTCATCCTGTCTATGTCTTTATGAAGACTGGGTCTCCAGAACTGCACACAGTACTCCAGATGGGGTCTGACCAGCTGTCTGTACTACCACAGCCTGCCTATGGTGGCAAGAAGTTAGGAATGTTTTTTCCTTGCCTAACATTGCACTGCCAATCTCCTGCACTTGGACAGCCCTTCTGCTCTGAATATCCCTTTGTGTGGGATATTCACAGGCATGCCCCCTCAATTTAGGCCACATATATTAACTTTGGGCCATGGCCCATCTCAATGTGCGTGGCCTATCTCCATCCTTTGAATAGGGGAGTGCACAGCATATTTTGAGATGAGTGGCTCATCTCCACTTGTTCCAGGGATGCCTCGCTCATCACTTTTGAAAATGTATGCCTAGATATTGGTGTAAAGAAACTGAAAGATAAGTGTTTTAATCTAGGTCTACGAAATAAATAAAGCACCTAATCTATTTTATATTCTACTGATATTGTATATGAACTGTTCCACAAATCATCACAGTCATCAGGACTTTGCTGGGAAAAAGACTGATCAGCACGAGCAGTCTGTTAAAAACACTTGATCTCACTTGACATGCCACAGTTAACCTCACTTCTTGTTTTACTTTCTGAACAAAATGTAAATTTTTTATCCCATCTCATGAACAAGGCAGGTGACCTTTTCAAATGCCCTTCCAAATCCTGTTTTCATGGTCATTACGCAATAATCACACTTCGGTGGCATTTTTAAATGACACCTTTTATGTGCATATGCTGGGGTAATAAAAATAATACCTTGACACTTTACAGTCACAGTCTAAGGAAACAGCAATATTACAGTATTTGTGAACTCCTCATTTCCAAGTCATAACAATTTCACTATTCCAACTCATGTTATTCATTTGTTCATTTTAACTGCTGCACCATCTATGCCCATCAACTACACAGCAAACAGAAGCAAGCAAGCATTTGGCTTTGGCTGATGCTTGTTTTACTGGTTGCTTTTAAAAGAAAAAGCTGGCCAATGTTTGTTTTACATATGCCATTGCTATGGCAACAATTTTACTGTGACTGATACTCACAGCAACAACAATGACAGGTCACTGTAGTGTCGGTGCAGGACCTGGCACTGCTTTCTGGGGGTCTTGCACCCCTCCTTGAATCAGTTCTGGCTCAGAGTTGACTATTTTAGTTATGTGGTGTGGGTGGCAGAATCCCTGTATGTGGGGTTGGGAGGCAAAGTTCCCTAAGAAAACACAGTCTCATGATCAAGGGTTATGCCGACTGCGAATTGCGGTCAAATATAAAGGTAGAAGTGTAACATCGGTCGACAATAAATTGGTTGACCAACCATCATGGATCTTTATTTTTACTGGTCTCTTTAAGAAAACAAATAGCTTTGGAAAGGGGTTAGCCAATCAGGATTCAGTGTTTTACATACCACTTTTCTAAGCAAGAAATAAGAACCCTCCTTAGTTCTTTGGAGAGGGCTCAAGTAATCCATTACACTCAAAGATAGTCACTTAAAGATTAATAGGCAGCAAGTGTTCTATCTGCATATAGTTGGACATGAGTCTAAACAATTTGCAGTGAAATGTATGACAGCAGCTTTGATAAAACTGATATTGAGAGGAAAATCTACACAATTTATTGTAAAGTAAATCCAGAAATTGAGAACCATTTTTAATCCCATAACCAGGAATTGGTAAAAGGTAGTGAGACTTCTTGTTTCCTAACCTACCTTCTGACTTTTGTGGAATGATAAGACCTCGTAATTTGTAAGACTTTTATCACTGATTATTTGGATTGAGTAAGTTATTTGTGTGCAGTAGTAAGCCAATGTATCCCTGTTTCTTAAAGATTAATAATGCAATGAGTTGGGGTGTCAGGAGATGTCAATGTATTCACCTATTAATTTTTTTGCTGTACTTTAATATATCATTAAATTCTAGAGGCAGGCTTTTCAGATGATTTATAGCAAGGCAGTGTTGTTTTCACTCCAAATTATGCCTGAAGGGAATCTTTTTTCACCCAAATTTGCACCTTGCAGGACACAACAATTATGTAACCCTCTTGCACTGCACAGAATCTAATCATAAAAGAAATTGGTAGGTGCAATTTGTGTTTCAAAAGGTACAGTAATTTTTTTTTTGTAAAGAAACCTGAGGTTTTAAAATGTGGCTATATTATCTAAAGCTTGTAAAAGGTATCCCCAATATCAAAGTAGTGTACAACAAAATATTTTAAACAAATATATTTGCCCACTGATAGCATTGCATAGTCTGTGGCTACAATTAAAACATTGATTCTTACATATGTAGCCCACAACTTAGATGATTATTTGCAAAGCAATCCTAAAATTTACAAAACTGTGTCTGTATTCTTTCTTCATAAGGAATATATTTTGAAACAAAATTACAAATGTGTTTTACTTAAGAAAAATAAATATAGTTTTAGCCCACAATTTAGACGATTACTTGCAAAACCAGTCCCATATTTTGCAAAATGGTGTCTGTATTCCTTTGTTATAAGGAATACACTTTGGAAAAAAAAAAAGACAAATTTATCTATGAAAATGAAATATTGTTTGTTTTTCATTAGTAGTGTTTGTATTTTTTTCCCTTTATTTTTGCTCCCTGACCCCAGGACCCCAGCAGACATGTGCTTGCAATCACATGGAGGTGCACACTCATGCCGGGTACTGGCTTGGCCCTTTCTGGCCCACCCCTGGCAATTGCTGCCACCCCCTCCTGTGTACGCTACCCAACAGACCACCACCCGATGGGAGCAGAACTACAGAGGGGTGGACAACCACCCAAGGAGGGGAGAGCTGCCTTCTGGCCTCTCAGTCCTGCTCCCTCACCCACCTGCTGGCTCCCCAATGACCTGAGGTCATTCTCAAACAGAGGTCACTGGCACAGCACGAGGTAAGGTGTCCAGCACCTCTGCCCCCCAGTTCCACCAAGTGGGCAATGAAATATGCAGTAGTTTTAAGTTTCAATCAATCAATCAATCAAGTCTTTATTTAACCAGGCATTCATCGTTGAGCAGAAGCTCATTTGCAAGATGGACCTGGGTGGAGCATGAACAATTGTATATACAGGTCAACACAGGTATTTACAAGGCAATACAGATAATACTCTTTACAGAGAGGAAGAAAAGAAGTTCATATGTACATAGAATTATACAGATATTGTACAGATTACATGGTATTTACATACATAGAAGTGTCTATAGGAAGATAAAGCAGGTTATCTAAGGTTGCAGGAGGAAGTAACGAAAGAAAAATAAAAATAAAAATATACACCAGGTAGAGGTGAAGGTAGGGGGGAAGGGAGGGAGGTAGGGGAAGAAAGGCTAGGAGGGCACGGTGCACAGAGAAGAGTTGGTAAAACGGGATGTGGAGAAGGTGGATGGAGAAAAGGAGTATGTGTGAGCCTCAGGATTGAATGCTATAAAGTACGGGGCATGGTAGGATGTCACAACCCAGGGTAGTGAGCTCCTATCCGAGGTTGGGAAAGGAAGAATAAGGGATGGACGGGCCTAGTGTTGATAAGACAGGGGATAAGAGAGAACAATTAGGCTGGTTTAAAAAGTTTAAAAGTATCTTGCAAGTGCTTGACAACCTAGAGGTGAGCAAAACTGTTAACTATGCTGACAACACAGGTTGATGCCCTGAGCTGTGTCATTGCTGATTTGGTGAAAGAAGCAGGGCTAGGTTTCTGAATACCTCTTTCTGTGGAAGAGAAAGCAGAACCTCGACTATACAAGTGACTCCTGGTGGCCTAGCAAAGATGTGATTGTTTGTAGTGATGTGCAGGTTGTTTTCCAATTCTGATGAGTCTGTTTAGATCTATTTAAATAAACAAAGACTGCACGGGAAATGGATGTAATAACAGCAACAGTTACTTTTAAAAATAAACAAAAGTTGGGAGCTCACCACACTTGCTTCTGGAATAATATATGCTGCTTCTGGAGGTTTGTTGTGAAAGTGTTCAGTTTTTAAAAGGATTGTTTGTATAATCTGAAATGCATTGGGCATCTCACTTACAGTATGTGGTCATGCATGGCACCTTATTGGAAGGCTATAGCCTGTAGTTCAAGGGGAGGTGCAACTGACCACATCCCATTTTTGCCTATTTAAGAGCTGCTCTCCTCACTCCACACACAAGCAATTTTCCTTGCATCCGGAGGCTCTGTTGGTCTGCATCTCTCCTGAGGGCCTACTAGGGCTTTGCCCTCCCACCTGTGCATGCTTGGACTCTGCTTACTTTGTGCTGGACTCCTGTTTTTCTGCTTTTGGTTTGTATTACTCTGTGCTTCTGTGTGTGCAGGTTCCATTCCTGCTCCTGTCATTGTGTTTGTCCTGTTTGTTTATTTTGGGCTTTCTTGTTTTCTAGTGCCCTGTCTATGCATTGCTACTTGTGCTTCAGATTATGCTCTGTATTTCATTGCCTAATGCTACCTTGTGCCTGTACCCCAAGGCTCCATTTCTCACCTACTATTGCAGCCCTCTGTTCACTGCATTGTTTGCCGTGATGCTTTAGCTGACACTGCTTTCTGCCTAACAAGTCTCTGTTCCTAGCTATTGTCATTGTCTATTTCAGCTCACACTACAATCTGCTGCCTTCTTCCCTTAATTGATTACACCTGTTCATGACTTTGCTGCCTAGCTAACAACTTCCCTGTTTTACTTCTTCATTATAACCCAAGCAACCTAGTCCATGGAACTCAATCCTGCTACTTGAACTTATACCAAGCAAATATTGCTGCTGTTTTCAGTGCAATATCTTTCCCTACAGTTTCTACGTTCCTTTAGATTGCTACCCCTACAAGCTATAGTTAATTGCTGCTGGATGCTGCTCAATTACTTTTGCAGCCCTACTGCATTACTCCTCACTTCTATGTTTGTGTTATTTAGGCTCATTTATTGCTACTCCCGCCTTTACCAAACCTTCCTCATACCAAACTCTCAGCAGTTTGTTTCTGCCAATATCCTACACTGTGGAACAAAAAGTGCTTAAAGTCTCCTTACTTTTCCATTAATTGTCCCCTGAATTTAGAATCTGCCTTAATTTAAAATTAAAAGTGCCTTAAAAATAAGTTTGTAAAACCCAAACCCTTTAATTATCCTTAATTGAACAGAATATACTTAATTAATATTAAGGTACAAATTAATGAAGTCTTTTGTTCTTAATTTAAAATAATCTGAATATTAAGACTAAAAAAAGCTGCTGAATTGAAATGCCCTTGGAAATTCTCTTTCTCCTTAATTTTAGCTAAAGGTTGCATTACAAAAAATTATGCAGAATGCAAATTATGAGAAAACAGTGAAAGTATGCATACAAAGAATACCGATATACATTAATAACAAAGGTGACAGTGCACCAACAGGTGGAAAGTATGCACCAGAGATATGTACCCCACCTGCGCAGCTCCACAGCCGAGGTGTGCACATGAGGCTGGTACTCACCAATGGCCACCACCTGTCTGTGGACCCACCCCCTCGCATGCAGGTATGCACATGGCAGATGGGTGTGGAGTAGCAGACTCAGGCAGGCAGCCAATTGGATGCCCATCCTGGATCCCTGTGCATGCCAGCATGGGACCTGGTAACTGCATCCACACAGGCACCCCCAGAGAGGATGGTCCCCATTGGCAGTAGAACCGCCTCTGCCCAAAACCTGCCCCTGTGGCACCACCCATGGTCCAGTGCACAGCTGCCCACCACACATGACAAAGCACCTGCCCCGGTCCCTGATGCCTGCCCACTGCCACCGCACACAGCAGAGCCCCATCCCCTGCAATGCAGCCCTCCCAAACACACATAGAGACACCGGCCCCATGAATGCAGACAGACCCCCAACATATGTAGGGGCAACAACCCCATGAATGCAGACACCCCCAACTCACGTAGAGGAACCCGACCCATGAATGTATTAACCCCTCCCTACACACACACATACTGTACAGGTGTCCCAGACCACACTATCCAGATTCCCACCCCAGTACCCTCACTTCCTCTTTGGTGTTCAGTGGCCTCCCCCACCCCTCCACCCACCACGGCACTGACAACACGCTGACCTCTGTACCTGCCTGTCATTACTGCAGCAAGGGACTGCCAGCAGTACAGACCTCTTCACACCTCTTCAGTCCAACAGTCCAAGTGATGCTGGGAGCATGCTGCCTATATATAGGGTGTGCTCCCAGCATCACTTGAACAGCCGATGGCTGAGGTGGTGTCAGGAGGGCCTTGCCACTGGCCATCCCATGCTATGGCACCAACAGAAAGGCATGTGGTTCAGGGGGTTGTCAGTGCCATGGAGGGTGAGGAGAGACCACTGAACATCAATGACGGGGTGGGATGCCAGTGACAGGGGTGTATGCTCTTCACTGCACCAGACAAATCACATTAGGACCCTTATTGGGGGGCTCAGGTACCTTGGGGATGGGGCACTGATGTGACTTGGGGAGGAGGAGTGGGTACCACCACTGCAGGACAGGGCACGGATGTGTGGCGGGGGGTTTCTGCACACTGATGGGGTCAGGGCAGAGCTGTGTGGTGGGGAGGGGGCCTACATATGGTAGGGAACAGGACAGTGATGTGTGGTGGGAAGGATTTGCAGCACATGGATAGGGATGGTGCACCAATGTGTGTGTGTGTGTGTGTGTGGTGGTGGGGGCACTGCCAGTTGGAAATGGGGCAGGGAGATTGGCATGTGGAAGGCCTGTACTGTATGGCCAGGACTGGGCCAGTGTCCTGTGTGCCACAGGCTGAGTGCACCCTGCTACACCCCCTAGTGCACAGCACTTCCCTCCTTAGTGAATGGCATGTAGTCTGGGCCCACCCTGGTACTTCACTGTCCACGCAGGCAGGGGACGGATGTATATGAAATGCACACCTTTTCTTGCATTCCACGTAGGGGCACAATGAGTGTGGAGCTTATGCATCACTAATCCGCAGCATGTTGTCACTCCACACATCTGTGCATAGCACCCAAAGTGTTTATTTAAAATTTAGGAAAATTGTATAGGGATTATTTTCATAAATATTAAAACTGATAAAAAGCACACTGTTGTAAACAGTTAAATCAAGAATATTCAATGTGCCCAAGTTTCCACAAAACATTTCAAATATTTTTATATCGTCACATTTACACATTATCAAATATTTTATTGTAATACATTGAGACACACATTACCAAAAGTTAGAAGTAAACTCTTGTGTATCAAACATAATACAATAATTAATTCTGTTTAAATGGTTGTTCAGAATTTGAATGGATCATTTTAGTCTTTTGCAATACTAGAGAATAAAAAGCTGACAGGAAAATTCATGCACCATGATCGGCTCATGACAGTGTAATAGAGAGTAATGTAGGCTGTTGAAATGCAAACAGCCAGTCAGAATGTAACACTTCCAATACCATTGTTTTTACTTTTTTCATATAGTTTTTGTACGATGCTGGTCTCTGGTTGTCATCTCTCTTGGGGATCCCAAGGTACTTACTGACTATCCTCTCAATGCCAGCTCTTCATACCCCTCTGTAGAGCAATGGTTCCCCCCAACCCCAATGCAGAGTCAATGGCAGGGAATGTATCCCTGAATTCTCACAGGTTTATCAGATGGGCAATGTGATGAATGCTGCGAGGGCCTGGATTACCAGGATCCTCTCACCTGTAGCTTCCAGGACTGTTCTTTTAATTCGTTTCTACCCCACTTGATGATGACATGCAAAGGAACAGGGGTACTCACTCAAGACAGCATGAGGTGCACAAACCAGCCATCATCCAGACCCTAGCCTGCTTATCTCCATTGCTCTACCACCCATGGTCACCTAAGTGGGAGCAGTGCAGTGGGAGGCAGTGACCCACCCTCCCTGGAGGAGGAAAGCATCATCTGGGATGCTCAGTCCTCCTCCACAGATAACCCCTGATTCTCAGGGTTTGTTTATGAACTCAGGTCCCTGGCATTATAAATGGTAGCACTACCGCTCACTGCTAGGCCAGCTCCAAGACCAGTTTTCCAATTTATTTTGTTGTAGTATGTTCATCTATCTGACAACCACATTTATCTGTTCTCTCACAACAAAGAAGTTCTCAGGGCAGCCGGCCCAGTAGTGTAGAGGGCTGAGGTGCCTCGAGCCTTACCTCTTACCACGCCTGTGACCCAAGGTCAGGAGTGAGCCTGGGTTGCTGGAGGTTGGTTGGGGGAGAGAGAGGCCAGAGCATCCTGTGACAGCTATCCTCTCAAGGATGGTGTGGGTTGTGACTCCCTGCCACCAACGACTCCCAGTGGAGACTAGGGGTACAACAACCAGGTCATGTTGGGTCTGTGAGGATGATGCAGGGGACACCCAAGGGTTGGGGCTGGAGCACGCCCATTCCACACTGGACATCATTGCATGTCCTTGCCTCGGGGGGGGCACATTCACGTTCATGCAAGGAGAAAAAACATTGGTTCCTGAGGAGACAATGCACCAGCCCCATGCCCACTATCTAACCTGGCCATCCCTGGTCCCAATATCTTCTGGCCTGCACCATGCTGACAAAGACTGGATTCAAACAGTGCCCAAGGTAAGAGGAGGGTGGCCTTGCCTTCGGGGCACAAGTCCGGGGGGGGGGTTCTGGTGGGATGAGGTGTCAGGTTGGGGTTCCAGGAAACCTAGAGTTTGGGGATCTCAGGCCGTGCTGGACAACCAAGCAACATCTCAGGGATGCCTCCAGACTGGTGACCAGAGAGAAAAAGAAATAAAAAAAAAAAGAAGTTCTCAGTGGCTGTAGTGAGTGAAAAAGGGTAGCAAGAATTATCAGCTTGTGTCTGTAACATGGAAAGTAAGCATTCACACTTTTGGGGAATTGCAAAAGTGAAAGGTACACATACTGTAGTACATCTCTGTGTGTCTTTGCATATGCAGTGGAAGCATCGTGCTGTTGCATCAGCATAGGAAGGACAATCAGAGGATAAAAGGCTGGGTCTGTGCAGGATCATGCTTGCTGACCTCAGATCCTGCTCAACTGAATTTGGTCTTCAAAGAGGGCCTGCAACAAATTGACAGCCCTTATGGAGGGTGTCAGAGATGGAGGTAAGACCCAGTGGGCAGTGGCTGAATGGGGTTTAGAGATGTATAGGAAAAAGTAAATATAAAGAACATGTGGGGCACAGCACTACCACCATAGTGTCCACCCCACCCACATGACCCTCAAAATTGTAGCTTCATATTTATAGCAACAATAATAAAGCCTGAATCTACATCTGCATGGCTGTAGTTCTCCAGCATTTTGTAGTACTTATTTTGATGAAAAGACTGCATTTGTCTATTTTTGTGTCATCCTTTATTGGCATGTTTGTTACCATGTTTACAACTGCATAGTGTAATTTCGGATCTATGATCGATCATCAACAAAAATTTTGTCAAATGACCGTACAGCGAAACTATCATGTCGACTGCATTTGCTGTCAGCATACAGTTTCTAACTTACTGACATCTTTCTCCAGGGGGCTTTGTAGCCCCCACTAAATACAATTAACTCTGAGTCAGAGCTGATTGGGGGAAGGGGTGCAAGACCCCCAGAATACAGTGCCAGAACCCAGCACTGACAATACAGAGACCTGGTGCTATAGTCACTGTAGTGCCGATCACTGTTGAAATGTTGCTGTCGGAGGGGTATACTGTCTGGTTTCAATTATTATATGCTATATGTCATACATTTACAAACACAGTAAGAAAGAAACCAACACAGTAACCCCCAAACTATAAAATGTACAAAATTATATTTCATCACTAATGAACTCATTTTGAACTGAATATATGTTTTTGTCTTATGTCAGTAGAATTATCGCACGGTATATTTATAGGTCCTGGTTAGTGCCCACTAAATGAGGGCTATGCACAAATGGGATGGAAGGTACATGCCAAAGGTGTGTGCCCTACCCTAACAGCTCTGCCACCCCGGACAGGTGCAGGGTGCAGAGTATTCATACTGCATGCACCCATGGGGCACCTGTCTGTGGGCCCCCTGGTGCAGGACTGCACAGGGCAGCTGGAGTGGAGTAGAGGATCCAGGCATGAATCCAATCGGATGCCTGTCCTGGGCCTCTGGTGAATCACATGCATGTGAAGGCACTGGTCTGAATGTGAATAATCAATGCAGGCACCCAGACAACTGGGACCATACCCTCTTGGCCAGAGGACCCCCCCTGGCCGCACTGCTGAACCGCCCACCAACACACATCTACTCTATCCCCCTTGTAGCAAAGTATACCCCCAACACACGAATGTCCCGTCCCTGTAGTTTCAATTAACCCCCAACACATGACTGTCAATGCATCACCACATCACATGTCTGCCTCAACCCCAATTTAGCAATGCACCCCTGCAACACATGTTTGCCACATCCACGGTGAAGAACATGGCACCCACCTACACACACACTAAGGTGTCCTGGTCCACACAACCCCGACCCCTGCACCCTGTGCCCAGCAGCATCATTTGTGGTCAGTGGATCCCCCACAGCACTGACAACCCCCCTACTCCAAGCCCATACTTTTGAGATGGTACCACAGGCATAGACTGCTAGCTGCACATCCTTCCTCACACCTCCTCAGCCACCAGCCACCCAACTGATGCTGGGAGTGTGCTGCATATATATGCTTTTGTCTTTGAATGTCTGCAAGCTAAACTGGAACATAAACTGACTGAGGATTGATGCTCAGATGGTGGAAGGACTATCTAAATAAAAACAGGTATAATTAAACAAAAAATAAATGAACAACTACTATGAATATGTTTTATTTACATTGCTAAAAAAGCAATAAGGTTCTCCCAAGGGTTGCATTATCTGTATGTTAATCACACCCTAGGGACATGTGGCACTTGACTTTGCCTTGTGCCACTTTACACCCCAAGGGTGTGATTTACAGGATTCCCTATTGCTTAAATACCGTTTATCAGGCCTGCCTCAGTAGCTTCTTGTTCAGATGTGACCATATTTGATCTCCCTAAGCTCTATTCAACTTCTGAAAATTGAATAAAAAAAACAGGACTTCACTGAAAATGAGATCCTTCATCATCATTTGTGACAATCTTGGCTAAGTAAATGGTCAAATAAAGTCAGTCCTCTAAGACACACTCTCATGTAATCATCCTTATAACCCCATTTGTTTGAATAAATAATTTGGAACACCTTGAAAAACTAACATATTTTACTTGTCTATTGCCTTAAGATCTACTCAGAAAAAAATGTCATTTCCCATAACCCCCTTATTTCTTGGCAGGATATGTTGCCTGTGGGTGACAATTCCTAGTTCACTCCCAGTGTGAAATCATAGACTTGGGTAGTTGGGGTCGTTCTTTAGATTTGTCTAAAGAAAGGATTCTGTACAGGTATTCAGGAATTTTTGCAGTTTTGTGAGGAGTTTAACTTAGAAAGGTGCTTATTAATCTAGGAATAGTTCTAGAGAGTCTCTTAGCTGAATACATTAAATTTATGTGTTTTAGATTTCTGACTACTGTGCTTGATCAGATTGCATCATATTCATCACGTGTTGCAATGTTTAATTAGTGCATCTTTTGTTTTACTGCATTTTTAAAGTTTTATCTAACAGAAACTGAACTTTCAGAATGAGAATTGTTTGTGACTGCAATTAGTTGAATGTATACCAACACATACATACCAATGCATACATACCACGGCACGTGTTTGTGTGTGTGGGGGGGAAGCTGAGCCCTTCTTCTCCAGGTTTTGAATTCATATGAAATATTTGTAATCCTGTAGGGTATAAACATTATGTTATAAGCCTGGGTATATGTTGTTAGACAATTTACTTTCTCACCCCATGCCACATTTTAGCTAAAAAGATATCTGGGGTAAAAGGCCAAAATCAGAGTAGATCTCAACAAAATATTAATATTAGCTGAAGAAATTGTTGTGGCTGTGTGTGAATAGCATTTTGTGAAAGAAAATTAGGCTGTGCCACTAATATCTGACATGGATTTCATATTTAAATATACTGTTGTTTATTTTACATTGTTCTTTTTAAACTATTTTTATACTGTGTGACTGTCAGCTAATCACTTAACGTGTAGTCCATTCAGCTGTAGAAATCAGTGCTTAGAAGCAGAATCACAGTTGAAATGAGAGCTATCCAGGGTAAATGAATTACAGTATAAAATAAAAACCATATAGAAATGCATAATATTCAGTAAGAGGGAATTGAGGTCTTTTCTTTTAATTTGTTCTTTGCCTCCTCCGGCCATACTGTTTCCTGTCCACCATGACCCCTGACTTCATAAAGTGCAAGCACTGTGCACTTGCA
Source organism: Neoceratodus forsteri (assembly GCA_016271365.2). Taxonomy (NCBI): domain Eukaryota; kingdom Metazoa; phylum Chordata; order Ceratodontiformes; family Ceratodontidae; genus Neoceratodus; species Neoceratodus forsteri. The sequence goes on along the minus strand of CM057452.1, from coordinate 772,665,281 downwards.
GGTGATGGGGTGTAGGTGACAATGTGGGGCTCAAATGTAGCTAGTGTTATTCTGATGGCTGTAATACTTTTCTTCTGTAGTCCCCCCACCACCAGTGGTGGCTAGGATATTACTGCATATTCAATTTCATTGTTCTCTGAAACCATTCACTTATATTAACCTACTCCTATCTCTCTCTCTCTCTCCCCTTTTTTTTTTTTTTTTTTTTTTACAGGTTTACTGAGCCACCTACAATCCATCAGATAAGTATTATTTACCTTTTCACCTGTCCTATCTTTCTCAAGAACTATGGACTCTTTTTTTTTTCCACTCTCTTTATTCTTTTTTTACAAGTGCCCCATTTAAAGTATGTTCCAGATCCCATCCCTAAGTTCCCCCAGAAGCAGGTAAGCGCTACCTTTAAATACTGCCTTTTCTAAGCAAGACAAGGCAACTTCTAGGAGTGAGGTAAACTCTAATGTGAGGATTTTTAACTCAAGCCATACATTTTGTTGATCTTAAAACCATTCTGTTCCTACAAAGGGTAACCCTTTACAGGTCTGGGCAGATGCCTTACTTATTAGATAAGTAGAGTTTGATTTGGGTGTATCGGGTTATGTGTGTGTAATTACACAACAACACTAAAACTAGATTCATCATATTTCCCAACCCACAGTTCCTTAGCAGGGATGAATAAATATGATGTAAAATAAATGTGTACGTTAACGGCACCCTACCCACTGTACTACCTAGTAGGGGTGCTTGAATTCTATGGAATCCGTTCTGTTACTAGCTAGTCAGAGTTTCAAAATTTCTTATTCAAACTCTAATTTTGTTTTGCCTCCAGTTAAGGCATAGCAACTAAATCTGAGGTGGAATTGAAAGTTCTGATTCTGCATCCGACACCATTTAAAAGGGTACTTTCAGCTTTTGCAGGCATTTGTATGGCCACCCCTAACTACGTCTGCCTGTAAACTGCACTCTAAGCACAGTGGCTGAGCTGACTGTCCAGCTGTATCTGGGAAGTATAAAAGGATTCTTTTTTTTTCTTTAAAGAAAACACATTCTGAGCAGACTTACCTTATGTACTCTGTGCTCTGCTCCTGCGTGTCCACATTGTTGAATCCTGCCGAACTCATGCATGAACGAGTTCTGCAATTTTTGTGGCTAGTAAAATAGCTGGCATCATGAACTAGTGTGATTCTGCAAATACTAGTTCTGTCACAAATTGCGCTGTATTTAACAAAGAATTTCTTTACTTGAAAAATAGAAATGGGACTCTGTTCATGCGCACTACCAGCACTAGAAGAAATTACCCCACCTTATGGACTTGGAACATGCTCACCACTGGTTCTAGTGCACATGCACTGAGTGCCAGTGGTGTGCATCCTTCAAGTCCCATTTTTACTTTTCAAGTAAGGATTTCTTTATGAAATACAGCTTGGTTTGTGGCAGATCTAGTATTTGCTGAATCAACGCACTTTAGTCCATGATGCCAGCTATTTTGTTTACTAGCCACCAAAATTGCCGAACTTGTTCATGCATGAGTTTGGTAGATTTCAACAGTAGAGATGCAAGCAGGGCAAGGAGGACATAAGGTCATCCAGTCAATGCGTTTTCTGTAATAACTTTTCTTTTCACATTTCCCAGATGCAACTGGACAGTTTGCTCAGTAACTGTGTTTAGAGTGCAGATTACAGGCAGGCACACATAGTAGGGGGTCATGAAAATGCTTGCAAAAGCTGACAGTGTCCCTTTAACCTTGAAGTAAAACCTCCACCACTCAGTAACTCAGAATAACCCTCCTCCCACTCTTGCTGCTGTCCCTTACCAACTGCTTGGGTCCCTGGGAGCTGAGGTGGCATAGAGGTCATTCAGCAGGTGTTCCACTCTAGTCCCCTTTGCTGTCCAGATCCATCAGTGCTACTGGCACTAGCAGACAGTCCATGAAAGATGGCTCTCCCTTCGAGTCCTCAGCCTCCAAGGTGTCCACTGTTCAACAGCTCCTCCACCAGTAGCCTCAAGACTCCCTGTGCCAGCACCCAGCAGCACTAGCTGTATAAGGGATGAGGAAGGGGCAGTATTTCATAGAACTACATTCACATGCAAAACTGGATTCTGATTTTGCATTCAATAATTTTTCTTTTTGTCCATAAGACTGAAATCCTAAAAATGGATTGGAGTACAGTTATTCTGTATTTGTAATCCAAAATCTGAGCAACCCTACTACCCACGGTACCCTGTGATTTCCTCAGAAATCTGCAATAAGCAGGTGGATTAGAATAATGGATTACATTTGTGGATCCTTTGGGTACTGTACTGTGTTAGTTCAAATTAAATTGGTGGGGCAGTGAGAGAACCTCTGCTTCTGTTGAATTTACTTTAAAATAAAATGGCTATGGCAGTGAGAGTACCATGATACTTGGGCAAACTGGGGGGATGGTGGTGAGAGTTCACCCTCCAATATTTTCCAATACATGAGACCTATGGTAGAGTTTTCTGCTGTGCTTCTAAAATAAAACTGTGTATCCTTACTGGAATCATTAGACAATGAACTGCCTTAAATTAGAACCATGTATGATGAATAGAGGACTGTGCTGTTAGTTTTTTGTTTTATTAGTAATTATAATTGGAGTATGTTTGGTGAGTGTTCGGGTGTGATGTGTGATTGTGGGTTTCATTTGGGGTTGGGTGATAGTGGATGTTTTTGAGGGCTTGGTTATTTGAGGTGGGACTAGATTAAAATGTGTTTGCGAAAGAAACCTTTAAGGTGCAGCTACTCGGGGGGCTTCCTTCATGACCTCTGTTGCTTTGAGCGTCCAGCGCTCCTGGCTGAGGCATTTAGTATGTGAAGGATCTTGGGGATAGCCTGGAGGGGTTTGCACCCGAGTGGGTGGTTGAGTGTCTGGGATTTGGGTGGTGAAGGAAGGAGATGCCCTGGGAAAAAATGGGAACTTGACAGGGGGTTGCCATACTTTGTTCCCGTACCCAAGGGCTCCACCTTTGAGAATGGGCAGATGACTGGCCCAGCTGCCTCATGTCATCCTACTCGGGTTGTTTTATGCAATGCCAGATCGATGAGGAATAAGACTGCAATAATGCTGGACTTGATATCCTTGGTCAACCTGGCTTGCATCATGGAGACCTGGTTGGATCAAAATGCTTCTTCTATTTTGGAGGCAGCAGTACCGGCTGGGTACTCCATGATACACACTCCCAGAGAGGATCATAGGGTGGGGGAGTGGCCATTTGTTTTAAATCTAGCCTGAACCTCATGGTGCTAACTGTAGATCCTACATGGTCCTTTGAGTGTGTGGCTTCCCAGGGAAGTGTGGATGGGGGCTTCAGGGTTCTCCTGCTCTATCATCCCCCAGGATTAGATGATGACTTTTTGAGGGATATCGAAGAGTTTGTCGCTGGTCTGGTGCTGGAGTCCCACAGGTGGTTGATTCTGGGGACTTCAATGCTTGAGTCAACAGCGGGCTCTCAAAATCTGGAAACAATCTCCTTATGAGCATGGAGGCTCTGGGCCTGACACAAAATGTAACCTCTGCAACACACTCAGGTGGCCACACATTGGACTTCGCTTTTTCAGCAGGCTTAAATATTACTAACCTCTGTGTTGATCTGGTGATTTGGTTAGATCACAGCATCATGGGATTCATGTTTAGGATCCCCCACAAATGGCTCTGCCCCTTTGGAGATGGGCTGGTACCCCCCATTAAGAGGAGTTTTCTCTATGGGACTATTATCAGCTGTGCTGGACCTATCGAGTATTGGGGCAGGTTGAGCAATTGGGCCAGAGGAAGCAGTGGCAGCCTATAATGGGGCTTTGATTGCAGCCTGTGACTCATCACACTCATTCGTGTCCACGCCTTGTCTACTCGCCGGAGAGCTCCATGGTATAATGAGGATCTCCGGAATTTGAAGACTAAGGGGCGCTGGTTAGAGAGGTGCTGGACGAGATCTGGCCAGATGGAAGACAAATTGGCCCTGAGGTCATATTCTGCTGACTATCTATGGGCAATCTCCTGAAAGAAGGCTGAGTTTCTGTCTAGGGAGATTGTTGTGGTGAGGAGCAGATCAGCTCAGCTCTTCAGTACAACAGACAGGCTTTTACATTCTGTCTGTCTCCATGCTGGAGGAGCAGGTTCTAGCACTTGGTGTGAGGAGTTGGTTCTGTTCTTCACTGACAAGGTGTCCTTAAGAAACATAGAAACATAGAAACATAGACTTTGACGGCAGATAAGGACTGCTTGGCCCATCTAGTCTGCCCATTTCCCTACCTACAGGATAGGCCGTAGATCCTAGTTAACCAACAGCCTATTTCTTCCTACCCCCCACAAGAATTGCCTTATGTCTGTCCCATGCATTCTTGAATTCTCCCACAGTTTTAGACCCCACAACCTCCTCAGGAAGGCTGTTCCATGCATCCTACCCTCTCTGGTAAATAATACTTCCTCACATTGCCCTGAACCGCCCTCCTTCTATCTTTAAATTGTGTCCCTTGTTCTTGCAAGTCTCTTTTCTGAAAGATGCTACCCTCTTGGACTTTGTTGATTCCACTGTGAGTACTTAGAAAGTTTCTACTATGTCCCCCTCTCTCCTTCTTCTTTTCCTCAAGGGTATATATATTAAGCTCCTTTAGTCTCTCCCTCATACGCTTCTCTTGCAGACCCTGCACCATTTTAGTTGCCCTCCTCTGACTACCTCTATCCTGTCTATGTCCTTGCGGAGATGGGGTCTCCAGAACTGGACACAGTACTCCAGATGGGGTCTCACCAACTGTCTGTACAGAGGGATAACAACCTCCTGTTTTCTGCTGCTGATGCCTCTCCTATACATCCCAGTATACCCCCAGCCTCCTACTGCCTTCTCACATTGCTTACTAACCTTAAGGTCTTCTGATATGATTACCCCCAGGTCCCTTTCCTTTTGTGTTGTAACTTCCTCCACCCATTGTGTATTCTTCCTGGTTCTTGTTTCCAGGTGCATTATTTGCACTTCTTGCATTGAATCCTAGCTGCCATACTTTAGACCATTCCTCCAACCTTGCCAAGTCCCTTTTCATCCTTTCCACGCCTCCTTGTGTATCAACCCTGTTGCAGATCTTGTATCATCTGCAAAAGGCATACTTTTCCTTCCAGTCCCTCTGCAATGTCACTGATGAAGAGCTTTAAAAGGACTGGACCCAATACTAATCATGCGGTACCCCACTAGTAACCTCTCTTTCTTCAGAGTGGACTCCATTTACAATTACCTTCTGTGTCCTGTTGTGCAGCCAATGTTTTACCCAGGCTACCACACTGGGACCCACTCTCAGGCTGGTTAATTTGACTATTAATCTTTTGTGTGGGACTGTGTCAAATGCCATCAGGAATGAGGTCTTCTTGAGTATCTCTTGAAAGGGATGCAGTGTCCGGTCTGAATTATATCGAAACGCTCCTGTCTGGGATGAGTTTGAGCTTGTCGGGGTGGAGAAGGTGATAGGGATAATCTCAAAGCTGTGGCCTACACATTGTGATCTGAACCCAGGTCTGACATGCCTTTTGGTTGGATGTGCAGACCTGATAGGACCTGTGGTTGCTGAGGTTGTCTGGAGTTCATCGAGGAGTGAGGTTTTTCCATTGTCCTTGAAAGGAGCTCTGGTTGAACCCCTTTAAAAAAGCCCTCTTTGGATCCAGACTGCCTCAGCAACTACAGGCCGGTCTCAAACCTCCCATTTTTAGGGAAGGTTATATTCCTCAAGTACCAGATTTACATGGAAATGTGCTGTCAATGTCTTTATTGTAGGATTATTTGTGCAGAGCAATTTATTTCCATATCTATTCTCTGTCTATGTAATTAACCCTCATGCCTAATAAAAACATTTTATTATAACAAAAAAAGGATGATGTCGAGGGGATGGGCCAAACTGAACAGCCAGGATTTGCCTACATTCTTCCACTCCCAGTTATGTATGGGAATTGGTGGGGCACAGTGTTCCCTACATTTTTGCCTTTAAAGGATTCATTGGGCTTGGGATAGAAAAAGGTGGGATGGGGAAAGAACGTCATGGTGAGGACAAGGGTGAAAGATTGTTGAGGGGATGGGGGTAGCCATACAAATCCGAAGCCCCACAGCTTGGCAGAAACTGATTCTCATCATTATACCCGTCAGCATAATATATCAAAGTATACAGAGTGGTAGAATCTCTAAGCAGATCTAAGGTGGAAGGAGAGTATCCAGGCATCATGCACTGTAGGGTGGGATTTTAGCCCTAATGTTTCAACCATTGACTGGATGACATTGAGCATTAATAAAACCAGTGCCATACTCCAGTTGTGCCATAAGTGCTGTCAGAAGAGAAGGCTGCCTGCACCCTTCTCACACATAGTGCCATACTCCAGCTGTACCAAAAGTGTCACCAGAAGAGCGGGCTGCCTGCACCCTCCTTTTCCAGAGCCACAGAACATTACCTCCATATACTGTAGCGGTCCCTCTGACCTGGTGGATGTGAATCGGGATCGGGAGCTAGTCCTAATTTTCCCACATTGTAGTGTGACTCACTATTGGCTAGCACCACTTGGGTAAAAAAATAAGACTTAACTGAGAATAGAACCCAGGCCCCAGAATGCTACCCAGTGCTTTATCAACTGAGATATTAGACCCAAGATGAGCTTAGCTTGGTGGTTTTGTATTTTTTGTTTCAGATGCAAGTTTCTTATGATGTTGTCCAGTTTCTTTGCAAATGCACACATTAAAGAATGGTGACAATGCTTGGAGACAGCTAATCATAAGTAGTTCAGGTAAGCATGTTTTTTACCACATACTGTGTATATCCATTTTTCAATCTACTACTTCTTTTGTTACATATTCTGCTCTATCTGGCTATTCCTCATGCATAACTAAATCATTGTGCTTGCAAGCAAGCTTACCTTGCACTACTTTTATATAAGCATGCCCACATTGTACTGCTCTGTCCCAAGCATTCTCCCACATTGATATCACACAGGTATACTCACTTTAATGTTACTCACACACACCCTCATGCTGCTTTCTTTTCCACACATACCTTATGTTGCATTGTGTTATATATCTGCTTTGTGTTGAGCCCTCTCTCACACCATTTGTCTTGTATAGTACTTTCTGTCACACTCACATAAAAACATAGAAATTGTCAGCAGATAAGAAACATCAGGCCCATCCAGTCTGCCTGAAAGTCCTACATTAGTTTGTTTCCACTGACCCTACCTAATTAATCGCTTTTCCACTCTCCTTCTCACCAGCAATGTACCTTTACACCTGTCCCATGCATGTTTAAACCCTCCACTGTGTTTGCCCCACCACTTCCTGTGGCACTTTATTTCATGCATCCACCACCCTCTCTGAGAAGAAAAACTTTCTCACATTTCCCCTCAGCCTGCCACCCTCCAATTTCATGTCATGCCCCTTGTTCTTGCACACCTATTGTATTGGAAGATATCTCCCCTCTACTCCTGATTTATGTCCTTAAGGCACTTGAATGTTTCTAGCATGTCCCCCAGAGCCTTCATCTCCTCCAGTAAGTACATATTGAGGTCCTTTAATCTCTCCTCATATGTCTTCTGGTGCAATCCTTGTACAATCTTAGTCACCCTTTTCTGGACTACCTCTACCCTGTCAATGTCCTTATGAAGGTGCAGCTTCCAGAACTGCACACAGTACTCTAGGTGAGGCCTCACTAGCATTTTGTACAATGGCATAAGCACCTCCCACCTTCTGCTTATGATACCTCTACCTATGCATTCCAGCATGCCACTGTCCCTCCATGCAGTACTTTGTACTCTGTTTAGACACTTTTCAGTCACTGGAAATGATAACCCCAGGTCCCTTTCTTCCTTTGTAACAGGCAACAACTCACCATCCCATCCTGTAGCACTCCCCAGAGTTCCCTCTTCCCAGGTGTATTATTTTGCAATTCTTGGAATTAAATCTTAGTTGTCACACTTCAGACCAGTTTTCAAGTTTCTACAGACCCCTCCTCATTCTCTCTACTCCATCTGGAGTATCCACCCTGTTGCAGATCTTGGTGTCATCTGCAAACAGACATACCTTTCCCTCCAGCCATACCACAATGTCACTAATGAAAACATTAAACAGAACTGGCCCAAGGACTGATCCTCGAGGTATCCTGCTGATCACCCACCCTCTGCTTCCTGTCTGTAAACCAGTTTCTAACCCAGTTTACTACTGTGAGCTCCATGCACATGCTACTCATTTTGAGAGAATTGTGGATGAGATTCCTAGCATTAACCTATTACAGGAAAAGAAGGAACAACTGAATAAGAATAACATGGACTCACAACTGACATTTGTGAGTACTTGTAATCCCCAGTCATAGCAAATAGGTGATATTATAAGAAAGCATTGATACATCGCCAAACAGGACCCAGGCCTAAGCAATTTAGAGGAAGGAGGCCCCAAAATTGTATAGGAGAGGGAAAACTATTACATATAAGATTATCCACTCACTTCAACCTACACAAAACAATCCCAGAATGTGACTACCAAAGAGAGACAGCAGTTGTAATAGATGTGGTAACTGTAAGTTTTGCCAAAAAGTAGTGACAACTAAGAACTATAAAAACCCACTGATTGGGCTAGACATTCCCATTAGAGGCGTCATTACTTGCAACACATTAGGCCTGATATTTCTTTCTGCTTGTAAATGTGGTTGTTTTTATATTGGTAAGACTAAAAGAGCCTTTAAATCCTGGATAGGAGAACATGAAAGGGCCATTGGCAATGAAGATTTAACTAATGCATTGTCAATGCACATTTTCAAAACTAGAGACAGAAATGAACACACATTGTCCTATATAGGAATTGAAAAACCTGTGATGTCCAGAAGATGGAGTGATTACAACAATCTATTACTTAAAAGAGAACAATATTGGATTCTTTCATTTAAAGCCATGGAAGGCAAAGGATTGAACAGTAGAACTGAAGTGAAACCATTTTTGAAGAAATGAATTACTGTTTGATATTTTAATAAGGCACTTTTATGTATATAGTTTTGTATAAGTTTTTTTTTAACAATATTTCTTTCAGTCTTTTCTACACAGATTGTCAGTCTCAGTGGCTCAGCAGGCTACACACTCACCTCTGAGGCTGGGAGACTAGATGGCTGTGAGACTTATTCCCACACCAGGCACTTGGGTTAATATCCCAGTACTGGCACTGTAGTGCAGCATGAGGGGGATGCTATACTCCTGAGGTGCCATCTTTTGGATGAGACATTAAACTGAGGTCCCATCTGCCTGTTCTGGTGGTTGTTCAGGTGGACATTAAAGAACCTAGAAAAAGAGCAGGGGAATTTTTTATTGAGAAAGCAATACATCATTACAGAACAATATATTAATCACAAAAAACCAAAAAGAGGAAATCAGGAAAAAAACATCAACAGCAATCACAATGGAAAGAAAAGAAAGAAACAGATACAGTATCCTACAAACGAATCCTCTGTTCAAGAAAAAAGCAAAACAATCAGAAAAATTATGAGACAGTAGAAACAGTAAAATACTGTAGCATAAAAAAGTGTAATAATATAAAAGAACACCCAAAAGAAAACAGTGTCAAATATCACAACCAAAAAATATGCTTCCATAAAATCCGAAACTTTGGAAGTGCATGAAGTGTCCTTTCAGAATCTTGTTGTTTATGAACCACATTCTCAAATTGTGAAATAACAATCAGAGTTGGGACATTTAAATGCTGTAAAGAAAATTGACAATGGGCTTACTATAGAAAATATTTGAAGCAAGCAAATAACAGATTCAAAGTGCTGGGGTGATATCATGAAAGGACTCCAGAATATTCCCCCCAAATCAAAGTTTCATAAGTACTCAAGGAAGCTAAACCCCAGTGCCACTTAGAAGTTAAGTCTCACCAAAAATCTTGAGCATAAGGACAGGTAAAGAAGAAATGTTCCATACATTCTTCAATACCAGCACATTCCAGCCAAATGCATTGTAGCTTCAATAAAGTTTTATGTTTTAAATTACCCTTAACCCCAAGTTTACCATGACAACAAAACCATTGTGTATAAAAACATGGTACACGGTGAACCATGACTGGGATGTCAACATACCGGGGTACACAGTCTACAGAAGGGACAGGGAGGGGAAAAGAGGAGGTGGAGTAGCTCTATACATAAGGGAAGGGATCAAAGCTACAGAACTAAAAAGTAAAGGGGGAGGACAAGAGGCACTCTGGGTCACCTTGGAGACAGGGAATGGCATCACAATCTGCACAGGGGTTGTATACAGACCTTCATCTCAAGGGGAAGAAATGGACAAGAAAATGATAGAGGACATTCTCAAAATGGCTGAAAAAGGGGAGATACTGTTAATGGGGGACCTGAATATGCCAGATGTTAACTGGATGACATGTACTGCAGCCACATCCAAGAGCAGGGTCATTCTTGATGCCCTGCAGGGGGCAGGCCTTAGACAGCTAGTGTTGGAACCCACTCGGGAGGAAGCAATACTAGACCTGGTACTCTAAAATGGAAAGAGGATCACAAATTGAAGTCGGTAGACATCTGGGAACAGGCGACCACTGCACAATGTGCTTCAAAATAAGCACAACCATGGAGACAAGCCATACAAAAACAAGCATACTGGACTTTAGAAGGGCTGACTTTGGCAAAATGGGTGAATACCTGAGGAATACACTAGCAAATGGGCAAAAAGGAGGGGTGGAAGAACCATGGAGAAAAATCAACACTGCCATCATAGAGGCAACAAGCCTTTGTGTGAAACAGATAAAGAAAACAAAGCAGAGTAAAAAACCACTATGGTTCTCAAAAGAGGTGGCAGGGAAGGTTAAGGAGAAAAAGGCTGCATTCAAAAAGTATAAGGCATCACAGAAGGAGCACGACAGGGAACTGTATCAATTAAAATGGAAAGAAGTGGGGAAGGCAGTCAGAATAGCAAAAGCCCAAACTGAGGAAAAAATAGCCAAGTCAGTTAAGAAGGAAGATGAAACCTTTTATAGGTACATTAGGGAGCATAGAAAGGTTAAGGGAGGAATAGTGAAGATTAATAAGGGAGAGGGGAGGTGGGCAGAGGGAGACAGTGAAAAGGCAGAGATACTGAATGAATATTTTTGCTCAGTATTCACAAAAGAAGATGAGGAGGAGTTACCTAAACCAGACAATAGAAGCACTCTGGGGAGGGGGGTTGACACCAGTCCATTTATAGAAGAAAGAGTCATGAAAGAACTCCTAAAACTCAAGGTGGACAAAGCAATGGGGCCTGATGGGATTCACCCGAGAATCCTAAAAGAACTAAGGGAGGACCTAGTGACACCACTGACCACACTTTTTAGCAAATCATGGGAGGATGGGGTGGTACCTGAGGACTGGAGGAGGGCAGATGTGATTCCCCTTCACAAAAGTGGGAGCAAGGCAGAAGCAGGAACTACAGACCTGTAAGTTTGACCTCAGTGGTAGGGAAAATGATGGAATTACTTCTGAAAGAAAGAATTGTTGAGTATCTAGAGGTCAGCAGGGCACAGGACCCAAAGCAGCATGGATTTACAGCAGGAAGGTCATGTCAGATGAATCTAATAGATTTCTTTGACTGGGTGACCAAAGTAATAGACCAGGGAGGGGCTGTGGATATGGCCTACCTAGACTTTAGCAAGGCATTTGACACAGTCCCACACAAAAGATTAATAATCAAGTTAGCCAGCTTGGGAGTGGGTCCCAGGGTAGTAGCCTGGGTTGCAAACTGAATGCACAACAGGACACAGAAGGTATTAGTGAGTGGCACACATTCCGAAGAAAGGGGGGTCACTAGTGGAGTACCTCAGGGCTCAGTACTGGGTCCAGTCCTCTTTAACATCTTTATAGGTGACATTGCAGAGGGTCTGGAGGGAAAGGTATGCCTCTTTGCAGATGATACAAAGATCTGTAACAGAGTTGATACACAAGGGGAGTAGAAAGGATGAGAAGGGACTTGGCAAGGTTGGAGGAATGGTCAGACATATGGCAACTTGGATTCAATGCAAAGAAGTGCAAAGTAATGCACCTGGGAAACAAAAACCCAGGAGAAGAGTACACAATTGCAGGGGAGGTACTAACAACAACAAAAATGTAACGGGACTTGTGGGTAGTCATATTGGATGATCTAAAGGTGGGTAAGCAATGTGAGAAGTCAGTGAGGAGAGCCAGGGGGATACTGGGATGCATAGTAAGGGTCATCACAAGTAGAAAAAGGGAAGTGGTTATCCCTCTGTACAGACAGTTGGTGAGACCCCATCTGGAGTACTGTGTGCAGTGTTGGAGACCTCATCTACGCAAGGACATAGACAGGATGGAAGCAGTCCAGAGGAGGTCAACTAAAATGGTGCAGGATCTGCATCAGAAATCATATGAAGAGAGACTGAGAGAGCTTAATATGTATACCCTTGATAAAAGGAGGGATGGGGGGACATGATAGAAATGTTCAAGTACCTCAAGGGAATCAACAAAGTCCAGGTGGGTAGCATCTTTCAGAAAAAGAGATGTGTAAGAACAAGGGGACACAATTTAAAGATAGAGGGGGGATGGCTCAGGGGTAATGTGAGGAAATTCTTTTCATGGAGAGAGTGGTGGATGCATGGAACTGCCTTCCTGGGGAGGTTGTTGTGGCTAAAACAGTGGGGGAATTCAAACATGCATGGGACAGACACAAGGCAATTGTAGTGGGGGGCTGGCAGGAAGTAGGCTGTTGGTTAACTAGAATCTGCAGCTTATCCAGTAGGTAGGGAAATGGGCTGACTGGGTGGGCCAAGTGGTCCTTATCTGCCATCAAAGTCTATGTTTCTATGTTTCTATATATGTTTCTATATCCCACATGTGGACTGGAATCCACTTGTCAACTAATGTCTGCAAAGCATTTTGCAGCCTCGAAGGAAAATCCACCTGACAAGCAGAATTCCACCTCATAATGTCCTGATATAAACTTTTATGAGGAAGAGTCTGTACATGTTCCTTCATAACTCTCCATTGATTACATTTCTGAATAGCAGGAATAAAGAAATCCAGAACTTCTAAAGTGGCACTGAGTCTAAGAACAGTGTCTCCCCAATGTAAAATAAACTGCTGAAAAAGCAAATCTGTCCAGTCATCCCACTGGTGTCTACAACCCCTTACTTTGGAAAGTATGGTAAGGAAAAAAAAATGAAAAAAAGAAAACCAAAGGATGAAGCATTCCACTAACCCCTTTCTTTACTGGCAGATATGTAAATTCCCATTTAACTGGATTAAGACGGCTCCCCCACACCATCTGGAAAAAGTGCTATATAATCTTGTGTCAAGGGAAATCGGAAGAGGAAAAGAAATACACACACACAAAAACAAAGGTAAAATACATTTTTTTACAATTAAAACCTGCTTTGTTTTACATAAAGCCCATGATATCCAAATTTGCATTTTCAATTACCCAATCCTAATTCTGTCTTCCCAATTCAGAAAGGCCAGATCCCCTGGACCGAAATAACACCCAAGAATTTTAATGTGTTCCCTGAAAATAGTAATTTGCCCAAACCTAGACATAGGGGCTCCCTCACCTACATATATCCTTTGACTTTTCGAGTAATTAATGGCAGCTCCTGCTATAGCAGCATACCTATTTAAAACCTGCAAAGCCGCCATACTCGATCCACAGTCTGATACAGTAAGTACAATGTCATTTGCATAAATAGCCAATTTTTGAGATTCTAAAACAGGAGAGGGTGGTAAACCCTGAATTGTAACACCAGCAAAAATCTCTTGGACAATAGGGTCCAAGACAAAGGTATATAAGACTGGACTTAGGGGACACTCTTGTCTCACTCCTCTACATAACAGTACAGCTTCACCCAATTCTCCATTTACAGACAGAAAAATATTAGCCCCTTTATAACAAAGCTCAATCCAAGACTGAAAATGATTAGGGAGCCCATAGCGTTCAAGTACTTACCACAAAAAATTATGAGATACCCTATCAAAAGCCTTAGTTTGGTCTAAAGCTAAAAGATAACCTGAGAGGTGTCTTTTTCACCCAAACTCACAAACATTATGTAGAAACATCAGATTTTGCTGGATATTTCTCCCCGGATCAAACAAGTTTGTGCTGGATGTATCAAGTGAGATGCAACCCTTTGTAATCTATGACAGAGAATAGCAGACAACATTTTATAATCAGTGTTAAGTAAACTGATAGGCCTCCAATTACCAATGTCAGTCTTATCACCCTTATTAAGTAAATGTAAAAGTATAGCAGCTGAAAAATCCTGAGGCATTTCCCCCTTATCCAGGATTTTGTTATAAAGAACTTGCAAAACTTCACAAATATCATCCAAAAAGAACTTATAAAATTCATTTGTAAGGCCATTTCCCCCCTGGGGGCACCCCTAAAGTCAGATTTAAAATTTCTTGCTGGATTTCCTCTATCAAAATAGGTTCCTCTAATGCCTTGATTTCCACATCAGAAGGGCTAGGGATCACATAGGTAAAAACCTCATCCCACTGAACCCCAGCAAAGTAACTAGTCCCTTCAAGGTTGCCCAGAGACTGCCAGACAACTTGAAGTATTTCAAAAATAGAGGTAACTACAAACCCATCTGAATTTTGAAGACCTTCCACTAAAATACTTTCCAGCCTAGTTTTACATACTGCAAAAGGGTTAGCAGAAGGTGACTTCACAGTGCCATACTGCATTTCTGCTTGTAGAGATGCCGCATGATCATATTGGTACTCCCTCATATGTTTTTTTAATAATGTCAATCTGTTGCTTAACCCTAACATCCACAACATTAGGTAAGGATGTCAATTTGTAAAATTATTGTCTAAAATCCAAATATTTTATATAGTTTTGGTTTTGTGTTCATCTCCCATGCACTATAAAAAATTTTTTTTAAATCCCATTTAGTATCAACCCACCATAATGTCTGTGAATCATACAAGATCCTGACAGATTTCCTAGCTATAAACAGGGATTAAGTTTAACCCACATATCATGATCTTGTAGAACTGAAGAATTAAGCTTCCACCGAGACTGTACTCCCGGGAACCTGGGAGGAAACTGGGACATATTTAAAGTGCAAAGCAACACCATATGGTAAGAAAATTTGCATAAGTGAAGAAAAAAAACATGAGGGAACAAAAATTTGGATAAAAATAAAAAATCAATTCTAGTGCAAAAAGTACTACATCTATATGTATAACCCCTTCATCTTTATGTAGTTTACGATATGCATCCTTAAGGGAAGCAGACTGTAAGACTTTCAATAAAGCACGTGAGTCACAGTAAACTTTAGTTTGTACCGAATCCTTAAATTTAAGATCTAAACCACAATTCATATCACCTCCCCATATAACTTGTTTCCTAGTAAACAAGTATGTCAAAACACTATTAAACAAATCGATCCATAAGGTTTTAACCTGAGGTGCATATGTATTGATCAGACGTAAAGGAAAACCTTTGTAAATACAATCCAAAAGCAGAGCTCTCCCAGTGAGTATTTCTGTTAACCTAGAGACATGGACAGAGGTATGATTGAACAGAATGCCCAGGCCATCAGCAGCATCTTCCCCATATGATCAAAAAGTAGGCCCTTTAGTCCATAGTTTAGAAGCCTGGCTAACATCAGCAAGACAATTAAACCTAGTTTCCTGTAAACAATAATGTCAGCTTTTAGTAAGAGGCAAAAATGTAAACAGGCCATTCGCTTTTTAAAATTCTTAATACTACAAGTGTTCAAAGAAACCAGTTTAATTTTTACCATGAATTAGTGAGTAAAATAAAGAAAAATGACATTGACATCAAGGGTTGGGGACATCTTTTTTCTTTCCTTTTTTTCCCTTTTTTCTTTCCTTTTTTCCCTTTTTTCTTTCCCTCCTGCAGCCCCCCCCGCTGTCTCGCAATCCATATCAGAAGCAAAACCAGATTTGATAGAGAGATCAGACTCTGAACCTGCCTCATGATCCTGAAGCAGCTGAAAAGGGTTCTCAGTAGGGACTTCAGGGGGTGGGACTGAAGTCCTACTAGAAGCTCTAGTCACTCGCCTAGGATGGGGTACTTGAAACTCTGAAGTTGAGGGAGTTGGAGCCCTAGCATCTTGTTTTGGTGGGAGTTCCCCATGAATGGGAGGATCAGTAACACCCCCAGAGGACTTTCTTCTGTGATGCGTAGGATCAGAAACAGTAGAAAGTGCTTTAGAAGTAGGCTGAGGGACTTGAGTAGTGTCTGAGGATTGTGGGCCTGTAGTGGAAGAGGAAAAGGTGAGATCAGCACCTGTAGAAGTGGGGGTAGGGCCTGGATCAGGTCTGTCCCTAGATTGAAACCTAGTTTTTGCATTATTGATAAGGTCTTCCTTATCAACTCCACCTCAATTGTTCTGACCAGCCCAAGGGCATTGGTGATAAGCGTGGCCCTGCTCATCACAGAGACTACATCTAAAAACATTTCTACAAGTACCACTATCGTGGTCAAAGTCGCCGGATAAAGCACATTTAATCTTGTCACAGGTGCTACTGAGATGTCGTCTACTACTGCATTTATAACAGGCCTTTGGCTGCCCAGGGTAAAAACATACTCCTCTATCCTTACCCAGAAAAAACTATTTGTAGTATGTATCACCTCATTTTCAACTATATTCAGTTTTACCTTGAATTTCCAACTGCCTGTCCAGATCCCCTCCCCATCAATAATGGCTTCAGGAGGCCCTAGAACTGTACATTTGTGTTCCAGCCAGAAAAGAATATCCCCCACATTCACCCCTTCATTCCTGAACATGATGGCCCAGATATTCAAAAGAGTTGAGCCATGCGTAATAGGGTCATACCTGCACAAGTCCGAAACTGCGCCATTCTGTGATATTCAGCAGGAGGCAGTTGCGCCCCCCAAATCATGCTGAGCAACAGCACAATGATAATGAATGCATGTGCAACTGAAGGGGGATGAACCATGCATAAATGGTGGAGTGCGATATTCAACAACATGTGCCATGCGCAATAGGGGAGCCAGTGGAAGTTGGTCCATAGCGGAAATGAGCCAAAATAAAAGGGAACAAGGGACAGGTGCAAGAACGCTACAGGGAAGCCACATGAGGGCAAAATCCAGCAGGAAACACTGGGCAGCAGGGACACACAGGGCAGACCAGGAAAGGGCACCTGGAAGCAACAGGCACAGGGGAAGGTGTGGGGAGCCACAGTGCTGAAGGGGGAAGTACACCACACAGCAGTGAGGCCAGCACAGGCAGGTGTTCCCGGTGCAGGGGAAGTAGCAGCCAGGACAGCGCGGGGAATACAGAAACAGTTGCCGGAGGGAGTGAACACAAGCCAGGGACATGGTCAGTGCCACGATCCAGATGGGAGGCCATACAATGAGGGGGTGAGAAGGTGGGCAGCAGGGGGCGTGGCGTGGAAGGGCCCATTCGTGGTACTGCCCCAACAGGCAGTACTGAGCCTGCACCAGCTCGCCAGCCAGGTACAGTGATACTGAGATTGTAATGGCAATCACTGAATCGGGTAGTTCTGAGGCGGCTCTGTGAGCTGTGCAGTGATGTGATGCAGGTACCCACACGACGGAGCCATGCCCTGTCAGTGGAGATGAAAGTGACAGCTTGCATGTGCTTGCTTCCACGGGTACCTTCCAGAGACCAACTGGGGACACCACAGGCATAACCTAGTTGGCCATGTCATGCCACCTCACCCAATTCCTCAGCGCACTGCTGCCACATGCTGTGGAGTACATCCATTTCCCCAGCACAACGGCAGAGTGCACAGCAAACATACAGGAATTCCACAGGGCAGTCACATATGCCTGGCATGCTAGGGCAATAGACTGCACCCATGTGGGCCATCCCAAGACACCACCCGGCCCCCGAAGGGGCTGCATATATAACTCGCAAGGGCTATGCCAGCATCAACTGCCAGGTGGTGTGCTGGCCAGGGGCGATAATCAATGTCTGTGCCACAGACCCTAGGGAGCACATGATGCCTTCCATCTGGCACCAGTCAGCACTATACCATGATTCAAGAGTGGGGGACACCCCCACTGGCCACCTAGAGGGTGAGTATGCAAACCACATGGACACATCATAGAGCTTTGGGGGGCATGGTCAGAGGTGACATGGGTAGTGGCCTACATGGCCCGGGGCAGGGTGATGCTGATCACCAAACTAATCTCCACCCTCTACACATAGGTGACAGTGGATACCCACTCCGTCCCTGGCTGCTCACACCCTACTGGCGGCCCACGACCCCATCGCAGCAACGCTACAATGAGGCAGATGCCACCACACGTAATGTCATCGAACGGGTGTTCGGGATGCTGAAGGCACATTTCCTTTGCCTGGACACCTCCGGTGGTGCCCTACAGTACAGCCCCTCAAAGGCCTGTGGGCCATTCCTGGCCTGTTGCATCCTGCACAACATGGCCAACGAATGTGGGATAGCCGTACAGGTTGAAGAGGGGGACAACAATGGGGACGATGAGGACGCCAGTGACAATGGTGATGGACAGCCCCCCCCTTGGCCGATGGGACCCCAGACTGCTCTGGCTGGCACAGCTGCACTGGGACACCATCATGGAGGAGCACTTCAGCCAACCCAGGTAAGTAATGGGGCCATGTGCAACTAACAGTGGCTAAGGCACAACCCACAAACACACATGGACAGACAGGGGTGCATTCCGTCAAGGGAAGTGGCCAGGCATGGAACCACACACACAACCAGGGATGGGTGAGGTCTAACATGCCATGTGGATGGACACACACACACACATACACACACACACACACCAGACATGCACAAAGGGTAGGAAGCACACCGACCCAGAATGCCACCCCTAGCCACACACACATCCACAGACCACCACACCCACTGCCTGTCCTTGTGCGTGTGTCAGATTCTGAGCACCATTGCACATTGGTGTACAGTGCAATGCAGGCATCAGCATGCACATGCAACTGTGGACAGCAGCCAGGAGGGTGTGCAGATGGACTGTGTGTCCACATGCAGGGCCGGGTACCCACCCGTGCAATGCCAGCTGAATGACACAATACACACTGGGCAGCACCAGACAGCAGCTGCGTTGGGAGACAGGTCAGTCATGCGCCACAGTGCCCCAGCTGCCACGGATGCATGGGCGGCCCTGCTGAGACCTGCCAGCACTGACAGGCTGACCACTGGCCTCATGGGGAGGCACCGATGGTCCCCCAGAGGTTCCACTTCATGAACGCAACCGTGCTTGCGCAGGGGTCTGCAGCACACCAAACATGCCTGTGCCAGGCGTGATCGGGATGCCCACAGCTGAACCCGGTGTCGACAAAGAGGGTGTCGTACGACACCGGGAACGGTGGGTGGACAGTGCACTGTGTGGTGTCTGCGATGCATGGGCACATGACTGTGTGCCCATTGTGGCCATGACAGCAGTGAATGCCTGTGTCTGCCTGTCAGTGGCAGTAGTCACATCCTCCCACAACCGGTCCATCCCTGCCAGGATCAGAGGGGTGTCTCTGCTGCGACGCTCCTCTGTCCACTCCAAAGCCGCACACAGTGCATCTACCGATATTGCAAGCTGCATCTGATGGTTGACTGATGCTTGCAATATGTGGGTTTGCTCATCCAAGAGGTTATCTGCCTCCTTGGCATCCTGTCCCTCAGGGTGTGCATGGCCCTGATGCCCAGCACCCCTTGAGGGTGGGTGCTGCCCACTGGGACCAGGTCTGGGCATGTCCACAGGCAGTGCACTGATGCCACCCCCTGACCCTGTACCCCCAAGCCCATTGTCTGACTGCTGATGCTGCCCCTCAGGCTGCCACTCACCAGGGCTCACTGGTGCTGCCACAGTGGCTGCAACAGTCCCACTGTCCTGTACACACACCAGTGCTGCCCCACTGGTGCTGCCAGGCACAGGCTGGGACTGTGATAACACAAAGGCCTCCACGGCGGCACCACCCACAGCCATGGCCACGATGTTACCTGCTGTGTGGCCATCCCGTGGCATACACATGTCACTGCCCATGCCGTTAGTGACATCATCATCTGTGACGGACCTGGCACCAGCCTGAGTCACAGCATGTTGGCATCCATGGATGCTGGCACACTGGGACATGGGCAGAGCCTCCTCTGCACCTGTTCCAACAACATCAGTCTGGAAAGCCAGGTGAACCCACTGTCACACTGAGCCATGTATACCTGTGGAGGTGGATGGGCCCTCCTCCATCTCCATCTGACTGTCCTCAGTGGACAGACCCACCACCACTGACCCATGCAGATGCTCAGGATCTGTAAGGGAAAACAAAGTCCCGTTACTGCATGTGACCTACCCTGCCACCCAAATAGACAGACCATGACCTACCATGCAGTGACTGGCTACCACCCATCTGGAAGCCACCACCTTAACACCCTCAATGGCACAATGCTGCATGCTTCCAGCAACCCTCTCCTCCTTTGGGGTCAGGTGTTGCACCTCCGGCTGTCCCCCACCTGTCGCAGCTCGTGCTGCCCTGATGACAACCACCTTCTCCTTTATCCTCCTCCTGTCTGTGCCCATCTTCTTCTTGCACTCCTGCACAGAAGACTGGTGGCTGCCATGCAGGTTCATTGCACGCGCCACCTCCTCCCATGCAGCAACACAGGCCTGTGGTGTTACCTGCCTTCCACTGAGAAGGGCTCCTGATCCAGGTAGGCCTCAAACAGGGCATCAGTCTCGGCCTTGGAGAAATTAGGCCTCCTCCTCCTCCCACCACTGTGTTCCTCCTCTCCCACAACTCGCTCAGTCATTATTTAGCCTGTGAGAATGAAGGTTGTTACCTGTGACTGTGCAGTCCCATGCATGTCCCAGAATCCACAGTCCACACTCCCAAACAGCATGCAACTCACCAATAGACTGCAGTAACCGACCATGGCCAGTGCAGCCCAATGTTGCACTTTTATAGCGCAACCCATGCAAATGAGGTGAGGCGCAACTTTAAGTGGATGAAAATTGCAGTGCTGCGCCATTGAATGGCTGATTAGCTGATTTGCATATAACTACTGAATATCATGCTGTCACACTTTGTGCAATTGTGTTGAACGTGCTGAGCCAAGGGTGCAGTTCTGTGACATGCGCAGTACACACCTCACTGTGCATGCCCAGGTTGCTGACGCAGGTGTCTGCCATGCTGCTGATGTGCTGTGTGTGGGAGGCAATGCAAGGCACAGCCACCATTGTGCCAGTGGCGCTACAGTGATGTTCACCTATATGGCACTGTGGCACTGGGCCATCATAGGCGCACTTGGGCAACAGCGCGGTAGACCGCTACTGGAGGCAGCACACAGGTAGCCAATTGCGCTACATGCATTGGGTTACAATGGCACTGTGCCTGTCCATGCGCCACAGACCCATGACCCTGTGCCCGACCTTTGTCCCTAGGCGCCATGCATCAGGTATGGGTGCACCCCTATCACGCTGTTCGGTGACAGTGTGATAGGGAATGGCAGTGCTGTACTGCACAGCATCTGCAAGTGGCGGAGCTGCACTGCAGAGCATCATTTTGAGCTGACTGAGCAAGTGAGATGGCGCAGAGGAGGGCTGCCAGTGGACCCAAATTGAGCTTGCCAACCTGGTGGCCATTGTTGAGCCACTTTATGGCCCACTGTTTGGGGAGGCACCCCTGATCAGGTCCAGGAGCCAGGTGTGGGAGGAGGTGGTCAACGCTCTGTAAGAGGCCCCAGGAAGGGGGCGGATGGCAGAGCAGTGCCGCCACAGGTATGGTGACTTGAGGAGGAGAGAACCGGACCTGCATGCCTGCCTGCCGGCACGTGCCAGGAGGGGCATGGTGCCATGGCCAGGTAGGTGTTACGTCCACACACTTTTATCTTCCATATGGGTATCACGGTTGTATATGTTCGGAACATGGGGGAGGGATCGTCCAGTGTTGGCTGTGGTGGTGTTATCAGGGTGTGGGGTGGGTGGGTCTGGCTGGGTGGGAGTGCACTCACATGAGGGTAGGGGGACTTTGCTACAGGATTGTACTGATGTTCCTCTCTCCATGTTTGCACCACAGAGCCGGAAGAGAGGCGTCTGGCCAGGGAGATGTGGCACCAGCAGGACGACAGGGCCAGTAGGAGGGGTGATGGTCCACAGCGCCCAAGGGATCGTCTTGATGATGGTGAGTGCTATACCTCCATGATTACTATTGCATGCTGTGTAACAGGGTGGGCAGTGGGGCATGGCCACCATCCATTGACGCCACTGCCATGCACGCAACTTGTTACAGTCAGCACTGTCCAGTGGCACTGCATGTCTGGGAGTGCGTCGATGGTGGTCCATGCATGCACCGGGTACATGGCTGTGCCACTGCCTTCGCACCACATAGTCATGTCACTAAACGGCCATGGTGGTGCTGTGCATGACTTGGCCAGTGGGTGTGTGCAGCAGTCCACATGGCTGTATGCGCCTGGGTGGGCAGGTCTTGTGGATGTGATCACTGTGGGTGGTCACATACTGTACCATCACAGAGGCAAGTCCCACTGCTGTATGCCATGCACAGTGGGTGGGCTGTATGGGGCTGTGCATTCACACCTATTGACTGTGCTCCCTTGTCCTGGGTGTCTGCCAGCTGCAGGAGATATGGGAGGCACTGCAGGAGATCCTCAATGTGGCCCGGGCATCATTTGAGATCCTGAAAAAGATTGACCGGCTTGGGGTCCGGAGAAGGCACACGAGGCAGAGCAGCCGGAGAGGGGAGCGGGGCTCCCATTGATCATCTCTCTGCTCCTGATATCACCTACCCCCCTGGACCCACCCTCACACCCCTCCTTTCCTGTTCCATTTGTTCACCCCTGCCCCTTACACACCCCCACCTTGTTTGTGGCCCTCCCCCCACATTTGTACATAGTTTTGTAATTAGTTATTTTTGATATGCTTGAATACAAATCTTTTGATATGAATACTGTGGTAATCTTTGATTTGCAGCGGGCTATAGGTGCTCAGCTGCAGTGGTGTGCATGGCATCAGGGGTGGTGCAGTCATGGGTATGTGTGTGTGTGTCCGTGGGGAGGTGACTGTGGTGTGGGAGTAGCTATCAGTCAGTGTCTGTGGTGTGTGTGTGTGTTGTGCCCTGTGCAGTGGATGACTGTGTGCAGTGGTCCATGGTGCATGCTCTGTGTCCATGGCACCCCTGTCAGCCCGTCCATGTCCTGTGCAGCTGACACCCTTGCATGTCTGTGACCTGCATGGTCTGCTGGCATGTCAGTGGTGGCTGTCCATGCAGGGCAGCCACTGTACCCATCACAATGCTGGGTTGCCTCCTGTCACTGGTGTGGTGCATGTCTGCCTCGGGTGACACTGTGGCCTCCGCAGTTGTTGTCCCTTCTCCATGCTGTGGTTTGTGTGTGTTGCAGGGGATGTGCACCACTGTCTGTGACTTGTGCTCTGGGCAAATAATGGTGGCGTACAGGTCCACAGTGTCTGCACAGGGTGGCTGGCACTCCTGTGCCATGGAGGACTGCAGGCTGTGTGTACTCAGTTTCCATGGGCCCACACTGTGGGCTTGGTTGCCCCGCTACTGCATCCCTGTGTTGTTGTGCCCTTGGGTATGGGTGGGTGTTTGTCCATGCACTGTGTTGCATCTGGTGTGATGCATGCTTCCACGCACCACTGTGGGTGTCTGCGCTGGCTGTTGTTGCCAGTGCTGGGTCTGGGTGTGTCCTTGGGAGGGTGTGCAGGGTGCTGTACCACTGGTGGTGGTGTCCGAGGCATGCTCTGTCACATGTGGGGTACCTCATGTGCC
The DNA here is from genome assembly GCA_016271365.2 of Neoceratodus forsteri. Classification (NCBI taxonomy): domain Eukaryota; kingdom Metazoa; phylum Chordata; order Ceratodontiformes; family Ceratodontidae; genus Neoceratodus; species Neoceratodus forsteri. Next base: position 772,641,527 of record CM057452.1, on the reverse strand, counting down.
AACGCAAGGTCAGTCTCTCAGCTATACCTGGGGGGGCTGTGTGTGGTGGCACTGTGTATGCCGTTGTTGCATCACTGTATGCTGCCACCCACTAATGGGTGCTTGTGGTGGAGCTGCCTTGCATGGTTCTGTGCTGCACAGGGTTGCATTGTCACAGTGGGGTGATGGCATGCATGGGGTTTCCTGCAATGGTGGACGCTGCTCCTGGGCAGGGTGTCTGGGGGTCATGGTGCAGGGTGTACTCTGCACTGGGGGAATGGTGTGGCAGGGGGTGGTTGACCCTCCTTGTGTGCCAGTCACAGCTTGCCAGTGGATGTGATGGGGCACCATGGCCCAGCTGTGGGTTGGTTGCTTGTCTTCATGGGCCAGTGGTTATTCCAGCCCTCCCCCAGTTGTGCAGCGCATGGGGTGTAGGGGGACGATGTCTGTTCTGCTGTGTGTTCCTCTGCCCATCTGTGGCATAGATGGTGGACCCCTACATCCCTGGTTGTGCAGTTGCATTGCTGCACTGCTGCTGGGGGGCTTCCCTGGTTGTGCTATGGCACCTCTGGACTGCTCAGCTGAACATCCTTTGTTGCTCTATGGTGCATCAGATCTACTCAGCTTCCCCTCCCTAGTTGTGCTATGGCACAGGTGGTGCAATATTCAGTCGTTGGCTGTAGGCGCATCTTGGCCAGCTCAGTTTTTGAATATCACGCCTCTTGCACATGGGTGCAATGGACTTGTGCTTGCTCCTGCTATTGTGCACTTTTTGGGCACAGTTTGAATATCTGGACCGATATGTACAACCTCATAAAGAGATTTTGTAATTGGGATTGCCCAAAAGGGTAACCATAAGGGCTGTGTTTTGCAAGTCTCATAATGATTCCAAAATTTGTCCAGGCCTGAAAAAGTTTTGAAACTAATGTCAAAGGTGTCTTCTCCCTGTGTATTTATTAGAGCATAAATGTCTGGGGCCTGAAAGTTCATGTTCTCCTTCAATAGTTTTTTGGCTGCATACAGCCTGTCAGAGTGCTCTTCAAGGCCGCCCCTATAACGGAGGTGATCTGCGTTCCTTCTGGGTGCTTGTTCCAATTTGTTTTCCCTGAAACAAATCAGAGAACTGAGTCTCATGAGGTCATTGTGCTCTAGGGGAGGAAACTGGGGTAGAATGCTGTGGAGAACCCTGGAATTTTGTCATCGTTTGGCACTTCCTCGCCCTCAGAAACATGGGCTTCAGTCTGAGGAATAGCCTGACCCAGTAAAGAGTCCTTAGCCATTCCAGAATCTGTTGTAACCTTCTCCAGTGTAAAAGTTTCCCATCGTGAATCAGGTATCTATTTACCATCCACCAGAATCCAGCCAGCACTGGCCAGAGCACTCTCCTTTGCCCAATCCCCTTTCGGGAAAGAGTCTTTCTGAACAGAGCTCTTCCGCATTTCCGGAGTCAACATGTCATCTGAGTGATTCATTCTGATGGTATCTGTCAGAAGTTGTGGCTCAGTACAGACCTGTGGAGCCAAGAAATCAGTTGAAACAGCAGTAGTAATGGCTTCAAGTAAAACCGAACAGTCAACCACTGGAGCAATATTATGCAGCGCCAATTTCGTAGAGAACATCGGTATAACAGGTACCGATGACTGAGACTCCAAGTGCGAAATTAAACTTCCCGATGCATGGCGTTCACCATGCAGCACAACACAAACCTCTACAGGGTCACCCAAAGTGCTCATACTATTCTGTACTCGAATTCTCGCAGGGGAAACTTGCTTCAGCTGCTCATCAATTCAGACATGTTGCTCCTTCACCAGCTCAGAGGCATCTGCCATGATCCCACAGCAGCTGGTCCCCCTACCTATGAGTAGGGGAATTGTTTATTTCAAAAACCAAAAACCATCAATACAGGTATCCATTAGAAACAAAAACAAATAGAAACTGAAAATAGAAACAACACTGCATAAATATCAAAAGAAATAACAGAAATACGCAAAAAACAAACACTGTCCATATTAAATCCAGTAGACATGCTTCCAGTATTCGTGAAATAAAGAAATCGGAACATGAAGATATTCAAAGTAATTTTGTTTCTGTAAAGCTGATTCAATTTGACTAATCATCACCATGGGTAAAACACTATATGCTGTATAGAAAAAGAACATCTTGCCTGCCAAAGATAAAACCTGATACAAGCAAAGATTACATTAAGGGTACTAGGATGAAAACGGGAAAAAATATCCCGTATATTCCCCCAAAACCAGACATTCATATGTAATCTGGCATGCCATCCCCGGCCCCATTTTCCAGATAAAACAGATCAAAACTGTACTGTATACGGACAATTATGAAAAAAATGAGTTTGGGTTTCTTCTATGCCCACACATTCAAAACGAATGCAGTTCCTTTCTGCCAGAGCTTTATGTTTTAAATTCCCTTTAACCCCTAGCCTCCCATGACAACTTAACCAAGTGACATCCCACATCTGACCAGGAATCCTCCCGTCCTTCAGTACTGTAAGAGCTAGGTGTATTTTTGTTGGAAAACACCTAGGAAAATCAATTTGAACTAAAAAATTCCGGGATATTATACACTGATAATTACCTTTCTGGGGAAGTCGAAAAACCTCATCTTTAGCCACCCTCCACATACGAAGCTTAGTTACCACTACTGGCAAAAAGGAAGGTACTTTATAACTAGTTTTTACAATAGGTGCTACAGTAGACCACCTTGATAAAAAATCTAGAAGGAAAAACTCAGTCCAGGCATCACAAGGATGAGAGTTAACAGACAATACTTCTTTAAATGTAGTTTTAATAAAAAAGGAAAAATAAAAGGCCACCGGATTAATCATACCAAGATCACCCGCCTTAATCGGAAGATATGTAAAATCCCGCTTGACCGGGTTCAATTGACTACCCCACAACATCTGAACAAAAAATACTATATAAACAAATTTCCTGATGCCTAGGTAAGGGAAAGACTGAACTTATATAAAGAAAAAAAGTAAGTTAAAACTTTATGATTAGCAACACCCGTTTCTGTTTAGAGAATGTCCAGTTTTTCCACAAATGTACTTTTTTTTTCCCCCAACACAATGCGAGTTTGCCAGTTCAGATCATTGAAATCTCCTGGCCCAAAGAACAACCTAAAATTGTGATGGGCCCCGATGAAATAGCTATCTGCCCAATCATGGAAGCAAAAACCCCTTCTCCTAAAAAAACACCAACAGTTTTCTTGTAATTCACTGATGTTACTGAAAGCAAACCAAACTGGTTCACTACATGTAATGCAACTAGGCCTTCAGCTACATCTTGAAGCAGAAAACACATGTCATCTGCATAGACCACCAAACACTGAGGTGGAACCCCTGGAGATGGAGTTAAACCCTGAATGTGAGGATGATGGAGTTCCCGAACCAGAGGGTCCAAAAAGAAGGTATATAACAAGGGACTGAGGAGGCAACCCTGTCACACCCCTCCACAGAAATCAATCCCTTCCCTTACTAATCGATTAACAATTGGAACATTTTGGGCGTTACTATATAACAGTGCCACCCAGGCTCTGATTCCAGTGGAAAACCCGTATCGCCTTAGGACATCAAATAAAAACCCGTGTGCCACCTTGTCAAAGGCTTGAGCCTGATCCAAGGAAAGTAAATAACCAGATAGTTTCCCCAACTGCCCAAACTTACACACATTCCGTAATAGGGACAAATTCTGATGGATGTGCCTACCAGGAATGGAGCACGTTTGTACCGGATGTACTAAAAAAGAAGCAACCTGTTGGAGCCGATGACACAAGATTGCTGAAAAAATTCTATAATCTGTATTAAATAAACAGATTGGTCTCCAATTCGCAATGCAGTGCTTATCCCCTTTTTTAAATAAAAAAGCAGTCAAGGCATCCGAGAATCCACTTGGCATCCATGAAGAATTCAGAAACTCATTAAAAACAGAAGTCAGGATGGCGCTGATATCATCAGTCATGAGTTTATATAATTCATTAATTAAACCATCTGGGCCAGGCGAGGCGAGATCCTGGACGATAAACATGCTATTTCCGACCTAACCTCGTCCAGGGTAATGGGTCTATCTAAAATAAGAGAATCAAAGGAAGTAATAGTAGGTTGGAAAAAAGTAAACAAGTCCTCCCATTTAACAGTGTGCTGGAATGCTTTGCTATGTTGGGATCGCAAAAAAACCCTGACTATGTGCAGCATATCAGTGTCTGCCATGTGTAAGACCACGCTAGAATCATAAAGACGCTCCATGAGTTTACTGTCTAATGATTGCTTGCATGCCGAAAAAGGGTCAGAACTTGGTGAAGACTTAAGCCCGTAAGATAATTCATCATGAATTTTATAAGCCTTCTCATAATGGTAATTTCTCATGCTTTGTTGGAGGGCGGATATTTGTTCCTGTATTTGAACATCAGATATCGAGGGAAGGGACATTAGTTTATCGAACTGTGCTCTGTGTTGTAAATAAGTAAGATAATCTGTAGACTGGGTATTAAAATGATAAGCCTTAGAGGCCAGATGAAACTCCATTTTAGTATCCTTCCACCAATCACCCCAGGAATCATACATCCCAGCCACCGACCACCTTCTGTCCAATACCTGAAATAAACATGGCTGGAATCGCTCAGTAGCAAGCACTGCTGGATTCAGTTTCCACCAAGCCGGCAAGGCAGGAAAGGCTGGTGGAATCTTAGACAGTGAAAATTTTGCCTGTAGTAATAAATTATCCAAAAATTCACACGGGGCCAATGAAAAAGTATAAAGTAGTAAATATCTGGAGGAAAAAATAAAATCAATCCAGGTTGCAAGGCTGCCATGTTTATAAGTGGACCTTGAGTCAGAATGAAGTATTCTGTAAGCATCTGTCAAGGAGGCTGTCAATAACAATTTAAACAAAGCATGAGAATCACAATATATCTTGCGCTGTATTTGATCCTTAAATCTAATATCCAACCCACAGTTAAAATCACCCACTAGGATGATATGCCTAGGGGTAGACAAGTACTGTTGAATTTCCGTAAACAAGGCAATCCTGGCTGATTTGACCTGGGGTGCATAAATGTTGATGATACGGAGAAAAAACCCTCTGCAGACACATTCCAAGAGCAATGCCCGCCCAGGAACTATGTCTACCAAGCCAGTGGCCTGAACAAAAGGATGACAGAATAATACCCCCAACCCGTCTGCAACATCAGGACCAAAGGACCAAAAAGAGGGTCCGGAATGCCACAACTTCCTGGAGTAATTGATGTCAGTAAGGGTAGAGATGCATCTTCTGCAGTAAAATAATATCTGCAGATAAGGTTTTACAAAAATGTAAAAGCCCGAGACATTTTTTCAAATTCTTGAGACTACAAGAATTCAAGGAAGCTACCGTCAAATAAGCCAGTGAACTAGACTAAGACTTATCCTTTTTATGCTTTTGCCCCGACTTCTTCTTGGTGACCAGCAATTCAGAACCTCCTTCCTCATCACACTCCATTCCAGACAGAACCCCTGAAGCTACTGATAAATCAAATTCATAGTCCCCAACCTGAAAGGTGTTGTGTGTAGTGGTGAGGGGTGGTAAAATAAGTTTTTTTTGTATGAGACCGAGTCACCCGTCTTGGGTGAGGTGCCTGAAACTCTGTGGTGGGGGGCCTAGAATGGGCATCATAGGAGCAATGTGCCCCTAACTGTCCTGTGGTTGTACATCCTCGGGAAGTATGCCAGAGGAGCCAGATGCCTCTCCCTCAGGAGGAGTTGTATCTGGAGGATCTGGACCAGGAGGATCAGGTTCGTGGGAGGCTGCATCCTCCGTATATGGTCTAAATTGGTCCTGAGCATCAGAAATCAGGGTTTCCTTATCTAGGCCTCCTGAATTATTCTGGCCCGCATATGGACACTGATGGTAAGCATGTCCCTGGGCATCATACAGATTGCAGCAGAAGACATTGAGACAGGTACTACTGTCGTGATCAAGTTCCCCACATAAGGCACATTTGATTTTATCACATGCACTGCTAAGATGATGTGGGCTCCCACATTAATAACATGCCTTTGATTGGCCTGGGTAAAAGCAGACTCCCCGATCCCTCCCCAAGAAAAAGCTATTCGGAACATGTTGAACCAGATCCCCCACAATATGCAGTTTTATTTTAAACTTCCAACTACCTGTCCAAATGCCCTCCCCATCAATGACTGGTTCAGGAGATCCCAAGACTCTGCATTTACTTTCTAGCCAATACAAAATGTCCCCCACATTCACCCCTTCATTTCTAAACATAACATGCACAGTTTTAAACAACGGTTTTGTGATAGGGATGGCCCAGAATGGAATCCATAAAGGGGTAGTTTTAAGGGAATCATACTTCTGCCAGAATGTGTCGAGACCTACAAATGATTTGAAACTTATATCAAAAGTTTCCTCCTCCCAAATATTAATAAGAGCGTAAATGTCTGATGCCTGAAAATTCATGGATCCTTTAAGGAGCCTTCATGCCACAAAGAGTCTATCAGGCTGTTCTGGAAACTCTCCCCCCCATATCTAAGGCGGACAGTGTTCCGTCTGGGGGCTTGTTCCAAGCGGTTATTGCGAAACGGGTCCGAAAAGCATGGACCTTTGTTGAAGTTCTCTCTCCGAGGAGAAGAAGGGGGACATACAATGTCCCAATTGGGGCCCCTGGATCTACCCTGGCAGTGAAAGAAGGAAAAGTCTCACCAACAGATGCAACACCTGCCTCCACCTGTAGTTCCTCTGGTTGCACTGTCCCTGAAGGCTCCTAAGCAGTTGTATCCTCCGAAGTAAAAGTCATCCATTCTGCATCCAGTATCCATCTGCCATTCTTTTTCATCCATCCTGCGTCTAGCAGGGCTGTCTCCTTACTCCAGTCCCTGGCTGAGAAGCCCCCTTCGCTGCCAGCAACTTCCGTGTTTGATCTTGCTCTTCCCCTGTTGCAGAAGGTAACCGAGCCACATCTGAGGGAGTCAAACCCTCCTCCACTACAATTGAGTGCTCTGAGCACTTCTCACTGACCTGTGCAGTTTTTGAGCCGCCAGCCACCTCGGGCTGTGTTGAAAAAACCTCAGCCTTCTCGGTCCACTGAATTCCCGAATCTCCCAATTCTCCCGTAGCTTGGTTCCCTCCGCACTCATCTCCGGGAAGCTCCTCTGGATTGCACAACATAGCACTCACCCCAGCACTTCTATCTTCCTCCACCACGTAATCTGCAGCTCCCCTGCCTCCAGCAGGTAAGGCGTCCAGCTCCACGCCTAGCCAAGCTCCAAATGGAAACGATGAATCAGTCAGCAGGTCCCCCTACCACTAGCATGCAGTAGGGGAATTTTGTTTTTATTAAGTATTGTACAACATCACTTCAAAAAGATAAACAAAAACAAGAGAAAACAAACAAAATCACAAGTCATGTCACTGGAACATCAGAATCAGTGATCCAAGGAAGATTACACTATACAGTTTGAATATATTGAGCAGTTTGGAAAGCCTTTTCCTTATGGTATAAACAGTGCATTTCCTTACAAACATTCCCCACAATATCATCATATGTCAAAAGTTTTTGTTGCAGTGTGAACAAACAACGAGCATTCCAAATATACCATTTAAGAATAGAAAACAACACAGATAAAGTACTAGAGTCCCAAGAAGACCACTCTTTACCATAAGTACCATAAATCAAAGATCCATAAGAAAGATTCTGAAAAGGAACCATATTCCAACAAAGGGTCACATAGGACCAAAAGGACTGAATAAAGGAACACATAAAAAACAAATGAAGCATAGTTTCATATTGTGTCACACATTGAGGCCTGCTACAAAATCTGTCATACAAAGCTTTATGTTTTTGATTAGACTTAACATTCAACTTTTCGTGGCAACAAGGCCACAAAACATCTTGAAATTTGCAAGCCACTCGTGTATTAAGAAACAATCGCATAACATCAGGTGTCAGAGATGGTGGGCATAAAGGTAACGTAATGGGGTCTGTAAAATATTTGTCCTGTACCATTGAATACAGCAATTTCTTTGAATAATGCAAAATAAAGTGAGAGGTAATGCCCCAACATTTAAGGGGCACAAAAAAAATCTATAATAATCAGAGGAAAAAGAAACCAATTTAAAAACTGTCAGGGAATCAAAAACCCAACCATCATACCATGCCTGTATCTGGGATCTAAAAAAAGGCGACCAACTAGTAGTCCGCCCACTACAAATGGGGAAATAAATTGGCAAACAAAAATTGAATAAACAAAAAGAGAATTGGATTTACCATATTCGATCCACCATCCACCACCTTAAGATATAATACATTGCGTTTAATTGGATTCAATCTACTACACCATAGTGCTTGAAAAAATAAACCAGAAAGAGTAGCATCACGCTCCTTTGGAGGGAGAAAAATCACACTCACATATAAAAATAAAGGCAACAGATAAGTCCTAATCATGTATACCCGTTTAAGTTTATCCATAGTACACTTATTCCATTCATCTACCAAAGCCTTCCCCCGTGTAAGTTTTAAATCCCAATTAACTAAATCCTGTCTACCAGTATCAAAGGCAATCCCTAAAATAGAGATAGGACCATGCGTCACTGGTATACCAGCCATATGAGTGGTAGAAACATCAAACCCTAAGCATCTGAGGACACATTTATCTTTATTCAGGAGTATGCCAGAAGCAGTACCATAAAAAGTACAAAACTCTAAAGCCCTAACCAAATCTGTCTCTGACTTTAGGAATAGACAAATATCATCTGCATACGTGGCAGCAGTCCAAGGGGCAGGATGACCTGAGAGCCTAACCGGAGTGAAAAAGCGGACATCATTCAATAACTGAAGTAAAGGGTCAATACAAAAAACAAATAACAAAGGGCTCAATGGACACCCCTGACGTACACCACGTTTTACTGGAACCAAAGGCCCCAAAAAGCCATTCACCAGAGGTTTAACAAAAAGACAGCTATAAATAGCCTGTAACCAAGTAATAAATAAAACTGGAATACCATATCTGTAAAGAGTTTGCCATAAAAAGTCAAATTCCATGGAGTCAAAAGATTTCCGTTGGTCCAAAGACACCACCAATCCAGAAGTAGAAGAAAAGGAGCCAGATTCAAAAATTTCCATTAAAACAATGAGCTGATCCGTAATTACCCTGCCCAGAACAGCACAAGATTGCGTACAGGAAATAAAATATGACGCAGCTTTAGATAAACATAAGGCTAATATCTTCATAAGAATTTTAAAATCTACATTTAAAGAGCAAATCGGTCTCCAATTGTCCAAATTTTCCCTATCCTCTTTCTCATACAGCAGAGTTACAACCCCCAAAGTCATATGAATGGGAAAATAACTCTCCTGTAACACAAAAGTATAAACTTGTGCCAATTCTTTATAAATATGTGGAATAAGTAGGGCGTATAATTCAGATGGAAGACCATCTAGACCCAGTACCTTTCGTTTGGACAATGCAGCCACTGCTGCCAGAACCTCCTCAGGGGAAATAACAGAGGTAAGGGCAGTGAGCGCAGAACTAGAAAGGGCAGGAATATTCAAAAAAGGCAACCAATGGGAAAAAGAAGCAGTGTTAGTACACTGCATATCAAACTGTCGTCCTAAACATTTAGACACAACTGACATAATATCTGATTGTTTCGTAACAGTCACCATATCAGAATCCCAGACAGCAGACATGGTTTTATGCTGAATGCAGGAAGAACAGCTCAGAAAAGACAGACTTCATAAAAGACCCTGTGTCCCAAAAGCGCTGTTTCATAGTCAAAGATGCCAATTGTTTCTCATGAAAGTCTTGCATGTGTTGTTTAATGGAATGAATCTGAGCTCCATAATCATGTGTAGTAGTATATGCCAAACTCAACAATTGTTGCAACTGCTGTTTGAGTGTCTGATATTTCACTTTCTCCAAATCCGATAAATATTTGCTCTCACTTAATAAAAACAGTCACAAATCAGACTTCAAACTCTATCCCACCAAAGTAAAGGATTATCAAATAACTGGAATAGAGTTTTCTTACCACCTATAAAAAATAATATTTGTTGGGACAGGGAACCCCCAGAAAGCAATAATGTATTGAATTTCCAAAGACCGGGGCCAGAAGGAGAATCCCATGCCCCTACTACCACTGAAAGGGCATTATGGTCAGAGTATGCTACTGAATCTACTCGTGCATCAAGTACAGGAATCCGGTCACTGAGAAAAAAGAAATCAATGCGGGTGGCATGTGGACCCCGCTGAAAAGTAGGGAGCCCCTTAAAGTGAAATGATTTATACACATCTTTTAAATGAGCTAATTGAACTGTAGACTGCAAAGCCAACTTATCACAAAATATTTTTTTGGTAAAGGTGCCACCACCATGATCAAGAAGCGTAAGACCGCAATTGAAGTCACCGTCCCAAAGCACAGGTTGTGCCAAAAAAAGGAAAGGTCGAAGCTGGAAAAAATGTCCACCCTGTCTGCTTTCTTTTGTGGGGCATAAATATTAATAAGGCAAAAATAAGTATTAAGTAGTTTAACTTCCAACAAAGAACCCTTCCGGCATTAAATCAATCAGCTTTATGAGCTGGAAAAGGTAAACATAATTCCTACCCCCGTGACAGGCACCCCTGACCAAGAGACAGTAAGAAGGACCCTATACCAGCCACGCTTAGCATGGCGAACTCCAGGTATGTAATCTACGTGTCCTGTTAAAAAGAACATCCACAGGGATGGACATTAGGTGAAAAGACACCACCACCACGCTTCTTTGGATTTTTTAATGCTATTAACATTAATCGTTAAAAGTTAGCTGGGCAAGAAGATTCATGAGGGAAAAAAAATGAAGGGGGTTTAAATAATTTAGTCCTACCAGCGGCCCACGTCTTCCTCCCTTTAGAGGTAGGTTTGCCTTTCAGGGGGCCCACTAGCTGCTCACTCAACACACTGGTGTCAGAATCAGAGCCAGGATCAGCACACTGGGAACCCTCCGAAGAAACTTCGGAGTTTTTTTCTAAAAATTCAGTGTCTAAAAGAAGAGGTTGAAATTTTGTGAACCTTGGGGGCCGGCTGTCTCCAGCTCCGGTGGCGCATTACCCATTGTTCAGGATCAACGGCCAGGACTGGAGGAGGAGGTGGAGGTGGCATATCGGGAGAAGAAGCAACCAGCACAGTCCTTGGGTCCTGCAAAGGAGGGCCCAATGATACAGGAGGGGTTTCCGCAAGCTCTACCACCATAGAAACCTCCTGAGGCCTCTGAACTACCAAAGGGAGACCAGAACAGAATTCAGGGGGAGGAGGCACCATTGACAGGGTAGAAGAAAGCTGAGGGTCTAAAGGCAAGGGAGCATCCCCCATCTGGACGTGCATCCATTGAGCAATTGCAACCATCAATCTTTGCTCCTCCAAATCCCCAGAACCAGATTTAGAAGAAGCGGCCTGGGTACATTCCCCATAGGTATGACCTAATAAGCCACATAGGTTACGGCAGACAGGTTCAGAGCAATGCTGGGACACATGACCCAGCTTACCACACAGAGAGCAACGGAGTTTGTCACATACACCACTATGGTGTCCTGGAGCACTACATTTATAACACGATTTAGGTTGGCCTGGATAAAACAAAACACCATGGTCACCCTCCAAAAAAAAAAAAGAATTCAGCAAATGTTGTAAGGAACCATTTAATTCCTGAAGAATTACCCTAAACTTCCAGCCCCCCCATCCATATGCCCTCGCCATCAAAAATAGCCTCAGGGGACCCTAAAACAGTACAGCGTTGCCGAAGCCATAAAAGTAAGTCAGTCACACTGACACCTTCATTACAAAAAAGAACCGTAACAGACTTCTGAGCAGGTCTTGTAAGAGGAATGACTTCAAACAGGGCCCAAAGTGGAGTATTCTTTACCTTCCCATACCTGTTCCAAAAGGCCTCCAACCCCGCATGTAACTTAAAGCTAACATCAAAAGAATGTTCTCCAGAGACATGAATAAGAGCATATAATTCAGTAGCCAGAAAATGTAAACTTTGTTTCAGTAAAGTTTTCCCCACATATTCTCTATCTGGGAACAATTCAAGACCCCCTTTATACACAATACGAACAGCATTATGTCTTTTAACTGGCAACATCTTTTTCTTAAACAAGGAAGCATATGATTTAGAGGCACCAGCAATATCACTCCCCAAAATAGTCACAGTTTCACCCTCTAAAGACCTGGCAGAAGAAACCGCTGACTGTGCAGTGGGGGGGGGGGCTACAAACGACCATCACCCGAAGGAACAGGAGGTTTAGACACCTCACGTTTAGAGTCCTGGGGCAGTAGAACGGTCTGTAAAGGAAAAACCAATAGGGATTGTAAGCTAAATCAGAACCAAAGGAAAAGCGATACTTCACCAAGAGTCCCGTAGAGTCTGAAAAGGCATAGAACCGAATTGGTGCCAAAACCGAAGTCCACTGTCATGAGACAGGCGAGTGCACCCAGCCCACTGCTCGGAGAGAAGTCTCCACAGACCACCTGTCCATAGAGTCTGGAACTGAGTCCGCCCAATATTGTTTCGGGGTCGTCTGTTCTTGTTTCTGGGCCGTCTGTGCAATCGTGCGTTTAGAAGCAGGAAAGGAAAAAACAGAAACCCCATCCTGTCTAAGGGGTTCCGTTTGAAATATCACCGGTGCGGGCACAGAAGCAGACCCCGAGAGTTCCCCTGCCACACCCGACTCTGGAGCATTGTGAGGTTGCAGTGGGACCGGACAACTCCCGTCAGATTCCACATTCTCTTCCGGTGTACTCAGGAGTGGTGAGAAAAGGAAAGTACTTGATTCAATATACCCAATTGAAACCACGTCAGGAGAGTGCAGAGAAGAGACAGTCTTACTTTCAGCAGGACTCGTAGGTAAGAAAACCGGTCCCGAATCCATGTCTGGTAATGTAGAGACATCAACGATATCAGAAGCAGGCTCTGAAGGTACGTCAGGAAAACGGGAATCAGAATCCCGAACATGCAGCACACCCAATGGAACTCCAGCTGACTCAGGTAGCTCAGCAAGCACACAATGCTCTGCCACGTCCTGCTCCATGACCAACTAGGCAGAAACTGATTCTCTGCAGCAGACGCAAAGCCCCCTGCAAGCAGAGTAGGGGAATTTCCCGTGTCCTGGCAAAATTTCCCCCATTTACTAAGAAATACCACCAACAGCTTAATCTGGTTCAATTTCAGTTGGCTAGCATCTGTATCTCCCCTGAAAAAGGGACTTCTAGTCTCAGTGGGCCTACCGGGTCAACAGAATTCAATAAATAAATAAATAGATTTGCACCAGCATCTTCTTGTGCTGGTCGAGTTTTTCAAAAATCTTTGTGCAATCTCCTCTTTCTTTCTAATGGTCAGGTTTGATTTTAACAAACTGATATTAATGTGTTTTGTTTTAGTTGATGGTAGAGTGCAGCATAAACAGAGTTAATTGTATTAGCAGTATAGGAACTGGAGATTATAAATACCAGATAAAATCTCTTAAATATAAAAACATCTTCAGAGCACTCTTAATAACAATACTTCAAAAGTCTCTCCTGTGTATTGCTAGCACCTTGTGACACCCGGCAAAACACTTTTTTATGGTTCTAATATTGTGAATTTTCATATGTATTCACAATCAAGGTTTTATGTGTGTGTTACTTTAAATATTGTTGTATTTAAGCATGAAGCACTTTAAATCTACTAACCTTTGAAAAAGCTCCTATTGAGCAAAATATGTCAGGTGACATAGGTCGTAACTAGGAAGTTACCTGTGTAATAGGGAGCACGTTTGTGTGTCTCATCTTGACTCCTGGAATATTTTGGATTTATTTTGTTTTCCTGCACCTAATAAAGGAACCTTCTTGCACTTTATAAGCATGCCTGGAGTCGGTGAGTTTTTTACCCGTCACCGAATGACTGTAGTTCTTGTGAGATACTCTCCTTTGAAGCCTTGGCAGAGGTGCTGGTTGTTTCTGTAATCATACTCAGTACTCATTTTTTGACCAGCCTTTTGTGTGGGATCATGTTGAAGGCTTTGCTGAAATCTAGGTAGGTGACATCCACCCCCCCCCATTGATGTCCTTCGTGACCCAATCAAAAAAGTCTATCAGATTTGTCTGACAAAACCTTCTAGCTATGAATCTATGCCATCTCGGATCCTGGGCCACGATGGACTCCAGGTGCTCCACTATCCTTACTTTATGTAGTGCATCCATGATCTTGCCCACTACTGAGGTGAGGCTGATGTGTCTGTAGTTCCCCACATCCTCCCTACTGCCACTTTTGTATAGAAGGACCACATGTGCCCTCTTCCAGTCCTCTGGAGCAACTGTGTTAAGTGACTCAGTGAACAAAGCTGCCAGCGGCACCGCTAGCTCCCCTCCAATTTCCTTAATATCCTGGGATGTGTGCCATCTAGCCCCATTACTTTGTCTACCCTTAGTTTTATGAGCTCCTTCAGAACTCTCTCCACCTTGAATGAACTAGTGTTTACCTCTCCCTCCCCTTTGTTCCTGCTACTCAGTTGTGGTCTGTGACCATCACCCTCCTCAGTGAATTCTGAGCAGAAGTATTTGTTCAGTATTTCTGCCTTTTCTAGGTGTCCCTCTCTGCAGTCTTCTGTCACCCCTCTGAGCCTTACAACCCCCCCCCCCCCGGGCCTTCCTTCTTTCACTGACGTACCTAAAAAAAGTCTTGTACCTTTTCTTTACTGTCTGAGACAATCTTTCTTTAGTCTGCACCTTTACTTTCCTTACAGCTTTTCTGGCTTATCTAAGATTCTTTAGGTACTACTCCCTGCCTGGCTCCCTTTTAGTTTCCTTGTATTTCCTGAATCTTGCCCTTTTGGCCCTTACTTTGTCTTCTACCTCTCTCGATAATCATAGTGGTTTCCTCCTTTTCCTGCCTTTGCTTGCCACCTCGAGGCAATGATTCTTCACCTCCTGTATGGCTCCCTTCAAGCGTTTCCACTGCTCCTCGACTCCCTCTCCTATCTCCAGTCCTGGCAGGGCCTCTTTGATACACCTCTAGATTTTCTCAAAATCTGCCTTTTTAAAATCCAGAACTCTTACCTTAGTGTGCCTAGACAGTGTCTCTGTCCCCATGTTAAACCAAACTATGTTGTGGTCACTGGATCCCAGTTGCCCTTCTACCCAGATGTCCGATAGGCCATCCCCATTGGTCAGTACCAGGTCCAGAATTGCCCCTTCTCTTGTGGGATCTCCTACCAGCTGTCTGAGTCCTGCCCTCTGCAGTGAATCCAGGATGACCCTGCTCCCGGTTGAAGCAGCTGCTGGGATGGTCCAATCAATGTCTGGGATATTGAAGTCACCCAGCAGTGATACCTCACCCTTTGTTGCCATCTCCTGAGTTTGATCCACTGGATCCCTGTCAATCTCCTCCCCTTGCACTGGGGGTCTGTAGGTCACCCTTATTCAAATTGCTGTGCCATTTCCTGGCTCAAGGGTGACCCACAGTGCCTCAGTCTCCCCGGTCCACCCCGCACCTGCATTGCTCACACCTACAGCATGTAACTCTCTTCCACAACAACATGCCTCATGTTGTACAATGTCTTGAATGCATCCACCTTATGTTAAAGGAATAATGCACAACATGGTGTATATCGTGCTGGGATAACGTCACACCATGGTTGATTAGGCACGAGGCTGCAGGCCGAGTGTGACTAATCACCCCAGAAGTGACATTATCCCAGCACAACACACACCCTGGAGTGCATTATTGCTATTATACAATGACCCTTGTATGTATAGATAACAAAGAGACTTTTTGTTTTATGTTTAAAACATTTTTAATGAATAAAAATGAAGTAATGCCCTTCCACAAGGTTAAATAGTTCCTTTTTTGTTTTACATTTTTTTTGAAACATTTAAACATTTTTAAGTTAATAAAAATTTCTGAACTGTAGAAATATTAAAATAAGTTAATAAGTTAATAAATATACTGTAGAACTATTAAAACTGTTTTTTAACTTTTAAATGCAGCAGATAAATTATGTGACTAATTGTTATTTAGGTCGTTGCAGTCTATGGTTTGTAGATATTGAAAACACACATACTGTTGCCTTGAATGAAGAACTGTGTGTTGCTGCTGTCTTGCTTCTCAGTTTTTTATGTTTGCTTGCACGTACGTGAAAGAAACATAGTGCGATGATCCAAAATGCAATGCTGTACAGTTGAAAGGGAGAGCACTGCTTGAGTGAGCAGCGCTCTCCCTCTCCACACACACACACACACACGTGAGCACACATACATTGCATGCTCATGCGCTCCTACCTCCCCCACGCACACACTGTATGGCTGATGGGGGTGCCCAATTCCCCGTCAGGTCTACTGTTCCCTCCCAGACTATCGGGTGCCATGCTGGGAGCCCACCCCAGCATGGCAACAGGTCCTATGGCAGATGGGGGTGCCCAATCCCCCATCGGCTCTACTGTTCCCTCCCAGACTATTGGGTGCCATGCTGGGAGCCCACACTAGCATGGCAACAGGTCCTATGGCAGATGGGGGTGCCCAATCCCCCATCGGCTCTACTGTTCCCTCCCAGACTATCGGGTGCCATGCTGGGAGCCCACCCCAGCATGGCAACAGGTCCTATGGCAGATGGGGGTGCCCAATCCCCCATCGGCTCCACTGCCCCTCAACAGCCTTCCAGCTGCCATGCTAGGAGCCCACCCCAGCGTGGCAAATGTCCCGTGTAGTCCAAATAAAAAAAAAAATCTGAAAGAAAAAAAACTTCCCTTGCTGCTGTCTTCACCACCCTCTCCCACCCGTGCTCACCTACTGCGCATCCTGCCTCCCCACACCCGCACCTCACCCCAATGTATGGCAGCTTAGATTTAATGCTAAGAAGTGCAGGATAATGCACCTGGGAAACAAAAACCCAGGGGAAGAGTACACAATGGGTGGTGAAATACTAACAACAACAAAAATGGAAAGGGACCTAGGGGTAGTCATATCAGATGACTTAAAGGTGGGCAAGTAATGTGAGAGGGCAGTAAGGAGGGCTGGGGGGATACTGGGAAGCATAGGGAGAGGCATCACCAGTATAAAACAGGAAGTTATTATCCCTCTGTACAGACAGCTAGTGAGACCCCATCTGGAGTACTGTGGAGTACTGTGAGTACTGTGTGTGGAGTTCTGGAGACCCAATCTCCGCAAGGACATAGACAAGATGGAAGCTGTCCAGAGGAGGGCAACTAAAATGGTGCAGGGTCTGCACCCAAAGACATATGAAGAGAGACTAAAGTAGATTAATATGTATAGCCTCGAGGAAAGGAGGGAGAAGGGGGACATGATAGAAACTTTCAAGTACCTCAAGGGAATCCACAAAAGTCCAAGAGGGTAGCATCTTTCAAAAAAGTGCGCAAGAACAAGGGGCACAATTTGAAGATGGAAGTGCTCAGAGGTAATGTAAGGAAGTATTTTTTCACAGAGAGAGTTGTGGATGCATTGAACGGCCTTCCGGAGAAGGTTGTGGAGTCAAAAACAGTGGTTGAATTCAAGCATGCATGGGACAGCCATAAGGCAATTCTAGGGGATGGGGGTAGAAAGAAGTAGGCTGCTGGTTAACTAGGATCTGCAGCTTATCCATTAGGTAGGGAAATGGGCAGACTGGGTGGGCCAAGCGGTCCTTATCTGCCATCAAATTCTATGTTTCTATGTTTCTATATACTCACCTCTGGAGCTCGGGCGCGATGATCTTCGGTGGACCAGGAACACGTCTGCACTCTTCAAAGCCGACTGCGAACTGAGGAAATGCCGGTAAGCTGTATAAGGTAATGAATAGGGTTTTTTCAACTTTGCTGCATATCTCAGGCATTTTTTGGAATTTTAGCGCCAAATTTTCAACATGGGGTTTTTGGGACCCCTCCTCATGAGTTCTATCACTGTCATGGCGTTAATCGGGCCTGAAGGATGATTTCGTAATCACTGTGCAAAATCACCTTTTGGGATCAATTAACAAAATGACAGTGCCTGTGTTCATAAGGTGGGCTCTCAAAAAGCCAATGTTGAAAATTTGGTAAAAAAATTCCTAAAAATGACTGTTTTACGAGCGTGCGTTGTGCAGTTCCTACGCACGGTCGTAAATTCACGAATTTTCAATATTTTCACTCCAGATTGCGCACAATGGTGCAGTCAGTGTGCGAAATCAATGTATGGGACACATTAAGAAAATCACAGTGACACTATTCATGAGCAGAGGTCTTAAAATGGCTATTTTGAAAATTTGGTGAAAACATTCCTAAAAATGACTGTGTTACGAGTGAGCATTGCACAGTTTCCATGCACCCTGGTAAGTTCATGAATTTGTAATATTTTCAGTCCAGATTTTCACCAGTGGCATTTTTCCACACTTCCTTATGAACAGTACAGCTGTCATTTTTCAAAACATGGCTGAAATGTGTTTTTCACACTTTCAGCACAGAAATGCGTGGTCGCTGTGGGGAATCATTGTTTGGGACAGATAAATAAAATCACAGTGACTGTTCATGACAGAAGGTCCCAAAATGCCTGTTTGACAATCTGCTGTAAACAATTTTCAAACTAATTACATTACAGGTGCACGTTGCACAGTTTCTTCGCACACTTGTGACGTCACCATTTTTTTTTAATATTTTCACTGCAGATTTTCAACATTGCCATTTTTTATATCTCCCCATGAACAGTACAGCTGTCATTTTTCACATCCTGTTCAGAATGTGTTTTTTCACTTTTGGGGACAAATGCCGTAGTCGCTGTGCAAAAGCAGCTTTCCGCTAACAAACTGATATTGCCACTATTCATGAGGTGGGGGTCACAAAAAACCCATGTTGAAAATTTGGAGTGAAAATACCAATGAATGCCTGAGGCATTAGGGTTTCTGACCATAACACCCCACCCTGTAGAGAATGACAGGCATCAGGGCTGTGACTTGGGATTGTCACCTGCAATGCTCATACCGTTCCACCCCCACCCCCACCCATACCCTGCAGTCACTGAGAGGCATCAAGGTGTGCCTTGGACTCTTCAGCCCCAAAGTTCACCCCATTCTCCTATACCGCACTCACCTCACTATATTTCCTGATGGAATGGGGTGCACATAAGGGCCAAAGACCCAAAGGCACACCATGACACTTGTCGGTGTCTGCATGGTAGGGTGTGGTGAAATGGCATGGCCGTTATGCCTGATGACCCAAAGGCACACCCCAATGCCTGTCACTACCTGCAGGGTGGTGATGGGGTTGGCTTCAGTTCAGTACTTCACTGCCATTCCTATTATGCAGCTCTGTAACTCCTACACTACCAATACCAATGCTAGCAAGCAAACATTCAGCATTGACAAATGCTTGTTTCTTTTGAGGGAGTTATGCTGTAGTGATCGTTATTGGCTTGCAGCATTTGTGTTGGTTGGGCTTCTGTTGAACCATCTGCAGAGGTCGTCGATTGCTGTTGAAGCATGTTCAGATCGGGATGTACTGTTTCAGTTAGACTGTGAACTGTGACTTCTGGCATTGCACCGGATAGGATTGAACTCCATTGTTGGTGTTCCTGTAAAGTCAGTCCCCAGTAACTCTTTAAGGAAGACTCTTGTTTGTGCCCGGTTACCGAAATGATTTGTTGGCTCTCTAAGCCTGCATTGCTGAGGATCTGGATAGCAATTGCACGCAGGCTGTGATTTGTGTAGCTGTTCAGAAGACCTGCAGCATGACAGATTTTGGGCAGCATTGTGGCAAGGTAATTTATTCCAACTGTTTCCATGCTGTATCAGATTTCTTCATTTGCCCATGGCTTTGGGTTTGTCTACGGGGGAGCATGTATAGGCAAGGAGCTTTTGGTGGGAGCTTTGAGATATATTTCTGCAGGGCTGCTACGGGGCACTGGAGATGACCTGGCAGCACAAACATTGCTCATCTGTGCTTGTCATGGTCCTTTTCCAGGAGGTCTCCATGGTTCTTAGTTTTTTCATTAAAACTTAGGGAGACATAGTGGAGCCCATTTTCAGATGGTGGAACTCGAACGAATTGGGTTGTAATTTACGCTGGCCTTCACAGCCGCATCTGGTGATGTGTATTTGGAGTTCAAGCCAGATGTGGTGCAGCAATCCCTCAGGAGTCTTTGTGCTTAGAGCTGGGGATTAGTGGAGCAATGTGAGGTCTTTGTTGCTGAGGGGCGGTGGTGTTTTGATTTATCTCTCCCCTCTCATCTGAGGTTTTTTATTTGGGCAGAAAACACATTGTTCGTGCTTTGGAAGTCAGGATTTGCTAAAATGTTAATATTTCAGCTTAAAGGTGGCTCACTTAGGAAGAGGTTGATGCCTGCTCGTAAACCTATAAAGCTGCTGATGCTGTACGGCTGGCTGGAGGAGTTACGGACTGACCCATAGAATTTGTGAAGCACTGTATTTAAGTCAGAGGCATTTATTGTATTGAAATCTATTTTGTACCTGTCTCTGAAAGCCAGTCCTTCATGGCATTGACAGCCCATGTTGTTGGGCTCTTTTTGGACAGCTCATTTCTGTCACATTCTAGCTTGTCAAGGTGATCATCAGGGAGCTGGATGTGTCTTTGTTTTTCTGTTTTCTTTTTAGGCTGCACAGGTAGTGCTGTGTTTTCGTTTTCAGAACAAAACCACTGCTGGACATCTTCCATTTTAAACAGAGTAAAGTTTACCTCAGGCAATTTGAAGTTCTGATTGCTGGAATGGGTCTCTGATGGCTGGCATTCTGTCAGCTGTTGTGTAAGGATATTTATCTGGTGTTCAGGTTGTGATGTGGCTGGCACTATACCCGTGATGATATGTCAGGATAACATCATGGGTATCTTGACATTCCAGCCAATCACAGACCAGGATTCTTTCTTGCCATTGTATAATGTGTGTTTTACTGTACCAGACACCCACGTTATGTGTTGTGCTGTCTTGTATACACCAACTTAGTTTACTCAACCCCACTCACCCACCTCATGTTGTACTGTAGCACACTCCTTCCCCATGTTGTGCTTTTTCCTCCACCTCATCTTTTATTGTGCTTTCTCTTGTATACACCTGCAATGTGTTGTCCTCTTACATTCTGGCCCCATGTTGCACTCCTTCTCCACACATACACAATCCTACGCACTCTTTTTGTTGTTCTTACACAAACCTGACCTGATCTGTGTTGTGCTACCTCACACATACCCCCACATTGTGCTGTGCTCTCTGATACTTTCTTCATGTTGTGGTCTGTCTTTTGCACTCACTTTATCTCACACCAGACTTATGTTGGACTCTCATGTGCCCTGGCCAACATACCCCTTTCTGAAAACTGGCTCATGCAGTTGTCAAATGGCTGTGTGTGGTTGTTGTTTGAAATGGCTGCCACTGCACACTTACAGTCACTTCACTGCCAGTTTATTATTGCTTGTAAAGTGGCTGTGTGTAGTTGTTGATCTGTGAAATGGCTGCCACTGCACATTTACAGTCACTTCAATACCAGTCCCTTATTGCTTGTAAAGTGCTTTGGGATGCAATGTGTATGAAAAGCACTATATAAATGCTGATTCTTCATCTTCTTGTTTTTGCTTATATGGTATGCATTAGCACAGAGAGGCAGTTGGAAAGGAAGGAAATACATTTTGTTTTAAGAAGTGCATTTCAGACAGACTATCCCAAAGCACTTTACAATCCAGGAGAGGGAGGTGAAAACTGAGGCACACTGGAAGACTTGAACACAGATATGATTAGAGAGAAAATAGAAAGTGGTTAAGTGGCTCTTCTATAGTTGCCTGGTGATTGTGTGGTAACTTGTGGGATTTTAAATGTGGGTCTCTAGATTATTACAGTTCTGTGTCTGCTCCTGTGGCAAGAGGTAACTGGTGAGTGTGATCTCACAACCAGGAGACAAGTTGACAGAGAGGATAATCTTCAACTCTGAGCTGTAACCACTTGGAAAACTTGCTTCCCCACTTTCTTGGGAGAGTTACACACATAGCCTACTGGTGAATGAATAGGCACAGAGCTGGCAGAGACAAGTGGGGAAATAGATTGTTATTGTTGTCTGAAATGGTGAAGGCAAAAAGATCTGAGTACTATTAAAATGTCCAACCAAGATGGGCAAAAATAAAAAATGGAAACTTGCAAATTAAGAAGTATTAACAGCAGCAATCTTTAATTTCAGTGGAAAGCACAACAGAGGATCCTTTATGATTTCCATTAAGATATGCTTACACCTCTGTTTACTGTTTTTTTTCTACCTATCTTGGGATAGTTATCTCTGGAGTGCCACATTTTATTTTTTCATTTGTTTGAAGGTGGTTGACTTCAGTCCAGCCTAGCACATGATTGTGTTTCCTCCGACACATAGTTTTTTTTATACACCTTTCTGCCCCATCCTCATCACTCTGACTCCCCCCCAAGCCCCATCATCTGGCTTCTCCAGGACTTACCTTTCCCTGTCATCCTCTTCCACAGGACTTGTGGGGGTGCCTGGTCACCTGATCATAGGCTGCGAGGGGTCAGTCTTTATCCCACAGTCTGAGTTTTTTTCCCTCCATTTTCACCTTGGACTCACAGCACATACAGTGGAGACAATGTATGAGATCCACCTCTGGAGATATACATGGCACCCTGTTTGTGGGGTCTCTTAACCAAGTATTGTCTCACATGCATTGCTACCTGGACATCTCCAGGTGGTAAATAAGCAGCAAGCCATGTGAACCCACCTTCCCAAAGGAGAAACATAAAACATATGAAGAACATGGTGGGTAAGAAAGGGAGAGCAGTGGCTGTTTATGTGAGGGATAGCACAAAAAGCAACAGAGATACAGGAACACAGCTGGGTGGAGGTACTGTGGGTCACCATGGCTAGAGATGGGAAATGGAGCCACTGGTGTAATCTATAGAACTCCAGTGCAGGGAAAGATTGATAAAGTTCTGGTGGAAGTCATGCAAAAGATGGTAAATAAGGTGGCATGCTGCTGGTGGGGGACTTCAATCTACCTGTTGTAGAGTGGAATGTCCTAGCTGCAGCATCAAGTAAGAGCAGTGACGTAGAAACATAGAAAAATTGTCAGCAGATAAGGTCTGCCAGGCCCATCCAATTTGCCCATAAGCCCTACACTATTTTGTAGCCTCCGACCCTACCTGGTTGTTGGCTTTTCACCCCTCTTTTCCATTTCTAAGGTTCCCTTATGCCTGTCCCAGGCATGCTTAAGTCTCTCCACTGTGCTCGCTGTCACCACCTCCTGCCCTGGCAGTCTATTTTATGCGTCCACCATACTTGCCATTAAGAAAAACTTCCTCACATTAAATATCTAAAGGGAGTAAATGGGATCATCCTAAATAGGGTGTTTCAGCTAAGGGAGGAGTGGGCCACCATGGGGCACTCCATGAGGCTGGTTGGTGGGAGGCTCAGGAGGGAGACTAGGAGATGCTACTTCACTGAGATGGTGGAAGACCACTGGAATGCACTGCTTGTGGAACTAGCGGCTGTTAATACAGTGGAGGGATTCAAGAGGGACTGGGACAGGTATAAGGGGATTGTAAAACTGAGTAGTGCCAGACCTGGAGGTGCAACTTCGATGGAGGACAGGGTTGGAGGGATTTATGGGGGAGGCAGGGAGGGCAGCAATGATGTCCTGACCTATTGCTGATTTTCGAGCAGACTTGACAGACCATTAGCCTTACTCTCTGGCATCTTAGTATGTTAACATTTCCTCTTAACCTGCCATCTTCCAATTTCATATCATGCCCCTCTTTATTGCACTCCTCCTGTGCTGGAAGATGTCTCCCCCTGCACTTTGTTTATGCTCTTAAGGAACTGGAATATTTCTATTATGTCCCCCCGATCCCTCATCTTCTCCAGTGAGTGCATATTGAGGTCCTTTAATCTCCTGTCATAAATTTCCTGGTGTAATCCCTGTACCATCTTAGTTTCCCTTCTCTGGACCACCTCCACCCTGTCGATGTCGTTATGAGGGTGTGGACTCCAGAACTGCACAAGTACTCCAGGTGATGCCTCATTAGTGTGTTATACAATTGTATCACCACCTTCTGCTTGTGATACCTCTGCCTATGCAACCCCAGCATGCCACTGGCCTTCTCTGCAGCTTCTGCACTCTGTTTAGACAATTTAGGTCATCTGAAATGATAACCCCCCAAGGCCATTTCTTCCTTTGTGATCATCAGTAACTCCTCCTCCTCCATCCTGTAGCTCTCCACAATGTTCCCTTGTTCCAGGTGAATTATTTAGCATTTCATGAAATTGAACTTCAGTTGCCACTTCTCTGACCATTTTTCAAGCTTTCCCAGGTCCTTCTTCATTCTCTCCATCTCATCTGGAGTACCCACCCAGGGTTACAGATCTTGGTGTCATCAGCAAACAGGCAGACCTTTCCCTCTAGCCCTACTGCAATGTCACCAATGAAGACAATAAACAGGACTAGCCCAAGGACTGATACCTGTAGCACCCCACTGGTCATCCCCTCTCCCCGGACTGGATCCAATTTACCACAACTTTTTACTTTCTGTCTGTTAGCCAGTTCCTAACCTAGTTTACCACCTTGTGTCCCATGCCTAGACTTCCAATTTTGTTTACCAGCCTGTTATGTGGGACAGTGTTGAAGGCCTTGCTGAAACTGAGGTAGGCTACATCCACTGCCCCTCCCTGATTTATTTTCTTCATCACCCAGTCAAAAAAATCTATCCTATTCATCTGACATGACCTTCCCACTGTGAATCCATGCTGCCTTGGATTCTGGGCACTGATGGATTCAAAGTGTGCCACTATTCTTTGTTTCAGCAGAGCCTTTATTATCTTCTCCATTACCAAGGTGAGGCTGACCAACCTAAGGTTCCCTGCATTTTCCCTGCTGCCACTTTTGTGTAGAGGGACTACATGTGCCATCTACCAGTCCTCTGGAACCACTCCTGTGTTAAGTAACTCAGTGAACATGGCTGCCAGGGATGCTGCTAGCTCCCCTTGCAGTTCCCTTAATATCCTTGGATCAACAGTATGCCATCTGGCCCCATTGCTTTGTTTTATTTATTTATTTATTTTTATGTATTACTTTTTACAGTATCTTTGAGTTAAAATAGCTCATTTACAAGGGTTCCACATCAAAGGAAGGGTTGACAGACAAACAAAGGCTGTTGAAACATAACATAGTGACCAGCAAAACCAAATGACAATGATCAAGGCAGTCAGACAATAAAATAAACAATAGTAGGTATAACAATGAGATACGATAGTCAATAGATAAAAGACCTAGACAATGCAACTAGAAATGACAGTGGCTAGAATAAGAAAAGTAAGATGGCAGCCAAGAGGTCATGTCAAGTAAGCAAGTTAGTTTGGGTGACATTAAGTTAGGTAGTTCAAGATAGGGAGGGCAGGGAAGAGGACAGAGGTGGCACAGGTACAGAGGTGGAGCAGAAAGGTGGGTTGGCTATCCCAGGAGTTGACAAAACATAGCAGATCAGTGTCAGTGGATGCAGTTGCAGATGCTGACTGAGGAGAGGTGTTGACAGGGGGAGCTTTTGAACAGATCAAATTTAGGATGGACAGAGATCAGAGATCACGTGACACCTTCTACCTGAGTGGACGCTCAGTGGCTCAGCTTCCTCTCTAACCCGCCAAAAGGATTTTAATTTATCACTCTACTGACTGCAAACTACATATTTTATCAATCCTGATACCAACCATCGCCTTTAGAAGTCAGAGATCATCTTTGAGGCAGTGTCAGAACAACATAGCTTCCGATTGGCAATGATGGCTGAAATGCATCAAGCCCTCCGGACCCATACACCTCCTCAGACTCCCAACAAGCCTGAAAAAAGGTCCAAAACCCAGGCTGCAGCTTCAAGCAAAAATGTGGTTTCAACCAGTAATTCAACCCCCTTGTCTGAGGATAGATTCCTTGCTAAATGGCACCAATTAAATCAGCCTTCCTGGACCTCGCATCAGACCTGGAAAGTATTCAGATCGACCTAAAGGAAACCAACAAGAAAATTTCAGATTTGTTGATGCTCACATCATCCCTAGAAAACTGGCAGATCAGACTAGAACCAGATGTTGTGGTCTTGAGACACAAATTAACTAAAATGGAGTCTAAGCTGGAAGATCTCAAGGGGAGAAACAGAAGGAATAATTTAATCATTTTCAGCTTACCAGAACAAGCTGAAGAGATCTCCACTGTCCTATTCACCCAAAAGCTCTTGGTGAAGATTGCAGGCCCACCACCATATTCCACCCTATATCATGTGGAATGGGTCCACCGCTTGCTCAAACCTTGACCCCTTCACGAAGCCAAGCCCAGGCCACTTATTATCTGCCTTCTGAGCTATGTAGACAGGCAGCATATCCTGGCAATAACTAAGGACCTGCAGGAGATAAAATGGGAAGATGCCCATTTAAGAATGACTCAAGACTTGCCGGTGGCCACGAGAAAGAAACAGGCCAAATATCACACCTCAGTGACTAAATTAATTGCCACCAGAATCAAGTTCTGAATGAATTACTCAGCTAAACTACTGGTTCAGCATCAGGGTGGCTGGAGATCATTTCAAAATGTGAGTCAAGCTGCGGATCAGCCACCCACCATATTCCTAGACCTGTTCACCCCCCCGCTGAGCCAGTAACTCAGACTATAGTATTTTGGAAGAGCTCTACTACAGCCTGGAATTATGCAGAACGATTTTGGTTACCTCCCATAGATGATCAGCTTCTTACTTCCATTAAAATTCTGACACCCTATTCTCTCCTCTCTCCAGTATCATCCGGTAAACAGCTGTCCTCCATAGCTATATTTTGCCTGATCGACACTGCAGAAATCCAATACTGCTCGTACAGCCTTGAATTTAGATTTCCCTGATGTTTGCAGTCATCTCCTGGAACCATCATCGTTACCTAGTTCTACCTTCTTGGCTGCATTCACAGCTGTTTACTCACCTCCAGGATGGGAGTTTCCGGAGTTTCACCCATAAACCCTTCCTCTCGAATGTGCAAACTATTAGACTGCTCGAATGTGCGCACGCTCACACAGATTTCATTTCAGATGTGCGATCTTTGCATTTGAACTTATTCAGCTGGATGCTGGCCTAAAATCTTGAGTGATGGATCTAAGTTTATGATATTGCTATTTGTTAGTCCCCCCCTTCTACCTCCTTTTTGGTTATTCTTTCCCCTCCCTTCCCTTTTCCTCTTTTTCTTCTTCTTTCACACTTTCCTTCATGTAAATTGGGCATGCAAGGCCCTGACACAAGGCATTTTGGAGCACCATATTGTTCATCTATTTCTGCTGAAATCATTCAGATATATAATATCTTATTTTTAAGCCCATTAACAAGTCACATCACAGGGTAATTATCCCCACCCCTAAAAAGAAAGGGGAGTAGGAAGGGAAAAAATTTTTTTTTTATCTGCAGCAATTAGCTAATCCTCTTAGATAACGGGAGACTAATATTGTCTATTAGATCATTAAAGTTAACTACTATGTAGTTGTTGTACATGTTTCACATTGGTTTGTTTGTCTCAGTGCAGAATTTGTTGGTGGTTTATATACTCATGCTGAGTGTTAAAAATGTGTCTACTCTTCCCTTTGAACAAAGCTTAAGACACATATGTGGTCTTCCACCCATGGTATTGAAGTAGTTCCTAGGATTATTATGGTTTATGCCTTTTGGAGGGGTCAGGGGGATCGGGTAGTGCAGTGCTACCATGGGGAAAGCAGTTATGTCTTTGTAATTTGGGGATGAGCTTCCACCACAGGTTTCCCAGTTTGGATCTCTTGTTAATAAATTTCCCACAGCAGTTAGGTGGGGCTCGAGGGTATGCCTATTCTTATTTCTTCTTGGGGTGGTGGGGTCTGGGCAGGAAGGGGATTTAATTCAACAGTTTTTGGGAGGGAGGTTACTGCCACAGGCATTAGGGTTATTAGCTATCTTCTTTTTTTGGAATTCAACATTTTTCTTCTACAAAGGTTTACTGCTCCCTGTTCTACAATTAAAATGACTGGTTACAATTTTTTTTCATGAAACATCAAAGGGGCACAAACCCTGACTAAACAGATGAAGGTCCTGTTGCATCTAGGTAGTATTCAAGCTGATGTAATCTTCCTACAGGAGACGCATCTCCTACCCACCCAAATACACTACTTCCATTGGTCTTGGGTGGGGCAGGTGTTTGGCTCAGGTATTAACTCCCATAAAAGTGGAACTGCCATCTTAATTGCAAGTAAAATACCATTCCATTTATTCCAAGAAATATCAGACTCAGACGGTTGTTATATCATTTTATGGGCCATTCTTGGTCAATCAGAGGTTACCCTTGGTTCCATTTATGTATTCAATGCTGATGACCCAGAATTATTTATAAATCTAATGTTTACATTAGCCACATGGTCCAGTGCCCCAATAATTCTTGGGGATGACTGGAACCAAGTCCTATCCAATAACCTTGATAGATTGGGCCAACCTAGATTATCCTTATCTTTGGGTCAGAAAGCTTGACATGAGTTAATGCACTCATTAGGTCTTGCAGACCCCTGGAGAACAACTTTTCCAGATAGAAAAGAATATTCATTTCATTCTCTCCCCCACCAATCATTTTCATGTATAGACTACTTTTTAATGAGTATAGACCGTCTACCCAGGGTTACATCATTTTTTTTATTCCTCTAAAGCATTCTCTGACCATCACATAGCCCAGTTACTCCTAGACCTTACACCCAACAACCAAAAAAGATAAAATCTGGAAAACTGACAATTAAATTCTAAAATCTGAAGACCACATACAACACCTACAATCCTTCATCTCTAACTTCATGACTTATAACTCCCCATCCATGCATAAAACTGACATATTATGGTGCTCACTAAAATGTGCTTTAAGAAGGGAATTATACCTGTCCACAAAAGTGGTCCCCGAGACAAAATGGGAAATTATAGACCAATTTCCCTTCTCAGTCCCTTGGGGAAAATTCAGGAAGGGCTCATCTCAAATCAACTCCAAGACTACCTTGAGCTGCACTCTCTCATGGCCGACGTTCAGCATGGTTTTAGAAAGGGCCATGGTACTGACACTGTGCTATCCAACTCACTAAAGATATCCTCTCCTACATGGACCAAGGTTCCCCAACAGGGGCCTTCTTCATTGACCTATCTAGGGTCTTTGACCTGGTCAACCATAACCTCCTCCTCTCTAAACTCCAGACCTTGGGACTGGATCACCACTCTCACTCTTGGTTCAAGAGCTACCTGAGGGGCCGGTCCCAAAGGTCCGCTGGAAGGGCACACAGTCTGGTCTTAGATCGGTCACTGCTGGGGTACCTCAAGGCTCAGTCCTGGGCCCCCTGCTTTTCTCTCTCTTTCTGAATAATATTGAGGGAAGCAGACTCTGCAGCAATCTCGTTCTGTATGCTGATGACACTGTCATTTACTACAGTGACCCACAACCCAGTGTCATCTCAACTAAGCTGCAGAAAAGTCTCTCTGCCCTTGAGACCTGGTTCTCCGCGAACTCCCTTAAACTTAATGATGAAAAAAACAAAGCGGTACTGTTTGGATCAAGACGACTGGGCTCTGACAGAGGCCAGCTCCTCCAGATCTGTACCAGCCAAGGAAAAAGAGTCAAGGTCATGCCTAGTTTCAAATACCTTGGGGTCCACCTAGACCAGGAAATGACCTACCAAGTTCACATCGACTCAATAACCAAGTCCACCCATCAAAAGCTTAGCCTCTTGCACTGACTGGGGAACTCCTTATCCCCTTCTGCACATCGTGCTATTGCTTGCTGCAATCTCCTTCCATCCATCCTATATGGAGCTCCTCTCCTGCAGTTCCTCCATGAGATGGAATTTAATAAGCTATCTGTGCTCTATAACCATGTGGCCCATTTTGCCACTAACTCCTCCCCTAGGAAACAACACTGTGATGCCCTAAAAGAGCTAAATTGGCCCTCTCTCCGGCATAAGCTAGCCTATCCTGTTACCTGCCTAGTTTTCAAATTTACTTACCTAGGTCCTCCTCCCCATCTCAGAGGACTTCTTTCCCCCAGAAAACTACCCAGAACCCTGCACTCATCTGCAAGTCACCCTCTTGTCACCCCTAGAATATGCTCAACCCATGGCAAACGTTTCTTCAAATTTGCTGCCCCTCACCTATGGAACTCCCTACCACCTGGTCTGACAACTTCAACCACTCTCACTCAGTTTAAAAATGGACTCAAACTATATTTACTAAATCTTAGTCTCTGTGGCTGTAACCACTAGCTCTCTAGACCAGTCCCCTGGGCCCTTTCACTGGTTAATCTTTATCTCTGACTGTACATGAAATGCTAATGTGGTCTCTGATTTCTGGCTGAACTTATGTGCATACTGTATATAATGTGTGAGATTTTAACATATTGATTTTAATATGGATCTGTATGCAAACCCTCCTGCTACCCTTGTACAAATGACTTCACTATACTGTGATGTAACAAATGTATCTAACTTAATTGTTGTAATTATTGTTCTTGGTGTCCTTTCTGTAACTAATCCCGGGTCGCCCCTGAAAAAGGGACCTTTGGTCTCAGTGGGCTTACCCAGTAAACAAAATCTAAGTAAATAAATAAATATGCCTAGTATAGAAACATAAAAAGCAAAATAATCAGGCTCTTGCTTTCCTTTTTGATCAGATCACAGAAGTTGAAGAAAACCTATCGGCTTCATCTCTTGAGGATGAATGGGAAAAAGCTGACTCTCTTCTGGCACAGTACAACCAATTACTAGCTGAAAAAAGCTGAATTTCTCCTGCTCAGAACTAAAATATCCTATTTCAATCAAGGAGAAAGAGCTGGGAAACTTCTAGCCATCTGACTTTGGACCCAAACCTCTGACAGGATTGTCATTTCCCTTCAATCATCATCAGGCAACATCTTAACCTCCCCCAGAGACATCTGTGAAGCCTTTAAAGGCTTCTATAGTCACCTATACACTCCGACTACTTCTCCTTTTTCTCAGCAAATGCTGGACTCTTTTCTTATTGATGTTGACCTCCCTACACTTTCTGAACCTCAAATTCTTAGTCTACAAGCACCTATTGAACTAGCAGAAGTACTTGGTGCTATCGACTCACTCTCACCAGATAAAGCACCTAGTCCTGATGGGTTTTCCTCCAATTTCTACAAAGCCCTTAAGGACACAATAGCACCTATCCTTTTAGATAAGTTTCGCTATTTATATAAAAATGACGTCTCCAGTAACTCCATAATGCAGGCTACTTTAGTAGTCCTCCCCAAATCTGGTAAGGATCCTCGATTTGCCTCTAACTATAGATCCATATCCCTTATTAATCTGGACCTAAAAATTTTTGCTAAGATTATGGCATCATGACTAAGCCATGTTTGGGACCCACTAATTAGTGCAGAGCAAGTGGGTTTTGTCAGGGGCCATCTTTCATGGGATCATCTTAAGAAATTACCTTATCTTTTTTCTGTGTCCAAGGACTCTTCCACTTCAGCTTCCTTAGTTTCCTTGGATGCAGAAAACCTTTCGACATAGTATCATAGGATTACCTATTTCAAGGCCACTGGTTTTTGGTTTTTACTGGAAAACCTGGCAAAATTCTGGAATTAGGTCTGCCTGAACACCGGTAAAAACAAAGATTTAATGGAATCTGCCATTTTATACTAGATCAGTAATTTTACAAAACTTGTATTTTTCTTATAATTGCTTCCTGTACGATTTTCAATTTACTTTATTTAATGCTCTGTATATTAAACCCTTTTTATTCTGATTATTTATACACATACTAAAAGAGTGACAGCAGAACCCCAGTAAAATCTAGAAATTAGAGTTACAATCACCGGTGCAATTCCAGAATCTGAAGTATTGAAAATGGAATTTCATTGTTTTAATCACCGTAAATCAGTGGCCTTGCAGCTATTCTCCTTACTTCCTAAATATCATATCCCCCAAGAGTTTATAAATTGGATTAAAATACTCTATTTTTCCCCTACAGCTTGAGTACAGTGCAATGGAGTGCTCTTCACACCCTTCACCATAAGACAAGGGACACTCCAGGGATGCCCCCTCTCACCTTATCTATTCAGTATGTTCTTAGAATCTCTCATTCGAAAATTGAATTCCTCTCCATTAATCACAGGCATTACAACGGGGAACAAAGATTAAAAACTGTCCTCATATGCAGATGATATTCTTCTACATGTTTCATCCCCCTCTCAATCTTTTCCTTCTGCCTTCACAATAATTTCTCAGTTTGGCTCCATCTCTAACTATAAGCTGAATCTCGATAAGACAGAAATCTTTCCTCTTAATAAATACTCCACAGGGCAGAGATAGCAAATTTGGGCCTACAATGGCGGTCAGATAAAATAAAATATCTGAGTATTTATCTTCACTCTTCCCCTAAAGTAATGAAAACACTTAATCTTGATGCCATTATTACAACAGTAAAAGAGGACACTACGCATTGGTCTTGGTCTCTTTCTTTGTGGGATTGTATGAGCATAGTAAAAATGAATATACTACCCTCCATATTATACCCCTTGCAAATGTATAATTGGGCCCCGCCATCTTCCTGGTTTTCCTAAGCTCATAAAATCAGCCATCTTTGTTGATCTCTCAAAAGCCTTTGATCGGGTTGACCACACTTTACTGTGCTTCTCTCTCCTATCACTTGGCTTCTCCTCCCCAGCTCTTGCATGGATCAGTAACTACCTCACGGGCAGGCATCAGTACACCAAATTCAACAAGGTCCTGTCTGAGCCTGCCCAGGTTAACTGCGGAGTCCCCCAGGGCTCTGTCCTGGGGCCTCTCCTGTTCTCTCTCTTCATAAATGAGCTACCCTTGGCTCCGGCTCTTGGGTCCTCAGTGCTGTATGCAGATGACCTAGTCATCATGGCCAAATCCCAGGACATCCCCACCATTAACACCAAACTAAACTCAGACTTCGACCGCACCCAAACTTGGTTGCAGGACCATAAATTTGTTATTAGCCTACAGAAGATGCAGGCCATGCTATTTGGCTCAGCAGCCAAGTTAAAAGCTGCCCCCAGATTCACTACAGATCTCCGGTGCTGATGGGTCACTGCTGACTGTCGCAGGCTCAGTCAAGTACCTGGGGTAACCCTTGACCCGCAGCTGGATATGAACCTACACATGCAAAATACATGTAAGGCCTCAAACTGCAAGCTGGGTCAAGCTTACAGATCAAGAAGCTGTCTAACTCCAGCTGCCCATCTTGCTTTAGCCAGGGGAGTCCTCCTACCCATGCTTTGCTATGGACTAATCACCTTTGCCCACGTTGCAAAAACTAGTCTAGTAAAGTGGGACTCAGCATACAACAACATATGCCGTTTTGCACTCTCAGCCCCCCACCCTCACTCACCGCTGTGAGCCTCACTCACCGCTGTGGCTTGAGTGGCTTCCACTGGAAACTCACCACTCTTATGTCGTGGGCAACTTAGTGACAATATTGTCAGAACTGCCACCCCTCAAAACCTTACTGAGACCCTTGTTCTTGCTACACCCTCCTACAACCTGTGATCCAGCAGCTCCCATGCCCTCCTGGTACCTAAAACCTGCACACAAATGGGTGACCAAGCCTTCGCAGCATATGCGCAGAAGGTTTGGAACTCTCTTCCTACTAGCACTCACTCCTCTCCCTTGCTCCAGAGCTTTAAAGCCTCCCTCTGGGGTTTTCTCAAAACGGCTGCCACCTGTCTCTACACTAGACAAACCCTCTCAGCCTGAGATGCCCCAACTAACTGAGATGCTACCTAAACATTATGACTTGGGCAGAGCACAACTGTGTTCATACTCCTCCTGTTCTCACAGCATATATAAAAATGGACCATTTAGGCCCACTGGCAAAACAGGGTGAGCACTATAACTGTGCACTCCTTTCTCTCACACTGGGCCCACTCTATCCCAGCTGTGACTCCTCCTTATTCTAACTACTAGCCTTACAACTTGCTGCCTGGAGCGATGAATTCACACTGTACTTCTTCCTACTGACTGCAGTGTTTAATATTGTATTGTAATACCTGTTCTTGGTATTGTTGTCTTACAATGTCCCTGTGTTCTGGTCACTTTATATTAACTCTTCACTACTATTTGCCTGATGAAATCTGATGCTTGTAAAGTCCCTGTTGTGCTAATTCTATGTAATGTAATCCTCCACTTGTATTTGCCTGATGTTCATGTATGTACCTTGTAATGTACCTTGTAATCTCCCGGGTCGCACCTGAAAATAGGCACTTGGTTGTCTAGTGTGCTTACCCGGTTAACAAAAGCAAATAAATAAAATAAATTCCTTCCTGTGGGCTGGGAAAAAATCAAGAAGAAGCTATCTTAAACTTACTCATCAAAAAATGGATGGCGGCCTACAAGCTCCTAACTTATACTATATAGCAATACATTTAACTAGGATAAGATACTGGTTAATCCCCTCAGGACATTTCTCTGACTCTCCCTACAATCCTCTCTGGCAACAAATTGAAAAATCTCTATGTTCGGCACAGGACATAAATCTGAAGTCCCTCCCCTTCTTACTCAGAAAGACCCTTCCTAATAAGCTGAAAGACTCCCTGTTAGGTTCCGTGCTCCAAACTCAACACCAACTTAATACCATCCTTAAAACTGCAGGCCATAGGTATGTAGTGCAACCTGTCTTCAACAACTCTCATTTTTTTAATCTTGGGTAATTTTCTCAAATCTACCTCTTTCTGGCCTAATATGGGTATTGAGAAGATAGCTGACCTAGTAAGTAATCATAAATTGATGCGATTCCAGGATGCAGGTGCTCTTTACAAATGGTCTCCCAGATATGTATTTAAATACCTACACATTTCCCACATGCTTTTGAAACATTTTGGCACTGTGCCATGGTCTGACTTTATCACTCACTCTAGCCCCATATGCTAACCCTCTTCCATCTTCTCACTAATACCGTATGCCTACAAGTTTTTACAGACCACAATTTCTGGATTAGAAGACCAAAGATATTACTGGTGGGACCAGTCTTTACCAATCTCTACCTCCACTAGATCTTGGCCAAAAATTTGGAAACACCTTTATAGGTACATTAAATGGGACAGGTATAGGTCTATACAGTTTCATATTAATCATAATTGGTATGACACTCCAGTTAAACAGTATCGGATGGGTTCTATGTCATCTACTCTCTGTACCAAATGTCTGAAGTTCCCTGGAGACTTGCTGCATGTGTTATGGTCATGTGAAAAGATTTCTCCATTCTGGACTTGCATCAGGTCCCATCTAGATCCATTACTATCCCTTTCCGACAAGTTTACTCTAAAGATCTGTATTCTAGAAGATTATACGAATCTTCAGGGACGATCTTAAAGATCCCACATGGCATTAATCTCTGCATGTGCCAAAAAGGTTTTACTTAGACACTGGGTAGATGCAATTACACCTTCTCATGCCAAATGGTATAAGGAAATGATGTTCACCATACAGGCAGAACATGTCATAGCTGGAGTGACCAACAGACTGAAGAAATATAAACAAATCTGGGAGCCTTTTTTTGGCCTGTTGCTGATTCAGGCCAATTACAATTATGCCAACACTGGTGCCCCTCTTTAACTGGATTCTTAAATAAAGACTCATGAGAATAGTATCCTGAATTCTTTTAGTGTTATAACCTGGTGGCAGTAGGGATGGGTTGGGGGAAGGGAGTGGGAGGGTGGGGTAAAGGCATCAGATTGCCATATATCTTGAATTTCATTGTACCTTGATGAATACAAATTTTCTCTTTTATATATATGATACCAACAATGTAAGTTCACCATGCTTATATGATGCCTGTACATATTATTAAGAAAACTCAATAAAGCATATTTAATAAAAAAAAAGAAAGGGCAGAGATATCACTTGGCAAGGTGTTAAACCAGAGGGGTGCTCTGTATGCAAAAGAGCATTGACCCTAGGTGGTTCGACATCTAGGGATGGAGAGAAATTGGTTGACAGAGCTATGGGTATGCTGGGTGCTGAAAAATGAGTAGAATATGTTGTTAGTTCCAGCAGGAAGGGGCCTGGGGATAGCTTTCATGGTGAGCAGGCAAGTTTGGTAATGGACCCTGCCAGTTAGCTGAAGCCACCCTTTTTGCTTATATAGTTTGCACATGTGGATTAGACAAGTTGTTCCAGCCAGAAGATGTCCCCCTTTATTTAGGGCAACCTCAATTCTGCGGCGGGAGGTATTCATAGCTGAGCCATAAATGATCAGTCCATAATCTACAATTGAAAGAATAGAGCTGTGGATTGCAGGTCTTAGGGCTTCTGGCATCAAACTATAATTAAGCCTGTGTAATAACCCAATTTTTAGATTTACTGTGGAGGTGACATTATCGATGTGTTGGGCAAATGACAAGGAGCTATCCAAGGTTACACCTAAGTACTTAAAGTGTTGTATTTGGTCGAGTGCTACACCAGTGGAGTTCCTGATGGTTAGTGATGTAGCTCTGTGTTTGCTATGAGTACCACTGAAAAACACAACCTTTATTTTTTTGTAATTCAGTACCAGTTTGTGGTGCCTGAACCAGTCCTCCACCTCCATGAAACCAAGTTGTAATTGATATTCCATGGGTGCAGGTTCTTTGCCACTAGTGAAGATCACCGCATCATCCACATAGAGGATGGTGTGCTGTTGACATGCACTTGGGAGGTCATTTATGAAGATGCTGAAAAGAAGTGGCCCGAGAATAGGGCCTTGCGGGACTCCCAATCTGAAAGGTTGTAAGTCAGAGGTAACATTGGCTAGTCTCACCTGTTGGATACATTTGGTTAAGTAGCTTCTGAACCAGGACACAGTATTGTTAGACAGGCCTAAGGAGGATAGCTGCTTGAGGAGGAGGTTGTGGTTAACAGTATCAAAGGCCTTAGTGAAGTCGAGGACTGTCGCACCCACTAAGCTGCCTTGATCCAGGGACTTGTGAATGAAACTAGTGAATACAGTAAATGCTGTGGTGGTGCTGTGGTCCTTTCTAAAACCAATGTTGCTGGGGGCACTGTAATGAGTATTTATCCAGATAATCAACCAGCTGGTAGGCAACAATACATTCACGCACCTTGGAAAGGGTGGGAGGATGGAGATAGGCCTATAGTTAGAGCATGGAGAACAGTCTGTACTTTTGTGGATTGGGGTAACAAGGGCAGACTTCCAGAACAGGGGGAATTGTGCCAGCCTCAGTGAGAGATTCATTATCTTTGTGATTGACCCCAGGGTAGCATCAAGTGTAAATACAATTATTTTGTGATCTAGTGAGTCATTGCTGTGCCTGGATTTAACTAGGGCCTTTGCAAGGTATTTCTTGACCATGTACTGAGGGACCTCTTTGAAGTAGAAAGGAGGAGATGCAGGTTTCTGCACCTCGGGACTGGCAATGGGCCATTTTTCAGTGTTTGTGGTGGAGTCTTCACTGTCCTCAAAAAATCAGGGAGCAGGACACTGCCCAGGTCTGAAAACATATTGTTGAAGGCATTGGCTATGGTCAGAGGGTCAAGAGTAGGAGTTCCATTGATACTGAGCATTGTAGGGGCAACCTTGAGGTCTTTGCAAGTTACCTCTTGTATGTTGTTCCAGAAACTTTTGCCATCACCCCAGGTGGTACTGAGCTGCTTTCTGTGGTACCTTCTTTTTGCCAGATGGATAGCCCAGGTACAGGTGTTCCTGGAAGCTTTGTAAGCCAGAACATCAGCTGGCTTGCTAGTGGTCCTGTCTCAGTACCAAAGGTGGTCTCTGTGGTTCATCTGCCTGATCAGCTCCTGGGATATCCAGGGATTAGTTGTGCCCCTGACATTCATTTTTTTTCCAAGGTGCATAGATATCAGAGGCTTCATTAAAGTGACTGATGAAGTAGTCAAGAGCTGTGTTTGTCATTTTTTGAATCAAGTAATGACCTGTCAATGCCACAAAGGTGTTGCTTCAGATGTTCGAGGTGACCAGGCTTTAGCACCATGGTGAGAATAGTTTTGGGGGGGCAGGGGTTATTAAATTTGTTTGTCCAAAGACAGATAATGGGTGACTGGTCACTTATACCATCAGGTAGCACATTAACACTGGAAATTTGATCTGGGCAGTTACTGTAGACAGGATCCAGTCAATTAGGGAAAGAGTAACCATTTTGTAGTTTATCCTGGTCAGTGCAGTGACTAGATGTGTGAGGTTTAGAGCAGAGATTGCATCCTTAAAAGTGCCAGCATTAAGTACTTGCCAGTTAATATTAAAGTCACCCATACTAATAATAGACTAAGAGTTTTGGGGCAAGTTCCTATTGAATTCCACCAGAGAATGGAAGCTAGTGTTGTGGTCCTTTGGTGGTATGTAAACAGCCACAATTCTAAGAATTTTGTTGTGTGCCCCAAGCAGAACATTAGCAGCTAGTGCCTGGGTGGCATTTCCTATGTTGTCTATAGGTAAGGTATAACCTGTAAGAGTTTCCTTAATGTACTGTAGATAGCACACCCACCTCCATGTTTTGAAAACCTATCCTGCCTGAATATGACATAACCAGGTAAAGCCTCTGCTGAATCTGGAATCTTCGGAGAGAACCATGTTTCCACGACAGTTAGGATATCAGGGTTCTGCTGCGAGACCCATGCTTGGAGGTTATCTAATTTATACAGTAAACTGCAGACATCGATGGAGGCAAGCTTGAGTGATCCAGTCATGTGGGGACTGGTAGATGAGGCTGGCCTAACCAGACCAGGATTGGGATGCACTTTCACTGACAATAGCAATAGCAGTATCATAAGCCTAAGTAAGAGTCTTTTTACTAGGCTGAGTTTAAGTTTGATGTGCCAGCACTGGGTTGAGATTCTCTTTCTACTGATGTGTAGCACAGTGACCAAGGGAGATAAAGCCACAGGGAGGCAGTGCAGGAGTTTTGCGTAGTCTGGCACATATCATAGAGGCCAAGAAAGATCTGAGTGTCCTTGGGTGTATGATATAGGTTACTAGTTAGAAAGCCATGGACATAGTGGATGTCAGAGTGATGATTTATTCCTTGATGTCGATGTAGAGGGGAATCCTGAGCTGTGTAGTGTTCCAAGATTATGGGTAGGAATGCTAGTAATAGTAAAGTTCGTTGTGGGCTCATCATTTTGATGGGCAGTACTTGCCTCAGTCTGCTACTAAGCTGTGGTCCATGACCCTCCCTTTCTTCAGTGAATACTGAACAGAAGTATTTGTTCAGAATTTCTACCTTTTCCAGGTCTCCCTCTTGACATTCTCTTGCTTCCCCTCTGAACCTTATAACACCCTCATCTTTTCCTCCTTTCACCTAAAGAATGCCTTGTCTCCTTTCTTCACCATCTGCACTTAACTTTGTTTGTTCTGTGCCTTTGCTTTCCTTATAGCCTTTACTTCTTCCTTTTATATTCTTTAGGTACACCTCCCTGTCTGCCTCTGTGTGCGTCTCCTTTATTACCTAAAACTCACTTTTTTGGCCTTTACCTTGACTGCTAATTCCCTTGAGAACCACAGCAGTTTCCTCCTTTTCTTGCCTTTACTTACCACCTTAATACACTAGTTCATAACCTCCTGTATGGCTCCCTTTAGGTGTTCCCACTGCTTATCAACTCCCCCTTCTAACTCCCTCTTTGCTAGGGCTTCTTTGATGCCCCTCCATATACTGGCAAAATCTGCCTTCCTTAAATCCAAGACTCTTGCATTAGTGTGACTAGTCTGCATCATTGTCCCCATGTTAAACCTCACTATGTGGTGGTCACTCCATTTCCCTTCCTAGACTCCCAGCAGGGGGAATTCCTCAGGCAGCTAGTAAAGGAGTCCACTTGTGAGAGAGTAATATTGGACCTTGTACTCACCATGTGGACAGTGTTGCAGATGTCACAGTAGGTGGCCATCTGGGGACCAATGATCACCATATGGTAGGGTTCAATATAAGAACCTTGGCAGAAGTGAACCACAGAAAGGTGAGGATCCAGGACATTAGGAAGGCTGATTTTACAAAGATGAGGGAATGCCTCCAGGATGTCCTGGCAGAGGGATAGAACTTAGGTGGAGTGGAGAAACAGTGGGAAAAATTTAAAGTGCTGACAGTGAAGGTAACAAACCTGTGCGTCAAGCTAGTAAGCAAAAGCAAGAAGTGAAAAAAGACTTCTATAGTTCTCAAACAGAGGTGCTGGGAAGATAAGGACAAAAAAGTTAGCATTCAGAAGATATAGGGAGACACAGAGGGAGGAGAATAGGGAGGTGTATCAGGAGAAGCAGAGGGAGGCAGAGAAAGCCGTCAGAAGTGCAAAGGTCCAAACACAGGAAAAATAGCTCAGGCAGTAAAGAAAGGGGACAAGATATTTTTCAGGTATGTCATTAAAAGGAGAAAGACCAGAGGAGGGATTAAAAGCCTAAGGTTGGAAGGGGTGTGTGTGAAAGGGGACAAGAAAAATCCTGAATGACTACTTCAGTTCAGTGTTCACAAAGGAAAGGGAAGGAGGGGGACCACAGATAAATGTCAGGGGCATTGAAGGAAGGAAGGTGGATACTACTCCATTTACAGAGAAAGGTGTCCTGAAGGCACTTGCAAATCTGAAAGTGGATGAGGCAATGGGGCCAGATGGGATACATCCAAGGATATTGAGGGAGTTTAGAGAGTTGTAGAAAAATATATGGTAATTACTCTGGATAATATAAAAAACAAATTATATTCCATAAAAAAGGGTTCCCCTCCAGGCCCAGATGGTATCACTAGAAACATGTTATTTTTGATGAAGGACCATTTGAGTCCTCCTTTAAAAATATTATATGAAAAAAGTCTAAATTCTGGTTCAGTGCCATCTGAATGGAAAGGTGCATATATTACTCCCCTATTTAAAAAAAAAGTGATAAGAGTTTGGTAGAAAATTACCACCCTATTAGCTTAACTCCGATTCTTTGTGAGGTACTTGAAAGAATAATTATTAAAGATGAAGTTTCTTTGATTATACCTTCTATTGATTCTAATCAACATGGATTTATTAAAGAATGGTCAGTTGTCACTAATCTAGTCAGCTTTTATGACTATCTTAGTGACAAACTTGATGATGGAATTCCATGTGATGTGATACTGTTAGATTTCGAAAAGGCTTTCCACTCAGTACCACACTGGGCAATTATTCACAAATTATTAGAACATAATATTAACCCATTATTTGTTAATTGGATTATGGATTGGTTGAAGAACAGAAGACAGTGTGTCAATTGATGGATTTAGGTCATCTTGGAATCCTGTGTTAAGTGGTGTCCCTCAGGGCTCAGTTCTGGCTCCAGTTATATTTCAGATTTTTATTTCTGATTTATCATGCATTATTGAAAGTAATATCACTAAATATGCAGATGATTGCAAAATTGTAAATGTTGCAAGACACTTTAATGATTGTGAAGTTAGTCAAAAGGATTTAGACATCCTGGAATTATGGTCACGCCGATTGAACGTAAGATATAACACTTCTAAATGTACAATTTTACATTTTGGAAAGAAAAATGCTAATCATCAGTATCATTTATATAATACACCTATTATGGACAAACAGAATGAATGAGATCCTGGAAGTATTGTGGATCTAAATCTTAATTTTGATTTACAAATCACTAATACTATAAATAAAGCCAATAAAATTTGGTGGTCAATCATGAGGAATATCGTACCTAGGGACCCTAAAGTCCTTTTTCCTCTTTTTTGTACTTAAGTTTGTCCTCATTTGGACTATGTGTCCCAACTTTGGTCCCCCTAACCACGCAAGAATGTAAATAGGATTGAGAGGGTACAAAGAACATTTACTACGTCCTTATTTTCTGATAAATCCCTCTACTACGAATGTAGACTTCAAAAACTTAATTTAATGCCTTTAAAGCAGAGGTGGCTTAGGCATGACCTATTATTTACTTGGGATATTATTAATGATGTCAACCTATTAATTGAATGTGGATTGGAGTTTAAGCAACTAAGTGTTAATACTAGAGGCCATCCACTTCAGTTAGGGAGATGTAAATTTAGAATGAAAAAGGGAGTATCTTATTTTTCCCAAAGAGTGGTGAAACCATGGAATAGTTTGCCTCTGAATATAGTTATCAGCACTAATAAAAATACATTTAAAAATAGGCTTGATAAGTACTTGTTGTCAAGCTCAAATGTCTCAAGCCATATGTAAGTTCAGGGGCTTTATGGGTCTGTAGGCCTTTTGCACCCTGCAATTCATAGTATGATTCCTAGTAGGCACTGGCTGCACCCCTGACCATCCTGTTCAGTCACTCACTGGAGACTGGCATGGTCCAGAGGACTGGAGGAGAGCAAATATAGTCCCACTTCACAAAAGTGGAAGCAGGGAGGAGGCTGGCAATTACCAGTCAGCCTGACATATGTGGTGGAGAAATTAATGAATCACTACTGAAAGAAAGGATTGTGGTATATCTTGAATCCAGTAGCTTACAAGATTTTAGGCAGCATAGATTCATTGGGGTGATGTCATCTCAAAAAAATCTAATAGAGTTCTTTGACTGAGTGACCAGGGAATTAAATCTGGGTGGATTGGTGGATGTGGCCTACCTAGAGTTCATTAAGGCCATTGACACTGTTCAACATAGGAAACTTAGAAACAAGCTGGGCAACCTAGCAGTGGGTCCAAAGATTGTAAACTGGGTAAGAATTTGGTTGGGAGATAGGTGACAGAGGGTGGTGATAAATGGAGTTCACTCAGAGGAAGGAAGAGTGACCAGTAGGGTGCCACAAGGATCACTACTGGGACCAATCCTCTTTAATGTCTGTTTCGGCAACATTGCAGAGGGTCTAGAAGGAAAAGTATGCCTTTGTTGCAGATGGCACTAAGATCTCAAATAGGGTAGACACTCCGGAGGGGGGGGGGATTAAGAGGATCTAAGAAAGCTTTAGGAGTGGTCAAGAGTGTGACAACTAAGTTTTAATGTGAATAACTGCAAAATCATGCATGTGGGGCGCAGAAACCTAGGGGTGGAGTACAAAATGCGGGAGTGGTACTGGCAACCTCCAAATAGGAAAGATATCTGGGGTAGTCATATCCGATGACCTAAAGATGGTCAGTTTGACAAGGCAGTGGGGCCAGTGGGATGCTAGGGTGCATTGGAAAGGATAACACCAGTAGAAAGATGGAGGTGGTGATACTGCTGTATAAATCACTGATGAGACCTCACCTAGAGTACTTTGTCCAATTCTGGAGACCACATCCCTGAAAGGAAATAGACAGAGTACAGGAGGACCAAAGGAGGGCAACTAAAATTGTGCAGGGTCTGCATCAAATGCCCTATGAGGAGAAATTGAAGGACCTCAATATGTATACCCTGGAGGAAAGAAAGGTGACGGAGTATATGATACAGACTTTCAAATACCTCACATGTATACATAAGGTTCAAGAGGGAAGCATTTTTCTGGGAAAAAGCTACTCAAGAATGAGCAGTCATTCTATGAAACTGGGGGTGTAGTCTCAGGGGTGATATAAGGAAGTACTTCTTCACAGACAGAGTGGTGAATGCCTGGAACAGCCTCCTAGCAGAAGTCATGGGGGCCAAAACTGTAGTGTGATTCAAGAAGGCATAGGATAGTTATAAGGGAACTATAGTGGTAAGGAAAGGTGGGGGGAGCTGAAGATCAAGTATGGTCTGTTTTGTTACAGTAGGTAGGGGAAATGGCAGACTAGGTGGGACAAGTGGTCCTTATCTGCTGTCAAACTCTATGTTTCTATCTTTTCATCTGTGATTGGCCTGAGCTGCTGCACAGAGTGACCAGATGTAGGTGAAGAAAGGATGGATTTGAGCCTGAATTATGGGCCACTGAATTTGAGAGTGGTAGGATTGTTCTTGACATCAAAGGACTTGTCACCAGGTGGATGCTACCAGATGAAGAATTTAAATAGGCTAATGGGACCACCGGTGGTGCTAACCTCATGGCAGCTATACTGTCTCCCAAATTATTTCAGTTTGAATAGTCCTTCTGAAATCTATAAATCAAGTCACAATTTCAAGTTACTATTTCTCCAACTGACTCTGAAATTTAGCTTAATATTTTGTTTTTATCCTTTTGCAGATTTCCTAACTTTGAAGTATGCAAATGAAATGTGAGCCCAGATAAATGAAGACCAAACCTTCTGAAACCATCTGTAACAAAACTGCAGACCGATTGACAATGAGTATTACTTTGGTTATTATGGGACTTGTACTTAATCTCAGTAGTTCTACAAGGCCAGCTTTCATCTGTGTGTTAGGAGAATTAAATAGTGCCAGGACTTATTGTTGATGATTTATTCTCTCACAACTGACCAACAGTGGTGATGGTAGCTGCAGGAGGTTCTTGGATGCTGCTGGAGCCGCTTTGTTGTTATGATGATGTGGGTCATGTCGGACCAACCAGACAGAAGTGTAATTCCTGTGGGAAGTGATTAAAAAAAAACTCTTTATGCACCCAGTTCCAATCAAAATTTGGCAGTCACATGCCTGAGGTGGGGGGCCATAAATGCTTGGTATTCTAATTTAGTACTAATGAAACTGTCTTATTTTTACTTTTATAATGAAACAATAAAGTTGTTTTAAGTTCAAAAATGCTTTGGGCTTATAATTACTGAATGTAGTCCATGCATAGCATACAAACAGAAAATATTGATGAGAGCAGTGTGTGTGATACTAACAGAATATTTTCAGTACAACCACATATTAAAGACAGAGTATTTTCAGTACAATGTTGATGGTATCCTTTCAACACAATAATCATGTACCAATGGAATACTGTCACTACAGTACTTGTATGCTGATGGCATTCTATCAGTACAATAATCCTAGCATGATGGTATATTTTCAGTACAGTGTGTAGCGGGGTTGGGATAGTCAGGATAACAAATCAAGCAGACCCACAAATTTAGTGCATAAAAAATGCTGGAAAGGCACTTATCATTTTATTTCTGTCAGGAAACGTTGACTTCAGGATTCACAGAAA
The DNA here is from genome assembly GCA_016271365.2 of Neoceratodus forsteri. Lineage (NCBI taxonomy): Eukaryota > Metazoa > Chordata > Ceratodontiformes > Ceratodontidae > Neoceratodus > Neoceratodus forsteri. The sequence continues at coordinate 772,596,581 of CM057452.1, read as the reverse complement.
TCAGGAAAATAAAGTTAGTTCAGTCATTTTCAAAGTCTCAACAAAATAATTAACAGATGAGCTATACTCAGGATGAGCCACTGCTCTGCAGTACCACCAGGCTATCTCCTTGCAAACATATATATATATATATATATATATATATATATATATATATACTTCAGAGGTCCATCACCTCTGGCAGTCAGCTCAACTGACATCCTCTCTTAACTCCTAGTGGTAATCTTTATACATTTCTGAGGTGACATCATAATCAGATGATCCACCTCCTTTTGAAAAATCAAAATAACATACTGCAGGTTCTTTTTTTACTTTACATTTTCATTCCTAAACATCAGGTATATAAGTGTATATAAGTATTTGTTCTAAATAATCCCACAACCTTACTTTGATGTCCTAAAACAATGTTCAAGAGTTAATTAGATTCAATAAGGCTAAGCCCCTCCCTTAATAGTGACCTCACTCACTGCAACTTCTATAAAAGCAGACAGACTGTGGGCTGCCAGCCCTATAGAACACCCATGCAGCTCAACAGGTAAGACAAACGAATATATTGCTCACTTTAAATTTACTTCTTTGTCAAAGGGCACACCATGCAATATTTAGGGACTCCCTGGTCTCATTTCCTACATGGGTTTTGTTAGTGCAACTTCTTTATTCATTTAGAAGCTAGCATACTTCCACACTTTGCAAAAAAAACACAGTTTTAGTTTATTTAAATGCTCAATACAGAGAGCTCTGTTTCAGAGGGGTTGCTAACAACAAAGGTCATCTTTAGTTTTTATTTTATTCAGGTTCTCTCCCTTCTCTGCAATTATTAATCTGAAAAGTAAACCTCTTTTCTTTCGGCTCATTAGAGGCATGAACCGAGCTACAAATGAATTAATTTCTTTAAGGTTTTCTATGTCCGGGGTTAAAAACTGCAGAACTCCTGCCTGACCCAAACAAGAGTTTCCCCTTCTACTAAAATATCCATGTGTATATATTATATGTTTCTACATTTCACATAAATGCCTTCACTATTCAGCATCTGGTACTTTATACCTAAGCATGATATCTCGGGGGTACTTGGAAGAATATTAGGGCCTGTACTCATCACAGGAAGCACCTGTGACATTCCTCCCACCTAAGAGGGCAACCATTTACTGGTTGTCCGAACATCCATACCTTTTCCAATATAGGAAGGTGGAGCTCTGTCCGCCCTCACCTTAGAGCTCCACCCCAGGGTCCCCATATGCCTGTTAAACATAACATTAGCTATCATTCCAAGTAGTTGCAATACAACATGCTATACATAACTTTCCCTGGGGTAACATATTACTAAGTTATGTGACTAAAATAAAATATATATGCCTATAACACTGGCAGCCAGTATTGTCTGGGTAATAACTCTCAGCCTTTTCTGACAGGATACCCAGCACATGTTCCAATGTGTGCACATTCTGCTATTATCACTATGGTTGACATTTATAATGTTGTTAACCTTAATACTCTTAGACCATTGAGAAGGAAAAACAGATCAGCAGTACAAGAAAAGATCAATAGATAAGATGAAATCGTCTGTAGGTGGCCAAGCCTATCAAACTAGAAAATGAAAATAGATAAGAACAGGATAGCAAGACTGTCGCGACAGAAGTTTCTAGAAGATTTATAGAAGAAATGATCCATACTAACCAGGCAGCATAGCTCACCTTCCTTTCCCTGGAAGGGGATGGAGTTAGGCCATTTTTGCTTCAGGGTATACACCCTGTAGTGACCGTTACCTTAACCATTAAGCATACTATATATTGCAGTATTTTGGTCTTCCACCATTACTAGGAATTCCTAAAATATATTCCCAGGCAAGTACAGTCCCCAACAGGTATATCTGTGAAATACCCAGCTTATTCTCTTACAGACAGCCTTTGGGATTATATCCTACTTTGTGCTACTCAACATGGTCTAAAATCTCAATCAGTAATATACCAGTCTACCACCTCCCTTGGTGGCCTCATGGAGTCTCCCTCGCCTCCAAGGTGCCACTTTGTGGTGGTCCTTCCCTTTAGTACCTTTTCTTTATAGTACCTGTGTTAGTATTTCTGCTAACCTGATACCTTCCATTCCCAGCAGTAGCAGGAACCTCTGTCTGTTGCACTCATGGCAATTCTTTAGATAAACTGCTACTTGTTATACATACCAGGCCAATAATAGAATGGAGTGAGTCTAGCCAACACTCCACCATGGCTCAGGTGCCCACAGGGACTGAAGTGTGCAGCTTCTATTACATGTTGCCTATAGGCCACAGGCACCACAACCTGTGCGTCTATACTTTTTGTCTTGAGAGGTGCGCATGTGGTAAGACACCTCCTTCTGTTCATACCACCACCCTGGCTTGACCCCACATCACCATTAACATGGCTACCTTCTTTCTCTATACCGTTTTGCTTTAACATGGCTACCTCTGGATCCTCAGCCTGCAATTTACCCCAGTCAGTATTATACATGCTATTAAACATTTCATGGGTATTGGAACAAGACAGTGTCCCTTCAGCCTCAATGGCTTCTTCAGTCTTGCTTGTAGACTTCTCCCCCAGTTTACAATGTCCCGATATAGTCTTACCTGGGGTCTCACTGACTTCATCATCTTCCACCCAGTAACAGCCCGGAAATATTGGTAACTCTGGAAGCAACAAATCCCCAGCATGCCATGATAAATCCAACAGAGGGTCCACCTCTTCCAGTACCCTCAAGTCCTGGTCCTCCATCACTTTCACCATGTCTTCTTTAGCATCTCGCAGTCTGGCCTCCTCCATTAGTACCCTGCAGTGGTACTCTGCCTCTTTTCGGCGCTGGTTTGCCTCCAGCCATTCACCACTAAGCCAGTGTACCAGCCTCATCAACTCTTCCATCCGATCTCCATCCATCTTCGGTGGAGCTTCTCCCAGGTCACTAGCTCCTCAGACACTCCAATATCTGGCACCATGCACTTGTCTGCTATTATCCTCGATGCAAGTCTGCACCCCGGACTGAACTCCCCACTATACCATGGACATTCAGCGGTATCCACTTCTGACACCAATTGTGGCGGGGTTGGGATAGTCAGGATAACAAATCAAGCAGACCCACAAATTTAGTGCATAAAAATGCGGAAAGGCACTTATCATTTTATTTCTGTCAGGAAACGTTGACTTCAGGATTCACGAAATCAGGAAAATAAAGTTAGTTCAGTCATTTTCAAAGTCTCAACAAAATAATTAACAGATGAGCTATACTCAGGATGAGCCACTGCTCTGCAGTACCACCAGGCTATCTCCTTGCAAATATATATATATATATATATATATATATATATATATATATATACTTCAGAGGTCCATCACCTCTGGCAGTCAGCTCCAACTGACATCCTCTCTCTTAACTCCCTAGTGGTAATCTTTTATACATTTCTGAGGAGTGACATCATAATCAGATGATCCACCTCCTTTTTGAAAAATCAAAATAACATACTGCAGGTTCTTTTTACTTTACATTTTCATTCCTAAACATCAGGTATATAAGTGTATAACAGTATTTGTTCTAAATAATCCCACAACCTTACTTTGATGTCCTAAAACAATGTTCAAGAGTTAATTAGATTCAATAAGGCTAAGCCCCTCCCTTAATAGTGACCTCACTCACTGCAACTTCTATAAAAGCAGACAGACTGTGGGCTGCCAGCCTATAGAACACCCATGCAGCTCAACAGGTAAGACAAACGAATATATTGCTCACTTTAAATTTACTTCTTTGTCAAGGCACCATGCAATATTTAGGGACTCCCTGGTCTCATTTCCTACATGGGTTTTGTTAGTGCAACTTCTTTATTCATTTAGAAGCTAGCATACTTCCAACTTTGCAAAAAAACACAGTTTTAGTTTATTTAAATGCTCAATACAGGGAGCTCTGTTTCAGAGGGTTGCTAACAACAAAGGTCATCTTTAGTTTTATTTTATTCAGGTTCTCTCCCTTCTCTGCAATTATTAATCTGAAAAGTAAACCTCTTTTCTTTCGGCTCATTAGGCATGAACCGAGCTGCAAATGAAATTATTTTCTTAAGGTTTTCTATGTCCGGGGTTAAAAACTGCAGAACTCCTGCCTGACCCAAACAAGAGTTTCCCCCTTCTACTAAAATATCCATGTGTATATATTATATGTTTCTACATTTCACATAAATGCCTTCACTATTCAGCATCTGGTACTTTATACCTAAGCATGATATCTCGGGGGTACTTGGAAGAATATTAGGGCCTGTACTCATCACAGGAAGCACCCTGTGACACAGTGATTGTATACTGTCAGTACAGTTCTCATATAATAGTACATTTGTAATACAGTACTTCCTATGCTGATATTATACTTCAGTACATTAATCATATACTGCTTAGTATATTTAAAAATACTAAACTGGGCCATAATAAAAAGTACAATGGTAATTTATGCTTTTAATATACTTGGGCCCAGATATTCAGACTGAGCCGGGCACTGGCACAAGTGGGGGCACAGTGCATCTGAGATGCATCGGGGCAAAGAGGGAGATATTCAAAGGTGATGCACCATGGTGCATCATCGTTAAGTATGGCACAGAATGTGCATGGCACAAGTACAATGCACAGGCACATTCCCCAGACAGGGAGGACTGGGACTCCTTCAGTGCACCTGTAGTTGCGCTGGGAGCATCAACCACGATATTCAGAAGTGGGCATGCAAATGGGGCCATTTGCATGTCATTATGGCCCCATTTGCATGTGTTGGGCACTGCATCCTGGTGAAATGCGCCTGGCACCCTGTCTAGTTGCTGTCTTCAGGTGTTGGGTGCCTGGTGGGCTATTATACCCCCCCATATGCCTGATCGTGGGTTTCTGTAATAGTAAATATTAACCTGGTGGACTAGTGGATCCCTTTCCATATGACCGATCATGGGCTGTTGTAATATAAAATATTAACCTGTTGGTCTAGTGGTTCCATCCCTGTATGCCTGATCATGGGCTGTTGTAATGTTAAATATTAACCTGGTGGTCCAATTGTACCCCCTCCCACCCACCCACAGAAGACTCCCGGCCACCCAGCACCCCTCTGTCATCGGTGGCGGCAGCACCCACCCACATACCACCCAGCTGACCACTGAATGACTGCATACAGTATGATCTTTGCACCTATTGGTCCACAGTGTAGACCAATGAGCTTGCAGACCACACTGTACTACACAGGACCAGATATGTGAATGAGCGTGTTCATGATGGGGGTGTTGGGTGGCCTGGAGTCCTCTGTGGGTGGGTGGGGAGGGTGTGCCACTGACCACCAGGTTAATAGTTAACATTACAACAGCCCACGATAGGGCATACAGGGAGGAAGGGAGGTCCACTAGACTACCAGGGAGGGTCTGGGTGCTTGTGGATGGTGTTTCTGCCAGGTGGGTGGCCACCCACAGCTGGCAACTGTTGTGTTGTGACTTGCAATACAGCCTCCTGCCTGTGGGTGGCTGGCATTTCAGCCTTTTATTTTCAGCTCAACTTTGAGCTGCAGTGTGCGGAGCATGTAGGGGTTGCACCAACATTTGCGTCTCACATCCTGGGCTGATTATCAGGATGTGCCACATATGCATGGGTTCGCCCCCTGCATCTGAGCTGCATACATTACCAATATGCCCTGGTGCACTGGGAGTTGCACCACGCAACCTGCCCCTTTCAATATCACACAGGGGTACATTGGGGGGTTGCACATGGTGCAACACCTTTGAATATCTGGGCCTTGGTGTTTTCATACATTATATATTTCAAGTATATTTCTGAACTAAAAATTTAACTAGCCGGCCCATCGGCACACCAGTTGGACTTCTGCTCATGACGCCAGCGACCCAGATTCGGGAATGGACTCAGGTACTGGAAAGCCAGTCGGGGCAAGAGAGGGCTTGAGCATCAGCTGATGGCTCGCCTTGTCTCAGGGGGAGGGCTGGGATGTGACCTGGTAATTGCTGTCCCCTAGCGGAGGCTGGGGGTACAGCAATACCCGGCGTCTCAGATACTAACAGGGCCTGGTGAATGTTGGCGTCAAGCCTTATGTTCATGGCACACCACGGCTCATGCGGAGCAAATGGAAAAAGAGCCCCATAGCTGAACGGATGATGGTCACCAGCTCCCAATGCCATGAGTCCAAGGACAGTGCACGCACCATCCCCAGCAGCACCCGGAACAGGATTGGTGCTGGCTGCCCCATCGGCACCGTCCCCCTCGGAGGAGGTGGACCCACCCGGTGAAGTGTTATGTCTGGGGATCATCCAGTGAGATGCATATGTGGGAGTGAAGAGATGGCTGATCTGAGGCAGTGCGGCTTGGAGGGCATAGGTGGCCTGAAGGAGAGGCCGGCTCGGAGCTAGGAGGGAGCAAAAATAGAATAAATAAAAAATTTAACTATGCGTGTAGACTTTTATATTTATTATACTAAATATTGAAGTACTCTTAGATCTATTAATAATATGCTACTTTTTCATAAGGGATCTGATAAAGCAATAATCAATTAATGATACAATTACTGTATATTTAAGGATTTACTTTTGGTAAATTCAGTATAAAAATAAGTATTTAAACACATTTATTTATAGTACGATTAAGTGTAAAATTAAGTACTAAATGTTTTTATTTTATTTTAGGTGTTAATTGAGATTAATTGTTAAATTAAGTGGTAAAATATATTTAATTTATTTACATATTAAGGGACTACTGTTATAGTGAAATCAAGAATTTACGTATATTTAGTTTAAAAGGGGTGCAGATTAAGTATACAGTCAATTAGAAATTCATGCTTACTTTGAGGAATTAAGGGGTATAAATTAAACATAGCAGTAATAAGAAAAACATCATTAATCTTAAAAAAATTAAGCAGAAAAAAGTTTAAATTGTGCGCTCTGATTCAGGATGAATTAAGCAGAATTTAAGGATGAAAGAATCCGCAGACTTACTGTTAAATTAAGTACTTAAATGTATTTAATTTAGGTATTAAGGGATTAAAATTAAGTGTAAAATTAAGAATGTAAATAGATTTAATTTTAAGAATTAAGTGTTGCAGATTAAGTATAAAATCAATGAAATATTCATGCTTACTTAAAAAAATATGAGTAAAAATTAAGCGTGCAGGCAAGAAGAAAAAACATCATTAATCTTAAAAATTAAGGAAAAAAGGTTTAAATTGTGTGCTCTGATTAAGGCTGAATTCAGCAGAAATTAAGGATGAAAACAACTTAATTATTTCCCTTAAAATTGAATAGGGCCATAAATGGTAAAATTAAGGAATTTTTAAGGTTCAAAATTAAGGGATTCCTATTAGATAGTGCTAACCCTGCATTCATGGCTGGCATGTGTTTAGGTTATTTCATTAGCTGCTTGGTGTTGTGGTGTCCTGTTTGTGGCTTCTTTGTTCTTCCTACTGCTGGGGACTAAGGAGTCAAATCGAGCATCATGGCTTCAGGCAGTGGAGCAGCTTTAAACTCTTTATATGTTTTATTGGTCACTGGCTCATCCCAGATTCTATTGCTGCTCCACACGGCCTTTATGCATTCTTCAACCGGCTATTTCAGGCAACTCTCTGCCGTGGGACAGCTGCCTCCACCCAGCATTCTACCGTCCTTTCTCTGCTTTTCTGTACCCGATGTACACAGTCATCCCAGCCTTCCTGTCCTTTGCAGTCCTCTCAGCCTTTCTGTCCCTTGCACTACCAGTATTGCTCATATACCAGCCATCATGGCATTAACACAATCAGCTTGCAAGTCTATTTATTCCAGGACCTCTCCTCTTTCAATACTGGCATCCCCTTTCAAGTCTGAGAGCATATCATGTTTACTTGCTTCGAACCACACCTCCTACTGTACTGGCTTTGCAGCCTCTTCCTACCTAACTGGCTTCATAGCCTTCTCCTCTCCAGCTGCTGTCCCTGTGCTTCACTCTGCCTTGCCATTCTCTTACTCATAATATACTATCTATTTCACTCCTAATTTGGCTTTTTAATGGACTTGGTCACAATGCATTACTGTGATTTAAAACTGCTGGTTTCCTTAGACCAATGAGAGGGTCCATATTGCTAAGCCTGACCTACATACAGGTCTCATCCAGTCTAGACCCATGAGAGAGTCCACAGTGCTCAGTCTGACCTATGTACAGGTCTCCTCATGTCTCTATTAGCCATCATGACCCAATTATGGGTCCCATTCTCCTTGCCATGTGCAAGTCTCATGCTCATTACAACTCACTTTTCCACATTTTGGAGACTTGCCAACCATATCCATTACTCCAGGACTTGGGCCTAGCCCTGTGGCTGACAGTCTCTCTCTGTACCCTGAAGTCAACATCTTGAGCATGAGAAGCTTGGAGCAGGGTCCTTCTCACCTGGCACATTGTTGGGAAGGTCCTCACCCTGGGTGGATCTTCAGTTATCAACCATTCCGATGACACCTCTTGATGTAGCATTTAAGACTTCAGCGGTGAAGGGGTGGAGCTCTCCCAGGAAGCTCCTTTAGTTGCATGTTGGGCTCCATGGGTACTCTTTCATACTATTCTCCCTACAACCAACTCTGATTCACCTGTTCTGTTCATAGATCAGTAGGTCATCTGAGCGCCTCGGTGGTTATTACTCTCCTCCTCCCACCTTGGTTGATTCTTGTTGCAGAGTGTACTCACAACCTTACACATCATTCCTGTTGGAGGGATAGAGTGAGAATGTTCCCTGAAATTGCAATTCCCTTAAATTGGTCTACTAAATTGCAGTAGCAGAGCCATCACTAACCAAAACTGTCCAAAAGCCTGGAGGGAAGGCAACATAGGCCTTGGATCCCCAGAGGTTTCCCCCTCAGAGTTTTTTCCTCTCCTCCATGCTGAGGGTCATAATACTAGATAGGCGTCTTTGTAGTCAAGTCATTTAGTTTGCTTTCCACTGTTGGATGGAGATGGGTGGATGCCCCATATTTGTCTCTTCTCCCCATTTGGCTGTTCTCTCTCTCCTTAGGAAGCCAAGCCTCTACGCCTTACAGTCAGACCTCTGACTGGGTTATGATTCATCTGCCATTTCCTGCCTACTTTACTCAAACAATACGACCAACTGATCTATGCTACCAGCTGAACTCCATTACCAACCGACCTATGTACAGGGCTTCATTGACCCACACTACTAACTGAACCTATGCTACCACCTGACCTATGTACAGGTCTTCATTGACTCATGCTACCAACTGAACCCATACTACCAACCAACCTATGTACAGGTCCTCAACCCCGATATGTGTTCACTGTCTTGTATACTTTGCTTGAAACTCTTTTTGGGCTTCTTCCTAAGGTACCTTTAGCCAAAGGAATCAATCCCATGTCACCACAAGTGGTGGAACCCTCCCCTAGGATTCCTTGCAGTCACACTCCTGAAGGGTGGTATATCCCATGGATAGAGAGGCGAACAGCCAAAGTTTATCTATGTTACACAAGCATAAAACCAGTTGCACAGGCACATTGAATTAGAAGGCTATAGCCTATAGTTTTAGGGGGCGGCACAACTGGCCATACCCCCCCTTTTTGCCTATTTAAGGGCTGCTCTCCTCACTCCACACACAAGCATTTTTCCTTGCCCCTCAATCCAACCCTCCTCCTCCAGTGGCACACCTCTCTCTCTCCCATGGGCTTCTTCCTAAGGTACCTTTAGCCAAGGGAATCACTCCTGTGGCACCTCAAGGGGTGTAACCCTCTCCTAGGGTTCCTTGCCTTTGTACCCCTTAAAGGTGGTATATCCCATGGATAAAGAGGTGAATAGCCAAAGTTTATCTACATTGCATAAGCATGAAACCAGTTGCACAGGCACATTGAAATAAAATTTACTACTTTCTTAAGAAACCTGCAAGAGCAGTATCTATTACTTCAGAAGTAAGAATGGCGTCTAATTGGTTCTAGTTGGGAAAATCAACATCAAAACAAAAAACAAAAAGGTAAAAGAGAATTTTAAAAAGAGAAATAATATTCTGGATAAAATGAACCCAAAAGCCAGAACCAGTGTCTTCACTTTGTTAACCTTTTGTGCTATTCTGATCCTGCTAAAAAGTTTACAGCTCTCTAGAGCTGAGATTTTTAAACCTAGAGGCATAGGTTGGAATCCCATTACCAGTGTTTAATTTGAGGGCCTGCAACTGATCCAGAATCAAGTGTTGCCCTTCTCATACCTGACCTGGTAGAGTGTCTCTCACTGATGTGTTATCTAATGACCACCCAATACTGTCTTGATTGCTGATACCAGTTCTGATCATGAGCCTTGGTTTTACATGACTACCAGTCATCCACTCCATATTTCCAATGCAGTTGGCCAAACAACAGTATGAGGTGGTGGAGCTTATCCACAGCATAGAATTATTTTGGCAGGCTAACTTGGAATGGGGGCAGTATTATTAGCCTGCTTCCAGAGCTTATTTTTACACCTGCCATTGTCAACAGGGGAAGGTGGGTAATAGATTTAGGGGTCATCATATAGATACTCCCACAACAAAACATACATTTGGACCACCTGCCAGGGCAGCAACAGCCATTTATAGCTCTGCAATCTGGAAAAATGTCACAAATACCCACTAAAGGTTTAATGTGAAGCAATGGAGGCAAGGTAGAGTATAATTAAGGCTCCCTGGTCTGGTCATATGGCATTAAGGTTCCTCAGATCCGAGTCCAGTGGAACTGGATACATCATATTTAGGTCTTCTTTTCAGAATTCAGGTTGTCAGTATTCAGTGATGATAATCCAAATTTTGAAGAATGGTTGGATTTGGAATTGAATTACAGATGTGGCAATGTTTTATTCCATTTGTGAACATAGTACCAAGTCATCAACTTCACCTCTGCTGATGTTCTGTGAAGCTTTTCTTAAAATTCCAGAAACTTTGCACTTTGTCAAAGAATGAAATCCAAGCCTAAAGTGTGAACTTAGCAGGTTGATTTTGCTGATATGTGTAACTATGCTTTTTCAAGAAGTTGTATAGATTGTTAGAAAGCAGTTAACTCATGTTTAAGGCCATGTGCATCCCTGCAGGGGCCTCTATGCTAATGAGGTCACATGCTACAAGATCAGCAACTCTGCTTGCTCAGCATTTCTAAATTGCAGTTGTGAAAGCTAGAGATGGGCAAAGCCTGAATGGACTTGGATTTGGTTTTAGATTTGCCAGATCTAGGCAGAGTTTGGATTTGAATTTGCAAAGGATTTGAATGTGTGTATGTACATGTATAATTTAAGGCAAAAAGTAGGTTATCAAGAGAAAAGCACCAGAAAATGTCATTGAAGTGACACTAATATTAAAAGGGGGTCCACTGCCTGGGATATATTGCACTCTGCTCTTTAAAGTGTAAATTGCTGACCAACCAACATGCTTTGACCCCACATTTTCAACATGGGCTTTTTTTGCTGGTGGTGTTCAAATCCCAGTGGAAACTTCATTTTGCAGAACTATGCAAAATGGCATTTCAGGTGGGATTTGAAAAATGACACCTATCTAGTTCATGAAGTGGGGTCAAAAAAAGTCTGTGTTGAAAATTTGGGGTCACCATCTTTAAAAACTACAAAGTTCTGAGTGTAAGTTAAAATGAACTGAAAAAAAAGAAACTTGCTTGACGTAGTTTTTTTTTTCTCATTTCAGGACTCGATGTGGTTTGGACAGCTCACATGCTGTGATAAGAGAGGATTACTACAAGGGACATTATAGAGGTAAGTGGGTGACTGGGCAGCTGAGGGGTGGCAAGGTGCTGGTGGATGGGAGATGAGTCAATATACCATTTTCTTTTTACGGTTAGTGGAGGGGGGAGGCGCAACCAAGGACAGCATTAGACTGTTTCCTTTTTAGAGGATTTAACTTGGATCTAAGGGAGGTGGGTGACATGGGAGCTCAGAGGGTGGGAGAGGGTGAAGGTGTTTGAATAATTGGCCCCCAGGATTGTGCAACCCAGTGGCCAAAAGGGATCGGGCGGTGTCTGTGTGGCCACTGAGCTTGAGTAACCTGTTGGCCAAAAAGAGGGGGTTGTCTATGTGAACACTGTGCTTGGAAAACCCAGTGACCAAAAAATAGGGGGGAGGCATCTGTGTGGCCATTGCGCTTGTACAACCTGGTGGCTGAAAAGGACACCGGATTACGAGAGACCACCCTCATTTTGCCCCTTAAAATTTCTCTGACCCTTGTCATTCCCTTATGGAAAAGGTGTGCCCACACAGAGAATGTGCTGAAAATTCAGACTTTAAAGCAGAAATGTATGATGTTATAAGATCAAAAATAAACTTTGTACAAGTAAAGACACTTGGCTTCACACTGTTCTGAGTCTGTATTTCTATGTTTGATGTTATGCCCCTCATTCTGGGGTTCAGTATCCCTTATTATGCCTAATTTTGAGTGGCTATCTACTTTATTGCTGTGAAAACAGGTTGATGGCCACAGGACTTTGGCAACCCGGTAGCCAAAAATCAGATTTTTTTTTTTATTCTTAGTCTACCAGGTATGGCCCACTAGAGACAAGTGCCTGTTTTCAAGGGTGACTGATGAGTACTAGGGAGGTTAAGTGACTTGCTCGTGCTCAGAGTCACACAATATGTAAGTGGAGGTTGTGGGAATCAAACCCAATTATGCTGTATTTACCAATCTCATTCGTAGCTCATTTCTCTAATCTCTAGGCTATACTAGCAGCCCCAAGCTGAGATAAAGGGGCCTTGGGTGTGAGGGGTGTTTTTGTTTTTTTATTCATTTGGTAATCAGGTGAGTCCCACTAGGCACTATTGCCTGTTTTCAGGGGTGACTCGAGAGCACTGGGGAGGTTAAGTGATTTGCTCTTGCTCAGAGTCACACAGTATGCAAGTGGAGGTTGTGGGAATCAAACCAAGTTCTGCTAGATGAACTAAGCTAATTCATAGCTCGTTACTCTAATCTCTAGTCTATACTGTCTGCTTCAAGCTGAAATGAGGGTGCCATAGGCATGGGGAGCACCTTCTGTGTGACTTGGGCAATGTGTCCCTAAAAATAAAACAGGTGGAATCTTGGTGCCTCCACAACTTCCAAGAGACCCAATCCTTCCCAATTTCCATTGCAGAATTGAGCGCTGAGCAGCTGTGCTGTCTGCTATATACCAAGTTTGTGCACAGGCCTTGGATGGTGATAAACTGGTGGGATCAATCTTTATTGATCTCACAAAGGCCTTCCACACGGTCAACCACACCCTATTGCTAAGTCAATTAATGACCCTGAGTGTGGCCACTAATACTGTCCATTGGTTTCAAGACTATCTATCACAGAGATCTCAAAGAGTCAAAATCGGTACAGCTGTATCCTGTTCCAAAGAAATCTCACTCAGTGTCCCCCAGGGCTCAATCCTGTGTCCCCTGCCCTTCAACCTGTTCATGAATGCTCTTTCTGAGGCCTGCACGAGCAAAATAATTCTGTACGTGGACTATGCAGTCATCCTAAGCAGCAACTCCCATATCGATTCACTTTAGAAAGAACTGCAGTTCACTTTCCACCTACTTGAGGATTGGTTTATCTCACATAAACTTCTACTCAGCTATAAAAAAAACTAAAATGATGCTCCTTTCTTGTCAGCAGCTCAAGAAAAACAACTCACTTCTGTCTATATACAACAACAAAGCAGTCCCCCTTGAGGAAGTGAACTCCTTCAAGTACCTTGGGGGTTGCAATATATGACACCCTCACCTTCACACAGCACATTGACCAGGTAGTGAAGGCAGTTAATACTAAACTTGGAGTTCTTTTTAGGCACAGACAATATTTATTGCCTGCAGCTCTCTGCCTTTCCATCTCTAGTTCAATCCTGTCAATTATCGACCATGGCCTGGTGGTCTACGGGGCCTTCTCTGACACTGCACTTAAACAGGTAGCTACAGCCCTTAATAAGGCATGCAGACTTACCCTTGGGGCAGATAACCTCACAAATACCTGTGACCTGTATGAGCAGGCCAATTGGCTAACCCTTAACAGCAAAATAATGTTCCAAACCTGCCTTCTTGGGGGGGGGGGCTTGTAGGCCTGACACCCTCTTGTATTACTAATATCCTACAAGTGGCTAACTCCCACTGTGCCACTCGCAGTACAGATCGGATCACACTCAGTGTTCCTTTCAGGAGAACAACATTAGGACTATGATCATTCTCATATAGAGCCTCCCTTTGGCTGAATGAGGTCCCAGCTGTGACAATTGTTAATGAGGATCTCCCAACTTTTAAGTCTGCAGTGAAGCAGCATCTTACCAACATTGATGTGTGTGCTTGTTGGAAAGCCACATGACCTCTCCTCTTTTACTCTAAACAAACCCCATTTGCCTTATTTTAATCCCTGTTTTGTTTCTAGTTTATTTTGAAGCTACTTCCTGACAGAACTACTCCTACCTCTGATTAGCACTTTTACCCCCAGCACTCCAACCTTCCAGATGCCCCTTACCCCTAATTCTTTTTCATTTGCTAATTTCTATGACCTTCTCCACTCCATCTCCCCTGCTCATTATCCTATTTTAGTCCACTTGCACAGTTCTGCCTACTAACACCGGTAACTTTTTCCTACACTTCACCCACCCCACTTCTCTCTCTGTCTCCCTCCCCTTTCCCTCCTGACCTCACATGCCCTATTATTTTTATGATGTGGATTGTAAATTTTGTGCTGACAACACCCATCCCTGGGGATGGTCATTATTCCATTACATAAGAACATAAGAATGGTGTTGGCAGATGGGGACCATTTGATCAACTGAGTCTGTCTAAGGTGGCTACACCCCTCCCCTTTAATTGTGCAAGCCAGGTGATCCACACTGTCTGTCCTATGCTAGTTTAAATTCTCTTACTGTCTTAGCTGCCACCACCTGTGCTGGCAGCCTGTTCTATGGGTCTATCACCCTCTCCGTGAAGAAGTACTTTCTATAGTTGCTCCTGATTTTGCCTCCCACCAGACACAAGTTTTGCCCCTGTGTCCTAGTTCCTTTGTTATCTTGGAAAAGATTCTCCATCATGTTTATTTCCTTGATGTATTTGAATGTTTCTATCATGTCTCCTCTATTTCTTTTCTGTTCTAGTGAGTACAATTTTAGCACCTTGAGCCTAGTTTCATATGTCTCATGGAGCAGCCCTTGCGCCATTTTAGTAGCCCTCCTCTGCACTGTCTCTAATCTGTCTATGTCCTTATTCAGGCATGACCTCCAGAACTGGACTAAGTACTCCCGGTATGGTCTTACCAAGGATCTGTACAGTGGCTTGATTACCTCTTGCTTTCTGCTTGTAATGCCCCTCTCTATATATCTGAAGATGCCACTTGCTCTCTGCACAGTTTTTTCACACTGTTTTGTGACTGAAGTCATTGGTGATGAGTACACCAATGTCCCTTTCCATCTTTGTTATGTCCAATTGGTGCCCATCCATAGAGTACTTTATCACTGGGTTTCGCTTTCCCAGGTGCATGACCCTACATTTCTTGGCTTTAAATTTTAACTGCCAGTGCTTTGACCGTTCTTCTAGTTTCCTCGGGTCAGCTATCATGCTTGTGGCCCCTCCTGTGTATCCACCCTATTGCAGAGCTTTGTATATTCTGCGAACAGGCACACCCTTCCCTCCAATTCTTCTGTGATGTCACTGATGAAAATGCCACTGATACAATGTAATGTCCTTTGCTACTCAAATTGTCATGATTTTATCTACCTGCCTGTGTATTTTTCATTATTATGTCTCTGTGATTTGTAACTCTGTATTTGTCTTGTATAACTGATAAGGAATCTTTGCAAATGAGCATCTTGCTTAAAGGAATGTGCTGCTCGGGCACCTCTGATCTCTTTCCCAGCCTCCTAAGTCTATCACATGACAGGGAGGTAGCCTGCCACATGACAGGGAGGCTGGAGACTACATGAACCAAGCCAAGATGGCTGTGTTTAGTTCAGGTCTCACAACAACTGAGCCACTTGCATTCAAAGTGGCTCAGATCTAAAAGGGAAGGCTTTGGCCCATCCCAAGTGAAAGCTAATGGAGAATTTGCTTTTAGAGTTTTGTAGGAGTTTGTGATTGAATTTTGTACTTTAAAAGACTATATTTCTTTCTTTTTATAACTCTTTTCTTCCAACAGCTTTCTATCTGTAATGCTTTCTGCCTATTCTGATTTTTCCTGTTTTCAGGGCAGCTTTCTGCAGCATTTCTCTTACTGTCTTATTTTTTGCTAATTTATCTTACATTCATTAATTACTTGAATTTTCTTGAACTTGTCTTAAAAAAAACTTTCTCTGCTTTTATCTGTCCTAGTCTCCTTTGTTTTCCCTACCCCACCCAATATGAGCAGTAGGCCAAAGCAGGATGTGACAGGAGAATGGTGGCAGCAGCAGAGGGTGCATCAGGCTGTGAAACTGGGATGGTGCAGCACGCACCATGGCT
Organism: Neoceratodus forsteri; assembly: GCA_016271365.2. Classification (NCBI taxonomy): domain Eukaryota; kingdom Metazoa; phylum Chordata; order Ceratodontiformes; family Ceratodontidae; genus Neoceratodus; species Neoceratodus forsteri. The sequence continues at coordinate 772,580,162 of CM057452.1, read as the reverse complement.
GAGTCCTCCTCCTCAGTCCCCCTTTCCAGACCCTGTAGAAGCAGGCAACTGGTCCATCTTCACCACCAAAAGTGCCACCAGCACCACCACGAGGACCACTGCCATCACTGCTGCCACCACCAACACTACCCCCTCCACCAGCACCACTGCCACCAACAGCACCACCACCAGCACATTAGCACAAGAACCAACATGAGCAGCAGCACCACAACCACCACCAGTACCATGCCCACCCTTTCAGTGCCAAATACATTGGGCTTAGCCAATTCTCTCCCATGGCCAAAAAAGTCCGTGGTGTGGGATGTTTTAGCATGTCAGGCCCCAGTGACCCCAGTGTGGTCACTTATAAGATCTGCGGGATCTGCGTGCACTGAAGGAAGAAGAGCAGCCTTTTGGGAATGGGGGCCAGTGGACCTATCTCAATATTCAGCACCGGAAGATGTAGGAGATGCACCAGGATGTTGTGGTAAGGGCAGGAGGCAGTCCAGTGGCCAGTGTTGTCACTGCAGTACTGGTGATGGTGGTGAGGGGCAGCCCCCAGCCTCGTTCCATGGCAGAGTGGCTGAGGCTACACCTCTTGATAAAGTGTTGGAGGATGCCAGGAGTCTGCAAGCCAGTTAGCCTGCCCTGAATGAGCACATGGACTGGCTGAAGGGCAAGCAGAACCGGATACTGACACTGCTGGCTGGTGGTCCTGCATCTGCTTCTCCTGATGGCCAAGGGCAGCACCCTACCCCACCTCTGCCTGTTATGTATTTAATCTGATGTGGTCTGGGCTTCATACCAGAAAGAAAAATTTCTCCTGCTCGCCATACCAGACATGATTCTTGTATTTAATATAGTGGTAGCATTATGAATGAAAGATACATTTCTTCTGTTCGCCATGCCAGGCATGCTTCTCATATTTAAACTGGTGGTGGTATTATGCCTGAAAGAAATGTTTCTCCTGTTTGTACTGCATGGTGTGCTTCTTGTAATTAATCTGGTGGTGGCATCATACCAGAAAAAAATTTCTCCTGCTCTCCGTGCCAGGCATGCTTCTTGTATTTAAAATGGTGGCAGCATTATGCCTGAAAGAAAAATTTCTCTCACTCACCATGCCAGGTGTATTTCTTGCAATTTATTTGGTAGTAGCATTATGCCTTAAAGAAAAGGCATGCTTCTCGTATTTAATCTGGTGGTTGCATTATGCCCAAAAGAAAATTTTCTCCTGCTCACCATGCCAGATGTGTTTCTTGTATTTAATATGGTGGTGGTATAATGCCTGAAATAAACATTTCTCCTGCTTACCATGCCAAGTAGACTTCTCATACTTAATCTGGTGTTGGCATTATGCCTAAAAGAAAAATGTTTCCTACTCATCATGGCAGGTGTGCTTCTTGTATTTAATATGGTGATAGCATTATGTCCGGAAGAAAAATTCCTCCTGCTCACCATGTCAGGCATGCTTCTTGTATTTAATCTGGTGGCTTTATGGCTTAAACAATTCTCATGTCTGGCATACCAGGTGTGCTGATTCTGATTGCTCTGGTGTTGGCATTATGCTCAGAATAGATTCTCATATTTGGCATACAAGGTGTGCTGATTGTGATCACTCTGTGTTGGCAGTATGCTCTAAAATATAAAATAAATTGTCATCTTTGCTATACAAGGTGTGTTGATTCTGATTTCTCTGGTATGGCATTATGTGTTTCTTACTGTGAGGCAGGGGATGTGAGGACTGAAGGGGAAAATGAGGATGAGGTGTTTCACTGAATGTTTGTGTCGGCGCCTCAGAGAATGTCTGGCCTGGTCTTGGGTGAATGGCTTACCTGTAAGACAAAAAAGAGACAAAACATGTCATTAGTGACAATAACTACTGTACCTGTGAATAAAATGTAGTTTACAAGCATGCTAACTCTGTTACTTGTTGCCTATTTCCACTGTAGCCCACCCTGCAGCATTGACCCATTTATCCTCTCATATTCCCACAAATGCTAGTGAACCAGCAAACAACTCCAGCCACAAGTGTTTTCACCTAAACCTATTGCAAAGATTACAAGCTAAGAACTGCCAACCTCCCCAATCACCCAGCACCATTCATAATTACTGTCAGTGATGTGGGATAAGCTCCGCTGTTTGGATTATCCAGTTAGTAGGCACAGACTTGGCAGCAACCTGTTTGGGCTGAAATGACCTGTAAAGGAATAAGAAGCAGAAAAAATGGAAAATTAACAATATTCACATAGAAACATAGAAACGTAGAAGCTGACGGCAGATGAGGATTGTGTGGTGCATCAAGTGTGTTCTTTTTTTATTGCACTGCTTACATACTGCATTAGAACCTTCCAGGACTACAGTACTTATTCATCCACATCTTACCTGTCCTTTATGATTACCAAGTGCTTATCCCAGGCATTTTTGATACCCACCACTGTTTTCACCCCACATCCTCCACTGGGAGATTATTCCAGGCATCCACTACCCTTTCGGTGAAGAAGTATTTCCTCCTATCTCTCCTAAACCTAACCTCCCCCTCCAGCTTCATATTGTGGCGCCTTGTTTTGGCACACCCTTTCCTCTGAAAAATGCCTCCCACTTGTACCTTATTCACCCCAGTGAGGTATTTAAAGGTATCAATCATATCTTCCCTTCTCCCTCCTCTCCTCCATGGTGTACTTTTTTAATTCCTTTAGCCTCTCCTCATAGGACATTTGATGCAGACATTGTACCATGTTGGTAGCCTTCCTTTGTACGGCCTCTATCTTGTCTATGTCCTTCCTGAGATGTGGCCTCCAAAACTGAACAGAGTACTCCAGGTGGGGTCTTACTAAAGAAATATATAGTGGCAACACCACTTCCCTCTTCCTGCTGGTAGTACCCCTACCTATACATCCCAGCACCCCACAAGCTCTCCTAATTGCTTTATCACATTGTCTAGCCACCTTCAGGTCATCCATCATGATTACCCCCAGGTCTCTTTCCTGCTTGGTTGCTGCTAGTATCTCTCCCCCCATTTTATATTGCACACATGGGTTTCTGTGATCCAAGTACATTTGTTTGCATTAAACCTTATTTGCCAAATGTTTAACCTCTCCTCCAGTAGTTTCAAGTCTCTTTCCATCCTTTGTACTCCCTTCGGAGTTTCCATCCTGTTGCAGATCTTGGTGTCATCCACAAAGAGGCAGATCTTCCCTTCCAGTTCCTCTGCTATGTAACTCATGAAGACAATAAAGAGGACTGGCCCCAACACTAACCTCTGTGATACTCTTCTGTTCACTTTTCCCTCCTTATAGCGAACTCCTTTTACCACCATCCTCTGCATCCTATGCTCTAACCAGTTTCTTATCCAGGTTACCACCTTATAGCCCATCCCCATGCTACACAATTTGTTTTCCAGCCTCCTATGTGGAACAGTGCCAAAGGCCTTGCTAAAGTCCAAGTAGGCAACATCCACTACCCCTCTAACCCAATCAACACCCTGGTAACCCAGTCAAAAAAATATATCAGCTTTGTTTGGCATGAACACCCCTCTGTAAAACCATGCTCCCTAGGGTTCTGCAGTCCATTGGATTTCATGTGTTCCACGATTATTTCCTTTTATAGTATTTCCATCAGTTTCCCTGCTAGAGATGTCAGGCTGACAGGCTTGTAATTTCCCACCTCCTCTTTAATATCACTTTGGTGAAGTGGGACTATGTCCATTCTTCTCCTGTTCTCTTGGACCACGTTGATCTCCAATGAACTGTTAAACAAGTCTGTCATGGGTGCAGCTAGCACCTACCTGAGTTAATGTAAAACTCTTGGATGCACCCCATCTGGTCCTATGGCTTTGTCCACTCTCAGATTAATGAGTGCTTTCCTGATCCTCTCCTTAGAAAAGGAACTGGTGGCCATTTCCCTCCCCCCTAATCTCTTGGTGCTTACATGTGTTCCCTTCCCTTACCCCTCAACTGTGAACACTGAGCAGAAATATTTGTTTAAGATGTTTGCTTTCTCTTGGTCCTTTTCCATACAGCTCCCTTCCTGCTTATTCAACCTTGCAATCCCTCCCTTGATCTTCCTTTTCTCCCTGATATAGCTGAAAAATGTCTTGTCCCTCTTTGATACTATTTGGGCTATTCTTTCCTCAGCTTGCACTTTTGCACACCCAACTGCCTTTCCTGCCTCCCTCTATTTCCCCAGATGCACTTCTCTGTCCTCCTCTCTCTCTCTCTCTCTCTCCCCTTGTCTCCTTATTCCTTCTGAATACCATTGTTTTTGCCTTACATTTTTGTCCACTTCACTCGAGAACCATAATGGTCTCCTCCTCCTCCTGCTTTTGCTTAGTTGCCTGATGTACAAGTTTTTAGACTTTACTATGCTTTCTTTTAGTCTGGCACATTTTCACTCCACTCTTCCTTCCAGGACTTCTCATACGCATTCCCCATCTTTGTAAAGACAGCCCTTCTGAAATCCAGGACACTCACTCTTATGTGGCTGGATTCCATTGTTGTTCTTATATTAAACCATACTATGCAATTGTCACTGGGCCCCAGATGACTCCCCATTCTGACATCTGCCACACAGTCCTCATTCATAAGTAAAGTACTAGGACCAGCATTGCTCTACCCCGAGTGGGTTCACTGATCAGCTGCCTGAGGAATGCCCCCTGCAGGGAGTCCAAGATGATTCTGCTCCTAGCTGATGCTGCAGCAGGTAGGCTCCACTCTACATCTGACAGATTGCGTGCTTGTAGCCACTCTTATGCTTTTCAGTTTTCTTCTCTGCATCATCTCATTTACACAGTTGAACTGTAGCACACATACCAATAGAAACACATTATTTTTTTAATTTTCCCATCCCCAATACAAAGACTTACCCACTAAATTACTTCTGTGTGGCCTGTACTCCTACTATTTTCTCTCCATAGTTCTGAATGCTTCCACGCAAACAGACTTTAATGTGCAAACACAAAAGTAGCAAAAACTCAACACCCACACCCACATGGCCAGTCCTCCCCATGCACGCACACTGTAGCAGGTATGGCCAAGCTGCTACAAACAACCCACCAAGTATAGATATAAGCAAAAAGTCTCTTACTTGAGTACTAGGAAGCCAGAGCCAGTAGTCTTTAAGAGATGATGTCCATAGGTCAGAGTGCTGGGGCTTACACCCTTGAAATGAATGGAGTCATTTTCTATTACTATTTTATATGTTATGATGAGTTGAAGAATAATGAAGGCCACTGATCTACCAACATGGCTCTTGTTACTAGAGTGGTGGCCTTCATTAAGCTCCAACTCTCCATCAATAATATATAAAATAGTAATAAAATAATACCCCCATTAATTTCAATGGTGCACACCCCTGCAGTCTACTTTGCCCTTTGTCATAATGTGTCTGAGCATGGGGATGTGGAGGTCAGCTTCATGGGGGGGGGCAGAAGCCTGACTATAGTGGGGCTCCAATAGTCTGTTCATCACATACCGCTCAACAGTCTCTGAATGCAAGGGGCAGCTCTAGAATGTCTGTAACATCTCTGAAAGGTACAACTTATTTATTTTGACTGAAAAGTGATATGCAAATCAGGAAAAATTCTAATGTATGAGATTCATCAGTATATACCCCAGAGCAGTGCATCAAATTTGGGCTTAAACCCACCCAGTTACAAACCAATTTTTTTTCCTTGTTAAAGTTCTACCCCCTCAAAAAAGAACATTGTCCCAATTTTTCTCCCTGACTCCATTCCATTCAATACCCATCCCCTATGGGTCATGAAGCCACCCAAAGAAGAAGAAACATGAAAAACACATCAATATTTCAGTCCTTCCTCCTTCCCCAATCCCCCTGTAAAAAAAAAAATATATATTTACTTTTGCTTACCCAGCCATATGGCCAGAACCTGCAGCCTGGCATAGTGTACCGCCAGCCCAGTTTTCAGTCTGCTTCCCTTTTCTTCTTCCACCAGAAACTGGATACTAGAACCAACCATCACAGGTCTCCAGTGTGGTCCACGATCAAGTCACCTCACCAACTGAACCCACCCAACCTGGGTTGCTTGCTTCTTGCCTAGCTGTTGCTGTGGCTGCACTGATCAAGGCATATGAAGGCCACCTAGACCGCTGTCACCACTGCTGCTAAGCCTACCTTGCTGCCATGGGGGTCTGTGCTGTTTTTTTTTTTTTGGCAAGACGAGCATAGTAGAGTAATTAGGTAGCCTAGTCTTGAGTTAGCTTCTAGCTCACTCTCTGCACCTTCAGCCACCAGAGGAGATGGAGACTCACTAAGAGTAGAACAACAAAAATATGCCACCACAACACTACTATTGAGAGTTCAGTGCTCATTGAATCCTTCAAGCTGTAGTGTGCAGTCTGTCTACTCTGCGGCAGGAAAGATAGTGTCGCACTTGCAAAACTTATACGCTCTTCCTTGGCTGGAGCTCATCCACATCACATGTGATGGTGCCTCCGCTAATAGGCGGAGAGAGTGGACAACACAATACAGACACAGTTGAGTCGGAAGTGCACTTGCAGCATGAGCACACACAGGCCAGATGGGCATTTATTATGCAAAAGATAAAATCCAAATTTAAAGCCATTATTGCACATCATAAGTACAACCTAAGCACAAATATGGGGAGGAGGGCAATGGCCCCCCTCTTCCCTACTTCAATGGCACCCTGCCTAATGGTAGAAATTCATTCTCATGTGCTAATGCAATGGTTTCCATTGTGTTCTGAGGTACAGTATCGCCATGTTTCATGATGTGTCCTGATCATCATGTGGGTCAGTGTCCCTCATTGTCCCTCATTTTGAGTGTCCAAGTGCCATGTCCATCATTTCACTGACAAAATGTGAGGTATGGTTCATGCTTCCAAGACTACTCAGCACAAAAAGTGCTGAGCATGGCCATAGTATGCTCAAAACAGAATGACATAGGGAAAGTAAGTGAGATGACACAGTCATGGAGAAACACATTTATAGCACTAAATATGCATAAGGGATTTGCATGGTCCAAAACAAAAAGGATAGGCTTCACAACGCAGAGGCCCCTCTTCATACATTTGGAATGGGGGATGTTGATTGGCTATATCCTAGGCATTTAATGCAGTAAGCAAACGATACTTTACAAATTAATGATGATTTAATGACAAAACTCAAAAGCCATTAAACAACATGCAAAAGGATCAGAATTATTCATTTTACCTAATTTTTATGGGAATTCAAATAAAAATTTATTTTAATGACTCTAATTTCTAGCACTAGTATAAGAAATAAACTGATGTGTTTGTTTAGATGAGATTTGTACCAGCTTAGCTGCTGCACACATGGCAAACATGCAGTATGTGAACTGTATGTGATGTTTAAATAATGTTGACACCAGCTTAACTGCTGCACACATGTCAAGCATTCGGCACGTGAACCTGATGTAATTTTTAGAAGATATTCATAACAGCTTACCTAATGCACACATGTCAAGCTTGCAGCATGCAAACCTGATTTTCTTTTTAGACCAGGTTTGCTTCAGTTCACTTTGTGTATGCGAACAGCATGCAAACATTGCACAATTAAGCATGTGGCATATGAAGCACACCTATATTTCTGTAAGGGTCCTACTCTTGTCTCTTTGCATGTTGTCTAGTTGTTCCCCTTCTTCTTCTTTGTATACTGCCTGCTTCTTTTCCCCCTTCCTCCCATGCTGATCCCTTGCACTCTTGGTTCTTCTTCATTTTGTTGTTTTTTTGTGTGTCAGCAAATGTTATTGATTTTTCTTATATGTACAACAGCAATTCTGTTTATCACATTTCAAATGTATTACATAAAAAGACAAAGGTAATACAAAAAAGAAATCATTAAGTCTGTCTCAAGTCAACTAAATGAAACAACATTACTTATACAAAAAATCATAAATAGATAAAAATACAATAAAATCAAATTTTGGATGTTAGAAAGAATCTTAGAATAAATAACATGAATAAGAAAACTATATTTTCAGTCAATATTTTTAACACAAAAATGAAACTATATGTATGTCTAACCTTCAGATCTTACCCTGCATGCATAGTACACAGTACCCAATCTAAGTTTTAAAACAATTTAACTTTATACTGTTTATACCACCATTAAAGTACTATCTAGTAGGGGTCAGCCATAAGTGCACCAGTAGTAAGTAATTATAAAGACTTAAAAAATTTCCAAAATACCTTTGCACATTGTGGGATGAAAGCATTTGGGACCTACCTATACACATATGACCTTTCATCAGAACTCTGTTTAAGCTGTTAGGGACTTGGGTATGTTATGCTAAGGGTATTGGAAGGCTTCACTCACACTACCATCTGAGATCTAAGCATTGTAGCAGTTTGAATACAGTTTAAGTCACTTTGATCACAAAGTCAAGGGGACTGGGAGAGACCCCAAGTTTTTCTGTTAGGTGTTGGCTTCTTCCTACCTATAATGGTGGCATTTATATTGTTACTCCTAGCTTTTCTAACCTAGGTGCCCAAGACCTAGTAAACTTAACGAAAGTTCCCTGGTGCCAGTGCATAACCGGAAGATATCAGGCAGCAGCTGAGACACCCCGGACCCATTCTACAACTGTGGGACCATCACTTTGCTTCCATTTCAAAAGGAGTTGATGCTTGGCTTCCAGCACCACTGTGAATAGAATGGACTTACAGCAGTGCCCTATTGGAGGTAGCAACAACCCTGAATCTCCAAGAATCCAGTTTTTGGCATCTGGATAGAAGAACAGCAATGATGTGTTCAAGTTCATCTATAACTAAAAGCTGCCAAGTATGGATAATAGGGTAGTCCAATAAAATGTGGAGTATGATCCTGGGGTAGCTTTACATCACCGGCATTTATTCAGAAGCTGTAGGCCCATACAGACTAGTTTATCCAGTGTCCTATGTCATCTGCTTAATTAATTGCAATTTGAGGTCTGGAGAGATAGAGTGTGCCTCGTTCCAGCAACATTCCCAGCTATTTCGGTCACTGTTGTCCTGCAGCTTAAGGCCCATTTTACCATATGGGAATCCCACTGGAGTAGAAAGCAAGCCTAGATTTTTTTTTTTAGATTATCCTTTCTGTTTAGCCATCCATTCTGCTATCTCTATAGTCATACAGTTCATGGTCAGTGCATGCTCCTTAGTGAGCCATGGCTGTAAAGCATGTCTCATTTGAGTATATTTCCATTGATCTCGATTAGGCAGGTCGAATTCTGTTTGAAGCTGAGCAAAGGATTTAAAAAGACCTGAAATGGTCTCCACTAATCATGCTACTGTATGTATCCCCCCTCATTGCTCAGAAGTTCCATTTTATAAGGGAGCCTACAATTTTGAGTCCTGGATTGAACCATAAGGGTTCATTTTGGCCTAGGTGTAAGGATTTCCAATCCAGCAATTTCACTATTTGGGCCCATATGTGCATAGTAAAGGTCATTGGTAAAGCGACTTGACAGCTTATAGGGACAGGGTTACACAAGATGACTGCTAGTGGCATTTGTCCAAATATTTCTTGCTCCAACTCAACCCATTGCAGGGTGGAGGGATTTATTGGCTCAAGCCAGTGTAAGGCCTGTTTGATGCCATGTCAAATTTAGTATGCCCAGGGCCATGGCACGTTGCAGCTCCCATGTTTTGGAGGTGCCCTGTGAATTAACTTACTAAATCTCAGGTGTTCATTCTCCCAGAGGAAGTTATCAGTGCGAGGAGTTTGCTTGTTTTTTCTCTGACACGGAGTCCTTCATTAGGGCTGGGATCTCCCCAGTGGCCCCATGGTGGTGAGTTGTGTTGATCTAGAGGCGCTCCTATTGTCTTCAGTGAGTTCAGACCAGTTGGGGTGGCTGAGATTTGCAAGGTGATTTCAAAGCTGCAGCCTGCCTGTTGTGAACTGGACCCAAGCCCGACTTGTATCTTAATGGGATGTGTTGAGTCTGTTGGTCCAGTGCTCACTGAAATTATCAGGTGTTTGTTTTTGGAGGGATGTTTTCCTGATACCTTGAAAGAGACGCTGGTGAGACTCCTTCTAAAGAAACCATCTCTCAACCCTGGCATCTTGATGAATTATAGACCTATCTCTAATCCCATTTCTAGGTATGGTTATTGAAAAAGTGGTGGCTTTGCAGCTTGAGGCATACCTCATAGCTTATGACATCTATGAGCCCTTCCAGTCTGGGTTTAGGTTGAGACATTGCACTGAAATGGCATTAGTCAGGATGCAGAATGATCTCCTCAGGGTGAGGGATAGAGGGGAATGGTCAATTCTCATCCTCCTCAATCTCTCTTCAGAATTTGACACTGTGGACCACATAGTACTGCTGGATTGTCTTTGGGAGCTCTGTAGACTCACCGGTACTGGTTTGAATCTTTTCTTACAGGCAAGATGCAGAGGGTGGTGATGGGAAATTTCTCATCCTGACTACGGCCCCTGCCTTGTGAAGTTCCTCAGGGTTTAATCCTATTACCTACATTTTTCGCAGTGTGCATGCTTCCCCTGGGCTAGATCATTAGATGTTACAGCTTGGGTTTTCACTGTTATGCAGATGACACCCAGTTGTACATGTCGTTTGCACCTGGGATGGCTGGCACTGTGGAGGTGCTAAACAAATGTCAGGCTGAGATCCAGCACTGGATGTCCTCTTGCTGGCTGAGACTCAGTCCTAACAAGATGGAGGTACTAGTGATCAAGCCTGGTTGTCGGCAGAATGTGGACGCTGCTGGGATGGGAATAGGATTATTTTTTGGCCCCATTCCCTTGGTGGCATCCATCATGGTAAAAAATCTAGGCATCATCACTGATGATGGATTGACACTTGAGATCCAGATATCATCCATTGTCAGGAGTGGTTTTTACCACTTGAGGAATGTGCCTGCCTGATGACCTGCTCTCACTGGTACATGCATTTGTGATATCACAGCTCGATTACTACAATGCTCTGTACCTTGGTTTCACGGGGGGGGGTACTCCGGCAACTGCAGCTGGTGCAGAATGCAGTGGCCAGGTTAATGACAGGACTTCTGAGGTTCTGCCATGTGACCTAGTTCTACGCTGACTGAACTGGCTGCCGGTTTGGGGGAGAGTTACCTTCAAGGAGGGCTTGCTCACCTTATAAGACCCTGCATGGATTGGCCCTACATGGATTGGGCCCTGGCTACCTGGAAGACCTCCTAGCTCCTGCCCACATGATGTACTCACTTCACTTCTCTACTGAGGGCCTCCTAGAGGTTCCCTGGGCCTGCATTAAGTCCTCTGGTGATCACTCATTAGAGGTGGCGGGCACAGTATTGTGGAACTTCCTACCAACATTTTTGAGGGAGGCCCCATCAGTAGAGGCTTTTAAGCATGGCTTGAAGGCTCATCTTTTTAAGAAAGCATTTCCCGATTAGTCAAAGATAAGATGGAAACCTGCTGCAAAAATCCTATTTGTTGTTTTAACTGTTTTATGTTATTTTATTGTGATTTGTGTTTCCTACTTGCTTGTACAGTGTTCAGAGGCTCCACGATGGGGTGCTTAATTAAATAAACTCCTAATTACTTACTTACCTTTTTTCAAGGTTTAGGTGGGATGAGCATCGGGAGGCTACGGATAGAAAAAATAATTTGGGGATAGCCATCATTTTAATAGCTGCAATTTTCTCTGGTGGGGCTAATTGCAGCTTTTTCCACCTATCAAAATCTAATTTAAGGGATTCTAACAGCATGGCTAAGTTTCTTTGACACTTGTCTTGGGGACATCTACAGATGGTCATGCCCAAGCATTAAATAGTTTCAGGTGCCCAGATAACCTTTCTGGGCCCAGGGTAGCCCAGTTCGGGTTTCCGCCATAAAATGACTATCTCCATCTTACTCTAGTTCACGTTTAGTTCCAAGAGGACACCGAAGGATTCAATGATGTCCCATGCTCTGGGAGGATTCCACCTAGGATAATGTAAGGAGAAGGTTGTTTGCATATACTAAGGTAGTGAATGGCTTGTCCACCACTGTGATCCTAGTGATGTCTGGATGTTGTTTAATGGCAGCATTGAGAGCCTCTATGGCTAATAGGAAGACAAGGGGGCTCAGGGAACATCCCTGCCTCATGCCTCTGAATAAAGGAAATGAGGCTGACAGTATGCCATTGGCCCAAACCCTGGCTGTGAGGAGTATAGTGTTCAAACCCTGGACTCAGAATAAGGCCCAATATCTGCTATGCGAAGAACGTAATATATATACTTCCCTTCTACTGAGTCATGTGCATTTCAGCATCAATAGCAGCTACGGCTGCCGTGTCTGGACCCTAGCCTGCAATCTGGAATAAGTTGAGCACTGCACAGAGATTGTCACTGCCTTGCCTCATCTTCATAATTCTAGCCTGTGTTTTACAGTAGTAGTGCCAAATTTGTCAAGCAATTTTGTGAGATTTATCCTTCACAAAATTTAGGGGAAAAAATCCTCTAAAGAAAGAGGCCAGTTCTTATTACAATACTTAAGTGCCATCTGGTAGATTTTCAACTACACTATCAGATGAGACAACCCTCTCTGGGTAGCAGTGAACACACTAACAAGCAAAACAAAATCCCTAACTAAAGGTTTCACAATTCTCAATAGGAATTTTTAAAAATCCTTAAAAATCCTTTGTGTAATTTGGTGCTACTATTGTGAATTAGGAAAGGAAGCACCTTCTCCAGCCAGATTGCCAATATTTTGGTAAAGATTTTGGAATCTACGTTAAGTAGGGATATTGGTCTGTAATTAGAACATAAGAATTTATCTTTTTTAGGTTTCAGTAAGACAGTGACATTAACCTCCTGCAGTGTAGGTAGAAGGGTGCCTAGAGTTTGGGCATTCTAATATAAGTTGTATATGTGTGGGGAGAGGAGTTTTTCAAATGCCTGGTAGAATTAGGTGCTGAGGCTATCTGGTCCTGGAGTCTTTCCCTTGGCCAGACTATGAATAGCTGTAGTTATCTCACTCACCATGATTTAAGCTTCCAAAGCCTGAGCCACATCAGAGGGGAGTCTAGGGAGGACCAGCTTGCTGAAAAAAAAATTCCCGTATCCAACAATTCTGTCACTGGTAGTACTCTAATATAGGTTTATGTAATAGTCTCTAAAAACTACATTTATCTGTTTGGGATTTGTTGTAAGCTCCCTGTTGAGTAGTTTGATATAGGGAATTTGGGTTTCTGCTTGTCTGGTTTGTAGCCAATAGGCCAAGCGGTTACCAGCCTTCTCCCTTGATTCCCAGTAGGATTGCTTTAATAAAAATTGTGCCCTCCTTACTGCCTGCTGCTTGTGTATGGTGTTCAGATTATACTTTTGTCAATGGCTGCCAGACTTCCTGTTCTTGCATATGTTCTGATTGATATAACTTCTCCTCTGATGGTTTGAGTTGTGTTGTGAGGGTCATTATCTCCCACTTCCTGTTCCTATTTTCATTAGCTGCATACAAGATGATCCTTCCACTGATGAAGGTCTTACAAGCCTCCCACACAGTGCTTTGGGTCACCTCTGACTGGCAATTTGTTTCAAAGTAAAACCTTTCCCCTTGCAGCCACTCCTGAAATTCAGTAGAGAGCAGGAGAGCAGGGTTAAAACACCATCTGGGTGACTTTGCTATGGTGTGCTGAGGCACCCAAATAATAGAAGTCAGAGCATGGTTCAAGAGTAAAATGGGCTGAATGGAGGAGTCTAACATTTCAGGGAAGGGCTCTGAACTACATAAGAAATAGTCTAACCTGCTGCAAGTGTGGAATCTAGGGGAACTATAATCGCAGTGCTGTTTCCAGGAGCAACATCAGGATTTGGGGCGCTGTGTACTAGTCCTCTAACCCCCTCCCCATCGTCACCACTAAGCAGGAGACTACAGACTCCTCATCAGTTTGAGACACTGTTTCCAGGAGCAACATATGGATTCAGGGGTGCTGTGTACTATCCCTCAATGTCCCCCTTCCCATCATCACCATGAGGCAGGAAACCACAAACTCCTCAGTTTGCAGTGCTGTTTTCAGGAGCAAAATCGAGATTCTGGGGCACTGTGTACTAGCCCTCAACCCCCCACCCCCATTGTTGCCACAAGGCAGGAGACCACAGACAACTCCTCAGTTTGCAGTGCTGTTTCCAGGAGCAATATCGGGATTCAGGGGCACTGTGCACTAGCATTCAATCCCCCCTTCCCCATCAACACCATGAGGCAGGAGACCACAGGTAGGGGACTTCTATATGGTAAAGCGCACTGCCAGTTGCCAACAGTAACTGATGCCTTTAACTACAGACTTTGGAAATATTTTTTTTTTTGTCGGCTGACATCCACTGATAGCCTCTAGAGCTACCTCTCTTGTTGGTGGATATTTGGATGTAGCAGACTACATTTCTGGCTGTGTTCCAGTGTGTAATCTTACTGCACAGTTAGATCAAACTTCATGTGATAGGGAATGTGCCTGTGCCATTTATCTGCATTAATACTGCCTAGGACGTGTAGCCTTATTATGTTTCTGTATAATTTATTTGATACATTACTATGATTTCTTGCCCGCTGCCTGTTCATTACTGCATACCTGTTTCTGCTTCATTTAGCTGTGCATGATATAGGGCTTGCGTGTTGCACTGGAAGCACACCAATATTGCTGGGAAAGAGTTATCTGCCTGGGTTTTACCCACCTAGATGACTAAAGAGTGAGTGGGGTATGGCACTCACAGGGGGACATTTATTGGAACTTACAGGGAACTCTTACTTTAAAATGTTTTCTGCAGCCGTGCTTGTTAAAGCCATATTAGCCGGTTAGCATCTTAGTACCTATCCCCATGCTGCCATTTTACCTTGCCTACTTTTGCCCCCCTCCCCACTGTGCAGTGTGTTGTACTACCTCCCCTCCCCTCCCTCATCTTTCTCTCCTCTCCCTTCCCCATTGATCATGTTACGAGGGCGAGGCATAGTGTGGCTGCATTATAGTTGGTTACGCGAGATGGGATTCTGTCTCAGGTTTTTGCCACTTACCTGTTATCGTTTCTCCCTCCTCAGACTCTTCCTCAGTTTACAACGCTGTTTCCAGGTGCAACATCGGGATTCAGGGGCACTGTGTACTAACCCTCAACCGCCCCTCCCCTATCATTGCCACGAGGCAGGAAACCACGGGTAAGGGACCTCTCTGCAGTAGTAAGGCACACTGACAGTTACCAACGGTGACTGATGCCTTTAACTACAGACTTTAGATATTCTTTTCCATCCAGTAACATCCACTGATAGTCTTCAGAGCTACCTCTTTTGGTGGTGGGACCCACCCCTCTCCCCCACCACACCCACACGGGTCTGGCAACCGCACTTTATCCCTACTCCTAGCCACACCCCTTTCCTTTCTACTTTTGATACTCACTACTAGTCTCCACACTACCCGCTACACGTCTTCATATGCAATACTACACCAAAGTACACACCTCCCATGCCTTGGCATCAGACCCATAAATGAGGCTCAAAATCAAACTCCACTGCTTACCATCTTCCTTATTAATACTACTGCATTCCAACACCTAAACTCTAAGTACTCTGAATTATTTAATTTCACTATACCTCAGCTGACTGTAACTGCCGAGAAAATAAATTTACTCTAAATAGCCCCTTCCACTCGAATTGTCCTTTGTCAATTACCACTCTTCCCCAAACTATAAACACGATACTACTAAAATTAATAGCGCCACTGACAATACTGCTGGCCATTCAGGGCTGTACAATCATTATCAACACTGTGCCCCCTCCTTGAACACTTAAATCACAATCACTGTAATACCATCAACTTTAATATTTCAAACTAACACATTTCACCAAAGAACAGCTGCATAACATAGCCTTGATAACTAGCTTAATACCAACTGCATTTAAGGCTGTTATAACACTGAAAAGGAGAAATCTCCCACATCTAAGATCTTCCACCCTATGTTACTTAATATTCTTAACCACTTTGTTACTTCAGATCTCAGGAGACATAGAACTAAACCCTGGCCCCACATCACGTCACCCACCTGATCTTTCTCCACCTCCTTGGTCCTCCACCAAAGGGCGCAAAATTGCCCACCTAAATATTAGAAGCCTGCTCCCCAACCTGAATAGAGATGGGCGAAGTGGCCCCAATTCGGTCCGTGAAGTGATTTGTGGAGTGAAGGTGAATTCGTGGAGTGCTTCTCAACATGAAGCGGAGTACTTCGTGTTATACTGGGTAACGCGAAGTCCATTGAAAACAATGACTTTGGGTTACTCTGCCTTCCCAAACCACTACTCCACCAATTCTTAAGGTGAAATACATTGAAAACAATGTACTTTGCCTCACTTTGCCTTTTTTTTAAGCTTCAATGGCAAATTTTGCAGTGATTCATGGGATTTCAGGTCACATTGGCTCTAGATTGTTCTGCACAGCCTCAGTTCGGGGTAGTGTGTGTAGAAAGCTGTAGGATACAATCTGCTCTTAGAGCTCTCTGCAATTCAAACCTTCTAAAAGCTGTTAAAAAAGCCTTTCTGAGTCTTTTTTTTTTGCTGAAACTTTAGTTCATCGATTTTAGGAAACTATCCTGTGCTCATATCATCGAACGTTTATTGTTTGTGTGTGGATTTTGAATGTTAATGTACAACATTCAGTCTGTGTACTGAGATACAGTGGAAGTGTGCTTTGGGAGAGGGGTGTATCTGTGGTGTAGGTAGATTAAATTGGAGAAAAAGACAGTTCTTTCTGTTTTGGTGATATTTTTCTTATAACTGTGTTAATGTACACACAGTAATATTTTCAATAATTCTTGACTTTTTTTGCTGATTGTTGTGGTGCATCAGTGCATAATTTTAGTCTGTTTAAAGTATGTGGTTATATTACTGAAGTTTTCAATTTGCTATGCATTACTTGGTGTGTGTGTGTGACTATGTTTGTGATGCGTGTCATCAAATAAGACACCTTTAATTGTGCCACATAGTAATTTCAGCAATGTGAACCTACTATCCACTGTAGCTGTGTGATTTTTGTACTTCTTTGTGGTATCTTTACTGGTACTAGTACTAGTGACTGTTACTGCAGAAGTGCAGTACACTGACCCCCCGTGGCCTGCCCCAACCGGCAAAGGTATTCTTTTCCATATTTGAATTTCTGATGGTGAGCACTGGTTTAGGTGTTGTGCCTTTATGTCTGTATCTCTTCAGTGCGTAGCACAATCTTAACCAGTCTGTGCATTTGCATCTCTTTAGTGCCCAATTTCCATCTGTAACGTAAGTCACAATTGTTTATTTGTTTTCCCTTCAGAGTACTGGACAGGTGTGGTGCATAATTTTGCATGAACATTGTACTCATTAATATGCATTTTTAAGTCAGGACCATTCATCACGAGTCACTCGTGATGCAAATCATGTTCTTCATCATCACGGTCACAAATGCAGTCACAGATCATGATTTATGATCACGTCATGAATCACAACATTAATTTTTTTACTAGTTACTTGGATGTATTGTAAGCCTGTTTTGTAGTTCTCTCCAGGCTTCATCACCCCTCCATTGTACTCATTAATATGTGTTTTTAAGTTGGGGAGTTTTGTGCTACAGCTCATCGGGGAAGTACAGCCATAGGCATTCGCATTCCTTCCTGTACGGCACGTGAGTTACAGTACTATAAGTAGTGGTGGGTGAAGTGGCCCCAATTCGCTCCATGAAGTGATTCATAGATAACGTGGAACCTGCGGAGTACTACACAATGTGAAGTGGAGTACTTAGCTTCATAATGAGGAATGAGAAGTCCATTGAAACCAACGACTTTGCATTATTCTGACAAACCACTTCTCCACAAATTTTAAGGCGAAGTACATTGAAATCAATGTAATTCGCCTCACTTCGCCTTGTAATTGAGCTCCAAATGAAATTCTACAGTGATTCATGGGATTGCAGGTCACATGGGCTCTAGATCGTTCTGCACAGCCTCAGTTCTGGCCTGGGTGGTGTGTGTGTAGCGGTACTGTATCTGCAGACAGTTTGCTCTCAGAGCTCTGCAATTCAAAACCTCCAAAAGCTGTTTAAAATGCATTTTTGAGTCATTTTTGTTGCTCAAAATTTAATACATCGATTGTAGGAAATCCTTCTGTGCTCATATTATTGAGTGATTATTGTTGTGTGTGGATTTTGAATGTTAATTTAACACTGTCAGTATGTTTACTGTGAAGTGTGCTTTGGGGAGGGGCGTATGTGTGGTGTAGGTACATTAACTGGGAGAAAAAGGCAGTCTTTCTGTTTTGGTTATATTTTTCTTGTATAACTGTGTTAATGTACACACAGTAATATTTTCAGTAATTCATGACATTTTTTTTACTGATTGTTGTGGTGCTGCAGTGTATAATTTGTCTGTTTAAAACATTTGGTTATATTACTAAAGGTTTTCAATTTGCTACGTATTACTTGCAGTGTGTGTGTGTGAGTGTGTGTGCAATTCGTGCCATTAAACTAGACACCTTTTATTGTGCCTTACAGTAATGGCAGCAGTATGAACCTGCTATCCTCCGCACCTGCATGAATTTTTTTTATACTGCTTTGTGGTATCTTTACTGGTAGTGGATTGTTATGCCATGCATTAATCCCCCAACTTGCAAATGTATTCCTTTCCAGATTCGGATTTGTGACTTGTGTGCACTAGTTAGGTGTTGCTGTGCATTTTCGTATGCATCTCTTGAGTGTGCAGTGCAATCTAATCTGTCTGTGCATTTGCAGTGCACCATTAATTCTGGGAGACTACATTTCTTGTTATGCTCTCATTTCACTTTGTCAGCACTGTGGAATTTTCTGGACACAAGACAGTAGCATTTCATCAGCACTGGGGAATTTTCTGGATACAAGACAGTAGCATTTTGGGGATACACATTAATTCTGGTGACTCTGTGTGTGACCACTGTATGCATGACTGAGTGTGCCATTAATTCTGGAAGACTTTTTCATTTCTTGTTATGCTCTCATTTCACTTCATCAGCACTGGGGAGTTTTCTGGACACAATACAGTAGCACTTTGGGGATGCACATTAATTCTGTTGACTGTGTGGGTGGGGTGCTGCCAATATTGTTGTCACTCCGCCTTACTTCACGTTTAAAGTGGAATGACAACACAAAGTAATAATAACAAGTTGAAGTTAACCTTTCCTGTGAGGCACTCCACGTAGCGAAGTGCCAATGCCAAGTGACCACTTTGTGTTCACTTCACAGGCAGATTTTAAATTCGCTGCATCTCTAGCCCCTAGGCACTGAAATACCATTCCATCTGACATCTGTGAAGGTTTCAAAAAAACCTTCTGTAAGCACCTTCTAACAACTACAATTTGTCATTGCTCTCTCACGTGATCACTGATTATATTGTGCATATCTTCATGTGCATCTCTAGATGTCAAGCTGTTGTATTTAACATACTTGTATAAATCTTTGTTTTTGTATTCAGCTTCCCCTCACATACATGTCCCTGACTTGTACACTTGATGTACGTAGTTGTTTTTTTTTATTCCTCAGTTTTATACCCTGGATGTTATAACTTTGGTTCATCTATTGTAATATGCTGTGTTATGTATTGCCATTGTTGTACTCTCCTGGGTTGTACCTGAAAACAGACAGTTTCTGTCTAGTGTACCTACAAGGTTAACAAAAAGTAACTAAATAAATAAATCTTTAGCTGTAGGATGATATGTCCTCCAACTGCCCACTAGCTAGAGCTCAGAGCGTAAGTGTTGTAATGCCTGTCTAGCATTATAGTGGGACAGAGTACCTTGCTCTTGGGGTGACCTATCCATTAGGGTGTCCTGCACTAGATTAAAGTCCCTGCACAGGACAATTGTGGTTCTGGGTGAGCATAAATTCTAAAGATACTGTGCTAGCTGGATAAAAAAAATCAGGGCTGTCCATGTTAGGAGCATAGATGTTCCATAGAATAACCTGTTTACTCTGCACTTTCCCTGCAAGTATAATCCACCTACCCTCTTTATCCTGAATAGAACTGTCAATTTGGACTGCATTCCCTTTTTTGATTAGTATAAAGACTCCCCACTTTTTAGTGGAATAGTTACTTGAAAAACCCTGTTCTACCTTTCCTCTAATTAGTTTATCTGATTATTTTTGAAGGAGATGGGTTTCTTGCCACATGGCAACATTGCATCTGGTTGATCTCAAGTAGTTAAGGATATTTTGCCATTTAATAGGATGGTTGATGCCTTGCACATTCCAAGAAGCTAATTCGAGGTCAGCCATGATGCGATGCTGTCAGATGCATACCCATATGGATGTCAAATTCAGTAGTGTGCCCTTTCTTACCTACAGTACATGGAGCTCAGATGGCAGTGTTCTGCCCTCTCCAATCACCCAGTGTTTTAGGGTGCCCTAAGCCTGTTCATGGGGGACATAAAAAAGCATCATTACACATACAAGAGCAAATTGTGGTTCTGGTGAGTTTATTCCGTTTGTGTTCCTACTCATTGGAATAACCTTCCATTGTCTTTACATCAAACTCCCAGTTATGCCAGTTTTAAAATGCATCTTAAGAAACATTATATTAATTCTTTGAAATGTGAATGTTTATGAGCTGTTGTTCACAGTTACTGTATAGTATTGTATACTGTTTGTTCAATTATGTGTAACATCTTGACTGCAACAATGGTCCAGGGTTATATTTGAAAAATGGCCTTAGCTCATAATGCTTAAATGGTTAACAAAAGTTTAAATAAATAAATAAATAAATACAAATAAATTAACACCTTTACAGTGGCTTTGCATTGGTAAAGGAGTTCCCTTACATTAAAAGGTGCAATCTAATGAATTCCCAGATTATCATCTGATTCTTCCTCAAATGCCACACCCATGTGGTGTATCCAAATAACAGCTATAATAGAGTGTCAACCAGATAACATACACTACTCACTAGCAAAAGGTCCCTAGTAGAAAAATGCAATGATTATTGTAACCTAGGTGCACAAGAATGTATGAAAAACTCATGAACAGAAACTGGGAGAGGGGGGTCATGTGATGTAGCTGAGTTGAGAGGAGCTTGGCTCAAGGGGCTTTGCCTATCCATCAGATAATCTATTACAATCTACTTTCTTACTCACCCATTTGCTGGATTATTTACCTCCCTGCCTCTCATGAAGTTCGAAAGCCTGAATCTGACCTTTCTTCAGAACTTAATATGTTAAAGAAGCCAAAAACTGAAGATATGTCCAGTGGCCCTGGTAGCTCTTCTTCAAAGATGGTAGCCCCACAATCAGATATTGAGCCAATATACATTTCTCACGAGCTCTCCAAAATTAAGTCTTTTATGGGCAATATCATTGCACAGCACTCCAAAATGAATATTGCCCTGATAGTGGTGTGAGGTGTGGTGGACAGTCTCGGCTCTCGTATTTCAGAGGAGGAGGAGTGGGTCAGTAAAGTTGAGGACTGGGACTATCCTACGTACTGTCGTGTCTGAACTTTGGAATACAAAATTCAACAACATTGGGACAAGATCGATGATCAAGAAATGAGAAGCAAGCAGAACAACTTGCAGCTACTAAGAGTTCCTGAACTATCAGAAGGTCACAATATGGTTGATTTTCTTCAGCACCTGCTTCTGAAGTTACTTTATAATTACTGGGATTCTCCACTTGAGATAGATTGGGTGCACTGGGTCCCCTGGCCCTTTTCCATCACAAGCTAATGCCTGCCTGAGGACAATAGTTTTTCAGCTTCTGCAGTACCAGGAAAGAGAGCTTATTTTGGCCAAGACTCATCAGAGAAACGATCTCTTGTGGCAAGACACAAAATTGTTCATACAGCCTGATTACCCTAAATGAGTGGTCAACTGGAGGAAGTGTTTTGACAAAATCCATTATCTCACACAGGAAAGAGATATTAAATGTATTCTCAACCCTCCAGCAGTGTTTCATGTCTTCACTGGCAAAGTAGTTGAGTCCTTTGTTAATCCTACAGATGCCACACACTATCTGCTGCAGTGAGGACTCAAATCTGGGCAGATAGGAAAACTCAAAGGAGACCCCGATGCTAAAATACCTAAATTACAACAGGTGCCTGCTCCAGCCTCTCCATATCGCTATGAAGCAGCCTCAACCCAGCCCACCGGTTCTTCTGCTGGACTATCCACTCAAGCCTGTGAAGTTCTTTAGCTGGGATCCGATGACAGTGAACCAAAGGACATTACCCACAGTATTGTGGGAGAGACATGATGTGTTGCTCATTTAAAAGACTTTGGACTTCTGACTATTTCTCTGTATTTCTTGCCAGAGTGTCTCAATGTCTGGGTATTTGGGGGACCACACTTTGTAGACAGCTCCGTTGATCCTCAATGTCATAGTGTTACTCATGGGTGAGCTATTCTGATTGCTGTATTTGGCTTTGTTATAACACTGGACCGTTGGATGACTGGTTGCTTGTTGAACTGTGGGAAGGAAAGGGTTTCTTTTCTACTGTTTATGTGTGGGGACATTGCTCAGTCTTAGCCATGCCAGTAATTAGTGGTTTGTATATTAATGTTTTATTGATTACATATGGCTCCCTTGGATATAGTAGATCCCACAGTTCAGTGGTTGTTTTGTCTTCCTTCTGTGCTGTTGGTCTGCTAACGGGACCACTACTGGTTTTAAAATAGTTCAATAGATGGCATGTGGTCCCTATGGCTGGTGGTGCATAGCTGTCTAATGTTGGCTCCCATCTCCTTCTCTCCCTTTTCATAAACACCTAGTATTCTGAAAAGGATGGGAAGAGTTTTGGACGACTGCTTCAGGTGGTGGGGGGGGTTGAGGGACTGTGTATCCCTGATTAACCATACCTACAGTGAGTGACTGCTCTTTATATTTGGTTACTCTGGATGATGGCTGACCTACTGTATATTATTTTGTTCCCCCTGGGTTAGTGGGAACCATAGTAGTTGTGTCCTTATCCTTTCCTTTTTCTTTGGGGGTTGGAATGATGTCCCTTGCTAACTTGATTGATGGGATTTACCTGACGAGCCGGTGGTAAGGACTTATGGATTTATTGATTTAATTAGTCCTGATATTGCTTAATATTTTTTCTCTTTAGTCCTGCAGGGGGTGATGGGGGGAGTTAGATTGTGGTGCAGTGATAATTCATCAGTAGCCCAGTGGCCACCATGCCTTCTATCATATGTATTTTTGGAAATGCATATTTGCTGTATTGTTTATAGTTCACCTTATGTGCTGCTGTTAGTATGGTTACTTGTTTGTTCACTTTCTATTGCTTATGATTCTTGGTTTTATACAGTGAGACAAAGTGACAACAAAGGTTATTCTGCATATCAGGCTATGAGGGGAGATGGATGGATTCTAGTTGATATTAGCCAATGGTTTATAAAGCCATATCATGGAATATCAGAGAGCTGAATAGACCTATCAAATGTAAAAGGGTTCTTATGCACCTTAAACAGTTGAAGCGGGGAACAAATAGTATTCCTGCAGGAAACCCACCTGATGAAGAAGGAAGAGGAGAAATTGGGTAAGCTTTGGGGGGTATGTTGTATGAGTCTGCTTACTCATCAAAGAAATGCAGGGTTGTAATTTTATGCTCCAGTGGGGTCAAGTGGGTCTCTGATTAGGCTAAGTATGATAAGAAATTGAGGTGGCTTTTTGTTAAGGGCCAGCTGGATGGACAACTCTGATCTCGGGCACAGTTTATGCTCTGAATATTGAGGATCCCCACTTTTTCATGATATTTCCAAGGTATTGCTAGATAAAGTGCCTGCTGCAGTTTTGATGGGTGGGTATATGAACCAAGTACTGGATTCATTATGTGATAAGAGTGGGGTTAAATTTACTACACCATCTTCAGGAAGCATAGTCCTTAAGTCAGTATTGTAGGATCATAGTCTCTGGGATGTATGGCATTTGGAGGACCCATCAAGCCAAGATTATACATGTTCTGTGGCCCCACATAATACTTACAGCAGAACTGACATGGTCCTTGCATCTGGTTTTTCTGCTCATACAGCCCTTCATTCTATTATCAAGCCCATTTTATGCTGGGACCACTCTCCCATCACATATAACTTTCACCCTGGGACTTCTGTTACAGCAGCAAGGTGGTGGCACATTAATGTTAGCTTGTGCAAAGATGCTACCTATTTGACGTGAATCTGTCAGGAAATCCAGATGTACTTAGATCTTAACCTAACTGGGGAAGTGGTGCATAAATGAGTTTGTTAGGGGCTCAAGGCTTTTATTTGAGTCTGAGTTATAGCATATGCCTTGGCTAAGAAAATAGACAGAGCAAAGGAATTTAATCCCCGTAGGCACAGTTATCTGAACTACTGAAGCTGCATAAGGCAGGTGATCGCTCTTCTTCATTATGTCAAGCTATGCGAGCCCTTCAGTATAAAATTAATTCTATAAACCCTCAACAGGCTGACTTTCTTTTGTGTCATTCTTGACATGCCAATTGGGAAGCAGAAAAGGCTCGCTGTTTGCTTGCCTATATGTTAAGGAAGGTGTCAGCAGAGGCTAAAATCCCAGATGTCTGGAAATATTCCACTCTTCTCATGACCCCTGAGTTGATAAATGATGATTTCCATACTTTCTATGTGGGGTTATATGCTTCTAAACTGGCATGGAGGGATCAAACTGCTAAGGATATCAGTGTTTTTTTGGATTCAATTACATTACCCAGGTTAACCTATGAACAATGTGGTTGCTTGGAAAGTCCTATTACCCCTCAGAAAATAAAGGCTGCAATGGGTGAGATTTCCAGTTGTTGGGCACCGGGTCCAGATGACTTCTCTGTGGAGTTTTGATGACCTACTTAGCCTCTTGCTCACTGCTACATTTCAAAAGGACAGGGAGCGTTTACAGTTACCGGACTCGATGACTGAAGCCCTCATTTCTGTATTGTCAAAAAGGGCAAAGGCCCTTAGCAATGTTCCAGTTGCCACTTCTCTTTTGAATGTAGATCATAGGATTTTGGCTAAAGTCTTGGCCTTGAGGCTGCATAAAGTATTACCTTTTATGGTCCATGAAGACCAAGCTGGTTTCATGGCAGAAAGAGATGGGGCAAACAACATTAGGCATCAGGTAAACCTGATGTGGGTTGCAGAGTCCTCGTCAGAGCCAGTTGCTTCTGTTGCACTTGATACAGAGAAGGCATTCAACTCTGTTGAATGGCCATATTTATCAGCATCCCTCCAGGCTGTTGGAATTGGGAACAATTTTGTTTAGTGGGTTCAAACCTCTTTTTCTACTCTACAGGCCTCAGTTCTCAAAAGTGGGCACGTCTCTGCCCCATTCCCTTTGAGCAGGGGAATGTGGCATGGATGCCCTCTTTCCCTGGCATTATTTGTTGTAGCAATTGAACCTTTGACCCAGAAATTATGTGAAACTTCCCAGATTTCAGAGCTTGAGTTGGGTTCAGAGGTGTTTAAGCCAATGCTTTTGGCAGATGATATTTTGATTACCTTGAGGAACCCAGCCCAATCTATTCCTGCACTAGTCATATTGTTAACCCGATTTACAGATATTTCTGGTCTTCACAACAGTTGGAAGAAAACAGAGGTATTGGTGCTAAATTTAAAATATGCATCTTTTTCCCTTCAGGCTGTAGGGCTATTCTGTGCTAAACACCCAGTATGGTACCTGGGCATTCTTATCTCTCTAAACTGGAAGGAGTGGGTCCATATCAATTCCACTCCTGATTTTTGACAGGTGGAAGCATCTCCAACTTGCACTGTGGGGCAAGTACCATACTCTGTGGATGATGGTCCTTCCCAGGTATTATACTGTACCTTATTTGCTATTTGCCTTTGCCCATTTCTGATTCCATTTGGAAATCTCTGGATAGACTGCTCAGGTGTTTCTGATGGGATGGGAGGAAGCCATGTATTTCTTTACTATGGTTGTTGGCCCCAGTGACAAAAGGGTGACTCAGCATTCCTTGGTTTTGAGGATATTATCTGGCAGCTGGTCCCCAGCAGGTTTGGATGTGGCTGTATGCAGACAACTGTAGTGGAGCTGTCAGGTGGAGTGGCCTCAAAGAGTGTCTGGCTCAAGGAGTTCTGCCTGAAATAATTTTATGGGACCCCACTAGAGTTTAGCCTGATTACCCCAATCATGCATATATAATTGGGGTTTGGAAGGCATTGACTAAAATGGTTTCCTGCCTATGGCAGGCAACCATACACAGATGGCAATTGTGGAATAATCCCAAGCTCTCCATGGGGGGGGCACCTATTTACTGGCCCCAATGGGCAAGTGGGGGGATTTTGTGGGTTGCAGATCTTTTTCACATTGAGACTGGTCTTTTCAAAGAATTTTCTACCCTTAAATCCTAGGTGGCTTTACCTCAATCCCATCTGTGGGGTTATTTTCAAATGCATCATTTACTCATCACTTTTATGGACTCTCAACTTTGCCTGCTCTTGAGAGGAATTTGGGATGATGTCTTTGGGTAGCTGATGGGGGACACGCTACTGTAACATTTCCAAAAATTGATCAGATTTATAAGGGCCTCCTCCCTAAAATGACCAAACTTAAGGTGCATTGGGATAGGTAGCTTGGCCACCCCCTAGAGGAGTCTGATTGGGATCTTATCTGGTCCCAGGTTTATGTCTGATGCCGGGATGTTGGAGGGAGACTTATGTAATGAAAGACATTGCATCTCTGGTACAGAACTCTGGACCAGTAGAAGAAAATTAATCTGGTCAAGGATTCGGAGTGCTGGT
Organism: Neoceratodus forsteri; assembly: GCA_016271365.2. NCBI lineage: Eukaryota > Metazoa > Chordata > Ceratodontiformes > Ceratodontidae > Neoceratodus > Neoceratodus forsteri. Next base: position 772,553,518 of record CM057452.1, on the reverse strand, counting down.
GGTACCACCAGAAGAAGGGCACTTTCTTACACGTTTGGTCTTGTCCTAAGTTGGCTGACTGGAGGGAAAAGCTGCAGGTGAGACTTTCTGGGGTGCTTTGTTGTGACATTCCCATGGATGCCTCACTCTTAGTCCTGGGTAATACCAACCAGCTTCCTGTCCAGCAAAGATCCCTTCTTCTTGGGTTCATGGTGGCCATATTGGAAGCCAAGCACATAGTGTATAGGAAGTGGTGGTCTGAACAGATCCCTGCTTTGGAGGAGTGGGAGGACAGAATGTATAGACTTGTGAGGATGGAATGCTTAACGTACATGACTGTGGACAAGGTTGCACTTTATGATAAGGTATGAGGCCTTATCTATCTTGATCCCCTCTGCTGTGTCTTTTTGTCATAAGGGGGATGTATCCTTATGTCCTACCAAGTAATTCTTTTTGAATTTCCGAGCAAGTTGTTCGGTTGACTGAAGAGTTTTTTTCATTCCTTCCTGTCTTATGGTTGGAGACTGTAACTAGGTGGGAGAAATGGGTAGTCCACCCATTGTAATTGAGTTTGACTAGGCTTTTTCCTTTGTGGCATCAGATATCATTCTGTCTCACTTCTTGATCCATTTTTCTTTTTTACGTTGGCACGCTTGTGCAGCCAACATCTTGGGACAGTGCAGCTTTGGAGGCACGGTCGCTGTTGGGCGAATGCAAGGCACACACCAGTAGGTGTGTCCCGCATTCCCTAATCAGCCTGCATACTGGCGCCACACCATGCATACATAATGTGGTGAGTACGTCTAAGAAAAGGTCCGCTGAAATCCGAGCAAAGCTCGTCAGATGCCACGGTCCTTTTCTTGACATGCTCGCAACATTATGCACATGGCGGCACACTGGCCGCTGAACTGCCGACTTTGGGGGTGCCCAATCCGTCAGCTGACCCTGCCCCATGAATGTGCTGATGGGGAGCCCACCCTCTCGCATAGCACCCCTTTGTCATATGCGAGGTACCCAAGCCCCTGCTCTACCTGCCCCCTCATTGTGGTGCTGATGGGGGAGTCCACTCCCCGTTGGCAGAAAGAACCCCCCCAATTGTTGAATGCTGAGGGGGGTGCTCAATCCCCCTCGGCACTGTGCCCACCACTCTTCTTTGTGTGCCGACGGGGGTGCCCAATCCCCATTAGCATAAATTCCACCCCCGTGTTGTTTTCTGACGAGGGTACCCAATCCCCCTTTGGCTACAGATACCCTCCTCCAAACAGTTAGGTGGCATGCTGGGATCCCACCCCAGTGTGCCAAATCCCCTACAAAAAAAAAAAAAACTGTCCCACAATGTTTTTTTTTCCTTTTGAACCTGTAAAAGGAAAACAGTCCCTCGTAGTCTTCATGCCCCCATCACCCCACCTGCACCCACCCACTGTGCACCCTGCATCCCCACACCCCCTCACCCCATACTTATCTTTGGAGTCCTGTGCAATGATCTTTGGTGGACCAGGAACATGTCTGCACTCTTCAAAGCCGACTGCGAACTGAGGAAATGCTGGTAAGCTGTATAATGTAATAAATAGGGTTTTTCAAACTTTGTTGCATATCTCAGGCATTTTTGCGAATGTTGGCCCCATATTTTCAACATGGGATTTTTGGGACCCCTTCTCATGAATTCTTGCACTGTCATGGCGTTATTTGGTCCTGAAAGGTGATTTTGCAGTCACTGCATGGAATCACCTTCTGGGACCACCTAACCAAATGACAGTGCCACTGTTCATGAGTGGGGCTTTCCAAACACCTATGTTGAAAATTTGGTGGGAAAAATCCAAAACATGACTGTTTTACGAGGGTGCATAGCAACTGCGTAACGCAAGCTCGTAAGTTAGCAAATTCATAATATTTTCATGCCAGATTCTCAACATTGCCATTTTTTTCACCTTCTTGTGAACTGTACAGCTGTCATTTTTCACATCCTTGCCGAAATGTGTTTTCACACTTCCGGCACAGAATAGCACAATCACTGGCCCAGATATTCAAACTGCGCCCCAAAAGTGCGCAATAGCAGGAGCAAGCGCAGTCTATTGCACCCATGCACAAGAGATGCAATATTCAAAACAGAGCAGGCCAAATTGCCTACAGCGGCGAGCTGAATACCCCACCACCTGCGCCATGGCGCGCTTCGGAGGCTGAGCGGGTCGATGCGCCATGGCGCGGCAAGGATAGTTCAGCTGAGCAGTCCAGAGGTGCCATAGTGCAACCAGGGAGCCCCACAGCTGCAGAGCAATGTAACAGCACAATCAGGGAGGTAGGGACCCAACACCCATGCCACAGATGAGCACAGGAACACACAGCAGAACAGACATCATCTCCCCACACCCCAAGCACAGCACAACTGGGGGAGGGCTGGAATAACCACTGGCCCATGGAGACCAGCAACCAACCCACAGCCTGGCCATGTTGCCCCATCACACCTACCAGCAAGCTGTGACTGGCACACAAGGAGGGCAGACCACCCCGTGCCACAGTATCCTCCCCAGTCACATGACATAGTGTACTGGTGGCACCACAAGAAGACCAGTGGCAGCTGGGTGAACACCCACCCCACCAACAGCTGGTACATGTGTCCAATGGATGTGCCACAGTGGCATGCACCACATGCAGTGTGACACACACAACTGCCAAGGCACATGGCACATGACACAGGTGGCCATCCCCGCACCCACACCCCCACCCCTATGCACAGTGCGAAGGACCATGACAGTGCCTACCTGCCTTCTGCAGCTCTGCAGGTGCTGGTCCTGCTCCAGCTTGGCCTGCTGCAGCCTGCTACACTGCTGAAGCAGCCTGGGCCTTCTGATGATCCTCAGGTCTTGAGAATGTAAAGAAGACAGGAGCACATCAGGAACCAACCACAGCAGCTGCCCCCCACCCCCAACCCTGTGCACAGGGTGTTCCCCTGCCTGACATGACCTGCAGTGCTGCATAGAAGCATTGCAATGCAAGTGGAAGCTGGCAATGCCACCCTAAGATGTGCATGATGACAGTGTACCCCTCTGCAGGGCATGGCAGTCAGTCAAGCCAACACCACAGGACAGCACCAGGGCAGACATGCAATATAGGATGACTTACCTGGTCATTGCACGGCTCCTAGCCTGTCACATGCCTGTAGCCTCCTGAGGCACTCTGGGTCCCATCACATGAAGTCACCATAATGGTGGTGACACTGCTTCCCAGTCCTGGGCACCCCATCCTGTACTCCAGGCTTGTGGTGATTGCCTGCCACATGGTACCCCTGGCCTGTTTCTGGGGCACCTGCCCAAAGAGCTGGGGGTTTGTGTGGCTCCACACATGCCACTAGGTTGGCCACCTAGATGGGAGACCAGTTCTGGGCCCTCCAGCACCATACCTGCACCATGTTCTGCTAACTGCATTGAGTGGTGAAAATGGCGGCTGGAGGCATACGTGTCCACACCATACACCCGCCGCATGATGTGCCAGTGCACATGCAGTGCATGAAAATTGTGCAGTGCTGTAGATGTGTGGAATGGATGTGGCTGCATGGGGTCACAGGGTCTGAGGTCAGACCTAGGGGTCATGGGTCGACCGGCATTACGCACTTTCATGATAGGGCATGGCACTCCTCGTGTGGCCATGTGCATAGCCGGCCCATGCACAACATGCTCAATGCCATGGCATTGTGCTGTCTTTTCATGGTGCGTGATTCCTGCCATGATGCCGTGATGCACATGCGTACTGTGGGCCTGCGCACTGTACATGTGAGCGCATTGTGCCATCATGACTTGCTCTGGTGCAACCCCATTATGCACAGCCCAATATTGCGATATTCAGCCACCACATGCAAATGAGCTCATCAGCCAATGCGTGGTGTACTGGGTGCACTTGCATGTCATTACTGTTATGCCAAACCTCATTTGCATGTGTTGTGCCTTATAAGCGCCATGGAACAGAACTGGCCATGGACCGGTATTGCATCCATTCGAGTTAAGTTTTGCATGCCGCTGCAGCTCACTGGGAGCAGACAGCACAGCAAGGTGGGTTGGACCAGGGAGATGCTGCCACTGACACACTGTGCTATCCATGTCCACAGGAAGCAAGATGTCAGAATGTGAGGTGGGTGAGTAGTGTGGGCCTGCTCAGAAGAGCAGGCCCAGTTTCACTAAAGCAGAGACAGAGGCCCTGTTTGGTGCATACCTGGACATTGAGCCCCTGTTGAGTGGTGCCATGGGCACCCCACAGACCAGGGCTGGGGCCTGGGAGGAGGTGGCGGCATACATCAATCAGCACGGCAGCCACCAGTGGTCAACACAGGAGAGCCAGAAGAAGGTGGGCACAAACAAGAGGCACATTAAAGAGAAGGTGGCAGCCATTCGTGCATCCCAGAATGCTGGAGGGGGCCTGTAGATGTGCCAACGCTGATGGTGCAGGAGGAGTTGGTGGCAGCCACCATACACCGCAGCATGGTGGAGGGTGTACCTGGAGGTGGATTCCAGACAGGTGGCAGCCCATCACTGTATGGTAAGTATGTCAGCCACACACACATATGATGGCATGGAGGGTGCATACATGGGCAAGCTGGCATGCATGCAGCCGGCATGCATGTCATATGCATGTGTGCACACCCACATGCATGCCATGCTGCAGGACACATGCAGTGGCAATGTAGGTGGGGCACATGTGGGCATTGCAGCACTGACACACCTTTCTTCCTCTTGCAGAACTAGCATGCCTCTGTGCGAATGATGGGGCACTGGCAGTGGCAGCAGCAATGGATGCTGGAATGGCCCTGAGGACCAACCGTTCACCTCCACTGGCATCCGTGGGCCCAACAGGCTGCAGTCCACCACCGCAGTGCAGGTGGATGTCCTGGACCTGGGGTCGGATTAGGTCCTGGATGTGTTCCTGCAGGATACCAGCCATGGTGTCCTCTGCACAGAGACACAGATCGGGGCAGGGTCAGACACCGAAGACGACATCATGATTATCCTGGACAGCATTGGGCAACATTGTGGGTGAGATGCCTCTGCTGGTCACTGACACAGATAGCACGCCCAGTGCTCTGCCAGCTGCAAAACAACTGCCTGCCACCACTGTGAGTGCAGCGGTGTGCGTTACCCCAGCTATGCCCTGTGGTGGTGGTGGTGTGGCTGTGCAGGCACTGGGTGGCATACAGCAGCTGGATGGGTGACAGAAGCAGGCTGTGGTTGCCACCAGGCAGCCGGACACAGGGTCTGGACACAGGGTCCACCACAGGGGGGGCTGTGCAGTGTGTTTGGTCACCCCATGAGGATTGGTGTCCCACCCGGGAGCCCCAGGACACCCACCCACTGGCTGAGCACACCCATTTGATGCTGCGGGCATCCATTCAGCAACAAATGCTGCTTACCACTGGGGTGCATGCACTGCATGCGGAGGCATACCAGTTAGCCGAGCAGCAGAAGAAGGGCAATGCGCAGATCCTGGTGGGGATGCAGCACATGCAGGAGGCCATGACTACATACTTGGATTGCATTGCACTGCAATCAAGGATGGCTTTGCATTGCTGGCTGCCACAAGGCATAGCCGTGCGCAGATGACCCCCACAGCGTGCTGTCCACCCACGAACCTGGCATTGGGTAACCCCAACACAGTTGACACCGGGCTCTGATGTGGGCATCCCAGGCACAATCGGGGCTGGCCTGTTTGGACACCTTCACACCCCCGCACAGACACGGTCGTGATGCCGTGGTACAACCACTGGGGGCTATTGCTCACCCACCCATGGCTGATGCGCAGCCTCTGGCTGCCGATCAGACCAAGCACGACTTCCCCAGTGGCTGTGGTGGCCATGGTTCCGTGCAGCAGACCTGATGTGCAGGCTGCTCTGCCTGCAGTCTGCAGCTGCTGCCCTGTGCGCGCATGGGCAGTGTGTGTGTGTGCCCACCACAGGTGTGGCACCTGTGTGTCATGCCAAATTCTGCCTGTGTGCATGCTTGCTTGGCTGCTGGTGCATGTGGAATGGGTGTGATGAAGGCAGTCTAGCACCTGTTGCACCTGTGCACAGGTGTAATGCATCTGATCCATGCCACATACCACCGCCTGGGTGTGTGGGTGCATGTGTGTATGTATGTGTTACTGTGTGTGGTTCTGTGTGGTTGTGTGCCCCTCACTCCCCTACCCCTGCATCAAGCCTCTGTGTGTGTATGCCATTGCCGTGCATGCCTCTGCACGTGTGCTGTACCTGTTTGTGTGGCCCATGCATGCGTATCGCACCACATACCTGTGTGCAGCTTAGTGCTCCTGTGCGATGGTATCCTGGTGTCATCATGCCTGCTGTTGCAGCCAGGGATCCCTCCACCCAGGGGGTGGCAGTTCACCACCCTCTGGCCCATTGCCTCCATCGTCCCCACTACTGTTGCCCTCATCAGCCTCGACAGCTATCCCACGGTCAATGGCCATGTTGCACAGTATGCTGCAGGCCAGGAATAGGCCACAGGCTTTTGAGGGGCTGTACTGTTGGGCACCGTCTGACATGTCTAGGCAATGCAAACGTGTTTTCAGCATGCCAAAGACATGCTCAATGATGTTGCGAGTGCTGGCGTGTGCCTCATTGTAGAGTTCCTCTGCTGGAGACGATGGGCACTGGTAGGAGCGAGCAGCCAGGGTCTCAGTGGATAAGCGCTGTCCCCTGTGTGGATAATGACATGGCTAGCCCTCTGCTATTCTATGCTGTGCCCCTTGCCTGTCACTGGTGCCCACGCCAACATGCACACCCTGCCCTCCCCATCCCAAGGTATGCTCTGCCCATCACCTCTTGCCTGTGCCATACTAACCCACTAGGTGGCCCTTGGGGATGTCCCCATGATCAATCCTGTGGCACAGCACAGAGCTGTGCAAGATGAATGCATCATGTGCACTTCCGGGGTGTGTGGCACAGATATTGGTGATGCGTCCCATGGCATCGCACACCACCTGGCAGTTGACACTTGGGCTCCCCTTCCTGTTAATGTAGGCCACACCCTCAGGGCCAGGTGGCATGTGGATTGCCACATGGGTGAAGTCAATGGCCCCAATCACACCAGGCATACGTGCAACCCTGTGGAAGTCCTGCATGATTGTTGTAGGTTCCGCCTGTGTGCTGGGGAAATGGATGAATTCTGAAGCATGTGGCAGCAGAACATTGAGGAACTGTGTGAGGAGGAAGGAATGGCCAACTGGGTTATGCCTGTGGTGTCCCCTGTTGGTCTCTGGAAGGTGCCCATGGTGAGCAAGCACATGAGGCTGTCAATTTCGTCTTCAAGGACATGACGTGGCTCCGTCTCGTGGGTGCCTGCATCTCCTCACTGCATAGCTCACAGAGCTGCCTCAGAATGGCCCTGGTCAGGCGGTACTGTCCCACAATCTCCATGTCACTGTAGTTCTCAAAGGTGATGCGGGCACAGTACCACCTGTGTTGGGCACACTGCTGACAGACCCTTCCTTGTCCACATCGCTGTTCCTCCTGCCACCTCACACCCCTCATTACGGCCTCCATCATGAAGGGCACACTATCCATGGCCCTTGCTGTCCAATATCCCCCTGGGTGGTTGGCTGCTGCTGACTGTGTGCCACCCTGGAGCACTGCCTGGCAGTGTGTCAGTCTCTCTCTCTCTCTCTCTCTCCCTCCCTCTCTCTCTCACCTGGTGCAAGTGCTGTCTGTGTGCTTTCACCCTGTATTTATAGGAACAAGTCTGGTCAGAGCAGCTTCAATTTGCTCCACACTTGCACCATGGTTTCACGGTTGAATATGCCACTGCGCTGGATATTCATGGGAACACCTCCTGCACTTGTGCCTGCATTCCTTATAGTTGCACATTGGTGCAATAGAATTTGCACTGTGCAAAGGCTCCAGCTGAATATGGCTCCTTGGTGCAAGTCCGCACTTGTGCTAACGCAACTGCTTTGAATATCCGGGCCTGAATGTATTGTGCTGGTTAAATAGATTGAATAATAATAACTGTTTGGAACCAAAGTTTGCACAGCAGTGCCACTTTTTTTTCTTAAAGTAATTAAAAAAAAGAGACTTGTTTTCACTGGTGGCGATCTTTTTACTGTTGCACTGAAGGTCCTAAGGGACATTGAAAACTGTTGATGTGTGTAAGGACCAACTTGCTGTGCTATTTAGATGGATTAGAAGTGCAGAGTGAGAGTCTTTTAAATAATAACAGTCTGAACTTGACTTTGCACAGCATGTAGCACTTGGATCTTTCTTCTGAAATTTTGCTGTGAGAAACACTGAATTTTCTGTACTGTGTAAATGGACTATAAGTGCAGAGTGAGAGTGCTTTAAAAAACAGCAGCCTAAACTTGACCTTCCACAGCATGTAGCACATTGATCTTTCTACTGAAATTATTTAATAGGACTGGTGTTTACTGGCAGAGACAATTTCACAAAATAGCCTATGGGATATTTAAAGCTGCTAGTTTGAATACCAATAAAACACAAAGACTTTGGTATTTTTCTAAAGCTCAGAAACATCCAAGCACTCTTCTATTCTTTTTAACCACAATTTATTTTGGGACAGAACTCAGAAAATATGTGAAATGTAAAGAGATGAAAAACAAATGCTGTAGCCTACTGATTGTATGAAAAAGCCATGTTTTGCACAATAATGAGTGAAAATGGAATGAAGGGTGTTAAATATGTTCCATATAACACACTAAAATAGATGTAAAGATCAAATATATGGAGCAGACCCCATAAGCCAGTAACTGTATGTTTTTTCCTGATATAATATTTCCCTCAAGGGGTATAACCTAGAAAATACTCTTACAATTGTTTTCTGTTGGGGATTTATACCAGAGTTTATTTGGCAAATTGGAAAAAAGCATAATGTAATGTCATAGAAACATAGAAACATAGAATTTGATGGCAGATAAGGACCGCTTGGCCCACCTAGTCTGCTCATTTCCCTACCAGATGGATAAGCTGCAGATTCTAGTTAATCAACAGCTTACTTCTTCCTACCCCTCATTAGAATTGCCTTATGTCTGTCCCATGCATTCTTGAATTCTCCCACTGTTCCTGACTCCACAACCTCCTCAGGAAGGCTGTTCCATGCATCCACAACCCTTTCTGTGAAAACATACTTTCTAACATTACCTCTGAGCTATCAACAGATAAAAATCATTTTTTCCACAGAATCAACATCTTCATAAGATACATATAGACCATTTTTATTTTTTTTTTATGTGGAGGGGCCCCCAGAGACATACAAGCCTTTGTATGCTATTTGGAGAACACTAATAAAAATCTAAGGTTCCCAGTATGTTGTGACCAACAGAGTGTGATTTTTCTAGATCTGTGTATATAAAAAGATAGTATGGGCAGGGTCAGTACTAGGGTTGTGCAGGGGCTGACTAATATTTCCTAAATACTATGAACACTAGGGTTCCCAAATATTTGGAAGTTCCTCCTGAATAGGGGACTATTCATATTCAGGAAAAAATATTCAGCAAGTTACAAAATAAAAATAAAAATGAAATAAGAAAGACCCACCACCTCCCCCCCCCCCCCAAAAAAAAAAACAGTAACATGTTTTTTATTGATTGATTTATTTTTATTTGATTTGATTTACCATGAAAGTGGACTGGATCAATAAGTCATTTTCAGCCACGCATGAGGAAGGGGGGAAACAATATGATGTAACCCATTACCACCACCCCCAAGTTGTGCTGGTCATTTATTAGGGTTAGGCCCCATCTGGAGTACTGCGTGCAGTAATGGAGGCCACACCTGCACAAGGACATTAACAAAATGAAGGCAGTCCAAAGAATGAAAACCAAAATGGTGCAGGGACTGCATCAGAAAACATATGAGGACAGATTAACGGAGCTTAATATGTATACGCTAGAGCAAAGGTGGAAGAGAGGTGATATGATCAAAACTTTCAAACAAGGTGAAAGAGTCTAACATGTTTCAATATAAGAAAAATAGCAGGACAAGAGGACACAGCATGAGATTAGAGGGAGGCCTATTAAGGGGTAATGTGAGGAAGTTCCTTTTCACAGAAAGAGTGGTGGCCGCATGGAACAGCCTACCTCAGGAAGTGGTGGATATGAATACAGTGCAGGGATTCAAACAGGCATGGGGTAGGCATAAGGGAGCAATACAGATGAGGATGAATAGATAGACCATTGACAGAGTACAGGCCTATGGCACATTCATAAGGTAGAAAAAATGGACAGGCTGGATGGACCTTGCGATCCTTATCTGCCGTCAACTTCTATGTTCTTATGTATTTATTTAACATTTTTCATTAAATATAAAAAAATGTGGGTGCTGGGGAGAAGGGTGGGATTGGACAACTGACAGAGGGTGGGGGGACAGGATTACATTTTACTGCCTTTTTTGGGTGGGGAATGAAAGGGAGGGGCTTTTTTCTTTTGTTTTAAATGGACTCTGACTACAAATGCTCAAACATCTAAACATTTGGCTGCAGAATATGAATATTTAGCAGAATATTCAGAAGAAGGTTGTCACACAGCTCTAGTTAGTACCCACCTCTTTTGGAAAAAGACTGACAAAAATTCCCTTCTGGAATACAACAGATGTTATCCAAGGAGCTTAGTTAATAATATACAGAAGGGACAATTCATGAGGCTGAAAAGGAACAGAAGCTATCAAGCAGAATATGAGAGGGCAGCTAAAATGGTACAAGCACGGTTTACCAATAAAGGTTATAATATAAATTGTATTACTAAGGTTAGGGAAAAGTGGATAATTTATTTATTTAGATTTTTGGTAACCGGGTAAACCCACTGAGACCAGAGATCCCTTTTTCAGGGGCTACCCGGGCTTAGTTACAATGAATACATACATTGGTATAAAATACAGTAATTTGGATAACATGGGGAGAGAACAGTTGTTAAAGAGGGACTCATGCCAAAAGTACTACATTTCAGAATTAGAATAAGCATACCCCAAAAAAATCTCATACCAAAAATTAGGTTTCTATGTTACTTCATTTTAAAGTTATGAGCTATTTTGTAACCCTGCTTTCACTACCTATTCAACAAAGCCAGTTTCAGTGAACAGCCACTGATGATGTCATCTCCTGAACTCACACTCTAGTCCTTCTTGTCAGAAACGTAATAGGACCTGCTTCTCCAAATTTTAAGAAACTGTAGTTGTAGTAATCCTTTTAAAAAATAATGACATAGGGTTCACTGAAAAGCTTGCATTTCCAGAATGTTCAGATGCAAGGCACTGTGCTTTAGAAAATGTCAGAAGGTGGTTTTGGAAAGCAGCACTGAACCAAGACACAGAGGGCCAGATTTTCAAAGCTCTGACACAAGCTGCGACAATGGCAGCTTGCGCAGAGTGTATTGCACCCTGGACCCTGCACTCGAATTTCTATTTAACAGGGTCCCAGCACCTAAGTCCAGTTGCTTGTGGCAAAGGGGGTGCTGCACCTGACGTATGGCACAGCCACTCAGAATGCCGTAATGGCTGCAGGGAGTCCGCAGCTCCCATGGACAGGGGCTGGTAACCGGGCACTGCCCTGGCAACACCACCACACCACCGGCAGCGGTGCCGCAACACTCCCTGGTACCCTGGTGGGATAGTGTCCCCCCATGGTACCCACCCTCTCGTACCCTGATCCGGTGACTGGCACAGCTTTCCACACACCACCCCAGCCAACTGCCGAATGGGCAGTCTGTGTGCATACTGTATACTGTATACAGTACATGCACTGATAGCTAATTCGGTGGCCCGTCAGGGTGGCATGTGGGAGCTGTGCCGGGTGTAGATGAGGTACAGGAGGGTTAGAGTGCTGAGATAGACCGGGGGTTGGCAGGATGCATGGACATGGGTAATGTGGACCATGACGGAGTGAGAGGGGACCACCGGATCGCCCACCGGGGATGGATGGGGTGGGCCACATGGTGGCACATACAGGATGACCCCCCAGGAGCCATCTGATTCACTTAGACATGCCCGTCACTGGTCTAAAGGTACTTGGCACTTGGTTCCTGGGGGGAGGTCTTTCAAATTTCCAGATTTAAGGGCTGCAGTAATCTGGGTCTGCCACAAGCCCCCAGTGCAATGCCTCATCAACTTTCGTGGCACACAGCTGACACTAGCACACATTGCTGCAGGCAGCCTGCTGGGTGATGCAGGCTACCTTCCAAAATCGCACTTGGTGCAGCCCTAGGCGCAAGGTGTATTTGCGTCAGACCTATTTGACACAAGCAACTTGCATCAGTCTAAGGCCTTTGAAAATCCAGCCCCGAATGTCAAGGTGGTGCACAATTTTAAAATGGGGTGGAGGATACACAATCTCAGAATGTGACATGGATGTGACATCTCAAAATGTGGTGGGACAATCAGTCTCAGAATGCGACCGAGACACACGTGGAGGAATTTGGTTGGAAGTGGCAATTTCAGAATGTAGAATATGCTGTCAGAATTTGACAGGACACACCATTTATTCTGAAATTGTTTGTCTCTGTCACATTCCAGAACTGTACGTATCCACCACATTTCAAAATTGTACATCACATCCCCACCACATTCCAACATTATGTGTCCCAGCCACATTTTAAAATTATGCATACCTGCTACGTTTTTAAATTGCACATCCCTTCCCCATTCCCAAATTTCACATTCTGAAATGGTGCATCCCCACCAAATTCCATAATTACACATCACTGCCAAGTTGTGTTTCAAAGCCACATTCCAAAATTGTCACTGCCATGTTCCCAAATTATGTGTCATGCCACATTATGAAATTGTGCATCACCGCTACTTTCCAAAATTGTGTGTCACAGCCACATTCTGAACATGTGCATCACAACCAAATTTTGAAAATATGCATCACTGCCACATTCAGAAACTGTGTATCACCACCACATTCCAAAACTGTACGTCATCACCACATTCTAAAATTGTACATCTCCACCACATTCTGAAATTGTACATCACCACCATATTCTGAATTTGTGCATCACCACCACATTCTGAACCTGTCTGACACCACCACATTCTGAAATTATGCGTAACCGCCACATTCTGAAATTGTATGTCATTGCCACATTCTGAAATTGAACATCACTGCCATATTCTGAAATTGTGCATAACCCGCACATTCCAAAACTGTGCATCACTGCCACATTTCAAAATTATGCATCACTGTCACATTCAGAAATTGTGCATCACCACCACATTCTAAACCTCTCCATCACTTCTTAATTCCAAAATTATGCTTAACCACCACATTCCGAAACTGTCACTACCACATTCTGAAACTGTGCGTCACTGCCACATTCCAAAATTGTACATAACCCCCACATTCCAAAACTGCGCATCACTGTCACATTTCAAAATTATGCATCACTGCCACATTCTGAAAAGCGTGAATCACCACCACATTCCGAATTTGTGCATCACCACCACATTCTGAACCTCTCCATCACCACTGCATTCCAAAATTATGTTTCACTGCCACATTTTGAAACTGTGTCACCGTCACATTCCAAAACTGTGCATCACCACCACATTCTGAAATAGTGCAGCACTGCCACATTCCCAAATTTTTCATCACCGCTACATTCCCAACCTGTCCATCACAGTCGTATTCTGAAATTATACACCACCACCACATACTGAAATTGTGCATCACTGCCACATTCTGAACATGTCCGTCATCACCGCATTCTAAAATTATACAAAACCACCACATTCTGAAACTGTATGCAACCATCACATTTGAAACTGTGCATCACCATCACATTTTGAATTTGTGGGTCGCACCACATTTCAAAATTGTGCATAACTGCCTCATTCTGAAACTGTGCATCTCTGCCACATTCCAAAATTGTGCATCACAGCCACATTCTGAACCTGTCTGTTACTACTGCATTCCAAAATTATGCATCACTGTGACATTCTGAAATTGTGCATCACTGTCACACTCTGAAATTGTGCATCACTGCCACATTCTGAAATTGTGCATCACCACCACGTTCCGAACATGTCTGTCACCACCACATTCTGAAATTATACATCACTGCTGCATTCCAATATTGTGCATCACTGCCACATTCAGAATTTGTGCATCACTGGTACATTCTAAGCCTGACACCACCACATTCCAAAATTATGTGTCACCACCACATTCCAAAACTGTTAATCACCACCACATTCTGAATTTGTGCATCTCCACCACATTCCAAAATTGTACTTCACTGTCACATTCTGAACCTGTGCGTCACCACCACATTCAGAATTTAGGCATCATCACCACATTCTGAAGATATATGTCACTGCCATATTCCAAAATTGTGCATCACCACAACATTTTGAACCTGTCCATCACCACCACATTCTGAAATTATGCGTCATCACACATTTAGAAACTGTGTGTCACCACCACATTCTGAAAGTGTGCATCACTGTCACATTGCGAAATTGTGCATCTCCTCCACATTCCCCAACTGTGCATCACTGCCACATTCAAGAAATTGAGCATCACTGGCACATTCCAAAATTATGCATCACTGCCACATTCTGAACCTGTTCGATACTACTGCATTCCGAAATCATGCATCAACATCACATTCTGAAACTGTGCATCACCACCACATTTCAACTCTGCATTGCTGCCACATTCAAGAAATTGTGCGACACTAGCACATTCCAAAATTGTGCATCACTGCCACTTTCTGAACCTGTCCATCACTACTGCATTCCAAAATTGTGCATCAACACCACATTCCAAAATTGTGCATCACTGCCACATTCTGAACCTGTCCGTCAGCACTACATTCCAAAATTATGCATCACTGCCACATTCTGAATATGTGTCACTACTGCATTCTGAAACTGTGCATCACTGCTGCATTCTGAAACCGCATCACTGATGCATTCCAAAACTGTGCATCACCACCACATTCCAAACTTGTGCATTACTGCCACATTCAAAATTTATGCATCACTACTGCATTCTGAACATGTGTGTCACCGTTGAATTATAAAAGTTTGCATCACCAACACATTCCAAAATTCAGCATAACTGCCACATATCAAAACTGTGCATCACTGCAACATTCTGAAATTGTGTATCACTTCCACATTCCAAAATTGTGCATCGCCACCACATTCTAAATTTGTGCATCACTGCCGCATTCTGAACCTGTGCGTCACTGCCACATTCGGAAATTATGCTTTATCACCACATTCTGAAGATGTGCATTACTGACACATTCCAAAACTGTGCATCACTGTGACATTCTGAACCTCTCCATCACCACCGCATTCTGAAATGATGCATCACTGCAACATTTCAAAACTGTGTCACCACCACATTCTGAACCTGTGCATCGCCACCACATTCCTAAATTGCGCATCACCACCACGTTCTGAAACTGTGCATCACAGCTACATTCTGAAATTCTGCAACACTGCCACATTCTGAACCTGTCTGTCAGCACCACATTCTAAAATTATGCGTCACCACCACATTCTGAACTTTGCATCACCGCCACATTCTGAACATGTCCATCACCACTGCATCTTAAAGTTATGCATAACCACCACATTCAGAAATGGTGTCACCATGCATTTGAAACTGTGCATCACCACCAAATTCTAAATTTGTGTGTCACCACCACATTCCAAAATTTTGCATAACTGCCACTTCTGAAACTGAGCATCACTGCCACATTTCAAAATTGTGCATCACCACCACATTTTGAAACTGAGCATCACTGCCACATTCTGAAATTGTGCATCACCACTACATTCTGAAATGGCATCACTGCCACATTCTGATCCTGTCCATCACCACCACATTCAAAAATTATACATCACTGTCACATTCTGATATTGTGCATCACCACCACATTCTGAAACTGAGCTTAATCACCACATTCCGAATTTGTGCATCATTGCTGCATTCTAGCCTGACTGACACCTCCGCATCCAAAAATTATGTGTCACCACCACTTTCCAAAACTGTTAATCACCACCACCTTCTGAAGTTATACGTCACTACCACATTTCAAAATTGTGCATCACCACCACATTCTGAACCTGTCCGTCACCACCACATTCTGAAATTATGCATCACTGCCCATTTCAAAACTGTGTGTCACTGCCACATTCCAAAAACTGTGCATCACTGTCACATTTTGAAATTGTGCATCACCGCCACATTCCAAAACTGTGCATCACTGCCACATTCCAAAACTGTGCGTCACTGGCATATTCCAAAATTGTGCATCACCACCACATTCTGAATCTATCTGTCATTACTGCATTAAGAAATTGTGCATCACCACCACATTCCAAAATTGTGCATCACCACCACATACCAAAACTGTGCATCACTGCCACATCCTGAAATTGTGCATCACCACAGCATTCTGAACCTGTCCGTCAGCACCACATTCTGAAATTATGAGTCACTGCCACATTCCAACTATGTGTCAGCACCACATTCTGAAACTGCATCACCACTGCATTCCAAAACTGTGCATCACCACCACATTCCAAAATTGTGCATTACTGCCACATTCAAAAATGATGTGTCACTGTTGCATTCTGAAAATGTACATCACTGCTGTATTATAAAATTATGCATCACCACCACATTCCAAAATTCAGCATAACCACCACATTTCAAAACTGTGCATCACTGCAACATTACAAAATTGTGCATCACTACCACACTCTGAATTTGTGCATCACTGCCACATTTTGAACCTGGACGACGCTGCCACATTCTGAAATTATGCATCATCACCACATTCTGAAGATGTACGCCACTGCCAAATTCCAAAACAGTGCATTACTGACAAATTCTGAACCTGTCCGTCACTACCGCAATCTGAAATGGGTGTTTACTCACCTGGTAAAGGTGATTGTGTTGGTTGGCATCCATGGCACTCCAGTCATTACCTCATGGGTTGTAGCCCACCTGATAGGCTAGTGATGCACATGACCCAGATCAAATTTCTAGCATATCCAGGTCCCAGGAACCCCTGTTCTCCAGTTCGAATCTTCCATAGCTGAAATCAAGGTTAGTTAGTGAAAGAAGAACATACCATGCAGGCACAATCATCTGAAAATTAAGAGAGAGAGGATCAAAGAGCCAAGTAGAATGCGGGCTGCGGAGGGACCGACGGCCGCTGAACTCTTATTCCTCTAGTCTGCATCGGATTCAGTCTCGGGTCCGGAGGCCCGACTGGTAATTAGTTCTAGAGCAAGACAACTTGCGCTTAGTCCCCTATTGGGTCTACCATGGGGAGATCCCCTTGATCAGTCCGGTCACTCTGAGCACTTGGATGGAGGGCTTGGGTGCCATGGATGCCAACCAACACAATCACCTTTACCAGGTGAGTAAACACCCATTGTGATTGGTTGGCATCCATGGCACTCCAGTCATTACCTCATGGGAGATAAGAAGCAGTAAGAACCCAAGGGTGGGAACCGAGTGGTCTAAGAGTGAAGGGCTGAGGGTGTCACCACGGGGGGTCTGGGCAGCAAGTGGGCCCTCTGGCCCGTGACTGGACCAGTAATAGAGTAATAGGTGCCTGGCGGAGTGGAGGAAGGACTCCGCGTAACTGCCCTACCTAGGTCCCCCGAGGCCGCAATAGCTCGTTCCCACCAAGCATGGCGATCACTCTGGAGGGATGAGCCTGAACCCCTGTGGGAGGTGGAGTCAATCGGCTAGCAGGCACATCGTTCTGGGTGACTCTCCTTAGCCAGACGATTCTCCTTAGTCATCCCCCAATGGGACTTGGAGGCGGTTCTGCTCTGCCGCTGACCTGCGAGGTGGCAGCAGACTCTCTGTCTTGTGGAAGGCTCGGGTTCTGGTCAGAGTCCAGAGGGGGTGGGACCAGCGTACAAGTAACGTGGGGCCACAGTGGGGCCCTGTTGGGGCCCTTCCAGGCGTTAGTTCGATTGGTTGCCCTCTGTGACAACCAGGAATTTCCTGGCTGGTAGACTGGAACCGATGTCAGCCGGACCCCTGATGGGATGAGCACCAACCAGGTTCCAAGGCCGGTAGGGCCCCAAGCCCCCCAGCACTCCTAGCTGAGCCGATTGTCCCCAGATCCAGTCTTGAGGAAGACCCCGACCGGTCCGTTCCACGTGGGGTTCCAAATTGGTTACCCTGGGGGCCTGAACCCAGGCCTTCACGTGTGAGGTAGGCGTGATGACCACTACACTAGAGAACTCTCTAGCGAGGAGCCCAGCCAAGAGACTCTAGGACCAGAGGAAAACCCATGGATCCATTGCCGGTCGCGTCCCCGATCGGAGGGTCTCTGCGATGAGGCCTGTAGTCTCTCCTACAACTAGTGGCTGCACCCTGAGGATGGAGGATGCTAGTCTCTCGTCTACTCCCAGTTGGTGGAGTAGAAGGGTGTTAGCCCTGTCGGCCTGCTCGAGGGCCTTGCCTTGTTCCAGGTACCCCCAGTTGTTGGAACAAAATGAAGTTAGCCCTGTCGGCCTGCTTGAGGACTATGCCCTGGTCCGGTTACCACCGCTGGAACCAGGCCATGGCTCC